>CM076999.1:62428753-63641288 GCA_039090855.1 Macrothele yani | reverse complement strand
TGTCTTTTTGGCAAATTTTTAGCGTTTTTGACCGTGCGAAATGGCTACAAAATCCTATAGTCTGCATTATCTCCGAAACTAATACGAATAGAAAAACCATACTGCATCACTTAGGGTAGTTTATAAACGCAAACAAGACTATGCAGTTAAATCCGGAATAGCTGTTTTAGTTTTGGAGTTATTGTCGATGGTGTCTTTTTGGCAAATTTTCAGCGTTTTTGAGCGTGCGAAATGACTACAAAATCCTATAGTCTGCATTATCTCCGAAACTAATACGAATAGAAAAACCATACTGCATCACTTAGGGTAGTTTATAAACGCAAACAAGACTATGCAGTTAAATCCGGAATAGCTGTTTTAGTTTTGGAGTTATTGTCGATGGTGTCTTTTTGGCAAATTTTTAGCGTTTTTGAGCGTGCGAAATGGCTACAAAATCCTATAGTCTGCATTATCTCCGAAACTAATACGAATAGAAAAACCATACTGCATCACTTAGGGTAGTTTATAAACGCAAACAAGACTATGCAGTTAAATCCGGAATAGCTGTTTTAGTTTTGGAGTTATTGTCGATGGTGTCTTTTTGGCAAATTTTCAGCGTTTTTGACCGTGCGAAATGACTACAAAATCCTATAGTCTGCATTATCTCCGAAACTAATACGAATAGAAAAACCATACTGCATCACTTAGGGTAGTTTATAAACGCAAACAAGACTATGCAGTTAAATCCGGAATAGCTGTTTTAGTTTTGGAGTTATTGTCGATGGTGTCTTTTTGGCAAATTTTTAGCGTTTTTGACCGTGCGAAATGGCTACAAAATCCTATAGTCTGCATTATCTCCGAAACTAATACGAATAGAAAAACCATACTGCATCACTTAGGGTAGTTTATAAACGCAAACAAGACTATGCAGTTAAATCCGGAATAGCTGTTTTAGTTTTGGAGTTATTGTCGATGGTGTCTTTTTGGCAAATTTTTAGCGTTTTTGAGCGTGCGAAATGGCTACAAAATCCTATAGTCTGCATTATCTCCGAAACTAATACGAATAGAAAAACCATACTGCATCACTTAGGGTAGTTTATAAACGCAAACAAGACTATGCAGTTAAATCCGGAATAGCTGTTTTAGTTTTGGAGTTATTGTCGATGGTGTCTTTTTGGCAAATTTTCAGCGTTTTTGAGCGTGCGAAATGGCTACAAAATCCTATAGTCTGCATTATCTCCGAAACTAATACGAATAGAAAAACCATACTGCATCACTTAGGGTAGTTTATAAACGCAAACAAGACTATGCAGTTAAATCCGGAATAGCTGTTTTAGTTTTGGAGTTATTGTCGATGGTGTCTTTTTGGCAAATTTTCAGCGTTTTTGAGCGTGCGAAATGGCTACAAAATCCTATAGTCTGCATTATCTCCGAAACTAATACGAATAGAAAAACCATACTGCATCACTTAGGGTAGTTTATAAACGCAAACAAGACTATGCAGTTAAATCCGGAATAGCTGTTTTAGTTTTGGAGTTATTGTCGATGGTGTCTTTTTGGCAAATTTTTAGCGTTTTTGACCGTGCGAAATGGCTACAAAATCCTATAGTCTGCATTATCTCCGAAACTAATACGAATAGAAAAACCATACTGCATCACTTAGGGTAGTTTATAAACGCAAACAAGACTATGCAGTTAAATCCGGAATAGCTGTTTTAGTTTTGGAGTTATTGTCGATGGTGTCTTTTTGGCAAATTTTTAGCGTTTTTGAGCGTGCGAAATGGCTACAAAATCCTATAGTCTGCATTATCTCCGAAACTAATACGAATAGAAAAACCATACTGCATCACTTAGGGTAGTTTATAAACGCAAACAAGACTATGCAGTTAAATCCGGAATAGCTGTTTTAGTTTTGGAGTTATTGTCGATGGTGTCTTTTTGGCAAATTTTCAGCGTTTTTGAGCGTGCGAAATGGCTACAAAATCCTATAGTCTGCATTATCTCCGAAACTAATACGAATAGAAAAACCATACTGCATCACTTAGGGTAGTTTATAAACGCAAACAAGACTATGCAGTTAAATCCGGAATAGCTGTTTTAGTTTTGGAGTTATTGTCGATGGTGTCTTTTTGGCAAATTTTTAGCGTTTTTGAGCGTGCGAAATGGCTACAAAATCCTATAGTCTGCATTATCTCCGAAACTAATACGAATAGAAAAACCATACTGCATCACTTAGGGTAGTTTATAAACGCAAACAAGACTATGCAGTTAAATCCGGAATAGCTGTTTTAGTTTTGGAGTTATTGTCGATGGTGTCTTTTTGGCAAATTTTCAGCGTTTTTGACCGTGCGAAATGGCTACAAAATCCTATAGTCTGCATTATCTCCGAAACTAATACGAATAGAAAAACCATACTGCATCACTTAGGGTAGTTTATAAACGCAAACAAGACTATGCAGTTAAATCCGGAATAGCTGTTTTAGTTTTGGAGTTATTGTCGATGGTGTCTTTTTGGCAAATTTTCAGCGTTTTTGAGCGTGCGAAATGGCTACAAAATCCTATAGTCTGCATTATCTCCGAAACTAATACGAATAGAAAAACCATACTGCATCACTTAGGGTAGTTTATAAACGCAAACAAGACTATGCAGTTAAATCCGGAATAGCTGTTTTAGTTTTGGAGTTATTGTCGATGGTGTCTTTTTGGCAAATTTTTAGCGTTTTTGAGCGTGCGAAATGGCTACAAAATCCTATAGTCTGCATTATCTCCGAAACTAATACGAATAGAAAAACCATACTGCATCACTTAGGGTAGTTTATAAACGCAAACAAGACTATGCAGTTAAATCCGGAATAGCTGTTTTAGTTTTGGAGTTATTGTCGATGGTGTCTTTTTGGCAAATTTTCAGCGTTTTTGACCGTGCGAAATGGCTACAAAATCCTATAGTCTGCATTATCTCCGAAACTAATACGAATAGAAAAACCATACTGCATCACTTAGGGTAGTTTATAAACGCAAACAAGACTATGCAGTTAAATCCGGAATAGCTGTTTTAGTTTTGGAGTTATTGTCGATGGTGTCTTTTTGGCAAATTTTTAGCGTTTTTGACCGTGCGAAATGGCTACAAAATCCTATAGTCTGCATTATCTCCGAAACTAATACGAATAGAAAAACCATACTGCATCACTTAGGGTAGTTTATAAACGCAAACAAGACTATGCAGTTAAATCCGGAATAGCTGTTTTAGTTTTGGAGTTATTGTCGATGGTGTCTTTTTGGCAAATTTTTAGCGTTTTTGAGCGTGCGAAATGGCTACAAAATCCTATAGTCTGCATTATCTCCGAAACTAATACGAATAGAAAAACCATACTGCATCACTTAGGGTAGTTTATAAACGCAAACAAGACTATGCAGTTAAATCCGGAATAGCTGTTTTAGTTTTGGAGTTATTGTCGATGGTGTCTTTTTGGCAAATTTTCAGCGTTTTTGACCGTGCGAAATGGCTACAAAATCCTATAGTCTGCATTATCTCCGAAACTAATACGAATAGAAAAACCATACTGCATCACTTAGGGTAGTTTATAAACGCAAACAAGACTATGCAGTTAAATCCGGAATAGCTGTTTTAGTTTTGGAGTTATTGTCGATGGTGTCTTTTTGGCAACTTTTTAGCGTTTTTGAGCGTGCGAAATGGCTACAAAATCCTATAGTCTGCATTATCTCCGAAACTAATACGAATAGAAAAACCATACTGCATCACTTAGGGTAGTTTATAAACGCAAACAAGACTATGCAGTTAAATCCGGAATAGCTGTTTTAGTTTTGGAGTTATTGTCGATGGTGTCTTTTTGGCAAATTTTCAGCGTTTTTGACCGTGCGAAATGGCTACAAAATCCTATAGTCTGCATTATCTCCGAAACTAATACGAATAGAAAAACCATACTGCATCACTTAGGGTAGTTTATAAACGCAAACAAGACTATGCAGTTAAATCCGGAATAGCTGTTTTAGTTTTGGAGTTATTGTCGATGGTGTCTTTTTGGCAAATTTTTAGCGTTTTTGACCGTGCGAAATGGCTACAAAATCCTATAGTCTGCATTATCTCCGAAACTAATACGAATAGAAAAACCATACTGCATCACTTAGGGTAGTTTATAAACGCAAACAAGACTATGCAGTTAAATCCGGAATAGCTGTTTTAGTTTTGGAGTTATTGTCGATGGTGTCTTTTTGGCAAATTTTTAGCGTTTTTGAGCGTGCGAAATGGCTACAAAATCCTATAGTCTGCATTATCTCCGAAACTAATACGAATAGAAAAACCATACTGCATCACTTAGGGTAGTTTATAAACGCAAACAAGACTATGCAGTTAAATCCGGAATAGCTGTTTTAGTTTTGGAGTTATTGTCGATGGTGTCTTTTTGGCAAATTTTCAGCGTTTTTGAGCGTGCGAAATGGCTACAAAATCCTATAGTCTGCATTATCTCCGAAACTAATACGAATAGAAAAACCATACTGCATCACTTAGGGTAGTTTATAAACGCAAACAAGACTATGCAGTTAAATCCGGAATAGCTGTTTTAGTTTTGGAGTTATTGTCGATGGTGTCTTTTTGGCAAATTTTTAGCGTTTTTGACCGTGCGAAATGACTACAAAATCCTATAGTCTGCATTATCTCCGAAACTAATACGAATAGAAAAACCATACTGCATCACTTAGGGTAGTTTATAAACGCAAACAAGACTATGCAGTTAAATCCGGAATAGCTGTTTTAGTTTTGGAGTTATTGTCGATGGTGTCTTTTTGGCAAATTTTTAGCGTTTTTGACCGTGCGAAATGGCTACAAAATCCTATAGTCTGCATTATCTCCGAAACTAATACGAATAGAAAAACCATACTGCATCACTTAGGGTAGTTTATAAACGCAAACAAGACTATGCAGTTAAATCCGGAATAGCTGTTTTAGTTTTGGAGTTATTGTCGATGGTGTCTTTTTGGCAAATTTTCAGCGTTTTTGAGCGTGCGAAATGGCTACAAAATCCTATAGTCTGCATTATCTCCGAAACTAATACGAATAGAAAAACCATACTGCATCACTTAGGGTAGTTTATAAACGCAAACAAGACTATGCAGTTAAATCCGGAATAGCTGTTTTAGTTTTGGAGTTATTGTCGATGGTGTCTTTTTGGCAAATTTTTAGCGTTTTTGACCGTGCGAAATGGCTACAAAATCCTATAGTCTGCATTATCTCCGAAACTAATACGAATAGAAAAACCATACTGCATCACTTAGGGTAGTTTATAAACGCAAACAAGACTATGCAGTTAAATCCGGAATAGCTGTTTTAGTTTTGGAGTTATTGTCGATGGTGTCTTTTTGGCAAATTTTTAGCGTTTTTGAGCGTGCGAAATGGCTACAAAATCCTATAGTCTGCATTATCTCCGAAACTAATACGAATAGAAAAACCATACTGCATCACTTAGGGTAGTTTATAAACGCAAACAAGACTATGCAGTTAAATCCGGAATAGCTGTTTTAGTTTTGGAGTTATTGTCGATGGTGTCTTTTTGGCAAATTTTTAGCGTTTTTGACCGTGCGAAATGGCTACAAAATCCTATAGTCTGCATTATCTCCGAAACTAATACGAATAGAAAAACCATACTGCATCACTTAGGGTAGTTTATAAACGCAAACAAGACTATGCAGTTAAATCCGGAATAGCTGTTTTAGTTTTGGAGTTATTGTCGATGGTGTCTTTTTGGCAAATTTTCAGCGTTTTTGAGCGTGCGAAATGGCTACAAAATCCTATAGTCTGCATTATCTCCGAAACTAATACGAATAGAAAAACCATACTGCATCACTTAGGGTAGTTTATAAACGCAAACAAGACTATGCAGTTAAATCCGGAATAGCTGTTTTAGTTTTGGAGTTATTGTCGATGGTGTCTTTTTGGCAAATTTTTAGCGTTTTTGACCGTGCGAAATGGCTACAAAATCCTATAGTCTGCATTATCTCCGAAACTAATACGAATAGAAAAACCATACTGCATCACTTAGGGTAGTTTATAAACGCAAACAAGACTATGCAGTTAAATCCGGAATAGCTGTTTTAGTTTTGGAGTTATTGTCGATGGTGTCTTTTTGGCAAATTTTTAGCGTTTTTGAGCGTGCGAAATGGCTACAAAATCCTATAGTCTGCATTATCTCCGAAACTAATACGAATAGAAAAACCATACTGCATCACTTAGGGTAGTTTATAAACGCAAACAAGACTATGCAGTTAAATCCGGAATAGCTGTTTTAGTTTTGGAGTTATTGTCGATGGTGTCTTTTTGGCAAATTTTCAGCGTTTTTGACCGTGCGAAATGGCTACAAAATCCTATAGTCTGCATTATCTCCGAAACTAATACGAATAGAAAAACCATACTGCATCACTTAGGGTAGTTTATAAACGCAAACAAGACTATGCAGTTAAATCCGGAATAGCTGTTTTAGTTTTGGAGTTATTGTCGATGGTGTCTTTTTGGCAAATTTTTAGCGTTTTTGACCGTGCGAAATGGCTACAAAATCCTATAGTCTGCATTATCTCCGAAACTAATACGAATAGAAAAACCATACTGCATCACTTAGGGTAGTTTATAAACGCAAACAAGACTATGCAGTTAAATCCGGAATAGCTGTTTTAGTTTTGGAGTTATTGTCGATGGTGTCTTTTTGGCAAATTTTTAGCGTTTTTGAGCGTGCGAAATGGCTACAAAATCCTATAGTCTGCATTATCTCCGAAACTAATACGAATAGAAAAACCATACTGCATCACTTAGGGTAGTTTATAAACGCAAACAAGACTATGCAGTTAAATCCGGAATAGCTGTTTTAGTTTTGGAGTTATTGTCGATGGTGTCTTTTTGGCAAATTTTTAGCGTTTTTGAGCGTGCGAAATGGCTACAAAATCCTATAGTCTGCATTATCTCCGAAACTAATACGAATAGAAAAACCATACTGCATCACTTAGGGTAGTTTATAAACGCAAACAAGACTATGCAGTTAAATCCGGAATAGCTGTTTTAGTTTTGGAGTTATTGTCGATGGTGTCTTTTTGGCAAATTTTTAGCGTTTTTGAGCGTGCGAAATGGCTACAAAATCCTATAGTCTGCATTATCTCCGAAACTAATACGAATAGAAAAACCATACTGCATCACTTAGGGTAGTTTATAAACGCAAACAAGACTATGCAGTTAAATCCGGAATAGCTGTTTTAGTTTTGGAGTTATTGTCGATGGTGTCTTTTTGGCAAATTTTCAGCGTTTTTGACCGTGCGAAATGGCTACAAAATCCTATAGTCTGCATTATCTCCGAAACTAATACGAATAGAAAAACCATACTGCATCACTTAGGGTAGTTTATAAACGCAAACAAGACTATGCAGTTAAATCCGGAATAGCTGTTTTAGTTTTGGAGTTATTGTCGATGGTGTCTTTTTGGCAAATTTTTAGCGTTTTTGACCGTGCGAAATGGCTACAAAATCCTATAGTCTGCATTATCTCCGAAACTAATACGAATAGAAAAACCATACTGCATCACTTAGGGTAGTTTATAAACGCAAACAAGACTATGCAGTTAAATCCGGAATAGCTGTTTTAGTTTTGGAGTTATTGTCGATGGTGTCTTTTTGGCAAATTTTCAGCGTTTTTGACCGTGCGAAATGGCTACAAAATCCTATAGTCTGCATTATCTCCGAAACTAATACGAATAGAAAAACCATACTGCATCACTTAGGGTAGTTTATAAACGCAAACAAGACTATGCAGTTAAATCCGGAATAGCTGTTTTAGTTTTGGAGTTATTGTCGATGGTGTCTTTTTGGCAACTTTTTAGCGTTTTTGAGCGTGCGAAATGGCTACAAAATCCTATAGTCTGCATTATCTCCGAAACTAATACGAATAGAAAAACCATACTGCATCACTTAGGGTAGTTTATAAACGCAAACAAGACTATGCAGTTAAATCCGGAATAGCTGTTTTAGTTTTGGAGTTATTGTCGATGGTGTCTTTTTGGCAAATTTTCAGCGTTTTTGACCGTGCGAAATGGCTACAAAATCCTATAGTCTGCATTATCTCCGAAACTAATACGAATAGAAAAACCATACTGCATCACTTAGGGTAGTTTATAAACGCAAACAAGACTATGCAGTTAAATCCGGAATAGCTGTTTTAGTTTTGGAGTTATTGTCGATGGTGTCTTTTTGGCAAATTTTTAGCGTTTTTGAGCGTGCGAAATGGCTACAAAATCCTATAGTCTGCATTATCTCCGAAACTAATACGAATAGAAAAACCATACTGCATCACTTAGGGTAGTTTATAAACGCAAACAAGACTATGCAGTTAAATCCGGAATAGCTGTTTTAGTTTTGGAGTTATTGTCGATGGTGTCTTTTTGGCAAATTTTCAGCGTTTTTGAGCGTGCGAAATGGCTACAAAATCCTATAGTCTGCATTATCTCCGAAACTAATACGAATAGAAAAACCATACTGCATCACTTAGGGTAGTTTATAAACGCAAACAAGACTATGCAGTTAAATCCGGAATAGCTGTTTTAGTTTTGGAGTTATTGTCGATGGTGTCTTTTTGGCAAATTTTTAGCGTTTTTGAGCGTGCGAAATGGACTACAAAATCCTATAGTCTGCATTATCTCCGAAACTAATACGAATAGAAAAACCATACTGCATCACTTAGGGTAGTTTATAAACGCAAACAAGACTATGCAGTTAAATCCGGAATAGCTGTTTTAGTTTTGGAGTTATTGTCGATGGTGTCTTTTTGGCAAATTTTCAGCGTTTTTGACCGTGCGAAATGACTACAAAATCCTATAGTCTGCATTATCTCCGAAACTAATACGAATAGAAAAACCATACTGCATCACTTAGGGTAGTTTATAAACGCAAACAAGACTATGCAGTTAAATCCGGAATAGCTGTTTTAGTTTTGGAGTTATTGTCGATGGTGTCTTTTTGGCAAATTTTTAGCGTTTTTGACCGTGCGAAATGGCTACAAAATCCTATAGTCTGCATTATCTCCGAAACTAATACGAATAGAAAAACCATACTGCATCACTTAGGGTAGTTTATAAACGCAAACAAGACTATGCAGTTAAATCCGGAATAGCTGTTTTAGTTTTGGAGTTATTGTCGATGGTGTCTTTTTGGCAAATTTTTAGCGTTTTTGAGCGTGCGAAATGGCTACAAAATCCTATAGTCTGCATTATCTCCGAAACTAATACGAATAGAAAAACCATACTGCATCACTTAGGGTAGTTTATAAACGCAAACAAGACTATGCAGTTAAATCCGGAATAGCTGTTTTAGTTTTGGAGTTATTGTCGATGGTGTCTTTTTGGCAAATTTTCAGCGTTTTTGACCGTGCGAAATGACTACAAAATCCTATAGTCTGCATTATCTCCGAAACTAATACGAATAGAAAAACCATACTGCATCACTTAGGGTAGTTTATAAACGCAAACAAGACTATGCAGTTAAATCCGGAATAGCTGTTTTAGTTTTGGAGTTATTGTCGATGGTGTCTTTTTGGCAAATTTTTAGCGTTTTTGAGCGTGCGAAATGGCTACAAAATCCTATAGTCTGCATTATCTCCGAAACTAATACGAATAGAAAAACCATACTGCATCACTTAGGGTAGTTTATAAACGCAAACAAGACTATGCAGTTAAATCCGGAATAGCTGTTTTAGTTTTGGAGTTATTGTCGATGGTGTCTTTTTGGCAAATTTTTAGCGTTTTTGACCGTGCGAAATGGCTACAAAATCCTATAGTCTGCATTATCTCCGAAACTAATACGAATAGAAAAACCATACTGCATCACTTAGGGTAGTTTATAAACGCAAACAAGACTATGCAGTTAAATCCGGAATAGCTGTTTTAGTTTTGGAGTTATTGTCGATGGTGTCTTTTTGGCAAATTTTTAGCGTTTTTGAGCGTGCGAAATGGCTACAAAATCCTATAGTCTGCATTATCTCCGAAACTAATACGAATAGAAAAACCATACTGCATCACTTAGGGTAGTTTATAAACGCAAACAAGACTATGCAGTTAAATCCGGAATAGCTGTTTTAGTTTTGGAGTTATTGTCGATGGTGTCTTTTTGGCAACTTTTTAGCGTTTTTGAGCGTGCGAAATGGCTACAAAATCCTATAGTCTGCATTATCTCCGAAACTAATACGAATAGAAAAACCATACTGCATCACTTAGGGTAGTTTATAAACGCAAACAAGACTATGCAGTTAAATCCGGAATAGCTGTTTTAGTTTTGGAGTTATTGTCGATGGTGTCTTTTTGGCAAATTTTTAGCGTTTTTGAGCGTGCGAAATGGCTACAAAATCCTATAGTCTGCATTATCTCCGAAACTAATACGAATAGAAAAACCATACTGCATCACTTAGGGTAGTTTATAAACGCAAACAAGACTATGCAGTTAAATCCGGAATAGCTGTTTTAGTTTTGGAGTTATTGTCGATGGTGTCTTTTTGGCAAATTTTTAGCGTTTTTGAGCGTGCGAAATGGCTACAAAATCCTATAGTCTGCATTATCTCCGAAACTAATACGAATAGAAAAACCATACTGCATCACTTAGGGTAGTTTATAAACGCAAACAAGACTATGCAGTTAAATCCGGAATAGCTGTTTTAGTTTTGGAGTTATTGTCGATGGTGTCTTTTTGGCAAATTTTCAGCGTTTTTGACCGTGCGAAATGGCTACAAAATCCTATAGTCTGCATTATCTCCGAAACTAATACGAATAGAAAAACCATACTGCATCACTTAGGGTAGTTTATAAACGCAAACAAGACTATGCAGTTAAATCCGGAATAGCTGTTTTAGTTTTGGAGTTATTGTCGATGGTGTCTTTTTGGCAAATTTTTAGCGTTTTTGAGCGTGCGAAATGGCTACAAAATCCTATAGTCTGCATTATCTCCGAAACTAATACGAATAGAAAAACCATACTGCATCACTTAGGGTAGTTTATAAACGCAAACAAGACTATGCAGTTAAATCCGGAATAGCTGTTTTAGTTTTGGAGTTATTGTCGATGGTGTCTTTTTGGCAAATTTTTAGCGTTTTTGACCGTGCGAAATGGCTACAAAATCCTATAGTCTGCATTATCTCCGAAACTAATACGAATAGAAAAACCATACTGCATCACTTAGGGTAGTTTATAAACGCAAACAAGACTATGCAGTTAAATCCGGAATAGCTGTTTTAGTTTTGGAGTTATTGTCGATGGTGTCTTTTTGGCAAATTTTCAGCGTTTTTGAGCGTGCGAAATGGCTACAAAATCCTATAGTCTGCATTATCTCCGAAACTAATACGAATAGAAAAACCATACTGCATCACTTAGGGTAGTTTATAAACGCAAACAAGACTATGCAGTTAAATCCGGAATAGCTGTTTTAGTTTTGGAGTTATTGTCGATGGTGTCTTTTTGGCAAATTTTTAGCGTTTTTGAGCGTGCGAAATGGCTACAAAATCCTATAGTCTGCATTATCTCCGAAACTAATACGAATAGAAAAACCATACTGCATCACTTAGGGTAGTTTATAAACGCAAACAAGACTATGCAGTTAAATCCGGAATAGCTGTTTTAGTTTTGGAGTTATTGTCGATGGTGTCTTTTTGGCAAATTTTTAGCGTTTTTGAGCGTGCGAAATGGCTACAAAATCCTATAGTCTGCATTATCTCCGAAACTAATACGAATAGAAAAACCATACTGCATCACTTAGGGTAGTTTATAAACGCAAACAAGACTATGCAGTTAAATCCGGAATAGCTGTTTTAGTTTTGGAGTTATTGTCGATGGTGTCTTTTTGGCAAATTTTTAGCGTTTTTGACCGTGCGAAATGGCTACAAAATCCTATAGTCTGCATTATCTCCGAAACTAATACGAATAGAAAAACCATACTGCATCACTTAGGGTAGTTTATAAACGCAAACAAGACTATGCAGTTAAATCCGGAATAGCTGTTTTAGTTTTGGAGTTATTGTCGATGGTGTCTTTTTGGCAAATTTTCAGCGTTTTTGACCGTGCGAAATGGCTACAAAATCCTATAGTCTGCATTATCTCCGAAACTAATACGAATAGAAAAACCATACTGCATCACTTAGGGTAGTTTATAAACGCAAACAAGACTATGCAGTTAAATCCGGAATAGCTGTTTTAGTTTTGGAGTTATTGTCGATGGTGTCTTTTTGGCAACTTTTTAGCGTTTTTGAGCGTGCGAAATGGCTACAAAATCCTATAGTCTGCATTATCTCCGAAACTAATACGAATAGAAAAACCATACTGCATCACTTAGGGTAGTTTATAAACGCAAACAAGACTATGCAGTTAAATCCGGAATAGCTGTTTTAGTTTTGGAGTTATTGTCGATGGTGTCTTTTTGGCAAATTTTCAGCGTTTTTGACCGTGCGAAATGACTACAAAATCCTATAGTCTGCATTATCTCCGAAACTAATACGAATAGAAAAACCATACTGCATCACTTAGGGTAGTTTATAAACGCAAACAAGACTATGCAGTTAAATCCGGAATAGCTGTTTTAGTTTTGGAGTTATTGTCGATGGTGTCTTTTTGGCAAATTTTTAGCGTTTTTGAGCGTGCGAAATGGCTACAAAATCCTATAGTCTGCATTATCTCCGAAACTAATACGAATAGAAAAACCATACTGCATCACTTAGGGTAGTTTATAAACGCAAACAAGACTATGCAGTTAAATCCGGAATAGCTGTTTTAGTTTTGGAGTTATTGTCGATGGTGTCTTTTTGGCAAATTTTTAGCGTTTTTGAGCGTGCGAAATGGCTACAAAATCCTATAGTCTGCATTATCTCCGAAACTAATACGAATAGAAAAACCATACTGCATCACTTAGGGTAGTTTATAAACGCAAACAAGACTATGCAGTTAAATCCGGAATAGCTGTTTTAGTTTTGGAGTTATTGTCGATGGTGTCTTTTTGGCAAATTTTTAGCGTTTTTGACCGTGCGAAATGGCTACAAAATCCTATAGTCTGCATTATCTCCGAAACTAATACGAATAGAAAAACCATACTGCATCACTTAGGGTAGTTTATAAACGCAAACAAGACTATGCAGTTAAATCCGGAATAGCTGTTTTAGTTTTGGAGTTATTGTCGATGGTGTCTTTTTGGCAAATTTTCAGCGTTTTTGAGCGTGCGAAATGGCTACAAAATCCTATAGTCTGCATTATCTCCGAAACTAATACGAATAGAAAAACCATACTGCATCACTTAGGGTAGTTTATAAACGCAAACAAGACTATGCAGTTAAATCCGGAATAGCTGTTTTAGTTTTGGAGTTATTGTCGATGGTGTCTTTTTGGCAAATTTTTAGCGTTTTTGACCGTGCGAAATGGCTACAAAATCCTATAGTCTGCATTATCTCCGAAACTAATACGAATAGAAAAACCATACTGCATCACTTAGGGTAGTTTATAAACGCAAACAAGACTATGCAGTTAAATCCGGAATAGCTGTTTTAGTTTTGGAGTTATTGTCGATGGTGTCTTTTTGGCAAATTTTTAGCGTTTTTGAGCGTGCGAAATGGCTACAAAATCCTATAGTCTGCATTATCTCCGAAACTAATACGAATAGAAAAACCATACTGCATCACTTAGGGTAGTTTATAAACGCAAACAAGACTATGCAGTTAAATCCGGAATAGCTGTTTTAGTTTTGGAGTTATTGTCGATGGTGTCTTTTTGGCAACTTTTTAGCGTTTTTGACCGTGCGAAATGGCTACAAAATCCTATAGTCTGCATTATCTCCGAAACTAATACGAATAGAAAAACCATACTGCATCACTTAGGGTAGTTTATAAACGCAAACAAGACTATGCAGTTAAATCCGGAATAGCTGTTTTAGTTTTGGAGTTATTGTCGATGGTGTCTTTTTGGCAAATTTTCAGCGTTTTTGAGCGTGCGAAATGGCTACAAAATCCTATAGTCTGCATTATCTCCGAAACTAATACGAATAGAAAAACCATACTGCATCACTTAGGGTAGTTTATAAACGCAAACAAGACTATGCAGTTAAATCCGGAATAGCTGTTTTAGTTTTGGAGTTATTGTCGATGGTGTCTTTTTGGCAAATTTTTAGCGTTTTTGAGCGTGCGAAATGGCTACAAAATCCTATAGTCTGCATTATCTCCGAAACTAATACGAATAGAAAAACCATACTGCATCACTTAGGGTAGTTTATAAACGCAAACAAGACTATGCAGTTAAATCCGGAATAGCTGTTTTAGTTTTGGAGTTATTGTCGATGGTGTCTTTTTGGCAAATTTTCAGCGTTTTTGAGCGTGCGAAATGGCTACAAAATCCTATAGTCTGCATTATCTCCGAAACTAATACGAATAGAAAAACCATACTGCATCACTTAGGGTAGTTTATAAACGCAAACAAGACTATGCAGTTAAATCCGGAATAGCTGTTTTAGTTTTGGAGTTATTGTCGATGGTGTCTTTTTGGCAAATTTTTAGCGTTTTTGACCGTGCGAAATGGCTACAAAATCCTATAGTCTGCATTATCTCCGAAACTAATACGAATAGAAAAACCATACTGCATCACTTAGGGTAGTTTATAAACGCAAACAAGACTATGCAGTTAAATCCGGAATAGCTGTTTTAGTTTTGGAGTTATTGTCGATGGTGTCTTTTTGGCAAATTTTTAGCGTTTTTGAGCGTGCGAAATGGCTACAAAATCCTATAGTCTGCATTATCTCCGAAACTAATACGAATAGAAAAACCATACTGCATCACTTAGGGTAGTTTATAAACGCAAACAAGACTATGCAGTTAAATCCGGAATAGCTGTTTTAGTTTTGGAGTTATTGTCGATGGTGTCTTTTTGGCAAATTTTCAGCGTTTTTGACCGTGCGAAATGGCTACAAAATCCTATAGTCTGCATTATCTCCGAAACTAATACGAATAGAAAAACCATACTGCATCACTTAGGGTAGTTTATAAACGCAAACAAGACTATGCAGTTAAATCCGGAATAGCTGTTTTAGTTTTGGAGTTATTGTCGATGGTGTCTTTTTGGCAACTTTTTAGCGTTTTTGAGCGTGCGAAATGGCTACAAAATCCTATAGTCTGCATTATCTCCGAAACTAATACGAATAGAAAAACCATACTGCATCACTTAGGGTAGTTTATAAACGCAAACAAGACTATGCAGTTAAATCCGGAATAGCTGTTTTAGTTTTGGAGTTATTGTCGATGGTGTCTTTTTGGCAAATTTTTAGCGTTTTTGAGCGTGCGAAATGGCTACAAAATCCTATAGTCTGCATTATCTCCGAAACTAATACGAATAGAAAAACCATACTGCATCACTTAGGGTAGTTTATAAACGCAAACAAGACTATGCAGTTAAATCCGGAATAGCTGTTTTAGTTTTGGAGTTATTGTCGATGGTGTCTTTTTGGCAAATTTTTAGCGTTTTTGAGCGTGCGAAATGGCTACAAAATCCTATAGTCTGCATTATCTCCGAAACTAATACGAATAGAAAAACCATACTGCATCACTTAGGGTAGTTTATAAACGCAAACAAGACTATGCAGTTAAATCCGGAATAGCTGTTTTAGTTTTGGAGTTATTGTCGATGGTGTCTTTTTGGCAAATTTTCAGCGTTTTTGAGCGTGCGAAATGGCTACAAAATCCTATAGTCTGCATTATCTCCGAAACTAATACGAATAGAAAAACCATACTGCATCACTTAGGGTAGTTTATAAACGCAAACAAGACTATGCAGTTAAATCCGGAATAGCTGTTTTAGTTTTGGAGTTATTGTCGATGGTGTCTTTTTGGCAAATTTTTAGCGTTTTTGACCGTGCGAAATGGCTACAAAATCCTATAGTCTGCATTATCTCCGAAACTAATACGAATAGAAAAACCATACTGCATCACTTAGGGTAGTTTATAAACGCAAACAAGACTATGCAGTTAAATCCGGAATAGCTGTTTTAGTTTTGGAGTTATTGTCGATGGTGTCTTTTTGGCAAATTTTCAGCGTTTTTGACCGTGCGAAATGGCTACAAAATCCTATAGTCTGCATTATCTCCGAAACTAATACGAATAGAAAAACCATACTGCATCACTTAGGGTAGTTTATAAACGCAAACAAGACTATGCAGTTAAATCCGGAATAGCTGTTTTAGTTTTGGAGTTATTGTCGATGGTGTCTTTTTGGCAAATTTTTAGCGTTTTTGACCGTGCGAAATGGCTACAAAATCCTATAGTCTGCATTATCTCCGAAACTAATACGAATAGAAAAACCATACTGCATCACTTAGGGTAGTTTATAAACGCAAACAAGACTATGCAGTTAAATCCGGAATAGCTGTTTTAGTTTTGGAGTTATTGTCGATGGTGTCTTTTTGGCAAATTTTCAGCGTTTTTGAGCGTGCGAAATGGCTACAAAATCCTATAGTCTGCATTATCTCCGAAACTAATACGAATAGAAAAACCATACTGCATCACTTAGGGTAGTTTATAAACGCAAACAAGACTATGCAGTTAAATCCGGAATAGCTGTTTTAGTTTTGGAGTTATTGTCGATGGTGTCTTTTTGGCAACTTTTTAGCGTTTTTGAGCGTGCGAAATGGCTACAAAATCCTATAGTCTGCATTATCTCCGAAACTAATACGAATAGAAAAACCATACTGCATCACTTAGGGTAGTTTATAAACGCAAACAAGACTATGCAGTTAAATCCGGAATAGCTGTTTTAGTTTTGGAGTTATTGTCGATGGTGTCTTTTTGGCAAATTTTCAGCGTTTTTGACCGTGCGAAATGGCTACAAAATCCTATAGTCTGCATTATCTCCGAAACTAATACGAATAGAAAAACCATACTGCATCACTTAGGGTAGTTTATAAACGCAAACAAGACTATGCAGTTAAATCCGGAATAGCTGTTTTAGTTTTGGAGTTATTGTCGATGGTGTCTTTTTGGCAAATTTTTAGCGTTTTTGAGCGTGCGAAATGGCTACAAAATCCTATAGTCTGCATTATCTCCGAAACTAATACGAATAGAAAAACCATACTGCATCACTTAGGGTAGTTTATAAACGCAAACAAGACTATGCAGTTAAATCCGGAATAGCTGTTTTAGTTTTGGAGTTATTGTCGATGGTGTCTTTTTGGCAAATTTTTAGCGTTTTTGAGCGTGCGAAATGGCTACAAAATCCTATAGTCTGCATTATCTCCGAAACTAATACGAATAGAAAAACCATACTGCATCACTTAGGGTAGTTTATAAACGCAAACAAGACTATGCAGTTAAATCCGGAATAGCTGTTTTAGTTTTGGAGTTATTGTCGATGGTGTCTTTTTGGCAAATTTTCAGCGTTTTTGAGCGTGCGAAATGGCTACAAAATCCTATAGTCTGCATTATCTCCGAAACTAATACGAATAGAAAAACCATACTGCATCACTTAGGGTAGTTTATAAACGCAAACAAGACTATGCAGTTAAATCCGGAATAGCTGTTTTAGTTTTGGAGTTATTGTCGATGGTGTCTTTTTGGCAAATTTTTAGCGTTTTTGACCGTGCGAAATGGCTACAAAATCCTATAGTCTGCATTATCTCCGAAACTAATACGAATAGAAAAACCATACTGCATCACTTAGGGTAGTTTATAAACGCAAACAAGACTATGCAGTTAAATCCGGAATAGCTGTTTTAGTTTTGGAGTTATTGTCGATGGTGTCTTTTTGGCAAATTTTCAGCGTTTTTGAGCGTGCGAAATGGCTACAAAATCCTATAGTCTGCATTATCTCCGAAACTAATACGAATAGAAAAACCATACTGCATCACTTAGGGTAGTTTATAAACGCAAACAAGACTATGCAGTTAAATCCGGAATAGCTGTTTTAGTTTTGGAGTTATTGTCGATGGTGTCTTTTTGGCAAATTTTTAGCGTTTTTGACCGTGCGAAATGGCTACAAAATCCTATAGTCTGCATTATCTCCGAAACTAATACGAATAGAAAAACCATACTGCATCACTTAGGGTAGTTTATAAACGCAAACAAGACTATGCAGTTAAATCCGGAATAGCTGTTTTAGTTTTGGAGTTATTGTCGATGGTGTCTTTTTGGCAAATTTTTAGCGTTTTTGAGCGTGCGAAATGGCTACAAAATCCTATAGTCTGCATTATCTCCGAAACTAATACGAATAGAAAAACCATACTGCATCACTTAGGGTAGTTTATAAACGCAAACAAGACTATGCAGTTAAATCCGGAATAGCTGTTTTAGTTTTGGAGTTATTGTCGATGGTGTCTTTTTGGCAAATTTTTAGCGTTTTTGAGCGTGCGAAATGGCTACAAAATCCTATAGTCTGCATTATCTCCGAAACTAATACGAATAGAAAAACCATACTGCATCACTTAGGGTAGTTTATAAACGCAAACAAGACTATGCAGTTAAATCCGGAATAGCTGTTTTAGTTTTGGAGTTATTGTCGATGGTGTCTTTTTGGCAAATTTTCAGCGTTTTTGACCGTGCGAAATGGCTACAAAATCCTATAGTCTGCATTATCTCCGAAACTAATACGAATAGAAAAACCATACTGCATCACTTAGGGTAGTTTATAAACGCAAACAAGACTATGCAGTTAAATCCGGAATAGCTGTTTTAGTTTTGGAGTTATTGTCGATGGTGTCTTTTTGGCAACTTTTTAGCGTTTTTGAGCGTGCGAAATGGCTACAAAATCCTATAGTCTGCATTATCTCCGAAACTAATACGAATAGAAAAACCATACTGCATCACTTAGGGTAGTTTATAAACGCAAACAAGACTATGCAGTTAAATCCGGAATAGCTGTTTTAGTTTTGGAGTTATTGTCGATGGTGTCTTTTTGGCAAATTTTTAGCGTTTTTGAGCGTGCGAAATGGCTACAAAATCCTATAGTCTGCATTATCTCCGAAACTAATACGAATAGAAAAACCATACTGCATCACTTAGGGTAGTTTATAAACGCAAACAAGACTATGCAGTTAAATCCGGAATAGCTGTTTTAGTTTTGGAGTTATTGTCGATGGTGTCTTTTTGGCAAATTTTTAGCGTTTTTGACCGTGCGAAATGGCTACAAAATCCTATAGTCTGCATTATCTCCGAAACTAATACGAATAGAAAAACCATACTGCATCACTTAGGGTAGTTTATAAACGCAAACAAGACTATGCAGTTAAATCCGGAATAGCTGTTTTAGTTTTGGAGTTATTGTCGATGGTGTCTTTTTGGCAAATTTTCAGCGTTTTTGACCGTGCGAAATGGCTACAAAATCCTATAGTCTGCATTATCTCCGAAACTAATACGAATAGAAAAACCATACTGCATCACTTAGGGTAGTTTATAAACGCAAACAAGACTATGCAGTTAAATCCGGAATAGCTGTTTTAGTTTTGGAGTTATTGTCGATGGTGTCTTTTTGGCAAATTTTCAGCGTTTTTGAGCGTGCGAAATGGCTACAAAATCCTATAGTCTGCATTATCTCCGAAACTAATACGAATAGAAAAACCATACTGCATCACTTAGGGTAGTTTATAAACGCAAACAAGACTATGCAGTTAAATCCGGAATAGCTGTTTTAGTTTTGGAGTTATTGTCGATGGTGTCTTTTTGGCAAATTTTTAGCGTTTTTGAGCGTGCGAAATGGCTACAAAATCCTATAGTCTGCATTATCTCCGAAACTAATACGAATAGAAAAACCATACTGCATCACTTAGGGTAGTTTATAAACGCAAACAAGACTATGCAGTTAAATCCGGAATAGCTGTTTTAGTTTTGGAGTTATTGTCGATGGTGTCTTTTTGGCAACTTTTTAGCGTTTTTGAGCGTGCGAAATGGACTACAAAATCCTATAGTCTGCATTATCTCCGAAACTAATACGAATAGAAAAACCATACTGCATCACTTAGGGTAGTTTATAAACGCAAACAAGACTATGCAGTTAAATCCGGAATAGCTGTTTTAGTTTTGGAGTTATTGTCGATGGTGTCTTTTTGGCAAATTTTCAGCGTTTTTGAGCGTGCGAAATGGCTACAAAATCCTATAGTCTGCATTATCTCCGAAACTAATACGAATAGAAAAACCATACTGCATCACTTAGGGTAGTTTATAAACGCAAACAAGACTATGCAGTTAAATCCGGAATAGCTGTTTTAGTTTTGGAGTTATTGTCGATGGTGTCTTTTTGGCAAATTTTTAGCGTTTTTGAGCGTGCGAAATGGCTACAAAATCCTATAGTCTGCATTATCTCCGAAACTAATACGAATAGAAAAACCATACTGCATCACTTAGGGTAGTTTATAAACGCAAACAAGACTATGCAGTTAAATCCGGAATAGCTGTTTTAGTTTTGGAGTTATTGTCGATGGTGTCTTTTTGGCAAATTTTCAGCGTTTTTGAGCGTGCGAAATGGCTACAAAATCCTATAGTCTGCATTATCTCCGAAACTAATACGAATAGAAAAACCATACTGCATCACTTAGGGTAGTTTATAAACGCAAACAAGACTATGCAGTTAAATCCGGAATAGCTGTTTTAGTTTTGGAGTTATTGTCGATGGTGTCTTTTTGGCAAATTTTTAGCGTTTTTGACCGTGCGAAATGGCTACAAAATCCTATAGTCTGCATTATCTCCGAAACTAATACGAATAGAAAAACCATACTGCATCACTTAGGGTAGTTTATAAACGCAAACAAGACTATGCAGTTAAATCCGGAATAGCTGTTTTAGTTTTGGAGTTATTGTCGATGGTGTCTTTTTGGCAAATTTTCAGCGTTTTTGAGCGTGCGAAATGGCTACAAAATCCTATAGTCTGCATTATCTCCGAAACTAATACGAATAGAAAAACCATACTGCATCACTTAGGGTAGTTTATAAACGCAAACAAGACTATGCAGTTAAATCCGGAATAGCTGTTTTAGTTTTGGAGTTATTGTCGATGGTGTCTTTTTGGCAACTTTTTAGCGTTTTTGAGCGTGCGAAATGGCTACAAAATCCTATAGTCTGCATTATCTCCGAAACTAATACGAATAGAAAAACCATACTGCATCACTTAGGGTAGTTTATAAACGCAAACAAGACTATGCAGTTAAATCCGGAATAGCTGTTTTAGTTTTGGAGTTATTGTCGATGGTGTCTTTTTGGCAAATTTTCAGCGTTTTTGACCGTGCGAAATGGCTACAAAATCCTATAGTCTGCATTATCTCCGAAACTAATACGAATAGAAAAACCATACTGCATCACTTAGGGTAGTTTATAAACGCAAACAAGACTATGCAGTTAAATCCGGAATAGCTGTTTTAGTTTTGGAGTTATTGTCGATGGTGTCTTTTTGGCAACTTTTTAGCGTTTTTGAGCGTGCGAAATGGCTACAAAATCCTATAGTCTGCATTATCTCCGAAACTAATACGAATAGAAAAACCATACTGCATCACTTAGGGTAGTTTATAAACGCAAACAAGACTATGCAGTTAAATCCGGAATAGCTGTTTTAGTTTTGGAGTTATTGTCGATGGTGTCTTTTTGGCAAATTTTTAGCGTTTTTGAGCGTGCGAAATGGCTACAAAATCCTATAGTCTGCATTATCTCCGAAACTAATACGAATAGAAAAACCATACTGCATCACTTAGGGTAGTTTATAAACGCAAACAAGACTATGCAGTTAAATCCGGAATAGCTGTTTTAGTTTTGGAGTTATTGTCGATGGTGTCTTTTTGGCAAATTTTCAGCGTTTTTGAGCGTGCGAAATGGCTACAAAATCCTATAGTCTGCATTATCTCCGAAACTAATACGAATAGAAAAACCATACTGCATCACTTAGGGTAGTTTATAAACGCAAACAAGACTATGCAGTTAAATCCGGAATAGCTGTTTTAGTTTTGGAGTTATTGTCGATGGTGTCTTTTTGGCAAATTTTCAGCGTTTTTGACCGTGCGAAATGGCTACAAAATCCTATAGTCTGCATTATCTCCGAAACTAATACGAATAGAAAAACCATACTGCATCACTTAGGGTAGTTTATAAACGCAAACAAGACTATGCAGTTAAATCCGGAATAGCTGTTTTAGTTTTGGAGTTATTGTCGATGGTGTCTTTTTGGCAAATTTTTAGCGTTTTTGAGCGTGCGAAATGGCTACAAAATCCTATAGTCTGCATTATCTCCGAAACTAATACGAATAGAAAAACCATACTGCATCACTTAGGGTAGTTTATAAACGCAAACAAGACTATGCAGTTAAATCCGGAATAGCTGTTTTAGTTTTGGAGTTATTGTCGATGGTGTCTTTTTGGCAAATTTTTAGCGTTTTTGACCGTGCGAAATGGCTACAAAATCCTATAGTCTGCATTATCTCCGAAACTAATACGAATAGAAAAACCATACTGCATCACTTAGGGTAGTTTATAAACGCAAACAAGACTATGCAGTTAAATCCGGAATAGCTGTTTTAGTTTTGGAGTTATTGTCGATGGTGTCTTTTTGGCAAATTTTCAGCGTTTTTGACCGTGCGAAATGACTACAAAATCCTATAGTCTGCATTATCTCCGAAACTAATACGAATAGAAAAACCATACTGCATCACTTAGGGTAGTTTATAAACGCAAACAAGACTATGCAGTTAAATCCGGAATAGCTGTTTTAGTTTTGGAGTTATTGTCGATGGTGTCTTTTTGGCAACTTTTTAGCGTTTTTGAGCGTGCGAAATGGCTACAAAATCCTATAGTCTGCATTATCTCCGAAACTAATACGAATAGAAAAACCATACTGCATCACTTAGGGTAGTTTATAAACGCAAACAAGACTATGCAGTTAAATCCGGAATAGCTGTTTTAGTTTTGGAGTTATTGTCGATGGTGTCTTTTTGGCAAATTTTCAGCGTTTTTGAGCGTGCGAAATGGCTACAAAATCCTATAGTCTGCATTATCTCCGAAACTAATACGAATAGAAAAACCATACTGCATCACTTAGGGTAGTTTATAAACGCAAACAAGACTATGCAGTTAAATCCGGAATAGCTGTTTTAGTTTTGGAGTTATTGTCGATGGTGTCTTTTTGGCAACTTTTTAGCGTTTTTGAGCGTGCGAAATGGCTACAAAATCCTATAGTCTGCATTATCTCCGAAACTAATACGAATAGAAAAACCATACTGCATCACTTAGGGTAGTTTATAAACGCAAACAAGACTATGCAGTTAAATCCGGAATAGCTGTTTTAGTTTTGGAGTTATTGTCGATGGTGTCTTTTTGGCAAATTTTTAGCGTTTTTGAGCGTGCGAAATGGCTACAAAATCCTATAGTCTGCATTATCTCCGAAACTAATACGAATAGAAAAACCATACTGCATCACTTAGGGTAGTTTATAAACGCAAACAAGACTATGCAGTTAAATCCGGAATAGCTGTTTTAGTTTTGGAGTTATTGTCGATGGTGTCTTTTTGGCAAATTTTCAGCGTTTTTGACCGTGCGAAATGGCTACAAAATCCTATAGTCTGCATTATCTCCGAAACTAATACGAATAGAAAAACCATACTGCATCACTTAGGGTAGTTTATAAACGCAAACAAGACTATGCAGTTAAATCCGGAATAGCTGTTTTAGTTTTGGAGTTATTGTCGATGGTGTCTTTTTGGCAAATTTTCAGCGTTTTTGAGCGTGCGAAATGGCTACAAAATCCTATAGTCTGCATTATCTCCGAAACTAATACGAATAGAAAAACCATACTGCATCACTTAGGGTAGTTTATAAACGCAAACAAGACTATGCAGTTAAATCCGGAATAGCTGTTTTAGTTTTGGAGTTATTGTCGATGGTGTCTTTTTGGCAAATTTTTAGCGTTTTTGACCGTGCGAAATGGCTACAAAATCCTATAGTCTGCATTATCTCCGAAACTAATACGAATAGAAAAACCATACTGCATCACTTAGGGTAGTTTATAAACGCAAACAAGACTATGCAGTTAAATCCGGAATAGCTGTTTTAGTTTTGGAGTTATTGTCGATGGTGTCTTTTTGGCAAATTTTTAGCGTTTTTGACCGTGCGAAATGGCTACAAAATCCTATAGTCTGCATTATCTCCGAAACTAATACGAATAGAAAAACCATACTGCATCACTTAGGGTAGTTTATAAACGCAAACAAGACTATGCAGTTAAATCCGGAATAGCTGTTTTAGTTTTGGAGTTATTGTCGATGGTGTCTTTTTGGCAAATTTTCAGCGTTTTTGACCGTGCGAAATGGCTACAAAATCCTATAGTCTGCATTATCTCCGAAACTAATACGAATAGAAAAACCATACTGCATCACTTAGGGTAGTTTATAAACGCAAACAAGACTATGCAGTTAAATCCGGAATAGCTGTTTTAGTTTTGGAGTTATTGTCGATGGTGTCTTTTTGGCAACTTTTTAGCGTTTTTGAGCGTGCGAAATGGACTACAAAATCCTATAGTCTGCATTATCTCCGAAACTAATACGAATAGAAAAACCATACTGCATCACTTAGGGTAGTTTATAAACGCAAACAAGACTATGCAGTTAAATCCGGAATAGCTGTTTTAGTTTTGGAGTTATTGTCGATGGTGTCTTTTTGGCAAATTTTCAGCGTTTTTGACCGTGCGAAATGGCTACAAAATCCTATAGTCTGCATTATCTCCGAAACTAATACGAATAGAAAAACCATACTGCATCACTTAGGGTAGTTTATAAACGCAAACAAGACTATGCAGTTAAATCCGGAATAGCTGTTTTAGTTTTGGAGTTATTGTCGATGGTGTCTTTTTGGCAAATTTTTAGCGTTTTTGAGCGTGCGAAATGGCTACAAAATCCTATAGTCTGCATTATCTCCGAAACTAATACGAATAGAAAAACCATACTGCATCACTTAGGGTAGTTTATAAACGCAAACAAGACTATGCAGTTAAATCCGGAATAGCTGTTTTAGTTTTGGAGTTATTGTCGATGGTGTCTTTTTGGCAAATTTTTAGCGTTTTTGAGCGTGCGAAATGGCTACAAAATCCTATAGTCTGCATTATCTCCGAAACTAATACGAATAGAAAAACCATACTGCATCACTTAGGGTAGTTTATAAACGCAAACAAGACTATGCAGTTAAATCCGGAATAGCTGTTTTAGTTTTGGAGTTATTGTCGATGGTGTCTTTTTGGCAAATTTTCAGCGTTTTTGAGCGTGCGAAATGGCTACAAAATCCTATAGTCTGCATTATCTCCGAAACTAATACGAATAGAAAAACCATACTGCATCACTTAGGGTAGTTTATAAACGCAAACAAGACTATGCAGTTAAATCCGGAATAGCTGTTTTAGTTTTGGAGTTATTGTCGATGGTGTCTTTTTGGCAAATTTTCAGCGTTTTTGAGCGTGCGAAATGGCTACAAAATCCTATAGTCTGCATTATCTCCGAAACTAATACGAATAGAAAAACCATACTGCATCACTTAGGGTAGTTTATAAACGCAAACAAGACTATGCAGTTAAATCCGGAATAGCTGTTTTAGTTTTGGAGTTATTGTCGATGGTGTCTTTTTGGCAAATTTTAGCGTTTTTGACCGTGCGAAATGGCTACAAAATCCTATAGTCTGCATTATCTCCGAAACTAATACGAATAGAAAAACCATACTGCATCACTTAGGGTAGTTTATAAACGCAAACAAGACTATGCAGTTAAATCCGGAATAGCTGTTTTAGTTTTGGAGTTATTGTCGATGGTGTCTTTTTGGCAAATTTTCAGCGTTTTTGACCGTGCGAAATGGCTACAAAATCCTATAGTCTGCATTATCTCCGAAACTAATACGAATAGAAAAACCATACTGCATCACTTAGGGTAGTTTATAAACGCAAACAAGACTATGCAGTTAAATCCGGAATAGCTGTTTTAGTTTTGGAGTTATTGTCGATGGTGTCTTTTTGGCAAATTTTTAGCGTTTTTGACCGTGCGAAATGGCTACAAAATCCTATAGTCTGCATTATCTCCGAAACTAATACGAATAGAAAAACCATACTGCATCACTTAGGGTAGTTTATAAACGCAAACAAGACTATGCAGTTAAATCCGGAATAGCTGTTTTAGTTTTGGAGTTATTGTCGATGGTGTCTTTTTGGCAAATTTTCAGCGTTTTTGAGCGTGCGAAATGGCTACAAAATCCTATAGTCTGCATTATCTCCGAAACTAATACGAATAGAAAAACCATACTGCATCACTTAGGGTAGTTTATAAACGCAAACAAGACTATGCAGTTAAATCCGGAATAGCTGTTTTAGTTTTGGAGTTATTGTCGATGGTGTCTTTTTGGCAACTTTTTAGCGTTTTTGAGCGTGCGAAATGGCTACAAAATCCTATAGTCTGCATTATCTCCGAAACTAATACGAATAGAAAAACCATACTGCATCACTTAGGGTAGTTTATAAACGCAAACAAGACTATGCAGTTAAATCCGGAATAGCTGTTTTAGTTTTGGAGTTATTGTCGATGGTGTCTTTTTGGCAAATTTTCAGCGTTTTTGACCGTGCGAAATGGCTACAAAATCCTATAGTCTGCATTATCTCCGAAACTAATACGAATAGAAAAACCATACTGCATCACTTAGGGTAGTTTATAAACGCAAACAAGACTATGCAGTTAAATCCGGAATAGCTGTTTTAGTTTTGGAGTTATTGTCGATGGTGTCTTTTTGGCAACTTTTTAGCGTTTTTGAGCGTGCGAAATGGCTACAAAATCCTATAGTCTGCATTATCTCCGAAACTAATACGAATAGAAAAACCATACTGCATCACTTAGGGTAGTTTATAAACGCAAACAAGACTATGCAGTTAAATCCGGAATAGCTGTTTTAGTTTTGGAGTTATTGTCGATGGTGTCTTTTTGGCAAATTTTTAGCGTTTTTGAGCGTGCGAAATGGCTACAAAATCCTATAGTCTGCATTATCTCCGAAACTAATACGAATAGAAAAACCATACTGCATCACTTAGGGTAGTTTATAAACGCAAACAAGACTATGCAGTTAAATCCGGAATAGCTGTTTTAGTTTTGGAGTTATTGTCGATGGTGTCTTTTTGGCAAATTTTTAGCGTTTTTGAGCGTGCGAAATGGCTACAAAATCCTATAGTCTGCATTATCTCCGAAACTAATACGAATAGAAAAACCATACTGCATCACTTAGGGTAGTTTATAAACGCAAACAAGACTATGCAGTTAAATCCGGAATAGCTGTTTTAGTTTTGGAGTTATTGTCGATGGTGTCTTTTTGGCAAATTTTCAGCGTTTTTGACCGTGCGAAATGACTACAAAATCCTATAGTCTGCATTATCTCCGAAACTAATACGAATAGAAAAACCATACTGCATCACTTAGGGTAGTTTATAAACGCAAACAAGACTATGCAGTTAAATCCGGAATAGCTGTTTTAGTTTTGGAGTTATTGTCGATGGTGTCTTTTTGGCAAATTTTTAGCGTTTTTGAGCGTGCGAAATGGCTACAAAATCCTATAGTCTGCATTATCTCCGAAACTAATACGAATAGAAAAACCATACTGCATCACTTAGGGTAGTTTATAAACGCAAACAAGACTATGCAGTTAAATCCGGAATAGCTGTTTTAGTTTTGGAGTTATTGTCGATGGTGTCTTTTTGGCAAATTTTTAGCGTTTTTGAGCGTGCGAAATGGCTACAAAATCCTATAGTCTGCATTATCTCCGAAACTAATACGAATAGAAAAACCATACTGCATCACTTAGGGTAGTTTATAAACGCAAACAAGACTATGCAGTTAAATCCGGAATAGCTGTTTTAGTTTTGGAGTTATTGTCGATGGTGTCTTTTTGGCAAATTTTTAGCGTTTTTGAGCGTGCGAAATGGCTACAAAATCCTATAGTCTGCATTATCTCCGAAACTAATACGAATAGAAAAACCATACTGCATCACTTAGGGTAGTTTATAAACGCAAACAAGACTATGCAGTTAAATCCGGAATAGCTGTTTTAGTTTTGGAGTTATTGTCGATGGTGTCTTTTTGGCAAATTTTCAGCGTTTTTGACCGTGCGAAATGGCTACAAAATCCTATAGTCTGCATTATCTCCGAAACTAATACGAATAGAAAAACCATACTGCATCACTTAGGGTAGTTTATAAACGCAAACAAGACTATGCAGTTAAATCCGGAATAGCTGTTTTAGTTTTGGAGTTATTGTCGATGGTGTCTTTTTGGCAAATTTTCAGCGTTTTTGAGCGTGCGAAATGGCTACAAAATCCTATAGTCTGCATTATCTCCGAAACTAATACGAATAGAAAAACCATACTGCATCACTTAGGGTAGTTTATAAACGCAAACAAGACTATGCAGTTAAATCCGGAATAGCTGTTTTAGTTTTGGAGTTATTGTCGATGGTGTCTTTTTGGCAAATTTTTAGCGTTTTTGACCGTGCGAAATGGCTACAAAATCCTATAGTCTGCATTATCTCCGAAACTAATACGAATAGAAAAACCATACTGCATCACTTAGGGTAGTTTATAAACGCAAACAAGACTATGCAGTTAAATCCGGAATAGCTGTTTTAGTTTTGGAGTTATTGTCGATGGTGTCTTTTTGGCAAATTTTTAGCGTTTTTGAGCGTGCGAAATGGCTACAAAATCCTATAGTCTGCATTATCTCCGAAACTAATACGAATAGAAAAACCATACTGCATCACTTAGGGTAGTTTATAAACGCAAACAAGACTATGCAGTTAAATCCGGAATAGCTGTTTTAGTTTTGGAGTTATTGTCGATGGTGTCTTTTTGGCAAATTTTTAGCGTTTTTGACCGTGCGAAATGGCTACAAAATCCTATAGTCTGCATTATCTCCGAAACTAATACGAATAGAAAAACCATACTGCATCACTTAGGGTAGTTTATAAACGCAAACAAGACTATGCAGTTAAATCCGGAATAGCTGTTTTAGTTTTGGAGTTATTGTCGATGGTGTCTTTTTGGCAAATTTTCAGCGTTTTTGACCGTGCGAAATGGCTACAAAATCCTATAGTCTGCATTATCTCCGAAACTAATACGAATAGAAAAACCATACTGCATCACTTAGGGTAGTTTATAAACGCAAACAAGACTATGCAGTTAAATCCGGAATAGCTGTTTTAGTTTTGGAGTTATTGTCGATGGTGTCTTTTTGGCAAATTTTTAGCGTTTTTGACCGTGCGAAATGGCTACAAAATCCTATAGTCTGCATTATCTCCGAAACTAATACGAATAGAAAAACCATACTGCATCACTTAGGGTAGTTTATAAACGCAAACAAGACTATGCAGTTAAATCCGGAATAGCTGTTTTAGTTTTGGAGTTATTGTCGATGGTGTCTTTTTGGCAAATTTTCAGCGTTTTTGACCGTGCGAAATGGCTACAAAATCCTATAGTCTGCATTATCTCCGAAACTAATACGAATAGAAAAACCATACTGCATCACTTAGGGTAGTTTATAAACGCAAACAAGACTATGCAGTTAAATCCGGAATAGCTGTTTTAGTTTTGGAGTTATTGTCGATGGTGTCTTTTTGGCAACTTTTTAGCGTTTTTGAGCGTGCGAAATGGCTACAAAATCCTATAGTCTGCATTATCTCCGAAACTAATACGAATAGAAAAACCATACTGCATCACTTAGGGTAGTTTATAAACGCAAACAAGACTATGCAGTTAAATCCGGAATAGCTGTTTTAGTTTTGGAGTTATTGTCGATGGTGTCTTTTTGGCAAATTTTCAGCGTTTTTGACCGTGCGAAATGGCTACAAAATCCTATAGTCTGCATTATCTCCGAAACTAATACGAATAGAAAAACCATACTGCATCACTTAGGGTAGTTTATAAACGCAAACAAGACTATGCAGTTAAATCCGGAATAGCTGTTTTAGTTTTGGAGTTATTGTCGATGGTGTCTTTTTGGCAACTTTTTAGCGTTTTTGAGCGTGCGAAATGGCTACAAAATCCTATAGTCTGCATTATCTCCGAAACTAATACGAATAGAAAAACCATACTGCATCACTTAGGGTAGTTTATAAACGCAAACAAGACTATGCAGTTAAATCCGGAATAGCTGTTTTAGTTTTGGAGTTATTGTCGATGGTGTCTTTTTGGCAAATTTTTAGCGTTTTTGAGCGTGCGAAATGGCTACAAAATCCTATAGTCTGCATTATCTCCGAAACTAATACGAATAGAAAAACCATACTGCATCACTTAGGGTAGTTTATAAACGCAAACAAGACTATGCAGTTAAATCCGGAATAGCTGTTTTAGTTTTGGAGTTATTGTCGATGGTGTCTTTTTGGCAAATTTTCAGCGTTTTTGAGCGTGCGAAATGACTACAAAATCCTATAGTCTGCATTATCTCCGAAACTAATACGAATAGAAAAACCATACTGCATCACTTAGGGTAGTTTATAAACGCAAACAAGACTATGCAGTTAAATCCGGAATAGCTGTTTTAGTTTTGGAGTTATTGTCGATGGTGTCTTTTTGGCAAATTTTTAGCGTTTTTGAGCGTGCGAAATGGCTACAAAATCCTATAGTCTGCATTATCTCCGAAACTAATACGAATAGAAAAACCATACTGCATCACTTAGGGTAGTTTATAAACGCAAACAAGACTATGCAGTTAAATCCGGAATAGCTGTTTTAGTTTTGGAGTTATTGTCGATGGTGTCTTTTTGGCAACTTTTTAGCGTTTTTGAGCGTGCGAAATGGCTACAAAATCCTATAGTCTGCATTATCTCCGAAACTAATACGAATAGAAAAACCATACTGCATCACTTAGGGTAGTTTATAAACGCAAACAAGACTATGCAGTTAAATCCGGAATAGCTGTTTTAGTTTTGGAGTTATTGTCGATGGTGTCTTTTTGGCAAATTTTCAGCGTTTTTGACCGTGCGAAATGGCTACAAAATCCTATAGTCTGCATTATCTCCGAAACTAATACGAATAGAAAAACCATACTGCATCACTTAGGGTAGTTTATAAACGCAAACAAGACTATGCAGTTAAATCCGGAATAGCTGTTTTAGTTTTGGAGTTATTGTCGATGGTGTCTTTTTGGCAAATTTTCAGCGTTTTTGACCGTGCGAAATGGCTACAAAATCCTATAGTCTGCATTATCTCCGAAACTAATACGAATAGAAAAACCATACTGCATCACTTAGGGTAGTTTATAAACGCAAACAAGACTATGCAGTTAAATCCGGAATAGCTGTTTTAGTTTTGGAGTTATTGTCGATGGTGTCTTTTTGGCAAATTTTTAGCGTTTTTGAGCGTGCGAAATGGCTACAAAATCCTATAGTCTGCATTATCTCCGAAACTAATACGAATAGAAAAACCATACTGCATCACTTAGGGTAGTTTATAAACGCAAACAAGACTATGCAGTTAAATCCGGAATAGCTGTTTTAGTTTTGGAGTTATTGTCGATGGTGTCTTTTTGGCAAATTTTCAGCGTTTTTGAGCGTGCGAAATGGCTACAAAATCCTATAGTCTGCATTATCTCCGAAACTAATACGAATAGAAAAACCATACTGCATCACTTAGGGTAGTTTATAAACGCAAACAAGACTATGCAGTTAAATCCGGAATAGCTGTTTTAGTTTTGGAGTTATTGTCGATGGTGTCTTTTTGGCAAATTTTCAGCGTTTTTGACCGTGCGAAATGGCTACAAAATCCTATAGTCTGCATTATCTCCGAAACTAATACGAATAGAAAAACCATACTGCATCACTTAGGGTAGTTTATAAACGCAAACAAGACTATGCAGTTAAATCCGGAATAGCTGTTTTAGTTTTGGAGTTATTGTCGATGGTGTCTTTTTGGCAAATTTTTAGCGTTTTTGAGCGTGCGAAATGGCTACAAAATCCTATAGTCTGCATTATCTCCGAAACTAATACGAATAGAAAAACCATACTGCATCACTTAGGGTAGTTTATAAACGCAAACAAGACTATGCAGTTAAATCCGGAATAGCTGTTTTAGTTTTGGAGTTATTGTCGATGGTGTCTTTTTGGCAAATTTTTAGCGTTTTTGAGCGTGCGAAATGGCTACAAAATCCTATAGTCTGCATTATCTCCGAAACTAATACGAATAGAAAAACCATACTGCATCACTTAGGGTAGTTTATAAACGCAAACAAGACTATGCAGTTAAATCCGGAATAGCTGTTTTAGTTTTGGAGTTATTGTCGATGGTGTCTTTTTGGCAAATTTTTAGCGTTTTTGACCGTGCGAAATGGCTACAAAATCCTATAGTCTGCATTATCTCCGAAACTAATACGAATAGAAAAACCATACTGCATCACTTAGGGTAGTTTATAAACGCAAACAAGACTATGCAGTTAAATCCGGAATAGCTGTTTTAGTTTTGGAGTTATTGTCGATGGTGTCTTTTTGGCAAATTTTTAGCGTTTTTGAGCGTGCGAAATGGCTACAAAATCCTATAGTCTGCATTATCTCCGAAACTAATACGAATAGAAAAACCATACTGCATCACTTAGGGTAGTTTATAAACGCAAACAAGACTATGCAGTTAAATCCGGAATAGCTGTTTTAGTTTTGGAGTTATTGTCGATGGTGTCTTTTTGGCAAATTTTCAGCGTTTTTGACCGTGCGAAATGGCTACAAAATCCTATAGTCTGCATTATCTCCGAAACTAATACGAATAGAAAAACCATACTGCATCACTTAGGGTAGTTTATAAACGCAAACAAGACTATGCAGTTAAATCCGGAATAGCTGTTTTAGTTTTGGAGTTATTGTCGATGGTGTCTTTTTGGCAAATTTTTAGCGTTTTTGAGCGTGCGAAATGGCTACAAAATCCTATAGTCTGCATTATCTCCGAAACTAATACGAATAGAAAAACCATACTGCATCACTTAGGGTAGTTTATAAACGCAAACAAGACTATGCAGTTAAATCCGGAATAGCTGTTTTAGTTTTGGAGTTATTGTCGATGGTGTCTTTTTGGCAAATTTTTAGCGTTTTTGACCGTGCGAAATGGCTACAAAATCCTATAGTCTGCATTATCTCCGAAACTAATACGAATAGAAAAACCATACTGCATCACTTAGGGTAGTTTATAAACGCAAACAAGACTATGCAGTTAAATCCGGAATAGCTGTTTTAGTTTTGGAGTTATTGTCGATGGTGTCTTTTTGGCAAATTTTCAGCGTTTTTGACCGTGCGAAATGGCTACAAAATCCTATAGTCTGCATTATCTCCGAAACTAATACGAATAGAAAAACCATACTGCATCACTTAGGGTAGTTTATAAACGCAAACAAGACTATGCAGTTAAATCCGGAATAGCTGTTTTAGTTTTGGAGTTATTGTCGATGGTGTCTTTTTGGCAAATTTTTAGCGTTTTTGACCGTGCGAAATGGCTACAAAATCCTATAGTCTGCATTATCTCCGAAACTAATACGAATAGAAAAACCATACTGCATCACTTAGGGTAGTTTATAAACGCAAACAAGACTATGCAGTTAAATCCGGAATAGCTGTTTTAGTTTTGGAGTTATTGTCGATGGTGTCTTTTTGGCAAATTTTCAGCGTTTTTGAGCGTGCGAAATGGCTACAAAATCCTATAGTCTGCATTATCTCCGAAACTAATACGAATAGAAAAACCATACTGCATCACTTAGGGTAGTTTATAAACGCAAACAAGACTATGCAGTTAAATCCGGAATAGCTGTTTTAGTTTTGGAGTTATTGTCGATGGTGTCTTTTTGGCAAATTTTTAGCGTTTTTGAGCGTGCGAAATGGCTACAAAATCCTATAGTCTGCATTATCTCCGAAACTAATACGAATAGAAAAACCATACTGCATCACTTAGGGTAGTTTATAAACGCAAACAAGACTATGCAGTTAAATCCGGAATAGCTGTTTTAGTTTTGGAGTTATTGTCGATGGTGTCTTTTTGGCAAATTTTCAGCGTTTTTGACCGTGCGAAATGGCTACAAAATCCTATAGTCTGCATTATCTCCGAAACTAATACGAATAGAAAAACCATACTGCATCACTTAGGGTAGTTTATAAACGCAAACAAGACTATGCAGTTAAATCCGGAATAGCTGTTTTAGTTTTGGAGTTATTGTCGATGGTGTCTTTTTGGCAACTTTTTAGCGTTTTTGAGCGTGCGAAATGGCTACAAAATCCTATAGTCTGCATTATCTCCGAAACTAATACGAATAGAAAAACCATACTGCATCACTTAGGGTAGTTTATAAACGCAAACAAGACTATGCAGTTAAATCCGGAATAGCTGTTTTAGTTTTGGAGTTATTGTCGATGGTGTCTTTTTGGCAAATTTTTAGCGTTTTTGACCGTGCGAAATGGCTACAAAATCCTATAGTCTGCATTATCTCCGAAACTAATACGAATAGAAAAACCATACTGCATCACTTAGGGTAGTTTATAAACGCAAACAAGACTATGCAGTTAAATCCGGAATAGCTGTTTTAGTTTTGGAGTTATTGTCGATGGTGTCTTTTTGGCAAATTTTTAGCGTTTTTGAGCGTGCGAAATGGCTACAAAATCCTATAGTCTGCATTATCTCCGAAACTAATACGAATAGAAAAACCATACTGCATCACTTAGGGTAGTTTATAAACGCAAACAAGACTATGCAGTTAAATCCGGAATAGCTGTTTTAGTTTTGGAGTTATTGTCGATGGTGTCTTTTTGGCAAATTTTTAGCGTTTTTGAGCGTGCGAAATGGCTACAAAATCCTATAGTCTGCATTATCTCCGAAACTAATACGAATAGAAAAACCATACTGCATCACTTAGGGTAGTTTATAAACGCAAACAAGACTATGCAGTTAAATCCGGAATAGCTGTTTTAGTTTTGGAGTTATTGTCGATGGTGTCTTTTTGGCAAATTTTCAGCGTTTTTGACCGTGCGAAATGGCTACAAAATCCTATAGTCTGCATTATCTCCGAAACTAATACGAATAGAAAAACCATACTGCATCACTTAGGGTAGTTTATAAACGCAAACAAGACTATGCAGTTAAATCCGGAATAGCTGTTTTAGTTTTGGAGTTATTGTCGATGGTGTCTTTTTGGCAAATTTTTAGCGTTTTTGAGCGTGCGAAATGGCTACAAAATCCTATAGTCTGCATTATCTCCGAAACTAATACGAATAGAAAAACCATACTGCATCACTTAGGGTAGTTTATAAACGCAAACAAGACTATGCAGTTAAATCCGGAATAGCTGTTTTAGTTTTGGAGTTATTGTCGATGGTGTCTTTTTGGCAAATTTTTAGCGTTTTTGAGCGTGCGAAATGGCTACAAAATCCTATAGTCTGCATTATCTCCGAAACTAATACGAATAGAAAAACCATACTGCATCACTTAGGGTAGTTTATAAACGCAAACAAGACTATGCAGTTAAATCCGGAATAGCTGTTTTAGTTTTGGAGTTATTGTCGATGGTGTCTTTTTGGCAAATTTTCAGCGTTTTTGACCGTGCGAAATGGCTACAAAATCCTATAGTCTGCATTATCTCCGAAACTAATACGAATAGAAAAACCATACTGCATCACTTAGGGTAGTTTATAAACGCAAACAAGACTATGCAGTTAAATCCGGAATAGCTGTTTTAGTTTTGGAGTTATTGTCGATGGTGTCTTTTTGGCAAATTTTCAGCGTTTTTGAGCGTGCGAAATGGCTACAAAATCCTATAGTCTGCATTATCTCCGAAACTAATACGAATAGAAAAACCATACTGCATCACTTAGGGTAGTTTATAAACGCAAACAAGACTATGCAGTTAAATCCGGAATAGCTGTTTTAGTTTTGGAGTTATTGTCGATGGTGTCTTTTTGGCAACTTTTTAGCGTTTTTGAGCGTGCGAAATGGCTACAAAATCCTATAGTCTGCATTATCTCCGAAACTAATACGAATAGAAAAACCATACTGCATCACTTAGGGTAGTTTATAAACGCAAACAAGACTATGCAGTTAAATCCGGAATAGCTGTTTTAGTTTTGGAGTTATTGTCGATGGTGTCTTTTTGGCAAATTTTTAGCGTTTTTGAGCGTGCGAAATGGCTACAAAATCCTATAGTCTGCATTATCTCCGAAACTAATACGAATAGAAAAACCATACTGCATCACTTAGGGTAGTTTATAAACGCAAACAAGACTATGCAGTTAAATCCGGAATAGCTGTTTTAGTTTTGGAGTTATTGTCGATGGTGTCTTTTTGGCAAATTTTCAGCGTTTTTGACCGTGCGAAATGGCTACAAAATCCTATAGTCTGCATTATCTCCGAAACTAATACGAATAGAAAAACCATACTGCATCACTTAGGGTAGTTTATAAACGCAAACAAGACTATGCAGTTAAATCCGGAATAGCTGTTTTAGTTTTGGAGTTATTGTCGATGGTGTCTTTTTGGCAAATTTTTAGCGTTTTTGACCGTGCGAAATGGCTACAAAATCCTATAGTCTGCATTATCTCCGAAACTAATACGAATAGAAAAACCATACTGCATCACTTAGGGTAGTTTATAAACGCAAACAAGACTATGCAGTTAAATCCGGAATAGCTGTTTTAGTTTTGGAGTTATTGTCGATGGTGTCTTTTTGGCAAATTTTTAGCGTTTTTGAGCGTGCGAAATGGCTACAAAATCCTATAGTCTGCATTATCTCCGAAACTAATACGAATAGAAAAACCATACTGCATCACTTAGGGTAGTTTATAAACGCAAACAAGACTATGCAGTTAAATCCGGAATAGCTGTTTTAGTTTTGGAGTTATTGTCGATGGTGTCTTTTTGGCAACTTTTTAGCGTTTTTGACCGTGCGAAATGGCTACAAAATCCTATAGTCTGCATTATCTCCGAAACTAATACGAATAGAAAAACCATACTGCATCACTTAGGGTAGTTTATAAACGCAAACAAGACTATGCAGTTAAATCCGGAATAGCTGTTTTAGTTTTGGAGTTATTGTCGATGGTGTCTTTTTGGCAAATTTTTAGCGTTTTTGAGCGTGCGAAATGGCTACAAAATCCTATAGTCTGCATTATCTCCGAAACTAATACGAATAGAAAAACCATACTGCATCACTTAGGGTAGTTTATAAACGCAAACAAGACTATGCAGTTAAATCCGGAATAGCTGTTTTAGTTTTGGAGTTATTGTCGATGGTGTCTTTTTGGCAAATTTTCAGCGTTTTTGACCGTGCGAAATGGCTACAAAATCCTATAGTCTGCATTATCTCCGAAACTAATACGAATAGAAAAACCATACTGCATCACTTAGGGTAGTTTATAAACGCAAACAAGACTATGCAGTTAAATCCGGAATAGCTGTTTTAGTTTTGGAGTTATTGTCGATGGTGTCTTTTTGGCAAATTTTCAGCGTTTTTGACCGTGCGAAATGGCTACAAAATCCTATAGTCTGCATTATCTCCGAAACTAATACGAATAGAAAAACCATACTGCATCACTTAGGGTAGTTTATAAACGCAAACAAGACTATGCAGTTAAATCCGGAATAGCTGTTTTAGTTTTGGAGTTATTGTCGATGGTGTCTTTTTGGCAAATTTTTAGCGTTTTTGACCGTGCGAAATGGCTACAAAATCCTATAGTCTGCATTATCTCCGAAACTAATACGAATAGAAAAACCATACTGCATCACTTAGGGTAGTTTATAAACGCAAACAAGACTATGCAGTTAAATCCGGAATAGCTGTTTTAGTTTTGGAGTTATTGTCGATGGTGTCTTTTTGGCAACTTTTTAGCGTTTTTGAGCGTGCGAAATGGCTACAAAATCCTATAGTCTGCATTATCTCCGAAACTAATACGAATAGAAAAACCATACTGCATCACTTAGGGTAGTTTATAAACGCAAACAAGACTATGCAGTTAAATCCGGAATAGCTGTTTTAGTTTTGGAGTTATTGTCGATGGTGTCTTTTTGGCAAATTTTCAGCGTTTTTGACCGTGCGAAATGGCTACAAAATCCTATAGTCTGCATTATCTCCGAAACTAATACGAATAGAAAAACCATACTGCATCACTTAGGGTAGTTTATAAACGCAAACAAGACTATGCAGTTAAATCCGGAATAGCTGTTTTAGTTTTGGAGTTATTGTCGATGGTGTCTTTTTGGCAAATTTTTAGCGTTTTTGAGCGTGCGAAATGGCTACAAAATCCTATAGTCTGCATTATCTCCGAAACTAATACGAATAGAAAAACCATACTGCATCACTTAGGGTAGTTTATAAACGCAAACAAGACTATGCAGTTAAATCCGGAATAGCTGTTTTAGTTTTGGAGTTATTGTCGATGGTGTCTTTTTGGCAAATTTTTAGCGTTTTTGACCGTGCGAAATGGCTACAAAATCCTATAGTCTGCATTATCTCCGAAACTAATACGAATAGAAAAACCATACTGCATCACTTAGGGTAGTTTATAAACGCAAACAAGACTATGCAGTTAAATCCGGAATAGCTGTTTTAGTTTTGGAGTTATTGTCGATGGTGTCTTTTTGGCAAATTTTCAGCGTTTTTGACCGTGCGAAATGACTACAAAATCCTATAGTCTGCATTATCTCCGAAACTAATACGAATAGAAAAACCATACTGCATCACTTAGGGTAGTTTATAAACGCAAACAAGACTATGCAGTTAAATCCGGAATAGCTGTTTTAGTTTTGGAGTTATTGTCGATGGTGTCTTTTTGGCAAATTTTTAGCGTTTTTGAGCGTGCGAAATGGCTACAAAATCCTATAGTCTGCATTATCTCCGAAACTAATACGAATAGAAAAACCATACTGCATCACTTAGGGTAGTTTATAAACGCAAACAAGACTATGCAGTTAAATCCGGAATAGCTGTTTTAGTTTTGGAGTTATTGTCGATGGTGTCTTTTTGGCAACTTTTTAGCGTTTTTGAGCGTGCGAAATGGCTACAAAATCCTATAGTCTGCATTATCTCCGAAACTAATACGAATAGAAAAACCATACTGCATCACTTAGGGTAGTTTATAAACGCAAACAAGACTATGCAGTTAAATCCGGAATAGCTGTTTTAGTTTTGGAGTTATTGTCGATGGTGTCTTTTTGGCAAATTTTCAGCGTTTTTGACCGTGCGAAATGACTACAAAATCCTATAGTCTGCATTATCTCCGAAACTAATACGAATAGAAAAACCATACTGCATCACTTAGGGTAGTTTATAAACGCAAACAAGACTATGCAGTTAAATCCGGAATAGCTGTTTTAGTTTTGGAGTTATTGTCGATGGTGTCTTTTTGGCAAATTTTTAGCGTTTTTGAGCGTGCGAAATGGCTACAAAATCCTATAGTCTGCATTATCTCCGAAACTAATACGAATAGAAAAACCATACTGCATCACTTAGGGTAGTTTATAAACGCAAACAAGACTATGCAGTTAAATCCGGAATAGCTGTTTTAGTTTTGGAGTTATTGTCGATGGTGTCTTTTTGGCAAATTTTTAGCGTTTTTGACCGTGCGAAATGACTACAAAATCCTATAGTCTGCATTATCTCCGAAACTAATACGAATAGAAAAACCATACTGCATCACTTAGGGTAGTTTATAAACGCAAACAAGACTATGCAGTTAAATCCGGAATAGCTGTTTTAGTTTTGGAGTTATTGTCGATGGTGTCTTTTTGGCAACTTTTTAGCGTTTTTGAGCGTGCGAAATGGCTACAAAATCCTATAGTCTGCATTATCTCCGAAACTAATACGAATAGAAAAACCATACTGCATCACTTAGGGTAGTTTATAAACGCAAACAAGACTATGCAGTTAAATCCGGAATAGCTGTTTTAGTTTTGGAGTTATTGTCGATGGTGTCTTTTTGGCAAATTTTTAGCGTTTTTGAGCGTGCGAAATGGCTACAAAATCCTATAGTCTGCATTATCTCCGAAACTAATACGAATAGAAAAACCATACTGCATCACTTAGGGTAGTTTATAAACGCAAACAAGACTATGCAGTTAAATCCGGAATAGCTGTTTTAGTTTTGGAGTTATTGTCGATGGTGTCTTTTTGGCAAATTTTCAGCGTTTTTGACCGTGCGAAATGGCTACAAAATCCTATAGTCTGCATTATCTCCGAAACTAATACGAATAGAAAAACCATACTGCATCACTTAGGGTAGTTTATAAACGCAAACAAGACTATGCAGTTAAATCCGGAATAGCTGTTTTAGTTTTGGAGTTATTGTCGATGGTGTCTTTTTGGCAAATTTTCAGCGTTTTTGAGCGTGCGAAATGACTACAAAATCCTATAGTCTGCATTATCTCCGAAACTAATACGAATAGAAAAACCATACTGCATCACTTAGGGTAGTTTATAAACGCAAACAAGACTATGCAGTTAAATCCGGAATAGCTGTTTTAGTTTTGGAGTTATTGTCGATGGTGTCTTTTTGGCAACTTTTTAGCGTTTTTGAGCGTGCGAAATGGCTACAAAATCCTATAGTCTGCATTATCTCCGAAACTAATACGAATAGAAAAACCATACTGCATCACTTAGGGTAGTTTATAAACGCAAACAAGACTATGCAGTTAAATCCGGAATAGCTGTTTTAGTTTTGGAGTTATTGTCGATGGTGTCTTTTTGGCAAATTTTCAGCGTTTTTGAGCGTGCGAAATGACTACAAAATCCTATAGTCTGCATTATCTCCGAAACTAATACGAATAGAAAAACCATACTGCATCACTTAGGGTAGTTTATAAACGCAAACAAGACTATGCAGTTAAATCCGGAATAGCTGTTTTAGTTTTGGAGTTATTGTCGATGGTGTCTTTTTGGCAAATTTTTAGCGTTTTTGACCGTGCGAAATGGCTACAAAATCCTATAGTCTGCATTATCTCCGAAACTAATACGAATAGAAAAACCATACTGCATCACTTAGGGTAGTTTATAAACGCAAACAAGACTATGCAGTTAAATCCGGAATAGCTGTTTTAGTTTTGGAGTTATTGTCGATGGTGTCTTTTTGGCAAATTTTTAGCGTTTTTGAGCCGTGCGAAATGGCTACAAAATCCTATAGTCTGCATTATCTCCGAAACTAATACGAATAGAAAAACCATACTGCATCACTTAGGGTAGTTTATAAACGCAAACAAGACTATGTTAGTCGAATTCTGATGATGGCAGAATTGTGCTGATATAATGTGAACAGAATATGAAACAGAACGTATGGTGTAGTTGCAAGGAGATTTGAGGAGATGTATCTATGCATACGATAAGGAGACCAAAACGTATGCAGATATACTGTATTTTGAACAGAATGACATGAAACATTAGGTATGTCATTTTAGATGCGACGACAAAAACAGAGGTATCTATGGATCGGACAGAGACATTTACGAAAAGAACTGGTGATACATTGTGAAGAGAACGGTACGAAACGGGATGTATGGCATTGGAGATGCAAAGACAATTCAGATAGAATATCTATGAATAGGATGCCTCCTGTGTTATTGTGAGCAGAATGATATGAAATACAAATTTTTCTGTTGTGCGTGGTAGGATAATTCAAGAGAGGTACCTAATTATAGGATAAGGAGATACACGAGACAGAATGCTGGTTCGATGTAAACATAATTATATGAAACAGACGCTATGGCGCTGAAGATCCACGGAAGATTAAGGAGAGGTTTCTATAAAAATGACTTCTTTTCACAAGATGTTACAGTTGTTAAATAATAGAATTACATGAAATGAAACAGGAGGTATGGCATTGCATTTTCTCGAAGAATATATGAAGAATTTTGCTGATATATTGTAAACACATTAAGATAAAACAAGAGTTAAGGCATTTTATAATAAATGCTAGGAGAATGTAGCAGAGGTATCGATGGATGCCATAGAGTGATATACGAAAAAGCCTGCTGATATACATATTATGAAGTGAATTATATGAAACAGGAGATATTTTTATTTATGTAGAAAGGGTCGCTTTTAGTGATGTAGGGTGATGTGGAAATTAAAATACCAAAAAGGACGCTGTTGCATGGTTTTAGGGACACAGGGAAATATCTTGGACATTCAATTCTGAAAAGAATGCTTCGAAAGAGGTCTGGTAGACAACATTATCATTTATGCAGAAAAGGAAGATCTTGGCGATATAAAATAATTTATAAATTAAAAAGCAACAACCAGATCTTTATTTATGTAAAAATGGAAGCTTTTGGTGATACAGAGTTATGCAGAAATTACAGTACCAAACAGCATGTCTTTGGATGGGATGTATGGGGCCTGCGATATATCCTGAACCATTGTGAAAATCAATTGTGAATATCAATTGTGAAAATCAATTGTGAAAATCAATTGTGAAAATCAATTGTGAAAAGAATTCTGAAGAGAAGGTCTTGAAGGTGTTCTGGTAGAAAAGATTATTATTTATGTAGAAAAAGGAAGCTTCTGTTGATATAGAGAGATGTCGAAATTAAAGTACCAAGCAGGAGGCTGTTGGATAAGGTATAGAGAGACCGGGAAATATCCTGGACTGTGAATTGTGAAAAGAATGCTTTGAAAAAGATCTGATAGAAAAGATTATTATTTTTGTACGAAAGGAAGCCTTCGGTGATATACAGTGATGTAGAAATTAAAATACCACACAGGACGCTGATGGATTGGATGCACAGAGGCATTGAAATATCGTGGACAGTTAATTATGAAAAGAATGCTTCGAACGACATCTGGAAGGACATATTATTGGTTACGCAGAAAAGGAAGTTTTTTGTGATATAGAGAGATGCAGAAATGAAATTACCAAATAGAAAGCTGTTGGATTGGGTATGGAGAGGAAAGGAAATATCCTCAGCAATCAATTGTGAAGGAAATGCCTTGAAAGATTGATGGTAGAGAAAATGGTCATGAATGTAGAAAAGGAAACTTATCGTGATGATGCAGAAAAAAAGGGAAATTAAAATATCAAACAGGATGCTGTTGGGCGGGGTACGAGAGAAGGCAAATATTATGGACAGTCAGATGCGAGAAGAATGTCTTGAAGGATGTCTGTTCGAAAAGATCATTTATGCAGAAAAGCAATGTTTTAGTACATAGAGAGATGCAGAAATTAAAATGCTAAGCGGGAGGATGTTTGATGGAGTATATATAGATACCTTGCGCAGTCAATTGTGAAAGCGAATGTAATGAAGGACTGGTAGAAAAGATTATTAGGTTTGTAGAAAATATTATTAGTTTTGTAGAAAAGGAAACTTTTGGTGATATAGATTGAGGTAGAAATTAAAATACCAAACAGGAGGCTGTTGGATGGGGTATGGAGAGACAGGGAAATATCGCGGACAGTCAATTGTGAAAAGAATGCTTCGAAAAAGGTCTGGTCGAGAAGATTGTTATTTATCTAAAAACGAAGTTTTTGCTGATATAAGGTGACGCAGAAATTAAAATTCAAACAGACTCTCCTGGATGTGGTATGGACAAGCAGCGAAATAACATGAACAGTCAATTCTGAAAAGAATGTCTTGAAGGAAGTCTGGAAGAAATGATTATTATTATTAATGTAGAAAAGGAAGCATTTTTTGGATGATATAGAGAGATGTGAAAATTAAAATACCAAACAGGAGGCTGTTGGATTGGGTACAGAGAGACAGAGAAATATCCTGGACAGTCAATTGTAAAAAGAATGTCTTGAAAGTAGTGTGGAAAAAGATTTTATTATTTATGTGGATAGGGTCGCTTTTAGTGATATAGGGGGATGTGGAAATTAAAATACCAAAGAGGAAGCTGTTGCATGGTTTTAGAGACACAGGGGCAAATCTTGGACAGTCAATTCTGAAAAGAATGCTTCGAAAGAGGTCTGGTAGACAAAATTATCATTTATGCAGAATAGGAAGATCTTGGCGATATAGAATGGTTTATAAATTAAAAAGCAACAACCAGGAGGCTTTTAGATTACGTATAGACAGACAGGGAGGAAAATATGCTGATCTGTCAATTGTGAAAAGAATGCCTTTAGAAACGTCTTGTAGAAAAGATTTTTAGCAATAAAGAAAACAAAGATTTTTGTGATCACATTGAGTGATGTGGAAGTTAAGATACCAAACAAGAGACTGTTTCAAGTTTACAGACATACTGGGAAATATCATGAATACTCAACTGTGAAAAGAATGTCGTGAACGAAGTCTGGTAGCACAGATTAGTACTTATTCAGAAAAGGAAGCTTTGGTTGATATAGAAACTAAAATAATAAACAAGATAATGTAGGATGGGTATTAGTCAATTGTGAAAAGAATGATTCGGAAGGGTTCTAGTAGAAAATATTATAATATATATATATATATATATATATATATATATATATATATGGGATGTAAGGTCAGGTGATGCGTAACATCACAGCCTCTCCTTGACAAATGTCAACCCCGCCTTCTCGTGGTGCATCCTGTTCCCACTAAAGGGGCTCTGACGACCGCCAATAGTGGTATAACTATACCATCGGGATTAGAGGAAATTCTATCCCACACTCACCAACCCGCTTGGCCAGCGTGGTGAGTTATGGCCAAACCCCTCCAAAATGATTCCACAACTTAAATCTTGGCCCTCAGTCTCCGGCAGCTGGAATGTACCTGGCCAAGGCAGCGGCCAGTGCGACATGAAGGCAGAGGGTGCTAAGAATCCCCGGAGGACCGGACTAGGCTGCCATCTGATGCTGACCTTGGCTACGTACAATGGACGCTCCCTATCTTCTGATTCAAGGCTTCTTGAATTGGAAGAGGAACTACAAAGGATCAAGTGGGACATCGTGGGGCTAAGTGAGGTAAGGAGAAAAGGAGAAGATCTCATTGAACTGAAAAGTGGACATCTCTTCTACTATCGTGGGACAGATACTGGCAGAACTAGTGGTGTTGGATTTATAATAAACAAGAAACTGAAGGATAAAGTTGTAGAAGTTGAAAGTTCCTCTGACAGAGCTGCACGACTTGTTATCCAACTCTCGAAAAGATACCAGGCTCAGATTATTCAAACTTATGCACCCACCACAAGTCATCCTGAAGAAGAAATTGAAGAATTTTATGAGGAAATTTGTCATCTAAATAATAAAGGTAAGCAGCACTTGAAAATAATTATGGGAGATTTCAATGCAAAAATAGGGCAACGGCAACAGAATGAAACTTCAGTAGGTAAATTCGGTCACGGCAACAGAAACCAGCGTGGAAATACTCTCGTTGAGTTTGCAGAGGCAGAAGGGTTTTTCATCTTGAACTCCTTCTTCAAGAAAAAGCCACACAGGAAATGGACATGGAGACATCCAAATGGGACAACAAGTGAAATTGATTTTATTATGTGTAACAAAAAATTCGTCATAGAAGACTGCAGTGTGCTAAACAAGTTCAACACAGGTAGTGACCATAGATTGGTGAGATGTAAGATGCACCTCAACACTAAACTTGAACGTGGCAAGCTCATAAGACAAACAAAATCTATTGACATAACCAACCTTAAAAAACACCATAATACCTTCAAGTTGGAACTGAAGAACAGGTTCTCTGCTTTAGAAGGCCTAACATCGGAAGAAGTGGACATCTCTGAAGTTAACAGAAAAGTAACCAAAGCTCTTATGGAAACAGCAACAAAATTAGCTGGGTCTAAGAACAAGTTGCATGTAAATAAATTATCAGGAAAAACGAAAATGTTGATGCAAAAAAGAAGAGAGATGAGGACAACTAAAGAAGATGTGACTTCCAAAGTGGAATATATAGAGCTATGCAAGACAGTACGAAAAAGTATCACTGAAGACGTAAGAAAATTCAACTGTGAACTAGTGAGGAAAGCAATTGAAAACAACCAAAGCCTAAAGATAGCAAAGGGACATCTCAGTAAGGGAAGAAAACAGATTATGGCACTGAGAAAAGAAGATGGTTCTGTAACAAGAAATAGAGGCGAAATTTTGACAAGAGTGAAAGATTTCTACTCCAAATTATATGAAAGGGATGATACATGCACTCCAGACATCATGAAAGATACCAGTACCAGAGTTCCTCCAGTCCTTCCAGCAGAAGTTGCACATGCAATCAAGAACATGAAGCGGGGAAAAGCTCCAGGAGAAGATGGAATTACTGTAGACATCATACAAGAAGCAAGTGGAGAAATCGAAACAGTACTCGCCCAAATTTTCACTCGATGCCTTAATGAAGGAAAGATTCCTGAGGATTGGAACACCGCTACAATGATCCTGCTACATAAGAAAGGTGACATTGAGGATCTCGGAAACTACAGACCTATCAGCCTCCTATCAGTAGTTTATAAAATCTTCACTAAAGTTCTTTCACACCGCTTGAAGGTAACACTGGACATGGCTCAACCGAGAGAACAAGCTGGATTCAGGAGTGGCTACAGCACAATAGATCATATCCACGTACTGAGAGAACTAATTGAAAGAGCGAGGGAATATGAACTTCCATTGTGCATGGCTTTTATCGATTATGAAAAAGCCTTTGATTCGGTGAAACCATCAGCAGTTACAATGGCTCTGAAAACCTGCGGTATTGAAGATGCATACATTAATATCATTAATAACATCTATGAAAATGCAAGTGCAAAGATTAGGCTGTTTGAAAATACAACACACGTAAAAATTGGAAAGGGAGTGAGACAAGGTGACACCATATCTCCGAAGCTCTTTAATGCCACATTGGAGGGTGTTTTTCAGTCGCTGAGCTGGGAAAACAAGGGGATAAAGATTAATGGAGATTATCTAACCCACCTTCGTTTTGCTGATGACGTAGTCATTTTTGCAACTACCCCATCAGAGCTGCAGAGTATGATCCAGGAACTTGCTGACAAGAGTAAAGAAGTGGGATTAAAAATGAACTTTCAGAAGACAAAAGTGATGTTCAATGCTTTTACAAGAAATGAAGATTTATCGATTGATGGAGAAAAGCTGGAGATAACAGACACGTACGTTTATCTTGGACAGCAGATATCTAGTGAGGTCACATTGATGAAGAAATTAATCGGCGTACAAAACTTGCCTGGAGAGCTTTTGGAAGAAACAGCATAATTTTCAAGAGCAATATGCCATTATGTCTTAAAAGAAAAGTGTTTGATCAATGCATCCTTCCAGTGCTTACGTATGGTGCAGAGACGTGGACCTTAACTAAAAGAGACATACAAAGGCTGCAGACAACTCAAAGAAGCATGGAGAGGTGCATACTTGGTGTAACCAGGAGAGATAAGAAGAGGAACTCGTGGATCCGAAAAATGACAAGAGTGGAAGACATCATGATCAGAGTTAAATCCCTGAAATGGCAATGGGCTGGACATACTGCCAGAAGGACAGATCATCGATGGACAGCCGAAATTTTAGATTGGATTCCAAGGGACAGGAAAAGACCCAGAAGAAGACCACATGGGAGATGGGTGGATGAAATTCGAAAGTACGCAGGGGTGACATGGAGGAGACTGGCACAAGACAGACTGTTGTGGAGGAAACTTGGGGAGACCTTCGTCCAGCAGTGGATTGATAATGGTTGACAATGATGATGATGATGATGATATATATATATATATATACTTAAGAGCAAAACTGAAGACTAAGGAAAAACTTTAGAATTTAAAACGAAGGTTGCAAAAATCTATCCACAGGCACCAGTCTATTGTAAGTTTTAAATATGTTAAGACCTTAGGGTCAATAGTTAAAAACTACAAACTTAACTCTTCGAGCTACATTCCTGTAATTACTACATGTTCTTGTGATGAACATAAAGAAACAGTTCACTATGATAAGAATTACAACCATATTATCACCGGAAACTTGAGTTTTGTTGAAAATGAAAAGCTTAGGAATTTATTAGAGTATGGCTCTAAATTCAGACCTTCCTTCACAATTTCCAAAGAAAGGATTCTTGAGAGCTTCACTCAAGATGTTAATAGGTACATCGTAAAAACCAGTTTAAGGTACAATCAGCCTATTGAGGCCTTCGCAGAATGGAAATATAATATAATCAATAGCTTCACCGGTGAGTTGGCAGGTCTGGACTTTTGTTTCGACAGAAATCTCTTTTTCTCTGGAGAAGCTAAAAGGTCACTCTCCAAACTACAAGACCAATTTATTTTTACCGCTACGGATAAAGCTAGCAATAATTTTGCAATTATCTGTAAGAAGTTCTATTTTGAATTGTTAACTATGGAACTCAATAATAGAGTAACATACGAGCCCGTAAGTTATTCTACCAAGCAGTTAGAAAAATCGGTTTAAGGCATTCTTCAAGAAACTTAAAATTCCACAAACTAGAAGATATGAGCCTGAATTTCCATTTCTTTTTGCAACGATTAAATTTCATAAGGATCCTGTGAAGTTCAGGTTCATAGCTAGTGGAGTAAGGAGTCATAAAAAGAAAATAGATCTTGCTTTTGAAGATGTCTTAAAGAAGGTTTTGAAACTCATTAGAAACTGTTCTAACTTGATGTACAGAGATTTTTGGATAATTAATAATAATGCAGAAGTAATTTCTACTATACTCAAAGTTTGTCCCCTAGATATTAATAGTTATGATTTTGAAAACCTATATACTAATCTGCCTCTATCAGATATAATCACTACCTTTAAAGAGCTGTATGCAGATTTTAAACTTAACCAATTTGTTGATGTAGGAACTTGGAACTCTTATCTCAATTGCTGCATAAAAAATAACCATATCTTATATAACAATACTCTCTATAAGCAAGTGAACGGTATTCCCATGGGAACATCAACGTCCACGAATATCGCTAATCTATTCCTGTTCTTTAAGGAATATAAATTCATTAAAAATCACCCCACCTGCTCAGATAACTACCTTTACACTTTTAGATATATTGATGATCTGCTGTGTATCAATAATTCAGAAGTTATAGAGAGTGATTTTGATAATATCTATCCTAGCTCTCTTAACTTATGTAAAACCAACCACAGTAATCAGGAACTTGAGTTCCTAGACTTAAGCATTAAGCTCAACAGAGGTAACCCATCTATTAGCCTCTTTGATAAAAGAGTTAATTTTCCTTTCAAAGTAATTAAATATCTACACTGGAATAATAACATTTCAACCAAAGTAATTGAGAATGTACTAATTTCTCAGGTCCTAAGAATTTCAAGAATTTGCAGCAACAATTTGGACTTCAATTACCACATTAATATACTATTAGAAAGTTTTCTAGAGAACGAAATTCCTTCTTCTTTCATCAAAAGAACTTTAAGAAAAATTATTCTGAATATTAGAGTAAGGTTGGCAGATCTGCTTTAATTTTCTACACAGTTAATAATATGATTCTGACCAATCAAAGCCGTAAGGAAGTTGGCTAGAGGATGCCTATTAACTACCTAAAGGAACCTTAGTGCTATGGATATGACGGTCCTATTAAAACAAAAAATTAAATAATATAAACAAAATCACAAAAAAAGCTTAAAAATCTGTTTATAAAAGAAAATAAAAACAAATGAAAAAGAAAACTAGTTATTCATCACTAGGATAGCTATAATAAAAAAAGTAAAACCAACATTAAAATTAATAAGATTCTGATTAATCTATAGAAGCTCACTAAGGTGATTTAATACATGCAAAGATTATTAAATACACTGCTCGTGTATTTTATAATATTCCTCATGTATTCTGGAGAGTTAATTCTGCTCTTTCTGATCATACAGATCCACAGTCTTAAGTTTATATATATATATATATATATTTTTTTTTCTCTGGTTAAAATCTCCGCGCGTTGGTTTCTTGCTGTATGAGGAGGCCATCAGCCCCACCCTCACTGCCCCCCAGCGTCTAGGGAGTGGCGGAAGAGGTCAGCCATGTTCTTCTCTTGTGAGGAGAAAAGTTTTTGTCACACAAGAGGTAAGCTCTCTTCCTGGTTTTTGGGTTCTAGGTTTTATAAGTTCAATGTTTGTACTTCATGTACTTTTTCTCTGTCGTTTTTTAGCTTTTCAGCTTTTAGGCATTGGTTTGTCTGTTAACATTTTTGCGGGTTTTAACTCTTTCTTTTCTTTGTAACTTTGAGCGTCTTTTGGGGTACCTAGGAACAGAAGATGGCTAAGCGTGTTCCTTTTCTATGCGCTGTCTATGCGCTGTTTTTTCAAAGTAGTTAAGTTCTTAATAACTAATTAATTATGCACTTAAAGCACTGCTGAAATACTTTGTACATATTGCAACTAACTGTTTAAGGTATATAACTTTCACAAAGTTTTCTTTAGTTAATTATTATCTTTAACTTATTCTCGTTTTCGTGCTGTCATAAGTTGTAGAGTAGGGGGTTTTAGACTCAAGTTTTCTTTCAAAATTCTGTTCGTTAAAAATTAATATTTCCTTTTTTAATTGCAATGTAAAAATTTGGATTTCTTTTGCATTGATTTTCAGGTTTAAATTCTCTCTCAAACAAACTTGGAATTTCGTTATGGCTGAAAATCATTTCTAATTATTATGTCACTCTCACAGCTTGAGTTCTCTTTAATCTTCTTCTCTCTGTTTAATAGTAACAGATGAAGAGCATGGGTCGGGCCAGGAAGGTTAATGGATGCAAGCGAAATTGTTAACCAGTGCTAGGTCATACAACTCTACGGAGGACATGACATATATATATATTTTTTAAACTATTTTAGGTGGGAACGTTACTTGCATCTATGGCCTTGCAGAAACCCATTTCCAACTAGGTCTTTGTGGAAGTGAGAAAATGCAGAGTTTTTGCTGGTCCTTGATAAAGCCAAGGCTCAGTATTCTCGACACCTTCTACATTCAGTTGTTTTATTTTATTTTTTTATCTTTTCTCCTTTTACTCACACAGGTAGATACATAACCTTTTCTATGTTGTACTAGGTGTGAGTCAAAATTATATTTGTATTTTTTTGCTTAGGTATCTTCTTTATACAATATATATATATATATATATATATATATAGAAAAGGAAGCTTTTGATTTAAAAATTAAAATAATTAACAGCAGGCCATTGGATGGGATATAGAGATGCAGGGAAATATCCTGAACAGTGAAAGGAATTCCTTATAAGGAGTCCGGCAGTGAAGATTATCATTTTTGGACAAAAGGAAGTTTTGATACTATAGAGTGATGTCGAAATTAAAATAACAAACAGGAGAATTTTACATGGTGTATATGTAAAAACAGGGAGATACCCGGTAAAGTCAATTGTAAAAAGAATGTCTTGAAAGTTCTGGTAGAAAAGATTACTGTTTGTGCAGAAAAGGAAGAATGTGGTGATAGAGTTTTGTAGAAGTTAAAATACCATACAGGTTTTTGGAAGGCTTACGGAGACAAGAAGATATCATTGATAAAGTCAATTGTGAAAAGAATGCTTTTATGATATAGAGTGGTAAAATAAAAATACCAAACAGGATGCTGTTGGGTGGGGTGCGGAGAGAAGGCAAATATCCTGGACTGTCAAATATGAAAAAAATGTCTTCAACGACGTCTGGTTGAAAATATTGTTTATGCAGAAAAGGAAAATTTCGGTGACATAGAGAGATGTAGAAATTAAAATACTAAACGGGAGGGTGTTGAATAGTGTATATATAGATACAACGAGATATCCTGGACTAGTAATATGTTAAAAGAATGTTTTAAAGGACTGGTAGAAAAGATTACTAGTTTGTAGAAAATGAAGCAGTTGCTGATACGGAGGGATGTAGAAATAAAAATACCAAACAGGAAGCTGTTGGGTGGGGTGTTAAGAAACCGGGAAATAAAAAAGTTACGTGTTAAAACCATGTTTTGAAGGAGGTCTGGTCGAAAAGAATTTTATTTATGTAGAAATGGAAGCTTTTGGTTATATAACGTAATGCAGAAATAAAAAGAACTAACAGGATGCTGCTGAATGGGGAGTAGACGGAGAGGGAAATACCCTGAACAGTCAATTCTGAAAATAATGTCATGAACGTTGTCTGGTAGAAAAGGTTATTATTTATATAGTAAAGGAAGCTCCCGATACTATAGAGTGATGTAGAAATTAAAACACCAAAACGCAGCCTGTTGGATGGGGTATAGAGAGACAAAGAAATATATTACATAGTAAATTGTGAAAAGAATGTCTCGAAAGAGGTCAGGTAGAAAATATAATTAATGTAGAAAAGAAAGATTTTGGTGATGTAGAATTATGTGAAAATCAAAATACAAAACAGTAGGCTGTTGGATTGGGGTATACAGAGAGACTGAGAAATACTCTGGACATTGAATTGTGAAAAGAATGTCTTGAAGAATGTCTGGCAGGAAACATTATTGTTTGTGCAGAGAAAAATGCATTTGGTGATATAGTGTTATGCAGAAATTAAAATACAAAACAGTAGGCTGTTGGTTGGGGTACGGGCAGACAGGAAAATATCGTGGATAGTCAGTTGTAAAACGAATACTTTGAAATAAGTCTGGTAAAAACGATTATGTTTATGCAGATAAGAAATATTTTTATCATGTGATAAAGAACTTAAAATACCAACGGCAGGATGTTGGATAGAATATAGAGATAGAGGTAAATATCTGGGACAGCCAATTCTGAACAGAATGCCTTGAAAAATGTATGGTGGAAATGATTATTTGCGTTGAAGAGTAAGCTTTTTATGATATACAGTATTGAAGAAATTAAAATACCAAACAGTAAAAGGCTGTTGAATGGGATAGAGAAATATATTGGACAGTCAATTGTGAAAAGAAATTCTTGAAAGAGGTCTGGCAGAAAAGATGATTATTTATGGAGAAGAGGAAGTTTTTATTAAACTGAAATTATGATACCAAACAGGAGGCTGTTGGATTGGGTACACAGAGATAGGGAAATATCCTGGACAGTTAATTGTGAAAATAATGCTTCGAAGGATGTTTGGTAGAAAATATTATTATTCATGTAGAAAAGGAAGCTTCTAGTGATCTATAAATTAAAATACCAAACAGGAGGCTGTTAGATGTGGTTTGCAAATACAAGGAAATAACCTAGACAGTTAAGTGTGAAAAGAATGTCTTGAAGGTCTGGTAGATAGGATTGTTATTTATCTGGAAAATAAAGTTTTTGGTGATATCAAGTGACACGGAAATTAAAATGCCAAACAGGACGCTGCTGGATGGGGTACAGAGGGACAGGGAAATATTTTGAACAGTCAATTCTGAAAGAACGTCTTGAAAAAAGTCTGGTAGAAATCAATATTAGTATTAATGTAGAAAAGGAAGCTTTTTGTGATGATGTAAAGTTATATGGAAATCGAAATACCAAACAGGAGGCTGTTAGATTGGGTACAGAGAGACAGGGAAATATATCTTGGACAATCAATTGCGAAAAAAATGTCTTGAAAGTGATCAGGCAGAAAAGAATACAATTTATGAAGAAAAGAGAGCTTTTGGGGATATAGAGTGACGTAGAAATTGAAATGCCAAACAGATGGCTGTTGAATGGTACATAGAAAAAAACGGGAATATCCTGGACTGAAAATTTTGAAAATAATGCTTCGAAAGCGGTTTGGCAGAAAATATTATCATTCATGTAGAACAGAAAGCTTTTAGTGATATAGAAATTAAAATACAAAACATGAGAATGTTGGATTGGACACACAGAGACAGGGAAATATATTGGACAGTTAATTGTGAAAACATTGTTTCGAAAGAGGTCTTGAAGATAATATTATTTGTTATGTAGAAAAGGATGCTTTTGATGATATAGTGTTGTAGAAATTAAAATACGAAGCAGGAGGTAGTTGGATAATGTATGGAGAGACCCGGACTGTTAAATGTGAAAAGAATGCCATGCAAGAGGTTTGGTCGAAAATATTTTTATTTTTATAATAAAGGATGTTTTTGGTATATTAGAGTGATGCACAAATCAAAATACCAGCAGGAAGCTGTTGGATGGGGTACAGAGATATACAGAAATATCCTAGATAGTGAATTGTGAAAAGAACGTCCTTAAAGCTGTCTGATAGGGAGGATTATTATTTACGTTAAAAAAATGTTTTTCTGATATAGGGTTATGAATAAATACCAAACAAGATGCGGCTGGATGGGGTATAGAGAGGCTGGAAAAGATCCTAATCAATCAATTGTGAACAGAACACCTTACAGAATTTTGGTACATAAGATTATTATTACTGTAGAAAAAGAAACTTATCGGGATGATGCAGAAAGATCCAGAAATTAAAATACCAATGGAGGCTGTTTTATAGGGTACAGAAGGACAGGGAAATATCTTGAACAATCAATTCTGAAAAGAATGTCGTGAAAACGGTCTGGTAGAAATGATTATCATTAATGTAGAAAAGGAAGCTTTTCGTGATGATATACAGTGATGTGGAAATTGAAATACCAAACAGGAGGGTGGTAAATTGTGTACAGAGAGAGAGGGAAAATATTTTGGACAATCAATTGCGAAAGCAATGTCTTAAAAGACTGGTAGGAAAGATTATTTTTTTATGTAGAAAACGGAGCTTTTGGTGAATAAGAGTTATGTAGAAATTAAAATACCAAACATGTGATTGTTGTGTGGGACACAAAGAGAAATGGTAATATCCTGGTCATTCCAATGTGAAGTGACTTCAAGGAGGCCTTGGCCTGGTCAATCGTGAAAAGAGTGCTTCGAAAATGGTCTGGTTGAGAAAATCGTAATTTATGTAAAAATGGAAGCTTTTGGTGATACAGAGTTCTGTAGAAATTACAATACCAAACAGCATATCTTTGGATGGGATGTATGGGGCCTGCGAAATATCCTGAACCATTGTGAAAATCAATTGTGAAAAGAATTCTGAAGAGAATGTTTTGAAGGTGTTCTGGTAGAAATGATTATTAATGTTGAAAAGAAGGCTTTTCGTGATAATGTAGAGTGATGTGGAAATTAAAATATCAAAGAGGAAGGCTATTGGATTGGGTACAATGAGGCAGAGTGCTTCGAAAATGGTCTGGTTGAGAAGATCGTTAATGGTCTTTTTGAGAAGATGAAAATCAATTGTGAAAAGAATTCTGAAGAGAATGTTTTGAAGGTGTTCTGGTAGAAATAATTATTAATGTTGAAAAGAAGGCTTTTCGTGATAATGTAGAGTGATGTGGAAATTGAAATATCAAAGAGGAAGGCTATTGCATTGGGTACAATGAGGCAGAGTGCTTCGAAAATGTTCTGGTTGAGAAGATCGTTATTTATGTAAAAATGGAAGCTTTTGGTGATACAGAGTTCTGTAGAAATTACAATACCAAACAGCATATCTTTAGATGGGATGTATGGGGCCTGCGAAATATCCTGAACCATTGTGAAAATCAATTGTGAAAAGAATTCTGAAGAGAATGTTTTGAAGGCGTTCTGGTAGAAATGATTATTAATGTTGAAAAGAAGGCTTTTCGTGATAATGTAGAGTGATGTGGAAATTAAAATATCAAAGAGGAAGGCTATTGGATTGGGTACAATGAGGCAGGGAAACATCCTGGACAGTCAATTGTGAAAAGAATGTCTTGAAAGTGGTCGGCAGAAAAGATTATTATTTATGCAGAAAAAGGAAGCTTCTGTTGATATAGAGAGATGTCAAAATTAAAGTACCAAACAGGGGGCTGTTGGATAAGGTATAGAGACCGGGAAATATCCTAGACAGTGAATTGTGAAAAGAATGCTTTGAAAAAGATCTGTTAGAAAAGATTATTAATTTTGTACGAAAGGAAGCCTTCGGTGATATACAGTGATGCATAAATTAAAATACCAAACAGGACGTTGTTGGATTGGGTGAACAGAGGCATTGAAATATCGTGGACAGTTAATTATGAAAAGAATGCTTCGAACGACATCTGGAAGGAAATATTATTGGTTAGGCAGAAAAGGAAGTTTTTTGTGATATAGAGAGATGCAGAAATGAAATTACCAAATAGGAGGTTGTTGGATAGGGTTTGAAGAGGAAAGGAAATATCCTCAGCAGTTTATTGAGAAGGAAATGCCTTGAAAAAGGGATGGTAGAGAAGATGGTTATGAATGTAGAAAAGGAAACTTATCGTGATGATGCAGAAATAAATGGAAATTAAAATATCAAACAGGATGCTGTTGGGCGGGGTATGGGGAGAAAGCAAATATTATGGACAGTCAAATGCGAGAAGAATGTCTTGAAGGATATCTGGTCGAAAAGATTATTTATGCAGAAAAGCAATGTTTTGGTGACATAGAAAGATGCAGAAATTAAAATGCTAAGCTGGAGGATGTTTGATGGAGTACATACAGATACCTTGCGCAGTCAATTGTGAAAGGAATGTAATGAAGGACTGGTAGAAAAGAATATTTGGTTTCTAGAAAAGTTTATTAGTTTTGTAGAAAGGATTGTTAGTTTTGTAGAGAAGGAAGCTTTTTGTGATATAGATTGAGGTAGAAATTAAAATACCAAACAGGAGGCTGTTGGATGGGGTATGGAGAGACAGGGAAGTATCGCGGACAGTCAATTGTGAAAAGAATGCTTCGAAAAAGGTCTGGTCGAGAAGATTGTTATTTATCTAAAAACGAAGTTTTTGGTGATATAAAGTGACGCAGAAATTAAAATACAAACAGACTCTCCTGGATGTGGTATGGACAAGCAGCGAAATAATATGAACAGTCAATTCTGAAAAGAATGTCTTGAAAGAAGTCTGGAAGAAATAATTATTATTAATGTAGAAAAGGAAGCATTTTTTGATGATATAGAGAGATGTGAAAATTAAAATACCAAAAAGGAGGCTGTTGGATTGGGTACAGAGAGACAGAAATATCTTGGACAGTCAATTCTGAAAAGAATGTTTCGAAAGAAGTCTGGTAGAAAAAAATATCATTTATGCGGAAAAGGAAAATCTTGGCAATATAGAATGTATATAAATTTAAAAGCAACAACCAGGAGGCTTTTAGATTACGTATAGACAGACAGGGAGGAAAATATGCTGATCTGTCAATTGTGAAAGGAATGCCTTTAGAAAAGTCTTGTAGAAACATTTTTAGCAATGAAGAAAACAAAGATTTTCGTGATCACATAGAGTGATGTGGAAATTAAGACACCAAACAAGAGACTGTTTCAAGTTTACAGACATACTGGGAAATATCATGGACATTCAACAGTGAAAAGAATGTCGTGAACGAAGTCTGGTAGCACAGATTAGTACTTATTTAGAAAAGAAAGCTTTGGTTGATATAGAAATTAAAATAATAAACAAGATAATGTTGGATGGGTATTAGTCAATTGTGAAAAGAATGCTTCGGAAGAGTTCTGGTGGAAAGTATTATAATATATATATAGAAAAGGAAGCTTTTGGTTTAGAAATTAAAATAATTAACAGCAGGCTATTGGATGGGTAATAGAGATGCAGGGAAATATCCTGAACAGTGAAAAGAATGCTTTGAAAATAGTCCGGCAGTGCAGATTATTATTTTTGTACAAAAGGAAGTTTTGATACTATAGAGTGATGTCGAAATTAAAATAACAAACAGGAGAATTTTACATGGTGTATATGTAAAAACAGGGAGATATCCGGTAAAGTCAATTGTAAAAAGAATGTCTTGAAAGTTCTGGCAGAAAATATTACTGTTTGTGCAGAAAAGGAAGCATGTGGCGATAGAGTTTTGTAGAAGTTAAAATAATATACAGGTTATTGGAAGGCTTATGAAGACAGGAACATATCATGGATATAGTCAATTGTGAAAAGAATGCTTTTATGATATAGTGTGATAAAATAAAAATACCAACGGGTAACTGTTGGACAGAGTATATTTATGATAGAGTGATGATGATTTTAATTTTATAAAATGATGAAGAAATTAAAATACTAACGGGCAATTGTTGGACAGGGTATATAGACAGACTGGGAATTTCTGAAAAGAATGTCTTGAACGAGGTCCGGTAGAAAATATTATTTATGTTGAAAAGGAAGTTATTTTATGGTATACAGTGACAAAGACATTAAAATACCAAACAGTAGGCTGTTGGATGCGATAGAGAGAGAGAAATATCTTGGACAGTCAATTGAAAAATCAATTATTGAAAGAGGTCTGGCAGAAAATATTATTACTTATCTAGAAAAGGAAGCTTTTTGTGATATAGTGATGTAGAAATTAAAATATTAAATAGGTTGGATAGGATATGGAGGAACCGGGAAATGACATGTATTGTTAAACGTGAAACGAACGCCATGAAGGAGATCATCTAGTCGAAATTATTATTATTGTATAAAAGGAAGTTTTCTCTGATACAAAGTGACGTAGAAATTGAAATGCCAAACAGATGGCTGTTGGATGGTACATAGAAAAAAACGGGAATATCCCAGGCAGTAAATTTTGAAAAGAATGCTTCGAAGGCGGTTTGGCAGAAAATATTATCATTCATGTAGAAAAGAAAGCATTTAGTTATATAGAATTTAAAATACCAAACTAAAAATAAACCTGAAGCGATACTCTGAATAAAAAAGTATTTAAATAAACTTTCAGCTTCACATAAATTATCACGATGAAACCCCAATCTCAAAAATCTGAATATATTAATTTCTATCCCTAACCAAATCATAAATCAATCTCTAAATCTGAACACTATTACAAATCTCAAACTGTAAACCACCCAAAACAAGAGTAAAGAAGGGGCTATTACTTTTCATTTATGAGGTATGAACTCATCAGCTTCAAGTTATCTTACTATATAATAAATTTATTATTGGATTGGATGTTGAATTGGACACACAGAGACAGAGAAATACCCTGGACAGTTAATTGTGAAAACATTGTTTCGAAAGAGGTCTTGTATATAATATTATTTGTTATGTAGAAAAGGATGCTTTTGATGACATCGGGTGTTGTGGAAATTAAAATACGAAACAGGAAGTGGTTGGAAAGGGTATGGAGATAGCCGGACTGTTAAATGTGAAAAGAATGCCATGCAAGAGGCTTGGTCGAAAATATTTTAATTTTTATAATAAAGGAAGTTTTTGGTAATATAGAGTGATGCATAAATTCAAATACCAGCAGGAAGCTGTAGGATGGGGTACAGAGATATAGAGAAATATTCTAGAGAGTGAATTGTGAAAAGTATGACATTAAAGTTGTCTGGTAGGGAGGATTATTATGTACGTTGAAAAAAATATTTTTCTGATATAGGGTTATGAATAAATACCGAACAGGATGCGGCTAGATGGGGAACAGAGAGGCAGGTAAGGAACCTCATCTATCAATTGTGAACAGAATACCTTACAGAATTTTGGTACATAAGATTATTATAACTGTAGAAAAAGAAACTTATCGGGATGATGCAGAAAGATCCAGAAAAGTAAAATACCACTGGAGGCTGTTTTATAGGGTGCAGAAGGACAGGAAAATATCTTGAACAATCAATTCTGAAAAGAATGCTTTGAAAACGGTCTGGTAGAAATGATTTTTATTAATGCAGAAAAGGAAGCTTTTCGTGATGATATACAGTAATGTGGAAATTGAAATACCAAACAGGAGGGTGTTAAATTGTGTACAGAGAGACAGGGAAATATTCTGGACAATCAATTGCGAAAGCAATGTCTTAAAAAACTGGTAGGAAAGATTATTTTTTTATGTAGAAAACGAAGCTTTTGGTGAATAAGAGTTATGTAGAAATTAAAATACCAAACATGTGATTGTTGTGTTTGACACACAGAGAAACCGTAATATCCTGGTCATTCCAATGTGAAGTGACTTCAAGGAGGCCTTGGCCTGGTCAATCGTGAAAAGAGTGCTTCGAAAATGGTCTGGTTGAGAAGATCGTTATTTATGTAAAAACGGAAGCTTTTGGTGATACAGAGTTCTGTAGAAATTACAATACCAAACAGCATATCTTTGGATGGGATGTATGGGGCCTGCGAAATATCCTGAACCATTGTGAAAATCAATTGTGAAAAGAATTCTGAAGAGAATGTCTTAAAGGTGTTCTGGTAGAAATTATTTTTAATGTTGAAAAGAAGGCTTTTCGTGATAATGTAGAGTGATGTGGAAATTAAAATATCAAAGAGGGAGGCTATTGGATAGGGTACAAGGAGGCAGGGAAACATCCTGAACAGTCAATTATGAAAAGAACGTCTTGAAAATGATCTGGCAGAAAAGATTATTTATGTAGAAAAAGGAAGCTTCTGTTGATATTGAGAGATGTCGAAATTAAAGTACCAAACAGGAGGCGGTTGGATAAATTATAGAGAGACCGGGAAATATCCTGGACAGTGAATTGAGAAAAGAATGCTTTGAAAAAGATCTGTTAGAAAAGATTATTAATTTTGTACGAACGGAAGCCTTCGGTGATATGCTGTGATATAGAAATTAAAATACCAAACAGAACGCTGTCGGATTGGGTACACAGAGGCATTGAAATATCGTGGACAGTTAATTCTGAAAAGAATGCTTCGAACAACATCTAGAAGGAAATAATATTGGTTAAGCAGAAAAGGAAGTTTTTTGTGATATAGAGTGATGTAGAAATGAAATTACCAAGTAGAAGGCTATTGGATAGGGTATGGAGAGGAAAGGAAATATCCTCAGCAATCCATTGTGAAGGAAATGCCTTGAAAGAGGGATGCTAGAGAAGATAGTTATGAATGTAGAAAAGGAAACTAATCGTTATGATGCAGAAAGAAATGGAAATCAAAATATCAAACAGGATGCTGTTGGGTTTGGTACAGAGAGAAGGCAATTATCCTGGACTGTCAAATGTGAAAAGAATGTCTTGAAGGACTTCTGGTCGAAAATGTTATTATTTATGTGGAAAAGGGAAATTTTGCTGACATAGAGAGATGTAGAATTTAAAATACTAAACGAGAGGCTGTTGAATAGTGTATATATAGATACAACGAGATACCCTGGATAGTAATATGTGAAAAGAATGTCTTAAAGGACTGGTAGGAAAGATTACTAGTTTTGCAGAAAATGAAGCAGTTGCTGATACGGAGGGATGTAGAAATTAAAATACCAAACAGGAAGCTGTTGGGTGGGGTGTTCAGAAACCGGGAAATAAAAAAGTTAAGTGTTAAAACAATGTCTTGAATTAGATCTGGTCGAAAAGAATATTATTTATGTAGAAATGGAAGCTTTTGGTTATATAACGGGATGCAGAAAAAAACTAATAGGATGCTGTGAAATGGGGTGTAGACGGACAGGGAAAAAAATACCCTGAACAGTCAGTTCTTTGAAGAATGTCATGAACGTTGTCTGGTAGAAAAGGTTATTATTTATATAGTAAAGAAAGCTCCTGATAATATAGAGTGATTTAGAAATTAAAACACCAAACAGCAGCCTGTTGCATGGGGTACAGAGAGACAAAGAAATATATTACATAGTAAATTGTGAAAAGAATGTCTCGAAAGAGATCAGGTAGAAAATATAATTAATGTAGAAAAGAAAGATTTTGGTGACGTAGAATTATGTGAAAATCAAAATACAAAACAGTAGGCTGTTGGATTGGGGTATACAGAGAGACTGAGAAATACTCTGGACATTGAATTGTGAAAAGAATGTCTTGAAGAATGTCTGGCAGGAAACATTATTGTTTGTGCAGAGAAAAAAGCATTTGGTGACATAGTGTTATGCAGATATTCAAATACAAAACAGTAGGCTGTTGGTTTGGGTACGGGAAGACAGGAAAATATCGTGGATAGTCAGTTGTAAAACAAATGCTACGAGCTTTTGACAATTTAGAAATTAAAATACCGAACGAGGCTGTTGGATGCGCTACAGAGCTACATCAAAATATCCTGGACAGTCAATTGCGAAACGAATGCTGTGAAATAAGTCTGGTAAAAAAAGGTTATGTTTATGCAGATAAGAAATCTTTTTATCATGCGATAAAGAAATTAAAATACCAACGGCAGGATGTTGGATAGAATATAGAGCTATAGGTAAATATCTGGGACAGCCAATTCTGAACAGAATGCCTTGAAAAATGTCTGGTGGAAATGATTATTTGCGTTGAAGAGTAAGCTTTTTATGATATACAGTATTGAAGAAATTAAAATACCAAACAGTAGAAGGCTGTTGGATGGGATAAAGAAATACATTGGACAGTCAATTGTGAAAAGAAATTCTTGAAAGAGGTCTGGCAGAAAAGATGATTATTTATGGAGAAGAGGAAGTTTTTTATTAAAAGGAAATTGAGATACCAAGCATGAGGCTGTTGGATTAGGTACACAGAAATGGGGAAATATCCTGGACAGTTAATAGTGAAAATAGTGCTTCGAAGGATGTTTGGTAGAAAATATTATTATTCATGTAGAAAAGGAAGCTTCTAGTGATCTATAAATTAAAATACCAAACAGGAGGCTATCAGGTGTGGTATGCAGATACAAGGAAATAACCTGGAGAGGTAAGTGTGAAAAGAATGTCTTGAAGGTCTGGTAGACAAGATTGTTATTTATGTGGAAAATAAAGCTTTTGGTGATATCAAGTGACACGGAAATTAAAATGCCAAACAGGACGCTGTTGGATGAGGTACAGAGGGACAGGGAAATATTTTGAACAGTCAATTCTGAAAAGAACGTCTTGAAAAAAGTCTGGTAGAAATGATTATTATTATTAATGTAAAAAAGGAAGCTTTATGTGATGATGTAAAGTGATGTGGAAATTGAAATACCAAACAGGAGGCTGTTAGATTGGGTACTGAGAGACAGAAATATATCTTGGACAATCAATTGCGAAAAGAATGTCTTGAAAGAGATCTGGCAGAAAAGATTACAATTTATGTAGAAAAGAGAGCTTTTGGGGATATAGATAGAGTGGCGAAGATATTAAAATACCAAACAGATGGCTGTTGGATGGTACATAGAAAGAAACGGAATAACCTAGACAGTAAATTTTGAAAAGAATGCTTCGAAAGCGGTTTGGCAGGAAATATTATTTTCATGTAGAAAAGAAAGCTTTTAGTGATATAGAAATTATAATACAAAACATGAGAATGTTGGATTGGACACACAGAGACAGAGAAGTATCGTGGACAGTTAATTGTGAAAACATTGTTTCGAAAGGGGTCTTGTAGATAATATTATTTGTTATGTAGAAAAGGATGCTTTTGATGATATAGAGTGTTGTAGAAATTAAAATACCAACCAGGAGGTGGTTGGATAGGGTTTGGTGAGAGCCAGACTGGTAAATGTGAAAAGAATGCCATGCAAGAGGTTTCGTCGAAAATATTTTTATTTTTATAATAAAGGAAGTTTTTGGTAATATAGAGTGATGCATAAATTAAAATACCAGCAGGAAGCTGTTGAATAGGGTACAGAGATATAGAGAAATATCCTAGAGAGTGAATTGTGAAAAGAATGTCCTTAAAGTTGTCTGGTAGAGAGGATAATTATTTACGTTGAAGAAAATATTTTTCTGATATAGGGTTATGAATAAATACCAAACAGGATGCGGCTTGATGGGGTATTGAGAGGCAGGAAAAGATCCTCATCAATCAATTGTGAACAGAATACCTTACAGAATTTTGGTACATAAGATTATTATTATTACTGTAGACAAAGAAACTTATCGGGTTGATGCAGAAAGATCCAGAATTTAAAATACCAATAGAGGCTGTTTTATAGGGTACAGAAGAACAGGGAAATATCTTGAACAATCAATCCTGAAAAGAATGTCTTGAAAACGGTCTGGTAGAAATGATTATTATTAATGTAGAAAAGGAAGCTTTTCGTGATGATATACAGTGATGTGGAAATTGAAATACCAAACAGGAGGGTGTTAAATTGTGTGCAGAGAGACAGGGAAATATTCTGGACAATCAATTGCGAAAGCAATGTCTTGAAAGAAGCCTGGTAAGAAAGAATATTTTTTTATGTAGAAAACGAAGCTTTTGGTTTATAAGAGTTATGTAGAAATTAAAATACCAAACAGGTGACTGTTAGAAAGAGAAATGGTAATATCCTGGTCAGTCCAATGTGAAGAGAGAGTGACTTCAAGGAGGCCTGGCCTGGTCAATGGTGAAATGAGTGCTTTGAAAATGGTCTAGTTGAGAAGATCTTTATTTATGTAAAAATGGAAGCTTTTGGTGATACAGAGTTATGCAGAAATTACAGTACCAAACAGCATGTCTTTGGATGGGATGTATGGGGCCTGCGAAATATCCTGAACCATTGTGAAAATCAATTGTGAATATCAATTGTGAAAATCAATTGTGAAAATCAATTGTGAAAAGAATTCTGAAGAGAAGGTCTTGAAGGTGTTCTGGTAGAAAAGATTATTATTATTTATGTAGAAAAAGGAAGCTTCTGTTGATATAGAGAGATGTCGAAATTAAAGTACCAAGCAGGAGGCTGTTGGATAAGGTATAGAGAGACCGGGAAATATCCTTGACTGTGAATTGTGAAAAGAATGCTTTGAAAAAGATCTGATAGAAAAGATTATTATTTTTGTACGAAAGGAAGCCTTCGGTGATATACAGTGATGTATAAATTAAAATACCAAACAGGACACTTTTGGATTGGGTGCACAGAGGCATTGAAATATCGTGGACAGTTAATTATGAAAAGAATGCTTCGAACGACATCTGGAAAGAAATATTATTGGTTATGCAGAAAAGGAAGTTTTTTTTGTCATATAGATTGAGGTAGAAATTAAAATACCTAACAGGAGGCTGTTGGATGGGGTATGGAGAGACAGGGAAATATCGCGGACAGTCAATTGAGAAAAGAATGCTTCGAAAAAGGTCTGGTCGAGAAGATTGTTATTTATCTAAAAACGAAGTTTTTGGTGATATAAAGTGACGCAGAAATTAAAATACAAACAGACTCTCCTGGATGTGGTATGGACAAGCAGCAAGATAACATGAACAGTCAATTATAAAAAAGAATGTCTTGAAGGAGGTCTGTTAGAAATGATTATTATTAATATAGAAAAGGAAGCCTTGTTTTGATGATATAGAGAGATGTGAAAATTAAAATACCAAACAGGAGGCTGTTGGATTGGGTACAGAGAGACAGGGAAACATCCTGGTTAGTCAATTGTGAAAAGAATGTCTTGAAAGTAGTGTGGAAAAAGATATTTTTTATGTAGAAAGGCTCGCTTTTAGTGATATAGGGTGATGTGGAAATTAAAATACCAAACAGGACGCTGTTGCATTGTTTTAGAGACACAGGGAAATATCTTGGACAGTCAATTCTGAAAAAAATGCTTCGAAAGAGGTCTGGTAGAAAAAATTATCATTTGTGCAGAAAATTAAGATCTTGGGGATATAGAATGGTTTATAAATTAAAAAACAACAACCAGGAGGCTTTTAGATTAGGTATAGACAGACTGGGAGGGAAATATGCTGATCTGTCAATTGTGAAAGGAATGCCTTTAGAAAAGTCTTGTAGAAAAATTTTTAGCAATGAAGAAAACAAAGATTGATCACATAGAGTGATGTGGAAATTAAGACACCAAACAAGAGACTGTTTCAAGTTTACAGACATACTGGGAAATATCATGGACATTCAACTGTGAAAAGAATGTCGTGAACGAAGTCTGGTAGCACAGATTAGTACTTATTCAGGAAAAGGAAGCTTTGTTTGATACAGAAATTAAAATAATAAACAAGATAATGTTGGATGGGTATTAGTCAATTGTGAAAAGAATGCTTCGGAACAGTTTTGGTAGAAACATTTTTAATATATATAGAGAGAAAAGGAAGCTGGTATAACTATACTATCGGGATTAGAGGAAATTCTATCACACACTCACCAACCCGCTTGGCCAGCATGATGAGTTATGGCCAAACCCCTCCAAAATGATTCCACAACTTAAATCTTGACCCTCAGTCTCCGGCAGCTGGAATGTACCTGGCCAAGGCAGCGGCCAGTGCGACATGAAGGTAGAGGGTGCTAAGAATCCCCGGAGCACCGGACTAGGCTGCCATCTGATGCTGACCTTGGCTACGTACAATGGACGCTCCCTATCTTCTGATTCAAGGCTTCTTGAATTGGAAGAGGAACTACAAAGGATCAAGTGGGACATCGTGGGGCTAAGTGAGGTAAGGAGAAAAGGAGAAGATCTCATCGAACTGAAAAGTGGACATCTCTTCTACTATCGTAGGACAGATACTGGCAGAACTAGTGGTGTTGGATTTATAATAAACAAGAAAACTGAAGGATAAAGTTGTAGAAGTTGAAAGTTCCTCTGACAGAGCTGCACGACTTGTTATCCAACTCTCGAAAAGATACCAGGCTCAGATTATTCAAACTTATGCACCCACCACAAGTCATCCTGAAGAAGAAATTGAAGAATTTTATGAAAAAATTTGTCATCTAAATAATAAAGGTAAGCAGCACTTGAAAATAATTATGGGAGATTTCAATGCAAAAATAGGGCAACGGCAACGGCAACAGAATGAAACTTCAGTAGGTAAATTCGGTCACGGCAACAGAAACCAGCGTGAAAATACTCTCGTTGAGTTTGCAGAGGCAGAAGGGTTTTTCATCTTGAACTCCTTCTTCAAGAAAAAGCCACACAGGAAATGGACATGGAGACATCCAAATGGGCCGACAAGTGAAATTGATTTTATTATGTGTAACAAAAAATTCGTCATAGAAGACTGCAGTGTGCTGAACAAGTTCAACACATGTAGTGACCATAGATTGGTGAGATGTAAGATGCACCTCAACACTAAACTTGAACGTGGCAAGCTCATAAGACAAACAAAATCTATTGACATAACCAACCTTAAAAAACACCATAATACCTTCAAGTTGGAACTGAAGAATAGGTTCTCTGCTTTAGAAGGCCTAACATCGGAAGTGGACATCTCTGAAGTTAACAGAAAAGTAACCAAAGCTCTTATGGAAACAGCAACAAAATTAGCTGGGTCTAAGAACAAATTGCATGTGAACAAATTATCAGGAAAAACCAAAATGTTGATGCAAAAAACAAGAGTGATGAGGAAAACTAAAGAAGATGTGACTTCCAAAGTGGAATATATAGAGCTATGCAAGACAGTACGAAAAAGTATCACTGAAGACGTAAGAAAATTCAACTGTGAACTAGTGAGGAAAGCAATTGAAAACAACCAAAGCCTAAAGATAGCAAAGGGACATCTCAGTAAGGGAAGAAAACAGATTATGGCACTGAGAAAAGAAGATGGTTCTGTAACAAGAAATAGAGGCGAAATTTTGACAAGAGTGAAAGATTTCTACTCCAAATTATATGAAAGGGATGATACATGCACTCCAGACATCATGAAAGATACCAGTACCAGAGTTCCTCCAGTCCTTCCAGCAGAAGTTGCACATGCAATCAAGAACATGAAGCGGGGAAAGGTTCCAGGAGAAAATGGAATTACTGTAGACATCATACAAGAAGCAAGTGGAGAAATCGAAACAGTACTCGCCCAAATTTTCACTCGATGCCTTAATGAAGGAAAGATTCCTGAGGATTGGAACACCGCTACAATGATCCTGCTACATGAGAAAGGTGACATTGAGGATCTCGGAAACTACAGACCTATCAGCCTCCTATCAGTAGTTTATAAAATCTTCACTAAAGTTCTTTCACACCGCTTGAAGGTAACACTGGACATGGCTCAACCGATAGAACAAGCTGGATTCAGGAGTGGCTACAGCACAATAGATCATATCCACGTGCTGAGAGAACTAATTGAAAGAGCGAGGGAATATGAACTTCCATTGTGCATGGCTTTTATCGATTATGAAAAAGCCTTTGATTCGGTGAAACCATCAGCAGTTACAATGGCTCTGAAAACCTGCGGTATTGAAGATGCATACATTAATATTATTAATAACATCTATGAAAATGCAAGTGCAAAGATTCGGCTGTTTGAAAATACAACACACGTAAAAATTGGAAAGGGAGTGAGACAAGGTGACACCATATCTCCGAAGCTTTTTAATGCCACATTGGAGGGTGTTTTTCAGTCGCTGAGCTGGGAAAACAAGGGGATAAAGATTAATGGAGATTATCTAACCCACCTTCGTTTTGCTGATGACGTAGTCATTTTTGCAACTACCCCATCAGAGCTGCAGAGTATGATCCAGGAACTTGCTGACAAGAGTAAAGAAGTGGGATTAAAAATGAACTTTCAGAAGACAAAAGTGATGTTCAATGCTTTTACAAGAAATGAAGATTTATCGATTGATGGAGAAAAGCTGGAGATAACAGACACGTACGTTTATCTTGGACAGCAGATATCAAGTGAGGGTCACATTGATGAAGAAATTAATCGGCGTACAAAACTTGCCTGGAGAGCTTTTGGAAGAAACAGCATAATTTTCAAGAGCAATATGCCATTATGTCTTAAAAGAAAAGTGTTTGATCAATGCATCCTTCCAGTGCTTACGCATGGTGCAGAGACGTGGACCTTAACTAAAAGAGACATACAAAGGCTGCAGACAACTCTAAGAAGCATGGAGAGGTGCATACTTGGTGTAACCAGGAGAGATAAGAAGAAGAGCTCGTGGATCCGAAAAATGACAAGAGTTGAAGACATCATGATCAGAGTTAAATCCCTGAAATGGCAATGGGCTGGACATACTGCCAGAAGGACAGATCATCGATGGACAGCCGAAATTTTAGATTGGATTCCAAGGGACAGGAAAAGACCCAGAAGAAGACCACACGGGAGATGGGTGGATGAAATTCGAAAGTATGCAGGGGTGACATGGAGGAGACTGGCACAAGACAGACCGTTGTGGAGGAAAATTGGGGAGACCTTCGTCCAGCAGTGGATTGATAATGGTTGACAATTATGATGATGATGATGATGATATAGAAAAGGAAGCTTTTGGTTTAGCAATAAAAATAATAAACACCAGGCTATTGGATGGGATATAGAGATGCAGGGAAATATCCTGAACAAGTGAAAGGAATGCCTTGAAAGGAGTCCGGCAGTGAAGATTATTATCTTTGTACAAAAGGAAGTTTTGATACTATAGAGTGATGTCGAAATTAAAATAACAAACAGGAGAATTTTACATGGTGTATATGTAAAAACAGAGAGATACCCGGTAAAGTCAATTGTAAAAAGAATGTCTTGAAAGTTCTGGCAGAAAATATTACTGTTTGTGCAGAAAAGAAAGCATGTGGTGATAGAGTTTTGTAGAAGTTAAAATACCATACAGGTTATTGGAAGACTTATGGAGAGGGGAAGATATCATGGGTATAGTCAATTGTGAAAATAATGATTTTATGATATAGAGTGATAAAATTAAGATACCAACGGGTAACTAATGGACAGAGTATATTTATGATAGAGTGATGATGATTTTTATTATATAAAATGATGAAGAAATTAAAATACCAACGGTGGCTGTTGGACAGGGTATATAGACAGACAGGGAATTTCTAAAAAGAATGTCTTGAACGAGGTCTGTTAGAAAATATTATTTATGTTGAAAAGGCAACTATTTCATGATATACTGTGACGAAGAAATTAAATAACCAAACAGTATACTGTTGGATGCGATAGAGAGAGAGAAATATTTTGGACAGTCAATTGAAAAATCAATTATTGAAAGAGGTCTGGCAGAAAAGATTACTACTTATCTAGAAAAGGAAGCTTTTTGTGATATAGAGTGATGTAGAAATTAAAATACTAAATAAGTTGGATAACGTATGGAGGAACCGGGAAATGACATGGATGGTTAAACGTGAAACGAATGCCATGAAGGAGATCATCTGGTCGAAAATATTATTATTTATGTATAAAAGGAAGTTTTCTCTGATACAAAGTGATGTAGAAATTAAAATACCAAACAGGATGCAGTTGGATTGGGTACAGAGACAACAATCAATTGTGAAAGAAATCTTCAACAATCAATTGTGAAAGAAATGCCTTGAAAGAGGGCTTGTAGAAAAGATTATCATGAATGTAGAAAAGGAAACTTATCGTTATGATGCAGAAAGAAATGGAAATGAAAATATCAAACAGGATGCTGTTGGGCCCTATCCAGAGAAGTCCAGTTCAAGTCCCCCGTTCCTATGTGGGAAAAAGAAATTAACTGCCATAAAGAAATTAACTAAAGAAATTAACTGCCTACTCTACTCCTAAATCCACTGCCATTCGGGAAACATTGGAGATCATTACCAACGATGAGGCCTGCAATGATAGCCTCTCGCTAGAATTACCACGAATTTGGAACCAATTCTTCAAATAATGAATGCCTTTTGTTTTGCTCCAAGGATTCCGCGTGCGATACGAACATGATGTCTCGTGTTTTTATTGAATAATTACGTTCGCATCTCTTCGTTTATTGTCAAGTCAACTCACCGCGTTCAAATTGTTGAAACTTTCTATTATCCAGTTTGCAGTTTGCTGTCTACCTTCCTTGAGAAAGCCATCTGGTTGATGTGCGAAAGCTTGGAAACCTTGATTTTATATACGCCTAAAAATTCGGATAACTAGTATAGTTGTACTATCTTATAAATTTGTTTTATTTGATTGCACGTTTGATATGAAAGTAGAATATTTCTCCTTGTTGAGTTTATGTACTTAAGAAAAAAATCATCCAAAATATTTTTTTTCAAACGAAGATCCTCGCCCTTTCCACGATCATAAGAGAGTCACTGAAAAATTATCATTGGCCGCCACCGGGAGTCGAACCAGGGTCTTCCATTTACGCGCCGGATATTTTTGCTGATGATCTGAAACGCGCTCGTGTGTATTTTTTCTCCCAGACTTAAGTTCTCCATAGCTGAAAACTCTACTGGCAATAGTTATTACAGAAAAATACATGACTTGGGGTTCCAACTCTTAGCCATTTTAATAGTCCATCAAAAATGGTGATTATGCTTGTGAGTATTGCAGATTTCAACGCCATTTTAAGCAATGTTAAGCAAATATTTTCTATTATTTCCATACATTTTCTCTAAGCCGAAAATATCCTATTTAAAGTAGTGAAAACCGAAACTTTTGATCTACAATAAGAGGAAAACAAGTGTCTTTTTTCAAAATCATTGTGAGGCCCTATTTTGGCCTGCCACAGAAAAGAAAAATGAACGTATATCCAGGATGGTGGCAGATTAAAATAAAATAAAAATTGTTCTGAGCTACACATCAACAGGGTTAAATTATGGGGAGAGTATAAAATGGTCAAGCAACCACTTAAAAAGAAAAATTGGGTAGTATCATATCAGAATGTCCCGTTTATAAAATAGAGATGAGCTCGGGCCCCGGCTCGCCTTAGGAGCCCGGCCTCGGACGGGCTCAGAATTCATTAACTACCGAAAAACCCGGGCTCGGAATTACACGTCTTGAACTTCATTAATGTAATTAATTCAACACGCGTAATTCCAAGTAGTATTGTGCGTAGTATTTCTAAAAACATATTAATATTGTGAAGTGGATTAACTGAACTAAACTTTTTAAACTAATGATTTTTAAACTAATCCTTGCTTGGGCCATATCGTTGGCCAGTGTATATAATGCATAAATTCAAGCCTTGGTAAGCAAAATTTTTTAAGAATCCGGGCCCGGGCTCCTAAAGCTGGGACCGAACTCATCTCTAAAAAAAACACACACCATTTTGGATTTTTTTTCCCCTCGCCAAAGTTATGTATTGCCCAAAGCATTTTTTTTTTCCGGCTGAAAGGTTACGTTATGATACACACGCGAAACTATTTTCAGCAAATTTGAAGTGGGGGCTCATTTTGAAAAAAAACAAAACAATATTTTGTTTAATAAAAATATGGCCTCATTTTTTCATGTCTTTTGTCGCTAAATTAAAAAAAATGTGTTATTTTAATTCTAAAAATGTCCAGCAACAAGTTGTTCTAAAATGTACGAATCCTGCAGATCATTTAAGAAATAAAAATGCGTGACTGCAACTGTTATTTGTGAAGTTATAATTTTTTATTTTTTTTTTTTTGGTCCTGCAATGTAGTTGTGAAAATTCATAGTGCAAAAACTTTAAAGGCGGAGCTACCAAATTTTTAAAGTGGCATTACTCAAGATCTACTGGACCGACTGACCTAAAATTTTAACAGGTTTCATATTTCACCAGTACAATACTTAGTACTAATTTCCACAAAAATCTGAGATGCGTGGGTGACATCTTGTGAAAATACTGGGAGATTTGATACGGAATGACCCTCTGTAGGTTTGTGGATCATACTTCAGGCACCATGTTTCATCTCCTGCAATAATTTTGGAGCAAAGATTAATCAGGATCCTCAGCTGCAATGCCCAGTAGATAGATGAACGCGCTTCCTTTCGGTCATTATTCAGAATGTGGGATACCGATTTGGCATTGAGTTTTCGCTTTTCCAGATCCTTGCGTAGAATCTCATAACAGATAGACTTACTGATATCCACCGACTCACCCAAGAAAGGTCTCACTGCAATTCGTCAATCTTTCTTTAACTGATTCCGCCTCTCCTGTCTGCATAGTGGAGGGACGTTCGAAACTCGGATCATCAATAAAGGATTCCCGTCCGTCACGAAACCGTGCATACCATTCAAAAACGCTGCTGCGGGAAAAGACTGTGTCTCCATACATGTTTCTTTTAACGTTCTGTAAGTTTCAGTAGCTGAATTATCAAGTTTCCAACAAAAATGGTTGTTCACCATCTCCTCTTTCATGGCTAAAATGAAATGGGACGAGAGCGCTTGCTTATGACTCTCTTAATGCCCGTCTGCCGCCTGTCAAAACCGGTACAAACCGGTTTACATCTGTTTGCTGATTGGCCAACGACTGCTGTCTTCTGGCATGCATGTGATTTTTTTTATCCCACTATTGTTACGTGAGTTATGCGATCATTCATGGAACTTATTGGACGTAGGTTTTCATTTTCTTTATCCACGAGTTCCTTTTCGTTTCCTTCTAGATAACACCGAGCATGCTTCTTTAAGTTCTTAAGAGGCCCGGAATGATTTTAGCACGTCTTCTGTAAAAAAAGATCGTGCTTATGTTACCGGTTTGTCCGTCCGTACCCACGATATCTCTGCAACTATTAGTCCGATTATAAAAATTTCTTTTTGCATTGGGAAGTTGAAATATGCGAATGATGATCCTTCATTTCGTTTTTCTTACGATGTACAATTTCGCCGCTACAGGGCGTAAATGCAGATGATGTCGAATTCAAAAATACGTTTTATTCCACATATTTGCTTCTAAACATCTGATTGAAAAAATTATTTTATCTTTCTATTCCATTTATGTCGAAGAATATTTTTTAGATGTAGTTACTTTTTCAACTTATGCACAGATTTTCCGCTAGGGGGCGTAAAAGTAAATAACATTTTTCCCGATAACTCTTCTTCTAAAACTTCGATTTGAAAATTTTTTTTCTTCAGCGGATACACCTGATGGAAAATCTTTTGCATATAATTTCAAATTTTTGGTAAATAATACTTTGGTCACCAGGGGGTGTAAGCGTTAATATTTGTTTTTGATGTATTTGCCTTAAAATCTGAGCTTCTAAAATATAGACTTAAAAGTTTTTTTCGTGCACTGATGCCACTCACATCGATAAATCTTTTCGGAATATTTTCTTCTTAAAATATTCCAGTTTCTCCGCCAGGGGCGTAGATGTATATCTTATTTTTGTCAATATCTCTACTTCTAGCAGTCCGATAAAAAAATCCTTCTGTGTTGCATAGTGTATTCAGTGTGACATGTTTTTCATATAATTTCAAAATTTTAAAGTAATTCATAGATTTTCCCCTAGGGAGCGTAGAGGTAAATTGCGTTTCCCCCTATATCTCGGCTTCAAAATCTCCGATTTGAAAAATTCTTTCTGCACCGGATACAGCTCCTGATGGGAAATCCTTTGCACATAATTTCTAATTTTTATAACAAAAATTATTTGGTCACCAGGGGGCGTAAATCTTAATTTTCGCTTCTGATGTATTTGCAGCAAAATATGAGCTTCTAAATTCTCGCTTGAAAATAACGTCGTTTGTAGACCGATACTACTCATGTCGACAAACCTATTAGAAACATCATTTTCTTCTTAAAATAATGCATGGTTTCTACGCAGGAGGCGTGCATGTAGATCTTATTTTTGTCAATATCTGCACTTCTAAGAGTCCGATTTGAAAACTTCCTTCTTTGTTGGACAGTTTTTCCGATGCGAATTTTTTTCCCTATAAATCCATGTTTTTCTTAACGCACAAGTCTGCAACCAGAGGGCGTAAGCTCACAATTCGTTTACAGCAATATCTGAGGGATTGAAAAACTTATTTCTTCCGTCAGATAGATACTATTGTTTTCCATACCGGCTCCATTGACTTTGAATAGCTTTGATAAATTTAACTTGCGTCAGAACGGATTCAAAAGACGTGCTTATTACACCTGAAAATTCGGTGTCATCTTTCTGGTTTTATAGTAAAATCCCGTTTCTCTGATCCATAAATAAGAACTAGAAGGATGTTTTAACATGTGTGCATATCATCATCAGTCATTTGCAATCCAATCCACTGCTGGATGAAGTTTCCCAGGTAGCATGGCTCATACTGACACTGAGCAGCCGGCTTTCAGGAATAGAAGACGGTGGCTCATTGGTTGGGCCTACCTTAAATTGCACGGCGCGTACGACCTGGGTTTACCTTTGTGTCCTCCACAACTTTCTATTTTTAGCTGTTTCTTACAGTGTCACTGTGGCGTGCTATCGAAATTAATCCACCCACCTATAAAATTGGTCTTCATGGTATTTTCTTACCCCTTCGTATCCAGTCGAGTATGTAAGTTGTCTCGTGGCGGTCAGTTCTTCCTAGCAATGTCTATTCCACTGAGGTTCTTCGTTGTGATAAACTCGTTGCATTTTCTTGGTGCAAGAGTTAAAGTGATTATAAATAAAAAAGAACCTGTTTGTAAAGAATTTAAGTCAGTTCAGGATGTTAGATAAACACTTGCTTTGGGACACTATTTCATGGAAGCGACAAAAAAATTGACGGCAAACGTTGCTCATGCCAAGCTATCGTTTAAATGAGGAGCAATTTACAGGGGTTAGATAAAATAATGTGAAAACCTGACATAAAGGCATATTATGTCTATTAATAAGGTGTTGTACCACCATTTTTACCTTTAATGCAGCTTCCAACCTAAGAATACATTCACAGTAGTTTTGAATAGTCTCTAGCGGAATGTTGTACCATTTGTCGATCAGAACATCAGCCACTTACTTCAGACATGTTGAAGGAGGGAATCTGCTTCTCACTCTGCTCTGCAAAACTCCCCACATTGGTGCGATGACATTCAAATCAGGTGATTAAGGTGCAAAGCGCAGATGTTGAAGTTCATCTTGGTGCTGCTGAAACCAAGACGAATCTTTCTGGCTGTGTGTATTGACTTATTATCATCTTGAAAGATATAAGTAATATCATTGTTGGGAAACAACATTTCTACCATGGGATTCCCTTATCACCAAATATTCGCAGGCAGTAAGTCGACCATGTAGCGTGATCATAGGGTTAGTCGAATACTAAGATTTGGTCTTCCAAATAATCAAGCCCCCCCCCCTCCCGCCCCAGTTTGGCAGCTAGAATCAGATATTCCGATTTGTACACTTCTTTGGCGTGCTCCATACCTAAACCCGGCCCATGAACTGGAATAATGTAAATCAGGACTCATCGGACCATATTACACGTTTCCAGTCATGAATTGTCCACGTTTTATACTATGAACCCATCGTTTTCCCATTGTCCCGTTGGTTTCTGTGATTAAAGGTTTAGCAACTGTAGATCTTCCGTGAGTGTTGGCTTTGTGAAATTCACTGCCGACTGTTTTTATGCAAACAGGAGCTTCCAAGTGGATACTGATTTCTGCTGTCAGTTTTGCTGCAGTAGTTATCTGTGATCTCCCACATTTAATTCAATCTCTGTTTTTACCTGTTGTTTTCTTCGCCAATGAAGTGTTGCTTATGCTCTCTGGACAGAGTCAAAACCGTCGGGACTTGCTCTTAAGATAAGAGTACTATACAATTTGACTATTATGGTTAACAACAGACGCTCCTGCTAAACGAGCTCTCACGATTTGTCCTCTTTGGGAGGCTTGACAGGTCACCGATTTCACAGACCGGTTGAACAAATCCTGATAAACATACCTTGTACTACATTGGTATAAAACCTACAGAATATGCAAAAGGAAAGATACACAAAATTGAATTACAATGTTTGTTTCTTCAGTGTTGCTTGCACGAATTACATTAGACGTGTTCACATTATTTTGCCCAACCCGTGTATATATATGTTAGCACAAAATGTATATTCCATACCATATGGAATATGCAGAAGTGTTTTTATGTACAAAATCTAATTTTTATTGTTTGTCGTCAATCCCTGTATTACAGACCTTCAAAACGTCCATAGATACCACTTTCCAAAAGCATTCATTCAGGACTTCAAACCGCCCATATTAACACTTTCCCAAAACATTCATATATGCGCTTTTACAAATAGTTTCAGCCAGATCCATTACTGTAGTGTGCATTTGTCTGTGTACAGGATTATTTAATGACAGTGTAAAAAAATTATTTGAAAAATCTAAAAAATGAAAATTTTAAACATGTATTTATTACAAATTGAGCTTCTCTTATCCAAAAATTCCCAAACTGGGAACCTTCGAAATCAGAAATTTTTCTTCTTGAGGGCGTTCATTACGTCAGAAATGGAAAATTTCAGTAGGCCCAGGAAGGCTCTCAGGCATTGCAAAGGTCTTTCTGTACTTTGACGGATACGACACGTAACTTCATATACATCGAGTAGAATTATGTACTTTTGAAACGATAGGTAAACCAGTTCTGTCGATTGCATTCACTTTAACAGTTCGTTTACCGTAATTCCTTCATTCCATTTGTTGGCCCTTCCCGTGAACTATTTCCGCGCAAAATGACTCACGAAGCCATGCAGGGTAGGATACGTTCGTGTCGCTTGTTCACACTTCCGATGAACGATTTCTACAGGGAATGGCTGTCAGGAATTAAATCGAAGTAGATTCCGTTCTTTCACAGCTCCGGTAAAGGAATTCCAATCTCGTATCGTTTGAGAGTCGATCCATTTGCGTCTTTCTGTCATATCAACGGTTTTCAGTTTAAATTTATTTTCAAATCTTACGGAATATAAATTAATTTATTTAGTGTTTTGACTTGGTCTCATCCCGAAGCTATCTGATTATATATATGTATATACTGCCTGCGAATATTATATATATATATATATAGGTAAACCTTATGCAATTTCTACTCCCCCTCCCCCTCCCCCTTTCCCTCCAAAAAACACTTCCTTCCCAAATCACTTCGGACAACAGATGTTCAATTTGTACCTCATTTATTCAGACCAAATATATCTTAAAAGTTATTGGTAAGATTAAGGTTGGTGCAAAATGTAGTTTAAAATGTTCCAAAGAGGATTTTTAAGTGACAAAAGCAGTACAATCAACACGATTTGGACTTTTGAACAACGTTTCAACACGATTTGGATTCGCATATGAACGAGTCTACGAAAGAAATGTGAATCCACGAAGGAAGACTTTTGAACAACGTTTCAACACGATTTGGATTCGCATATGAACGAGTCTACGAAAGAAATGTGAATCCACGAAGGAATTCTGAACTTCCAACTATGATTCAGCTCACTGAACAGTAACAGTTTCAATTCCTGGAACCATTCCAAAGTAAAAAGGTGATGTATTCTTCCCTGTAATGAATTCGTGTTTCCAGAGCTTTTGTATCTGAGCTTGTATGAGAGTGAATCTTCTTGGAACCTCTTAAACTACAGTTTTAGATTATACTAAAGAAAGAAAGAAAAATGAAATTTTGTTTATCTAATATCATTGCATGTGTATGTTATTGTATTTATGTGAAAAGGTAAGTAATTTTTGCAATTTTTTCAAACACGTAATTTTATAAGCTTCATGGCTACTCAGTCAACGAAGATAATACATAGCACGAATTTTATATAAAAACTCACTTTCACAGTCTATAAATATAAATCTCCTCTTACCGATACTTCTTTTAAAGGAAGCCTCTTTTTCTATACTACGCGTTAATCTTCTTCGTTATCTAGTTAACTTCATTTTTGAACTTCTTGCTATTAAACATTGTTTAATAAATCTGGTAGCAGTGAATTCCATATCTCTGTATGTCCGAACCATCAACTTTCGTTTCTAAATTCTTCCCATATCACCATTGCCGTAATTCCCATTTCAAAGCATCCCGTTTTACAGTCTAGCAGCTGCCATTTTCTTAACGTTATCTATCCCAATCAACATCTTCCTTCTACATTATCTTTGTATCTTCATTTCCAGAGCTCCCATCTGAAAGTATTCTTCTTTCCGTCTCGTAAATCAGTAATACCATATCCTAACGAATATCTTCATGTTGTACACATTCTTCATACATTCAGATATCCCAACTCCTATTTCATATTATTCAGTCACTCATCCCGTAGCTCAGATTTCGGCTTCACGAGACTTTGAATTTCTACATTGCCTTTATACTGTCATTCTCATAATCCTCATTTCAAAGCATTCTGTTTAACATTCAGTTATTGTGATTTCTGTACCTCTCTGTAACCTATACAAAAATTTTCCGTTTCTCAGTTTTCCTTATAAAGTTCTAATATATTCATTTCCATAAGTTTCATTTATTTTTAATTGCAGTAACTGTGATTTCCACTTTTCTCTATCCCTTAGTGAAGGATTTAATTTTCTGTTATATCCTTATGTCTTAATTGCGATCATAACTTCCTTTTCCAAGATATCTATTTGAAATAAATTAGCTGTGAATTCTTTTTATATCGAAACTAAGAGTTTTCCTTTATATATCATCTTAAAACCTTCGTATAACTCCCATTGAAAAGCATTGAATTTAACATCGAATGCCTGTGGTCTCTCCATTTGTCAGTACCTAAGAACCTCCTGTTCCTCATTCTCCTTGTATAATAATGGCAATTACGGTATTTCCCTTTCAAATCTTCTTTACCATCTACTACTTGTCTTGTCAACATCTTCTATCCTAACATGGACCTCCCTTTGCAACACTACATCCTAGCTTTAACTGTTATTTCTCTGTATATTTTTATCTAACCGGGAGCTCTGTATCGATCATTATCTTAAAGACGTTCTAGTTCTGAACTCTTCTTGTTCATTTATTGCTATAACTCCTATTAATCTTCGAGTTTACAAGTTAGTAGTACTAATTTTCACATCCACTTATACCCTGATGAACACTTTGCTTTTATACAGTATTCTTAGAACTTGATTTTTGTAACTACTATTTAAAATCATTCTGTTAAGAATTAACTTGATGTCCGCATTTCTAAATGTACTAATTACGATCATTCTAACTAATACTAAGTACGACCATTCTTACTAATACTAATTACGACCATTCTTACTAATACTAGTTACGACCATTCTTACTAATACTAGTTACGACCATTCTTACTAATACTAGTTACGACCATTCTTACTAATACTAGTTACGACCATTCTTACTAATACTAATTACGACCATTAGGCTTAGAAATTGCATTTTGTTCCTAGTTTAAATAGAGGCCTTCTATTTAATATCTACTGTACAGCAAATTCAATAGCTATGATTTTCATACCTTTCTTATTCTAGCCAAACTCATTTCCTTTCGTCTTTAAACTTCATAGCCTCAACTCTTGTTTAAAAGCATTCTGTTTATAGTATATGTGATGCACATATCTCTCGATATCCTGAAGAAAACATTCTATTTTTATATTATCCTTGTATTTTCATTACGAAAGTTCTTGTTTCAAATCATACCTTGTACAATAAACTTTGATTTTCGTATCGTAAGCAGGATCGTCCATTTTAATATTTCTTTTGTGTAACTTTTTATTTTTACAAAAATCATCTCTTCTTCGAACAGTAGCCGTGATTTCAATTTTTCCCTACAACTCAAAAAGGATCTTTTTATGCATCATCTGCATTGCCACTACTCCTCTTTGAAATCTGTTTGCTTCATATATTTATATTAACTATGATTGTCCATTTCCTAAGCAAAAGCTATTCTATATCTATTTTCTTAATCACCATAACCCAAGGCTGTAGTCAGGAAGGTATTTTGGGGGTTTAACCCCTCCTCGAAATGCCGTACTTAAAGAGAGGGTAGATAAATCCATCATCATCATTGTCAACCATTATCAATCCACTGCTGGACGAAGTCTCTCCAAGCCTCTTCCACAACGGTCTGTCTTGTGCCAGTCTCCTCCATGTTACTCCCGCATACTTTCGAATTTCATCCACCCATCTCACATGTGGTCTTCTGGGTCTTTTCCTGTCCAATGGAATCCTATCTAAAATTTCGACTGTCCATCGGTGATCTATTCTGGCAGTATGTCCAGCTCATTGCCATTTCAAGGATTTTACCCTGATCATGATGTCTTCCACTCTTGTCATTTTTCTGATCCACGAGCTCCCCTTCTTATCTCTCCTGGTTACACCAAGCATGAATCTCTCCATGCTTCTTTGAGTTGTCTGCAGTCTTTGTATGTATCTTTTAATTATGGTCCAAGTCTCTGCACCATATGTAAGCATTGGAAGGAGGCATTGATCAAACACTACTTGAAAAATGTGGAGAACTAAGTAGAATAATTTCACGTGCAAGTAAAATGTGACAGAGAAAAAAATTAACATATGTGTAACGTACTCTTAAAATTAATTTTCAAATTCAAAACCCTCTCCGAAAATTCTTTCTTGCTACACAGCCCTGCCATTGCAATTCCAAGCATTCTGTTTACTAGCTAGAAGCTGTTTCCACAACTGTATTCTATTCAACACCCTTCTTTTAGTCATCCTTGCGAATTCATTACCATAGCTCCTAATTGAGGGAACTAAATAGATGAATTTCATGTGCAAATAAAATGTGAGAGAAACAATTTAACATATGTATAACGTACGGTGAGAATTTTGAAATTCAAAAACCCTCTCCGAAAATTCTTTCTTGCAACACAGCCCTGCTATTTCAATTCCAAGCATTCTGTTTACTAGCTAGAATCTGTTTCCGCAATTGTATACTATTCAACACCCTTCTTTTCGTCATCCTTACAAATTCACTACCATAGCAGTTATTTGAAAGCATTGTGTTTAAGGACGTGTACCGTTTGAATTCCATCTCAATTCATATCTTGAGAAAAATCGTTTTCCACATTATTGGTATATCTCTATTGCCATGCAGTATATCTGGTTGCAAATCATTCCATTTAACGCGAGGTAACTTTGATTGCCACTTTTGCCTGCACCTTAAAGTTTTCCTACTTTACCCTTTGTATGTTCATTCCATACTTCTCAAGTTCCAAAAATATTAAAATTTTTTTCATTGGAGTAACTCTTTCCAAGTATTCTGATTACTGTATGGTCGCTGTGATTTACGTAATTCTGTAAAACTTGAGGAGCACCTTTTCTCACATTTTCACTGTATTTCCCCTATCAAAACATATTCTTGGCACCTATTTACTGGAATTCTCACATTTTATTCTACCGTAAAGACCTTCCTCTCTACTGTTATATTTGTATCTTCCCTGTCAAGATGTATCAAATAAGATCTTTCATATCAGACTTTCTACTATCGCATGGCTTGTATCTATATATCTCCACTTCTTAAATAGGACCATTCTTTTATATATTTCCCTGTAACAGTGCTTTCATACCTTTAATTTTCAAGCATGTTTTATTTCGAAATATTAGCTGTGATTTACATATTTACCCCTTTTCTGTATTATCCTGGTATCTTCCTTACCGCAATTTGTACTTGAAACATCCGTTTCCAACGTGGTCCTTATAAATTTGTTACTGTAACTCCTTTTTGAAAGCGTTCCAGTCAAGACTTAGTATTTATAAATTTCATACCACTTTATATCTAAAAGAAACTGTGTTGTTTCCCACGTTATCCTTATTGTTTTGGTTACCATATCTCCAAATTCAAAGTATTTTAAGTTAAAATGCGGTTGCTATGTCTCTGATCTCCTAATTAAAGCTTTACTTTTTTACAGTATCGTATTTTTGTTGCCATATCTCCTATTCTAAAGTGATCTGTTTCATATAGATTACCATAATACATATGCCAAAAAAGACTTATTTTCTGCATAACTTTTATTTCCTCACTGCCATAAACCCAAGTAGGCATTAATTCTGTTTTCTATCAAGTTACTGTGATCTACACTTATTCGAGAAACACAACAAACAACACACTTTCATGAATTATCCTCATAAACTGTATTTTTTAACATTGTGGTATGTTCCTTTTACAAGAATTCTGTTTACCGATTTACATAACGCTGTTTCCAGCCTTTTCCATATCATCCTATTACCTGCACGGAAAATAATGGCATTTGAAAACCTTCTACCATGCATTCGCAATGGTTTAAACGTCATATTCCATTTGAAACAAAATTTTCCTTTTCTGCATTCTATTAACTTAACTACCAAGTCAGCTTTTTTAAATCATATTTTCAAGAAAAAAACTTGATTTTCATATATCTTCAAATACTGACTATGACTGTACTTTTTATATTTTCCTTGTAACTTCTGTTTTTATATTTTCCTTGTAACTTCTCCCTTATCCAGTCATTCTTTTTTACAAATATCAGCTGAAATTTCTGTATCTCTCCGTATCTCAAAAAGGATCTTCATTTCAAAAATTATCCGAATATCTTGAATGACATTAATTGCATTTCTAAGCTATGTGCTTCATATCTAGTTGCTGCGATTTCCTTTTATTTCATGTTCAGAAGACCTTTATTTTACACATCCTAATATCGTTATTACCTTTGCACCTATTTCAAAGAACTCTGTCGACTATCAAGAAGCTGTGACTTTGAACATCTCCCTATATCCTAATCAACACCTTTCATTTCTTCAACAGCTTCATAGATTTATTGCAATAACTTCCATTTCAAAGCATTCTGTTTAAGATTAATACCTGTGACTTCTATATCTTAAGAAACACTACCTTTTTTCCATGTTGCCATTATTGTTTGGTAGCAATATCTCCATTTACAAAACTGTCCAATTTCCATGTCTCAATATATCCTAACCAAAATCTCCGTTTCCACATATTACTTGTTGGTTGCCTGATATTTTACTGCCAAGCGTCCTTTTTTAATGCACAGTAGCTGTGATTTCCAAATTTCCCTATATTCTAATGAACAACCTCTTTTTCAGTATTACTTTGCCTTCATCATTGTCATAACTCCAGTTTAAAGCATTCTGAATTCCATCTTTCTGTTTATCCTAAATAATCCACCCTTTCCTGAATTTTAATCATCCCTTAAGTGCAGTAAATACTCTTTCCCCGGGAATTTTATAGATGCGATTATCATATACCTCTAGTCTTTGAAAAGCCCATCTTTTCCGCATTACCACTCTGGCAAAACTGGTATTTAAGAGAACCTTTTATGGTATGTTAGATGTAATTTTCACGTCCTTTTGCTTCCTAAGAAAGACCTTCCTTGTGTACATTTCGCTTGTACCATCCGTTCCAAGGACCAAATTGTACTTTAACGCACCTGAGATTTCTCTATATCAATCGTCATATCTTATTCAATACCTTCTTCTTCAGAACTTTTTGTAACTGCCATTTTCATATGCTCAATTTCCAAATAACAGCTTAGACATCCATTTCTCGCTATATGTCAATAAAGACTTTCTGTGCTGATACTATGCACCAAAATATTGGATATCAACTCTTATACACTGACGGAAAAAAAAATCCCAACACCACGAAAAAATAGTTGTAGAGGAATGAAATGGCGGCAATACATTTGTATAGGTAACATATTTAATCGATTAAGGTTTCAAGATAACAGCTTATTGTAAGCGCGAGAAGAGCCATTTTAAATGTGAAATGCTGGTACATTAATAACCGGTGTAACCGCCAGAATGTTGATTGCAAGCACGCAAACGTTCATGCAGTGTGTCGTACAGGTGCTGGATGTCAGTTTGTGGGATGGAGTTCCATGCCTGTTGCACTTGGTCGGTCAATACAGGAACGGTTAATGCTGGTTGGGGTGACGCTGGAGTTGTCGTCCAATGATGTCCCATACGTGCTCGATTGGTGAAAGATCTGGTGATCTAGCAGGCCACGGCAACATGTCGACACTCTGTAGAGCATGTTGGGTTACAACAGCGGTATGCGGGCGAGCGTTATCCTATTGGAAAACACCCCCTGGAATGCTGTTCATGAATGGCAGCACATCAGGTTGAATCACCAGATCGACGTACAACTGTGCCGTCAGGGTGCGTGGGATGACCATGAGGGTGCTCCTGCTGTCATAGGAAATTGCTCCCCAGACCATAACTCCAGGTGTAGGTCCAGTCTGTCTCGGCCGCAGACAGGTTGGTTGCAGGCCTTCTAACCAACACACGGCCATCACTGACACCCAAGCAGAACCAGCTTTTATCAGAAAACACAACAAATCTCCTCTCCGTCCTCCAATGAGCTCTAGCTTGACACCACTGAGGTCGCAAACCGCAGTGGTTTGGAGTAAGTGGAATGCACGCTACAGGGCGTCTGACTCTGAGCTGTCCTTCAAGTAACCGATTTGTAACAGTTCGATGTGTCACTGTGGTGGCAACTGCAGCTCGAATTGCTGCCGCAGAAGCGGTACGATGCGCCACGGCCATACGCCGTACACGGCGGTCTTCCCTCTCAGTAGCGCCACGTGGCCTGCCGGAACCCGGTCTTCTTAAGGCAGAACCTTCCCTTGACCACCAATGCCAACAATCATGCGCAGTGGCTACATTCCTGCCAAGTCGTTCTGCAATATTGCGGAAAGAAAATCCACCTTCTCGTAGGCCTATTACACGACCTCGTTCAAACTCCGTGAGCTGTTGATAATGGCTTCTTCGTCTTCTTAAAGGCATTCTTGACTAACATCAACACCCTACGTCGAATCTCAACGATAAGTAACGCTCACGAACGTTACAGCGCGTATTTACAGCAAACCTGCTTTGCATGTTCCGAGGGGCGCTACTAGCGCCACACGTGTGCGCCGAGCGCGAAATTTGCATAGACGTCATCTTACAGATGTACTCTCACAGCCTACCAAATTTCGTTTATCTAACACAACCCCTTCTTGGTGTTGGGATTTTTTTCCGTCAGTGTATTTTAAAGCTATCTACTGTATTTCGTACTAAGTTACTGATTGCCTTTCCCTCTATATAACTGGCTTACTGAACAAGACCTTACTTTCATATGTTATCCACATTTCTTGATTCCCAGATATCTTTTCGAAGTACTCTGTTTACGGTCTGAAAACTGTGGTTTTTTTTAGAACTTATTAATAAAAGCTCTGTTTTACTTATATCTACTTTTCCGCAGTTTTCTTATTCGGTCATTAATACAATTCCCGTTACATAGCATTATTTTTAGGACCTAGTATATCTACCTTCCTTATCCTCTAATTATCTTCAGCATTGCCCTTATTGTTTCTTTGCCATGTCGCCTATATAATTGTAGCTATTGGTTGCCACGTCTCTATATATCTTAACAAAAACATCTTTTTCGTACATCATCCTGTCTTTTTTTTTTTTGTTGCTCAATCCCATATTCGTACATCTTCTATTCAATATGCAGCAGATGTGATTTCAGTATTCCTCTGTAAGATAACAAAGAGAGTTCGCCATGTTATTTCCGTTTCGTCATTGCTATAACGAAAATTATAATTCAGCGACTGAAATTTTCGAAATTTCTGTTCATCCTAAAAAAATTTCTCTCTGAAATTTTCACTTCTGAATTCCACCTTCCATGAGTCATTTTTACCATATACTAGCTGTGAGTTATATTATTAAACGTTTTGAGAAACATCAAGCTTAACGATTTGAGAAACATCACCCTTTTACATGTAGCTGAACCTTTAATGCTAAGACTGCTGTTGCAAATCACAGGTTCCATTGCAAAATAATAGAGATTCCCCTGGATCTCCATATTCTAAACAAGGTTTTCTTTGTAATTAAATTTTGATCGCATTTCCAAATATTAGCAGTGATTTCCATTATCTGCGGTTCCCCAGATGAGATCTTCCATCTCGGGATTATTCTATTATCTAAAATTTTGCCTTAGTGTATGTTTGAGACCTACATTTTCATATCTAGTAGCCCTAACGTCTTTTTCTCCGTATCTCGTGACCATGACCTTCCTTTCTTATATTATTCTTATTTTCTGTTTTCTATTTCAAAGCATTCTGTTTACTATCTAGAAGATGTGCTTTTCAATACCTCTATATCCTAACAAACACCTTCACTTTCTACAATAGCCTTACCATTGCCATCAGTTCCATTTCAAAGCATTCTATTTAAGGCCAAGTAACTCGGGATTATCTTAGAAACATTTCCTTTTTCTATATTTTTTTTGTCCACATCGTTTTTTTTTTTTTTTTTTTTTTGGAATTTCTCGTTTTTCAAACTCCTTGAGTTGCGATATTGGAACTCTTTTGAGTTCCTCATCCCTATATATCCTAATTAAGACCTACCTTCTGTACCATGTTCTATTTTCGTTGCCACATTGCGTGCTTTCGCGCGCTCTGTTCACTGTAGAGTAGCTGCGATTTCCAAATTTTTCTTTATGCTAATAAGGAACTTCCTTTTTAGCACGTCGTTTGTAAAAAAACGATCGTGCTTATGTTATCGGTTTGTCCGTCCGTCCGTCCGTCCGTCCGTCCGTCTGTACCCACGGTATCTCTGCAACTATTAGTCCGATTTGAAAAAATTCTTTTTGCAGTCGAAAGCTTGAAATATGCGAATGATGATCCTTCATTTCGGTTTTTTTTTACGATGTACAATTTTGCCGCCATAGGGCGTAAATGCAGATGATGTCGAATTCAATTATACGTTTTATTCCACATATTTGCTACTAAACATCCGATTGAAAAAATCTTTTGTCTTTCGATTCCATTTATGTCGAAGATTATTTTGGATATAGTTTATTTTTCAAATTACGCATAGATTTTCCTCTAGGGGGCGTAAAAGGGGCGTAAAATAAATTGCATTTTTTCCGATCTCTTCTTCTAGAACTCCGATGGAAAATTTTTTTTTTAGCGGATACATCTCCTGATGCACAGTCTTTTGCATATAATTTCGAATTTTTGGTAAAGAATACTTTGGTCACCAGGGGGAGTAAATGTTAATTTTCGCTTCTGATGTACTTGCCATAAAATCTGAGCTTCTAAAATATCGATTGAAAATATTCTTTCGTGGACTGATGCCACTCACATCGATAAACCTTTTCGGAATATTTTCTTCCTAAAATATTCCACAGTTTCTCCGCCAGGAGGCGTAGATGTATATCTTATTTTTGTCAATATCTGGACTTCTAGGAGTCCGATTTGAAAAATTCCTTCTTTGTTGGATAGTGTTTTCCGTGTCACATGTTTTTAATATAGTTTCAAAGTTTTCACGTAATTCATAGATTTTCCGCTAGGGGGCGTAAAGGTAAATTGCGTTTCCCCCTATATCTCCGCTTCTAAATCTCCGATCTGAAAAATTCTTTCTGCACCGGATACAGCTCCTGATGGGAAATCGTTTGCACATAATTTCTAATTTTTGTAAAAAATGGTTTGGCCACCAGGGGGGGGGGGGGGGGTAAACATTAATTTCCGCTTCTGACGTATTTGCAGCAAAATATGAGCTTCTAAATTCTTGATTGAAAATAACATCGTTTGTAGACCGATACTACTCATATCGACAAACCTTTTAGAAACATTTTCTTCTTAAAATAGTGCACGGTTTCTACGCCAGGGGGCGTAGATGTACATCTTATTTTTGTCAATATCTCGACTTCTAAGAGTCTGATTTAAAAAAATTCTTTCTTTGTTGGATAGTGTTTCTAGTATGACATGTTTGTCTTATAAATTAAAAATTTTCAAGTAATTCATAAACGTTCCGCTAGGGGCGTAAAGGGAAATTGCGTTTCCCCCTATATCTCTGCTTCTAAATCTCCGATCTGAAAAATTCTTTCTGCTCCGGATACAGCTCCTGATGGGAAATCGTTTGCACGTAATTTCAAATTTTTGTAAAAAATTGTTTGGCCACCAGGTGACTTAAGTATAAATTTCCGCTTATGATGTATTTGCAGCAAAATATGAGCTTCTAAAATCTCGATTGAAAAAAAGTCTTTTGCGGACCTCCGATGCTATTCATGTCGACAAACCTTTTAGGAACATTTTCTTCTTGAAATAATGCATGGTTTCTACGCCAGAGACGTAGATGTATATATTTTTTTTGTCAATATCTCTACTTCTAAAAGTCCGATTTGAAAAACTCCTTCTGTGTTGGATAGTGTTTCCGATGCGAAATGTTTTTCCTATAAATTCAAAATTTTCAAGTAAATCATGGAGTTTCCGCTAGGGTGCACAATGGTAAATTGCGTTTTCTCCTCCTAAAATTCCGATTTGAAAAATTCTTCCTGTATCGCATACAAGACCTGACGGAAAATATTTTTCACGTAATTTCTAATGTTTGGTAAAGAATGGTTTCGCCACCAGGAGTCATAAGTGTTAATTTCTACTTCTGATGTATTTGTAGCAAAATCTGGGCTCCTGAAAACTCGGCTAAAATTTTTTTCTTGGACCGATACCGCTCATATGGATAAACCTTTTGTGAATACGTTCTTCCTAAAATGATGCATCGTTTTCCCAATAAGGGACGTAAAGTCACATCTTATTTTTGTCGATAACTCTGTTTCTAAGAGTTCGTAAGTTCACGATTCCGTTTACAGCAATATCTGAGTGACTAAAGACCCGATTGAAAAACTTCTTTCTTCTGTCATATACTATTGTTTTCCATACCGGTTCCATTGACTTTGATAAATTTAATTTCCATTGACTTTGAATATCTTTGATAATAAAATTTAATTTGCGTCAGAACGGATTCAAAAGACGTGCTTATTACACCCGAAAATTCGGTGTCATCTTTCTTGTTTCTATTATTTTCCTTTCATCATTGTCATTACTCAAGTTTTAACCATTCTGTTTTCCATGCCGTAACGGATTCCCATTTCACACTACCTCTCCAGAACACCTACTTTCCCAATAAAGTATTTTGTCTGTCACAGAGTAACTGTGATTCCCACTTCGCCTTATACCGAACTTGAAAGCTTCTTTAATCTTCAATGTACATTTCATATTTGAAAGAATTCTGTTAATAATATATTTTCTGGGATTTTCACAACTCACTATATCTTAACCAAAGCATCCAGTTCTGCATTATCCTTTTATCTGCATTTCCATAACTTATATTTCAAACATTCTGTTTATCACATAACAGCTGTGATTTCCATGCCCGATATCCTATCAGGCACCTTCCTTTTGTACACTACCCTTTTTTCTTCTTTCCAGTAATTCTGATTCGAAAGCGTTGTCGTAATCTTAAAACAAAACAGATATCCATATCGCCCAAAATCCCAACCAAGACCTTTCGTTTTTACGTTATTCTCTTATGTATTCGTTTACATATTTTTTTCTCTAAAATATTCTGTAAATCATATAGTAGCTCGGTTTTCCATACTTTCCATATCCTAAGCAGAACTTTATTCTACAGCATTCTTTTTTTTTATCGTTATTACTGTAACTCCTTTTTCATTGCATTCTGTTCACAAAAAAATTGCGGAAATTTTTAAATGTGTATTTATTTGAACCAAATGGTTTCTGTTCAGTGTTCATCTGCATTTTCAGTGCCAGAAATCCTCTTTCATAGCACAATGCTCACGATAAATTTTCTGGGATTGTATTATTACTTTTTCCTAACGAAAAGCTTTCTATTTATTCCTGTTGTAGGCATATTGCGAGAATTATAACCTAACAGAAAGTTATCAGTTCTTATTATATTGGTATTTACACTGCCATACTTCATATTTCAAACGCTCTGCTTATTACATACCAATTGTACTGCCGTTTTATAACAAAAATCTTCCTATTCTGTATTCTTGCGTCTTCATTGCCAAATCTCCACTTCCTTGGCATTCTGCTCACGAAAAGTTTCCTGTGATAACCGTATCCCTACGTCCTAACAAAAAGCTTAATGTTCTGTATTTCTCTACTGTGAAATGTGCCATAAATCTTGTTACATAGCATTCTCTTCATGATGAGCGAGGTGGAATTTCCGTTTGTCTCTACATAATCACCCACAGCTTCATGTTCTGTATTCTTCCATCTGTATTGCTATAACTCCTATTTCATAGCATTCTCTTCATTCTAAATAATATGGCATTTCCCATATTTCTTTATTCTACTTGTAAATACATTACCATAATTACTGCTTCTTAACATGCTGTTCGCAATACAGTTGCAAACATTTCCATATCCCACTATACAATATTAAAAAGCTAACTTTTCTGAATTCTCCTTGTATCTACAGTGTCGGTACAAGTGTAAATTCTACACTTCCGTTACTCCAGCTTGATAAGAATGTTGAAAGCAAAGTAGCAGGATTTCCATATATCTTTACATCCTCACTAAATGCTATGTTCTTATTTTTCTCTTATTATATTGCTATAGAACCTATAACATATATCATTCTGTTTATCATAAATACGTAGACATTCCATATTTCTTAGTCAAAAGCTCCCTGTTCTCTATTTTCTTCGCCTACTTCTATTTCACAGTATTCTGCTAAAGATAAATTAATTAGCTAGATCTATCTCCCTGTATATTATATAACCAGAACTTCTTATCAATATTTAATTTCTTGATTGGCAGATCTCCACTTTCATGGAATTCTGCTCACGAAAAATTAGCAAAGATTTACATTTCACCCTATGTCCTCACCAAGAGCTATACATTCTGTATTTAAAATTAATCCGTTCCTTATACAGAAATTGATCATCTGTATGCACTTTCCAAAAGCTTCCAGTCTGGATTTTTCTTGGCCTATATTGCCATAACTCCGACTGCGCAGCATTTAGTTTAAAAAAGTTAGCAATGATTACCATTTCTGTCTCCACCCTCACCAAGAACTGTATTTCAAAGTAATCCGATTACCATACAGAAATTGTTTATCTATCTGTCTAACCTTACCAAAAAGCCTCCTGTTCAGTATTCTCTTAGAACGTACATTGCCACAACACCACCTGCGCACCATTCGGTTTACAAAGAATTAGTAAGGATTACACTATCTACCAACAAGTAATTGGACACCTCTGCAATCGACGATATCTGCAGTCCTGATACATGTTACGGCCGCCGCCTTTAAATATCGTGTGGGAAACAACAACGCAACCAGTCGCATGCAAGATGCCACGCAGTTCGGAGCTCTCTGATTTCGAGAAAGTGTAATCGTCGGGTATCACAGAAATGGACGATCCATACGTGACATATCCAGCGAGTTAAAGTACCCCAAATCGACAGTGGCCTACGTGATTGGCAAGTGGAAGATGAGAGGTGACTGTCGGAATGTGCCCCGACCCAGCAGACACACAAAACTGGGAGTTAAAAAACCGACGGGTGCTGGCCAGGGAAATTCGGCGGAAGACCCGCACCAAATCGATGCGCCACATCCGCAAGGAGTTTCAACAGGCATCCGGGAGTGTTCTTTTGATGAATACCATTTGTAAGGAAGCCCGTCGGCTCGGTTATCATGGACGTGCTGCCGCCCACAAGCTTTTGATCACCAAGTCCAATAGCGCTGCTCGACTAACGTGGTGCAAAGAACGTCGACAGTGAACCGTTGAAAGTGAAAACAAGTTCTCTGGAGCGACGACTCAAGGTTCACCCTCTACCGTTCGGATGGCAGGGTCTGGGTTTGGTGTCTGCCTGGAGAACGCCTCCAGCCAGAATATATTGTGCCAACTGTGAATTTCGGCGGCGGTAGAATTATGCTATGGTGGTGTTTCTCCTGGTATGGCACGGGACCCTTGGTCGCAATTCCTGGTAGACTCAACGCCGAGACCTACTGCACCATTTTGGATGACCATGCGCTTCCTACGTTGTAGCAGTTTTACGGGGTGGACCCATGTTACTTTCAGGATGATAATGCCACCTGTTATGTTGCGAGGTCCTCCATGGCTTGGTATGGTGACAATAGGGTTAATTGAATGGACTGGCCGGCGCAGAGCTCGAACCTTAACCCTATCGAGCACCTCTGGGACGAGTTGGAGCGTCGACTTAAGGGGTGCCCCCATCAACCGAAATCGGTGAAGGAACTGACCTGTCTTCTCCAAGCTGAGTGGAAGAAAATACCGCTAGCCGTCGTACAACGCCTGGTTGAGAGTATGCCCCGGAGGGTCGCAGCTGTAATCGCCGCTCGTAGAGGCTCCACCAACTATTGAAGGTGAATAAACTTCGTTTTCCTTTGCTATCACAGGTCTCCGATTACTTGTTGGTAGATAGTGTATATCATCCTAAATACACAACAAAAGTTACCTGTTGAGTATTCACCTTTACGTTTTGTTGCTAGATTCTTATTTTCACGGCATTCTGTGAAGACTCATTGGTTCAGAATTTTACATACTCTACTGAACCAAGCAGCCTCCTTTTTTCAGACTTAGCTAATATTTGCATAACCAAAATTCTTATTGTGTAGTATTCTGCTCACAATTAAATGAGAAAAAAAAATTATTATCGGTGTATCTAAGATCCAACATTTTTTATTTCTGAATTCATGCATGATACATTTGGTTGGTGTAAATGAAATGTCCGGCAAAGAACCAGCACACGTGAACGGGAAAGTTCGGCAACTTACCTAGACCATGACTAGACCATGCAGAGCTATGGCCCGGAACGAAAAAAAGTCTTGTTGCTGGGACACGAAGAAGTCATCAACTGCACATTGAATCTCGTTGTCTGTCGCGAACTGTTTCCCGGATAGGAAGTGATCCAGACGACGAAACACATAGTCTCTCAGAGACAAGTCCGGGAAATGAGGCAGTGCTTCATATTCCAAGGCACTTTGTGTCAGCATCTTTCGTTGTGCGACACGAGGGCAAGCGTTGTCCTGGAGCAGAAGAACACTGTGTCTGTTGACCAAAGCCGGTTGTTTCTGCAGAAATTTCAGGTACAACTGATGTAATTTAGCACAATAATGTTCGGCTGTGATTGATTGTCCTCTTGACAATAAACTCCGATAAATAATCCCGGCTGTGGACCACCTGACAAAGAGCATCATCTTGGTGTGTAGGGTGCTTTAGGATACCGTCCAGCAGCGTGTGACTTTCTTAACCGTTATGCAGATCATTTCCGATTATCATAAAGGACCCATTTCTCATCGTAGATGATGATTCGATGCGGTAGAGGTTCCTGTTTATTCCTGGCAAGCAGCGACGTGTAGACTTCCAAACGCCTAGTCTTGTTGGCAGTTGTCAACTTATGCGGCAGCCACAAGTCCAGCTTTTTTACCTTACCCAGCGCAGCCAGACGGCGAACAATTGTCGTGTGCTAGACACCTACCTCTGCCGCTATCTCGCGACACATTTTACAGGGGTACGCTTTAACCACACGTAACAGAACATTGGCAGAAACAGCAACTGGTCAGAGATCACGTGCTTCGTTTTCGAGGTCCGTATCTTCGCTTTGAAACTATACAAACCATCAGCGAATGGTTCTTCCGTGTGCTGTATTCTCTCCAAACGCTTTGCTAACATTTCGAGCGGCAATTCCTGCATAATAGGCTAGTTTAAATTCACACAGGAAGAGGACTCCCGAATCCGGCGTCTGCATGTTTCCTTTGCATGGCACCTTACGTCCAAACAAACCACGCCTTAATCTTGTTCTTCCGTCCGGGAGGGCCCCTGTTCGAATCCATATTAGGCATGGATGTTGTTTTTGTCTTACGGCACTGGCTCTCTACCATCCCTGTAACCAGTGTCCCTAAATTAGGGACGGGCAATTGCTTGTAGCCCGTTGAGTTGCTCATGGTGGTCGTTAAATCTTTAATTAAAAAAAAAAAAGCTTGTTCTTCACCCACGTAGTAGCTACTATTAGTAACTCAGTGACGTAAAACACGCCACACCTGTGGGTGGTTTCATTTCGCTGTGGCGAGGGCCTGTCTCCACTGCTCTTACGCATCAGACATTTCATTCGCACCAACCCAGTACAATTCCATACCTTGAAGTCTGTAACAATAGGTGAAACACAACACACTAGGGATTTCCAAATCACTCTACACTGCCCTCAAAGACTACTTTTTCAACAGAAATAAAAAACTTATCTGTTAAACTACTTTAAGACATCTTTACACAATTCACGGTCCAGGATATTTCTCTGTATTTTATCCAACAACTTCCTGTTTAGTATTTTTATATCCACATAACTATATATCATCACCAAAAGCTTCCTTTTCTATATTAACAGTAATCTTTTCTATCAGACTTCCTTCAAGACATTCTTTTCACAATTGACTGCCCAGGATATTTCCGTCTCTCTATACCCATCCCACAGCCTCTTGTTTGCTGTTTTAATATCTATGTCAACAAAAGCTTCATTTTCTACATAAATAATAATATTTTCAGCCAGACCTTCAAGATATACTTATCAAATTTGGCTGTCCAGGATATTACTGTCTCTCTATACCCCATTCAACAGCATCCTGTTTGGTATTTTAATTTCTGCATCACGCTACATCACCAAAAGCTTCCTTTCCCTACATAAATAATAATCTTTTCTTCCAGACTTCTTTCATTACATTCTTTTCACAGTTGATTGTACAGTATATTTCTCTGTCTCTCTGTACTGCATCCAACAACCTCCTGTTGGTAATTTAATTTCTACAGCACAAAATGCTTCCTTTTCTTCACAAATAATAATATTTTCTACCAGAACCTCTTCAAGACATTCTTTTCACAACTGACTGTCCAAGGTATCTCCCTGTATCCAGGTTTTGGGATATACTCTATCCCAAAACCTTGCCTGTCCAGGATATTTCTCTGTCTCTCAATATCACATCCAACAGCCACCTGTTTGGCATTTTAATCTCTTCATCAATTTATATAATAAAAGGCTTCTTTTTTTGCATAAATATTTTTTTCTACCAGACCTCTTTCAAGGCATTATTTTCAGAATTGGTTGTCCAAGATATTTATCTGTCTCCCTATACGCCATCCAACAGTATCTTGTTTATTATTTTAATTTCTATTTCACCAAAACTTTCCTTTTCTGCATAAGTACTGATATGTTTATAAATCCTAAGTATGTATCTGTATTATCACAATTGAGTGTCCAAGATGTCTCTTGTAACCTTGAAACAGTTGCTTGTTTGGTATTTTAATTTCCACATCGCTCTACTTGATCATAAAAAGATTCTTTTTCTTCTTTGATAAAAATCTTTACTACAAGGCGTTTTCCGAAGCATTCGTTTCAAAATGGAGTGTGCAGAATATTTTTGTGCCCCTCTGTACCTCCCAACAGCCTCTAGTCTGGTATTTTAATTTCCACATCACTCTATATCACTACAAGCGACCTTTTCAACATAAATAATATTTTCTGCCAGATCACTTTCAAGACATTATTTTCATAATTGACTGTCCATGATATTTCCCTCTCTCTGTACCCAATACAACAGCTACTGTTTGCATTTTAATTCCCACATCACTATATCATCCCGAAATGCTACCTTTTCTACATTAATAACAATCATTTCTACCAGACCTCCTTCAAGACATTCTATTTACATCTAACTGTCCAAGATATTTTCATGTCTCTTTGTACCAGGCCCAACAAACACCTGTTTGGTATTTTAATTTCTATATCACTCTGTATCACCTCTGTATCATGACACTGTTTTCACAATTGACTGTCCAGGTTATAAACCTGTCTTTCTGAACCCTATACAACAACTTCCTGTTTGGTATTTCAATTTCCAGATCTTTCTGCAACATTACGATAAGTTTCCTTTTCTATATTAATAGTAATCTTCTCTGCCAGACCTCTTTCAAAGGCATGCTTTTCACAATTGATTGCTGAGAATGTTTCCCTGCCTCTATGAAACATATTCAATCTCATTCTGCTTGCTATTTTAATTTTAACATCACCTTACTTCAGAAAAAGCTTTTTCTACGTAAATCATAATCTCTCCTACCAGACCGCTTTAAAGACATTCTTTTCACAGTCTATGATATTTCCCTCTTTCTCTATGCACCATCCAACAGCCGCCTGTTTGGTATTTTAATTTCTATATCACCAAAGGCTTCCTTTTCTACATAAATCATAACCTCTTCCACCGGACCTAATTCATGACATTCTTTTCACCTTTAAACAGTCCAGGTTATTTCCCGCCTCCTGGTTGATATTTTAATTTCTACATCACCAACAGCTTCCTTTCCTACATAAATAATTACTTTTCTTCCAGGCCCCCCTCCAAGAAATTATTTCACAATTGACTGCACAGGATATTTCCCTGTCTCACTGTACCCAACCCAACAGGCTCCTGTTTGTAATTTTAATTTCCGCATCACTATACATCATCACGAAAAGCTTCCTTTTATACATAAATAATAATTAAATTTACCAGACCTCCTCCAAGACATTCTTTTCACAATTGACTGTTCAGGATATTTCCCTGTTCCTCTTCACTCCATTTAACAGCGCCCTGTCTGGTTTTTTAATTTCTACATCACTTCATCACCAAAAGTCTCCTTATTTACATAAATAACAATCTTCTCTACCAGACCTCTTTCGAAACATTCTAATCACAATTGACTATCCGCAATATTTCCCTTTCTCTCCAAACACCATCCAACAGTCTCCCGTTTGGTATTTTAATTTCTACCTCAATATATATCGCCAAAAGCTTACTTTTATACGTAAATAATCTTTCTACCAGACTTGCTTCAAGACATTCTTTTCACACTTAACTCTCCAAAGTTATTTCCCGGTTTCTCAATACCCCATCAATCAGCCCCCTGTGCGGTATTTTAATTTCTACAACACTCCATATCATCAAATGCTTCGTTTTCTACAAAACTAATAATCTCTTCTACCAGTCCTTTAGTCCATTCTTTTTCACAATTGACTGTCCAGGGTATATCTCCCTGTATCTGGATATACTCCACCCAACAGCCTCCTGTTTAGTATTTTAATTTCTAAATCATGTATATTACCAAAAGCTCCCTTTTATACGTAAATAATCTTTCGACCAGACCTCCTACATGACATTCTTTTCACATTTAACTGTTCAGGTTATTTCCCGGTTGCTCAATACTCTATCCAACAGTCTGTTGTTTGTATCCTTTAATTTCTACATCACTCCATATCAGCAAATATTTCCTTTCCTACGAAATTAATCTCTTCTACCAGACCTTTTTCAACATATTCTTTTCACATTTGACTGTGCAGGGTATCTCCCTGTATCTGTGAATACTCCGTTCAACCGCTTCTTGTTTAGTATTTTAATATCTACATCACTGTATATCACAAAAAGCTCCTTTTTCTACATAAATAATAATCTTTTCGAACAGGCATCCTTCAAGTCATTCTTTTCACATTTGACTGGCCATTGTATTTCCATGTCCCTTTGTATCCCACCCAACAGTCACTGTTTGGTATTTTAATTTCTACATCACTAGATATCACCGAAAGCTTCGTGTTCTTCATAAGAAATAATCTTTCCTGCAAGGCCTCCTTCAAGAAATTGTTTTCACTGTCCAGGTTATATCCCTGCCCTTCTGTACCCTATAAAAGAGCCACCTGTTTTGTATTATAATTTCAGATCTTTCTGCGTCATCACGATAAGTTTCAATCTCCACATTAATAATAATCTTCTGTACCAAAATTCTTTAAAGTATTCCTTTCACAACTGAGTGCTGAGGATCTTTCCCTGCCTCTCTATACCCCATCCAGCCGCATCACGTTTGGTATTTTAATTTCTTCATCACTCGATATCAGAAAACAATTCTCTTCAACATAAATAATAATCTTCCTTACCCGACAGTTTTAAGGACATTCCTTTCATATTTAACAGCCCAAGCTACTTCCCGGTCTCTCCATGTACCCTATACAACCGCATCCTGTTTGGTAATTTAATTTCTACATCACTATATTTCCAAAAGCCTCATTTTCTAAATAAATAATAATATTTTCTACCAGACTTCTTTCGAAGCATTCTTTTCACAATTAACTGTCCAGAATACATACACCAGTGCCCTGTCTCTCCGTCAATCAAACAGCCTCCTGTTTGGTATTTTTATTTCTATATCACCAAAAGTGTCGTTTTCTACAGAAATAATCTTTTCTGCCAAACATTGTTCGAAGCATTCTGTTCACAGTTGTCTAGGATATTTCCGTGTCTCTCATTGCACCGGCCAAAAAACCTCCTGGTTGGTATTTTAATTTCTGCATCACCCTGTATCACTAACATAAATAATTACTATATCACCAACATAAATAATAATTACTTTACTACATAAATAATTACTTTTCTGCTAGACTCCTTTCAAAACATTCTTTTCACAATTGACTGTCCAGGGTATTTTCCCTATCTCTCTGTACCCAATCCAACAGCGTCCTGTTTGGTATTTTAATTTCAACATCACTTTATCACCAAAAGTATCCTTTTCTACATAAATAACAATCTTTTCTACCAGACCTCTCTCGTGGCATTCTTTTTCCAATTGACTATCCAAGATTATCCCATGTCTCTCCATACCCTGTCCAACAGCCTCCTGTTTGGTATTTTGGTTTCTACCTTAATTTATATCACCAAAATCTTACTTTTCTATGTAAATAATAAACATTTCGACCAGAACTCCTTCTAGGTATTCTTTTCACACTTAACTGTCCAGCTTATTCCTCTGCCCCTCCATACCACATCTAACAGCCACATGTGAAGTATTTTAATTTATAGATCAGCAAAATCTTCCTTTTTTGCATTAGTAATAATATTTTCTACCAAACTTCTCACAGGAATTTTTTTCACAAATTACTGTCTGGGATATTTCATTTTCTCTCTGTACGCCATCCAAAAGCCTCCTGTTTTTTATTTCAATTTCTACATCCAAAATCCTCCTGTGTTTTACTTTTATTTCTACATCCAAACGTCTCCTGCTTTTTACTTTAATGTCTACATCTCTGTATGTCACCAAAAGCTTCCTTTTCTACATAAATAATAACCTGGACAGTTAAATGTGAAAAGAATATATTGAAGGAAGTCTGGTCGAAAAGATTATTTCACAATCTCACCATACCCCACCCAACCGCTTCCTGTTCGGTATTTTAATTTCGATATCACTCTATGTCACCTCTATGTCATAATCTCTTTTACCAGTCGCCTTTAAAAGCATTCTTTTCACGACTGATTGCTGATGACGTTTCCATGCCTAGATATAATCCATCCAACCGCACCCTGTTTGGCATTTTAATTTCTACATAACTCTATATCCGATATAGCTTCCTTTTCTACAAAAACAATAATATTTTTACCAGAGCCCTTTTGAAGCATTCCTTTCACAATCATCTGTCCACCATATTTCCCTGCCTCTGTGCACCCACTGCAGTAGAGGCTCCTTTTTGGTATTTTAATTTCTATATCACCAAAAGCTTCCTTTTCTACGTAAACGATAATCTTTTCTGCCAGACGTTTTTCAAGAATTTATTTTCACAATTCACTGTCTAGGATATTTCGTTCTTTCTCTATGCTCCTACATCAGAATCCTGTTTGGTATTTTAATTTCTACATCACTAAAAGCTTCCTTTTCTACATAAATAATGATCTTTTTTACCTGACCTCTTTCGAAGCATTCCTTTCACAATTTACTGTCCAGGACGTTTCCCAGTGTTTGCGTATCCAATCCAAGAGCCTCTTGTTTGGTATTTTAATTTCTATAACACAAAAGCTCTCTTTTCTACATAAGTAGTAAACTTTTCTGCCAGAGCATTTTCAAGACATTCTTTTCGCAACTGATTGTCCGGGATATTTCCCTGTCCTTATGTACCTAATCTAACAACCTCCTGTCAGGTATTTCAATTTCCACATCACTGTACATCGTAACGAAAAGCTTTCTTTTCTAAAGTAATACTAATTATTCCCACCAGACCTCTTTCAAGATATTGCTTGGATATTTTCTTGTCTATCTATACACCATCCATCAGTTTTGTATTTTAATATTTCTACATCACTATATATCATTAAAATGTTTCTTTTTCTACATTAATAATAATATTTTTTTCCAGACCATCATGGCATTTATTAGAAAAAGGAGCTTTTTGTGATATACAGTGATGTAGATATTAAAATACTAAACAAGAAGCGGTTGAACGGAGTATTCACAGTTACAGGGAGATACCCTGGACAGTCAAATGTGAAAAGAATATGTTGAAAAAGGGCTGGTAGAAGAGATTATTTTTGTAGGAAAGGAAATATTTGCTGATATGGAGTGATGTAGAAATTAAAAGATACAAATAACAGGCTGTTGGATAGAGAATTGAGCAACCGGGAAATAACCTGAACAGTTAAATGTGAAAAGAATGTCATGTAGGAGGTCTGGTCGAAAGATTATTTACGTATAAAAGGGAGCTTTTGGTAATATACATGATTTAGAAATTAAAATACTAAACAGGAGGCTGTTGGTAGAAGAGATTATTAGTTTTGTAGAAAACGAAGCATTTGCTGATATGGAGTGTTGTAGAAATTAAAATACCGCACAGGGGGCTGATTGATGGGGTATTGAGAAACCGGGAAATAATTTTGGAGTGTTAAATGAGAAAAGAATGTCTTGAAGCAAGTCTGGTCGAAAGATTATTTACGTATAAAAGTAAGCTTTTGGCGATATATATTGAGGTAGAAATTAAAAAACCATAATATTTGCCTTCTCTCCGTACCCCGCCCAACAGCATCCTGTTTGATATTTTAATTTCCATTTTTTTCTGCATCATCACGATAAGTTTCCTTTTCTACATTCATAACTATCTTCTCTACCATCCCTCTTTCAAGGCATTTCCTTCACAATTGATTGCTCAGGATATTTCCTTTCCTCTCCATACCCTATCCAACAGCTTCCTATTTGGTAATTTCATTTCTACATCACTCTATACCACAAAAAAACTTCCTTTTCTGCATAACCAATAATATTTCTTTCCAGATGTCGTTCGAAGCATTCTTTTCATAATTAACTGTCCACGATATTTCAATGCCTCTGTGCACCCAATCCAACAGCTTCCTGTTTGGTGTTTTAATTTATACATCACTGTATATCACCGAAGGCTTCTTTTCGTACAAAATTAATAATCTTTTCTATCAGATCTTTTTCAAAGCATTTTTTTCACAATTAACTGTCCAGGATATTTCCCGGTCTCTCTATACCTTATCCAACAGCCTCCTGTTTGGTACTTTAATTTCGACATCTCTCTATATCAACAGAAGCTTCCTTTTTCTACATAAATAATAATCTTTTCTGCCAGATCACTTTCAAGACATTCTTTACAAAATTGACTGTCCAGGATGTTTCCCTGCCTCTTTGTACCCTATCCAATAGCCTCCCTCTTTGATATTTTAATTTCCACATCAATCTACATCATCACGAAAAGCCTTCTTTTCAACATTAATAATCATTTCTACCAGAACACCTTCAAGACATTCTCTTCAGAATTCTGTTCACAATTGATTTTCACAATCGTTCAGGATATTTCGCAGGCTCCATACATCCCATCCAAAGACATGCTGTTTGGTATTGTAATTTCTACAGAACTCTGTATCACCAAAAGCTTCCATTTTTACATAAATAAAGATCTTCTCAACCAGACCATTTTCAAAGCACTCTTTTCACCATTGACCAGGCCAGGCCTCCTTGAAGTCCCTCTCTCTTCACATTGATTGGACTGACCAGGATATTACCGTTTCTCTTTGTAACAGTCACCTGTTTGGTATTTTAATTTCTACATCACTCTTACTCACCAAAAGCATCGTTTTCTGCATAAAAAAAATAATCTTTCTTACCAGGCTTCTTTCAAGACATTGCTTTTGCAAATTGATTGTCCAGAATATTTCCCAGTCTCTCTGTACACAATTTAACACCCTCCTGTTTTGTATTTTAATTTCCACATCACTGCATATCATCACGAAAAGCTTCCATTTCTACATTAATAATAATCATTTCTTCCAGACCGTTTTCAAGACATTCTTTTCAGAACTGATTGTTCAAGATATTTCCCTGTCCTTCTGTACAATATAAAACAGCCTCCATTGGTATTTTAATTTCTGGATCTTTCTGCATCAACCCGATAAGTTTCTTTTTCTACAGTAATAATAATATTATGTACCAAAATTCTGTAAGGTATTCTGTTCACAATTGATTGATGAGGATCTTTTCCTGCCTCTCTATACCCCATCTTGCCGCATCCTGTTTCGTATTTATTCATAACCCTATATCAGAAAAATATTTTTTTCAACGTAAATAATAATCCTCCCTACCAGACAACTTTAAGGACATTCTTTTCACAATTCACTCTCTAGGATATTTCTCTATATCTCCGTACCCCATCCAACAGCTTCCTGCTGGTATTTTAATTTATGCATCACTCTATATTACCAAAAACTTCTTAATTATAAAAATAAAAATATTTTCGACCAAACCTCTTGCATGGCATTCTTTTCACATTTAACAGTCCGGGTCTCTCCATGCCCTATCCTACCACCTTCTGTTTCGTATTTTAATTTCTACAACACTATATCATCAAAAGCATCCTTTTCTACATAAGAAATAATATTATCTACAAGACCTCTTCCGAAACAATGTTTTCACAATTAACTGTCCAGGATATTTCTCTGTCTCTGTGTGTCCAATCCAACATTCTCATGTTTTGTATATTAATTTCTATATAACTAAAAGCTTTTTTTTCTACATGAATGATAATATTTTCTGCCAAACCGCTTTCGAAGCATTCTTTTCAAAATTTACTGTCCAGGATATTCCCGTTTCTTTCTGTGTACCATCCAACAGCCATCTGCTTGGCATTTTAATTTCTACGTCACTCTATATCCCCAAAAGCTCTCTTTTCTACATAAATTGTAATCTTTTCTGCCAGATCTCTTTCAAGACATTCTTTTCGCAATTGATTGTCCAAGATATATTTCTCTGTCTCTCAGTACCCAATCTAACAGCCTACTGTTTGGTATATCAATTTCCACATCACTTTACATCATCATAAAAAGCTTCCTTTTCTACATTAATAATAATAATAATTTCTACCAGACTTTTTCAAGACATTCTTTTCAGAATTGACTGTTCAAAATATTTCCCTGTCCCTCTGTACATCATCCAGTAGCGTCCTGTTTGGCATTTTAATTTCCGTGTCACTTGATATCACCAAAAGCTTTATTTTCCAGATAAATAACAATCCTATCTACCAGACCTTCAAGACATTCTTTTCACACTTAACTGTCTAGGTTATTTCCTTGTATCTGCATACCACATCTAACAGCCTCCTGTTTTAATTTATAGATCACTAGAAGCTTCCTTTTCTACATGAATAATAATATTTTCTACCAAACATCCTTCGAAGCATTATTTTCACAATTAACTGTCCAGGATATTAACCTATCTCTGTGCACCCAATCCTACAGCCTCCTGTTTGGTATCTTAATTTCAGTTTAATAAAAAACTTCCTCTTCTCCATAAATAATCATCTTTTCTGCCAGACCTCTTTCAAGAATTTCTTTTCACAATTGACTGTCCAATGTATTTCTCCATCCCATTCAACAGCCTTTTACTGTTTGGTATTTTAATTTCTTCAATACTGTATATCATAAAAAGCTTACTCCTCAACGCAAATAATCATTTCCACCAGACATTTTTCAAGGCATTCTGTTCAGAATTGGCTGTCCCAGATATTTACCTCTATCTCTATATTCTATCCAACATCCTGCCGTTGGTATTTTAAGTTCTTTATCACATGATAAAAAGATTTCTTATCTGCATAAACATAATCTTTTTTACCAGACTTATTTCAAAGCATTCGTTTTACAACTGACTATCCACGATATTTTCCTGTCTGCCCGTACCCCAACCAACAGCCTACTGTTTTGTATTTGAATATCTGCATAACACTATATCACCAAATGCATTTTTCTCTGCACAAACAATAATGTTTCCTGCCAGACATTCTTCAAGACATTCTTTTCACAATTCAATGTCCAGAGTATTTCTCAGTCTCTCTGTATATCCCATCAAACAGCCTACTGCTTTGTATTTTGATTTTCACATAATTCTACGTCACCAAAAGCTTTCTTTTCTACATTAATCATATTTTCTACCTGACCTCTTTCGAGACATTCTTTTCACAATTTACTATGTAATATATTTCTTTGTCTCTCTTTACCCCATCCAACAGGCTGCTGTTTGGTGTTTTAATTTCTACATCACTCTATATTATCAGGAGCTCCCCTTACTATATAAATAATAACCTTTTCTACCAGACAACATTCATGACATTCTTTTCAGAATTGAGTGTTCAGGGTATTTTCCTGTCCGTCTACACCCCGTTTAACAGCATCCCGTTAGTTTTTTTGTTTATTTCTGCATCACGTTATATAACCAAAAGCTTCCATTTCTACATAAATAATATTATTTTCGACCAGACCTCCTTCAAGACATTGTTTTAACACTTATCTTTTTCATTTCCCTGTTTCTGAACACCCCACCCAACAGCTTCCTGTTTGGTATTTTATTTTCTACATTCCTCCGTATCAGCAACTGCTTCATTTTCTACAAAACTAGTAATCTTTTCTACCAGTCACTTAAGACATTCTTTTCACATATTACTGTCTAGGGTATCTCGTTGTATCTATATATACACTATTTAACAGCCGCCTGTTTAGTATTTTAATATCTACAGCTCTCTATGTCACCAAAATTTTTCTTTTCTACATAAATAATAATATTTTCGACCAGACGTCCTTCAAGCCATTCGTTTCACATTTGACAGTCCCGGATATTTGCCTTCTCTCCGTACACCACCAATTTGCCGTTCTTTATGTCCCTTTTATACTCGTTGACTCTATTTCAAAATGAACGTTTAGTCATCCTAATGTAGTATCGTTTGGAGCCATCCGGATATTGTAGAGGGACGGCATAAACACCTGCTTCGTTGGAAAGTGTAAGCTCGTCATTATTTCGCTTAAGCATAGCATATAAAAGTGTCAGATATCTTATGCCGACACCGAGGTTCATCTTTCTGAGCGCGTTCTTGAGTTTATAGGAAACATTTGGTACGTAAGAAATAAAGCCCAGATAGCGTAGCCGCGGCATAGAAAGATCGGCATGTCTCTTTTTGTTTCTTTCTATATATCTATATACCATGTTCCGATCGTATCCTGCCTCGGTCGCCAAATCGATAACCCTTTTTAATTCGCTTTGTCTAGAAGGAACATCGGAGGAGATGTCGAATGCTCTTCTGATTCGAGAACGGAATAAAGCTGTCTTGTAATCAGCCGGAAGTAGGTTTGTAATAGACTTGTGTACGGAAGCAATTTTCAGGCGATTTACTCAGTAAAACGGATATCCAGATAAGGCAATGCATTATTGTGTTCTAACTCCATAGTGAAATTGATCGTAGGATATCGATTTTATCCAGGAAAAGCGGGAGAGTCTCCTTTCCGTGAGGCCATATGAAACATACGTCGTCAGCATATCGGAGCCAAGTGGTAGGTCTTGGGGTAATGCTGGTGAATATGTGCTGCTCGATTGGGCGAAGGATTGCTTCCGCGAGAATTGCTGAAAGTGCAGATCCCATCGGAGCGCCATTTGATTCTTTACTGATTTTTCTCGGAAACTATAGTAGCTAGAATTTGAGACTAAGTCCATTAATTTGAAGATGCTGTGGCAAGATTCTTGCGAATAAAGTGCTGAATTATATATAACTTCTTTTAACGTTCTGATGGCTTCCGGCACGGGGACCGAAGGATAAAGAGAAACCACGTCGAAACTACCGATAACGTCACTGTTGGACAGAGATTTGCTTGATTTTCGTGATAAAATCTCGAATGGAAGTTATTATAAAGCCCGATTCAGGTAGGTGATTGGCCAGAAGTTTTCAGAGTGTCTTCTCTAAATGGTACGTCGGTGAGGATCTCCTTGACACGATGGGTCTCAATGGATTATCGGGATTCTGGTGCTTAAGTCTTCCAAAGAACTTCGGGATTTGGGGGCCTGGTGGCAATTTGACGGCTTTCTTGAGATCCTCCGGGATAGCGGTCAACCTGGCAGCTCTTTGTACCTGGGCAATCCAACAATTTAAAGGGTTCCATCGTAGTACTATAGATCCAGAAGCGGAGATGAAGCCCTCGAGTTTCTTATTGTAATCCGCAGCATCCATAATCGCTATCTAACCGGATTTGTCCGTTAGGGTTAATATTATGTTACGGTCATTTTTTAGGTTCGAAATCGGTCTTAGAATATTAAATCCATTGGACGATTGTTTTGGATTGTAAAGCGATCGAAGCCTAGAGCAACAGATGTGGCGTAGTTCGTCTTTGGTGTTTTCCTTTTTGGATTGTAAAGCGATCGAAGCCTAGAGCAACAGAGATGGCGTTGTTCGTCTTTGGTGTTTTCCGGAACTCGCGATATAACGCTCTCCAGCTCCGAAATGACGGTTTTTGGATTCGGTCTCGTTCGGCAGCAGAACTTTGGTCCAAGTTTCAAAATTTTCTTTTCTTCCAGTGTGAGCGTCCGGTTTGAAATATTGACGAAGGGAATAGTGATATCTTTAGGATTTGGATTCTGGGATGATTTCAGGTAATTCAACTTCTTTTTATGTCTGGAGGATAAGGAAGTTTGGAGTCTTTCGATTAACATGTCCACTCTGAGGGTTAGGTTGTTGAAAGTGATTGGGTCAAAAGTCTATTTAACTTCATATGCCACTATTTAACTTCAAATTAACCACGGCCCTATCCAGAGAAGTCCAGTTCAAGTCCGCCGATCCTATGTGGGATGACATAAAGAAATTAGCTGCCTACTCTACTCCTAAATCCACTGCCATTCGAGAAACATTGGAGATCATTACCACCGATGAGGCCTGAAATTCTAGCGTCTCGCTAGAATCACCACGAATTTGGAACCAATTCTTCAAATAATGAATGCCTTTTGATTTCCTCCAAGGATTCCGCGTGCGATACGAACATGATGTCTCGTGTTTTTATTGAATAATTACGTTCGCATCTCTTTGTTTATTGTCAAGTCAACTCACCGCGTTCATATTGTTGAAACTTTCTATTATCCAGTTTGAAGTTTGCTGTCTACCTTCTTTTAGAAAGCCATCTGGTTGATGTGCGAAAGCTTGGAAACCTTGATTTTATATAAGCTAATAAATTCGGATAACTAGTATAGTTGTACTATCTTATACAGTATATAGTTGGTGCACAGATCCTTGCGTTATTATTTAGGTTTTGAAATCTCCGAGCAATGTGGAACGCCTTTAAATAATTCCGACAGCTTCGACTGAAATTGGAAAAGGAACGGTCCCGTCTGGATTTTTTAACCGCTTGCAAGACGTCAGGTTTAATCCCAAAGTTCCTTCATTTTAAGACATCCGTAAATGGATCATGGTTCGAGAAGAAAAAGGACAAATTTCTTCGCCAGACTCTATCAAGAATAGTGAACCTGAAAAGAAAGGAGGTCATGTCAATGGAATCAAAGTGTTATGCCCTGCATGTGAAGTTACATAGACTTTTTGACCTAATCACTTTCAACAACCTAACCCTCAGAGTGGACATGTTAGTCGAAAAACTCCAAACTTCCTTATCCCCTCCAGACATAAAAAGAAGTTGAATTACCTGAAATCATCCCAGAATGAAAATCCTAAAGATATCACTATTCCCTTCGTCAATATTTCAAACCGGACGCTCACACTAGAAGAAAAGAAAGTTTTGGAACTTGGACCAAAGTTCTGCTGCCGAACGAGACCGAATCCAAAAACCGTCATTTCGGAGCTGGAGAGCGTTATATCGCGAGTTCCGGAAAACACCAAAGACGAACAACGCCATCTCTGTTGCTCTAGGCTTCGATCGCTTTGCAATCCAAAACAATCGTCCAATGGATTTAATATTCCGAAACCGATTTCGAACCTTAAAAATGACCGTAATATAATATTAACCCTAACGGACAAATCCGGTCAGATAGCGATTATGGATGCTGTGGATTACAATAAGAAACTCGAGGACTTCATCTCCGCTTCTGGATCTATAGTACTACGAAGGAACCCTTTAAATTGTGGGATTGCTCAGGTACAAAGAGCTGCCAGGATGACCGCTATCACGGAGGATCTCAAGAAAGCCGCCAAATGGCCACCAGGCCTCCAGATCCCGAAGCTGTTTGGAAGACTTAAGCACCCAAGCCCGATAATCCATTGAGACCCATCGTGTCAAGGAGATCCGCACCGACGTACCATTTAGAGAAGATACACTGCAAATTTCTAGCCAATCACCTACCTGAATTGGACTTTGTAATAACTTCCATTTGAGATTTTATCACGAAAATCAAGCAAATCTCTGTCCAACAGCGTGACGTTATCGGTAGTTTCGACGTGGTTTCTCTTTATCCTTCGGTCCCCGTGCCGGAAGCCATCAGAACGTTAAAAGAAGCTATATATAATTCAGCACTTTATTCGCAGGAATCTTACCACAGCATCTTCAAATTAATGGACTTAGTCTCAAATTCTAGCTACTATAGTTTCCGAGGAAAAATCAATAAATAAACAAGTGGCGCTCCGATGGAATCTTCACTTTCAGCAATTCTCGCGGAAGCCATCTTTCGCCCAATCGAGCAGCACATATTCACCAGCATTACCCCAAGACCTACCACTTGGCTCCGATATGCTGATGACGTATTTTTCATATGGTCTCCTGGAAAGGAAACTCTCCCGCTCTCCCTGGATAAAATCAATGATATACACCCTACGATCAATTTCACTATGGAGTTAGAACGCAATAATGCATTGCCTTATCTGGATGTTTTACTGAGTAAATCACCTGAAAATCGCTTCCATACACTAGTCTATTACAAACCTGCTTCCGGCTGATTACAAGACAGTTTCATTCCGTTCTCGAATCAGAAGAGCATTCGACATCTCCTCCGATGTTCCTTCTAGACAAAGCGAATTAAAAAGGGTTATCGATTTGGCGACCGAGGCAGGATACGATCCGAACATGGTACATAGATATATAGAAAGAAACAAAAAGAGACATGCCGATCTTTCTATGTCGCGGTTACGCTATCTGGGCTCTATTTCTTACGTACCAAATGTTTCCTATAAACTCAAGAACGCGCTCAGAAAGATGAACCTCGGTGTCGGCATAAGATATCTGACACTTTTATATGCTATGCTTAAGCGAAATAATGACGAGCTTCCACTTTCCAACGAAGCAGGTGTTTATGCCGTCCCTCTACAATATCCGGATGGCTCCAAACGATACTACATTAGGATGATTAAGCGTTCATTTAGAATTAAAGTCAACGAGCATAAAAGGGACATAAAGAACGGCAAATTAGCCACTGCCCTACCCAGAGAAGTCCAGTTCAAGTCCGCCGATCCTATGTGGGATGACATAAAGGAATTAGCTGCGTACTCTATTCCTAAATCCACTGCCATTCGAGAAACATTGGAGATCATTACCAACGATGAGGCCTGCAATGATAGCGTCTCGCTAGGATTACTACGAATTTGGAACCAATTCTTCAAATAATGAATGCCTTTTGTTTTGCTCCAAGGATTCCGCGTGCGATACGAACATGATGTCTCGTGTTTTTATTGAATAATTACGTTCGCATCTCTTCGTTTATTTTCAAGTCAACTCACCGCGTTCTAATTGTTGAAACGTTCTATTATCCAGTTTGCAGTTTGCTGTCTACCTTCTTTGAGAAAGCCATCTGGTTGATGTGCGAAAGCTTGGAAACCTTGATTTTATTAACGCCAATAAATTCGGATAACTAGTATAGTTGTACTATCTTATATATAGTTGGTGTACAGTTCCTTGCGTTATTATTTAAAACTAATTTAACCTGTTGAATGTAAAGTTGTTATCAGGTACAGGAATTTTCTTTACTTAGTTTTTCATCCTGTTCACGGAAATACTTCTAAGCAAATGAAAAAAAAATGCAACCTAAATTTTTTGTATCAATAATAAAATTATTTTCATAGTTACTAATAAATGTTGACCCCCTCCCCCCCCCACACACACACTCTCACTCCCCAAAAAATCATTCCTCCTTACAGGAATTCAAAATAAAGTTCTGTCCTCACTTGCTATCTCTATTTTTGCTTCCTGCTGAAATTTTTAGTCATTGTGGATATTCCTAGTTTCTCGAGTTTAGAAAAACACGATCGTGTATTACGACACACTGTAAAAAATATTGAGTATTTCACTCATGGTTCTTCTGCACAGTATAAAAACTACAAGAATTTTCTGAACTTGAGCTGTCATGAAGATTGATTTCTTTTAGATTGGTAGAAAAGTGTCATTTTTTGCAACAAGCCAAGGCAAGTCATCATGTGATGGTATTGGTGCAGCTGTAAAAAGGCTAACAAAACCATTTTGCAGCGACCTTTAGCTCAACAAACAACATCTGCTGCCACAATGCATAACTTCTGCAAAGATAATGCAAAAGATATTACATTTTTCTTTGTATGTTAAGAAGAATTGAACAAAGTGCGTAATCAGCTTAGTCCCCATTTTGAGAAAGCAAAAGCTCTTCCTGGTACACGCACAATGCATCACTTTACAAGACTTTCCAATTTCAGAATTGGTGCTAAGAGATTAAGTTCTGATAAATATTACAGTATCATTTCTGAAATCACTGTAACTAGTTTTCAAGATGAATGACAATTACATGCTAACTGCTACATAGCATGTGTATATGATTCCTGTATGGTATGTGGGATTTGTTGAAAATATTAACTATTATGAAGGTGATGTGATCTTTCGATTCATGCACCCACATGGGCCTTCTCCATCTTTTAATTGGCCTAATAATGAATGTTGTGAAGTACCTCTGACTTACACATTTTTTGGTTGAGGTACACACTGCAATAGGAAGAACATAGAGCATGTCCAAACAAGCTGGAGCCCTGATTTAGTCAAAGCTTTTCTCATATAAAAATCAGTAATTGTGTTTAGTTTTAATTTCATTTATAAATCATACATGAACGTGTCATTCAATGTCAAAATAATTCATAAAATGCCTTGTTCCTGTAGTTTATATGTTTATTAAAATTCGTAAGAAATTTAGAGACACCTTATCTTTGCAGTTGCTGGTATTCTTAAAAACAAAAAGAAACGAAACAGCCCTGTCGCTCGCATTTTTTTACAATTGGCGATTATTTTTAAGTATGGCAACTGTAAAAGAAACTTTGGCGGTTTGACTGGCGATTGTGAAGCAGGCTAGCATTTGATGTCTTACAAAAATTTGTCAAAATATTAAATTGAACAGTAACAAATACAAGTACAGTGAGTTTCAAAGCGCACTCACAGAAATAAGGCTAAACATCTGGACAAGTGTTGCTGCTAAAGTTTGTGAATCACAAACTATACAATATGCTTTGGTAAGGTTATTTCTAGGTTTTTTTATTTACCTTACATATAAATTTTACATATGGTAAAATTTATATAAGGTAAATAAAAATATATAAAATATTTGGTAGTTAAAGGTATTAAAATATAAATCCACAAGACTAAAAACAAATATTTTGAAAACAGAAATAAACATAAATATTCATCAGTTTCTGCGTATTTCCGAGTGCTTAAATGTTACCATTTTTCACAAATATTTCAGAGCCTGTAACTTTTAAACCAGTTTGAACCACAAAACTGAAACACACAGGTTTTGTTGAGTACCAGTAGGGAGGCTTGGTGGAAAAAAGAAATAAATTTTTATCTGGTTCCTCTTTTGAGATATTTAACCTTGAAATCAGCAAAAGTTGAAAATTTTGCAACTTTGAGGAAGTGGGGGGATGGAGAGATGACCAAACCCAGACATAAGTTCCCCAAGCTGAAAACTCTACTAGCCATAGTTATTACACAAAAATTCCCAACTTTGCGCTTCAGTCACCTTAACAGTCCATCAAAAAAGGTGATTATGCTTGCGAGTATTGCAGATACATTTTCTGTAAGCCGAAAATGTTCTTTTTAAGGTAGTGAAAACCAAAATTTCAATCTATTACAATAAGAGGAAAACAAGTGCCTTTTTTTAAAACCATACTGAGGCCCTATTTTGGCTTGCCGTTGAAAAGAAAAATGAACGTATATCTAAGATGGTGGCAGATAAAAATAAAATAAAAAAAATTTTGAGCTTCTCACCAATAGGGTTAAACTATGGGAGGGTAAGGTGTATAAAATTGCCAAGCAACCACTTAATAAAAAAACTGGGTAATATCATGTCGGAATGACCCGTACATAAAAAACACGCCATTTTTGGATTTTTTTTCCTCGCCAAAATTGCGAATTGCCCAAAGTATTTTGCTCCTGCTGAAAGGTTACGTTATAATACACAAATGAAAAAATGTTTAGCAAATTTGAAGTTGGGACTCATTTTGAAAAAATTGTTTTGTTTAATAAAAACCTCGCCTCATTTTGCATGTCTTTGGTCGCTAAATTAAAAGAACTTCTTTCAATTCTAAAAATGTGAAGAAACAAGTTGCTTCAAAATACATGGATCATGCAAATCATTTAAAAAAAATTGTAATTGCAACAGTCAGTTGTGAAGTAATGAATTTTTCTGTCCAACAGTGTAGTTGTGAAAACTCGTAGTGTAAAAACTTTAAAGGCAGAGCTACCCAGTTTTTAAAGTGGCATTACTAGACCGAATGACCTAAAATTTTAGCAGATTTCATATCTCACAAGTATAATACTTTGTACCAATTTTCACAAAAATCAGAGATAGGTGAGGGATATGTCATGGAATGAACAGGGACTGTTTCCCAGGATGAAACGGGCATTAAAAGGAGAGTATCATGTAGACATTACATCTATGCAAGTGGCCGTGACATAACAAATTCCAGACAGCCCGGAAAATGCCTTCCAGAACTGTTTTCAGGATGTTCAGAAACGGTGGAAACTTCGTGGTGATTCGGAAGAGCGGTATTTTGAATGTGAGCAGCATTCATAAGTATGGATAATAAATAGAGTTCCTGTCGTGCCTGGCAGGATGCTTCGTGGAGCACTAAACAAACAGTTCAGACATTAAGGGTTTGTAGAACTTAGTATAATAAACCAATAAGCACTTTACTTATTTCTGAACTGAGCATTTTTCTGACACTATGTTCTACTATCACTTATGAATAATTTAAACTCCATCATAATGATTACGACAGAAGTAACCGAAAATTATATACAGGGAACATATACTGCTAAGTGAATATCTGTGTTGTAATGATAAATAATGAATATAATTCAGTGCTATTTTGATTTCTCTGTATCAAACATTTCAGCAAAATAACCGAAATCTTAAAGTATGAACTTATATAGTGCAGTTTAAGTGAAAACTTCTCTATTTTACCTGTAAGGTTGCAAGTTTTTAAAAGCATAACGGTCGTCTAACTTTCAAAGTAAACGACAAGTCCACAAATTACTGAGACCAAATAATACTTCAAGAATAATTTCTCGAAACTGTGTCAGTTAACAACTCGGTAGCAATGACAGACAATTTTAAATTCCCACCCCTTTAGAATTTAAAATACAAAGAATTTCTAGATTTCAAAAGAAACACCTTTCGTTCTTTTTTGCAGTCATCATGACAGATGTCAACACTAATAAAAATCCAGAACGCAAGAAAACCATTTTACCCCTCAGCATCTTTACCTGCATTGAGGACACAGAAAAAAGAAAAGCCAGTACTTCCGTATCATATTTTTCCTTTCAGGTCTCTCCCCACAATTTGGTGGCAGTTGTAATTGGAACAGTACAATGTAGGGTTCATATATAAATTGATAACAACCTGTTTGCATGAGCAGCAACAGGAATGATGGTTGTGGAAGATAAGTGTGACAGAACAGCGGGCGTTCAAAAATTAATTGCACTTCCCACGTTTTGTCAAACTGATTTTCAAGTTTAGTTTCGTTCTTAGACAGGACCAAATTCACTTCATTGAAAAGAAAGTGATTACCCTATGACGAGGTGCCCGAACTCGAAGCTCCGCCCACAACACACATTGGCCACTGAGATTGCGCAGAATACCGGCATGATATCAGCAGATAGGTGTCTTGAGTCAATTGTAGTTAGCCGTCTGGTGGGGAAGAGTGTGAACGTAAGCCAACATGGAAGTAGACAAGGAGCATATCCGCCACTGCAAGCTGTATGAGTTTGGTGGTGGTAACACCCCACAAGTGCTGTAAGGAACACTACTAGTGCGTACCCAAATGCCATATCACATTGTTAGTGCAGTCGTTGGTTCGAACAGTTTCGAGAGGAAAATTTTGCTCCGTCTCACCGTCCCAAAGCCGGGCGACCCGCAAAAGTAGATATGGACATACGGAAGACCTTAGTAGAGACTGATCCACGTGTGACCACGCAGGAGTTTGCCGAACAGTTGGGGACTACCCACGGGACCATTTAACAAGCATCTGCATCAAATTGGGAAGGTGCACAAGATGAGAGTTTGGGTACCTCATCAAATCATTTGAGAAGAAAGCAGATCATCAGTAGAGTTCATGCCCTTCCAACTGCTTGCACGTAACCAAGTTGAACCTTTCTTGGACCACAATGTGAGAGTTGAGGAGAAATGGGTCTTGTACGACAATGTCCCTGCCCGGAAACAGTGGTGGGATCCGAAACAGAAGCCCGTACCGATCATCAAAGCCGGTTTAGACCCACGTAAAGTCCTGCTCACTGTTTGGTGGGATACGCGGGGTGTCGTGTCTTTTGAGGCCGGACAACACACTATCATCGCTGGCGTGTACTGTGGTCAGCTCGACGATCTGCACTCATAGCTCACGTCGAAACGACCAGCACTGCTGAACCACAAGCGCGTCCTCCTACAGCAGGATGTAGCGACACCTCACACAGCACGGGTGACCTGTCACGTGATCAGGGACCTGTACTTGAAGCTCCTACCGTATCCTGCCTATTCCCCGGATATTTCCCCATGCGACTACCACCATTTCCGGTTGTTACAGCATTTCCTGGGCAGACAGCGGTTCACCAACCGGGACGATGTCGAACGCGCACTTATTCACTTTTTTTGTCCAATCTGCCACAATTCTACTGGATTCAACAGCTACCCAGACGATGGGATAAGGTTGTGGCAGTCAATGGCGACTTCATTTTGGACTGATTTGTACTTGTATGTAGGGTAATTAGCACTTTTGTTGCCTTGCATTTGCAGACATTACTTTCTTCCAATAAAATATTAAGGGGTTCCACAGGACATAAGCCCTAGGTAACCATCTTATGAGAACCATAGAACTTCATCAAAGTGCATTATATCGAACAAAAGCCTACTCTTCTGCGTGGTTGGTAAAATGTAAGTTGACCCAATTTGTAGGTACGCCTGGGACATGTGATGTCTTAATCAGGATCTGGTCATAGATACTAAAAGCATTTATTGTAAATAGGGTCCCTTTAAATTAGTTAAGATTTGACCTTATTTTCTTTAACCTTTTAACGACCATGATCCTAAAATTTTGTATGACTCTAAATACCATAATGTTGGTTCAGTTATTTGTTTAGTAACAATAATGATGACTGAGTGTAGCCCTTGATAATCCCTCATATGTCGTGAAAATTTAAAGAACAGGTAAAGGTGGGAAATCTGACTCACTCTAAACAGTTGTTTCGGGCGGCTATGGGTGTTTGTATGTACGGGAGTTTTTGTCGTTATGGTCGTTGAAGAGTTAATACTTTGTAAATGACATTCTGTATTTCAATATATTGATTTAATCATAAGGAAAATCCGGCAGGAACGAACAAGAAACACACACACACACACACACTAAACATACTTAAATCTTCGGGGGGGATGTTGCAGGTATCGGCGAGGAATGGAACCGTATCTCATGCACTTCTGTTTGCTGTTCCACAGGAATGAGCATAAAGAAGACATTTTCATGAAACTATCATCAGACACTACAACAGAGTTAGCGCACTGATCATAAGGCCCTTAGTTTCGGATTACCTTCCATTCATTTCTGTGTTAAAAAACGCATTTCACGCTTATGACATTTCCCTGAAACAATTCAAAGCTTCTTTTCGCCATCGCCCAGCGTCCAGCAGGTTGTCTTATGGAGGGAATGCGGGTTTTGAACTCAGAAGAGCCGCTTTGCGAATTCTTTCTGTGGCTTCAGGGGATTATCGCTTCATAAAAGAGGGTACCAGCCTCCCTCCATTTTGTGAAGAATTTGTGTGTGTTTGTGTGTATGATGTATCTAACAATTGATCTCTGATGAGCGGGGGAATGCGGGAATGCGGGTGGAGGAGGGGGTTGGTAGAGCAATAGAAAGAAGAAAAAACAGAAAAACGACAGGACACTCTCAGTAATAAACTGACAAATATCTGCCTTCATGCTTCCTATCCGAAAGTTAAAACTTGAAACAACGGTTTCGGGGAACTCTAAGGATGTCGGTAAACGGTATGATACCTGGAACGGCACTGAAAGAGGCATGATACTAGGCATGACACTCTGAAAGAGGCGTGATACTGGGCATGAAACTCTGAAAGAGGCATGACACCGGGCACTAGACGGATACCTCAGAAACGGTAAATCTTCGGGCAATGTAACAACAACAGTGCATAATAAATGGCGTGAGAACAACAAAACCGCAGTCAACCGTATTTTCGTGAGACGAAGCGATTGGTCGATCGATATTCGAGGGGCTTCTGGGAAAGATTGTACACGGTAACAGACCAGCTTCACTGCGTCAGGTAACTGCGCACTACAACAATATCATCGAAAGGATAATTTCAGCATCCACAGCCAGCCGTACTTTAGAGCGAATGGATATATTTTTTAATTGGAGGTTTAACGACAACCGTGAGCAACTCAATGGGCTATAAGCAGTCGCCCATCCGTAATTTAGAGACACTGATTCCAGGGAAGGGAAAGATCCAGTGCCGTAAGACAAACACAACATCCATGCCTCACGGGATTCGAACCCGGAACCCTTTCGGAGGAATGATCAGAAGCCTTCGCTTAGACCACTGCGACACCGGTGCGGCTAAGGGGATTGATTGATGCTATGGATGTGAGACGTGCTGTTATGTTATGATTGGTTATTGATTGACGTGCGATTATGCTGTTGTTTGAATATTAAATAAATTATATTGTATCGAGAAAGCGAGTAAACCATGTGAGTGTGTGGAGTCAACCCATGCAAGCGAATAAAAGTATTTGTAAGTACTTCTATTGACCTCTTTCTTGTAACGAGTGTGGGTACTTTCTAATATTACAATACGTAATTACTACCGTAAGGGCTAAGTTACAAAGGAAAGCAAATTACGCTATAGACTGGACAAAGGTCTTCTGCTCCGAAGAATCATGTTAACAGTTAAAACATGCCGATCAACGGACCAGAATATGACGTCAAGAATCAAAGGATTCCAGGTGCCTAGAGTTAAGTGTACACAGATTGATCACAGAACTATGACCACCTCCTTTCGCCCTACGTACAGCAGTTATCCGACCTGCAATCGATTCAATAAGATGCTGAAAGCATTTGAGAGGTATGGTCAACCACAAATTGTGTGTAATGAGGCCTTCAGTGCATGTATGCAGGTGATTGGTGTTTCCAGAAGCCTGATATGCCGTTCTATAGTGTTGCACAAGTGCTCTATGGGATTGATATCAGGGAGTGGGGGGGTCGGAGGCTTTTCGATACACTGGAAGTCTGAACTGTGTTCTTCTAACCATTCCTCCACCACACTGGACTTGTGGTTCAGCGCATTGTCATCATGAGAGACGCCGCAGTCATTCGGGGAAAAAGTGCAACATTTCTGGGTGTGCAGAGTCAGCAAGCAATTCACGAGAGTGGGCACCAGTCATACGTTGTTCCACGTACACCAGGAGTTCACGTTCCTGCCAGATAAATAGGCCTCACACCATAGAGCCGTCTCCAACGGCTTTCCCAGCAGAGACCATGCATAATGGATTCAGTCTTCATGTTGTTTGCGCCAAATACGTTCACAACCATCCACGGAGTTGGGCAAAAATACGACACACGTCAGACCAACACACTTTTTTCCTGTCATCCGAAGTCCAACTTGCACGATCTTTGCACGAGGAGAGTCTTTTGCGCCGATGAACCGTGGCTGGAGGAGGATGTCGTCTCCTGTTATCAGCCATACGTGAGAGCGTGCGACGCACAGTCATGATAGATACTGTTCCGGGTTGACCTGTGTTGTACTGGTTGGTCAAGTGCTGAACAATGTTACGTCTTTTGGCCATTACTAGTCCTCCGACACGGCACTGAGCTCTCACATCAACCTGTGGAGATTGAGTCCGGGTCCTTGTTTAACCATTTTTAAGCCAGTCCTAAAATACTTTAACTACCGCGGCTCCAGAACAACTCACCAGTTCAGCCGGGTTTTTTTTTTTTTTTTTTTTTGAGGTTTAACGACCACCGTGAGCAACCCGTCCCTAATTTAGGGTCACTTGTTCCAGGGAAGGGAGAGAGCTAGTTACCTTAGAAAACACAACATCATCCATGCCTCATCGGGATTCGAACCCGAACGAACCACTTCCGGACGAATGATCATAAGCCATCGCTTAGACCACTGCCGGGCCGGCTTCAGCTGTTTGGGAAATCGAGGCACCCGCCTTCTGAGATCCCACAATCTGTCCTTTCTGAAAGTCCGATAAGTACATCCCTTCACCCATCACACTCCGAATTTTATTACCTACTACTCCTCTCACATTTTATAAATGTTACATCGACCGACTGACCACGCTCTCTCCGAATTCTCGTGGTTAAAGGGACGAATCCACTTTTGATAGGGGTAGTTATAATTTGGTGATCACTCGATGTATAAGCTGGTGGAAGGGGGCGTAATGATCCGGAGCATGTTTTCATATAAGACACTGGGTACCTGAACATCTGGAAAAGCATTTGGATGTCACGAGGCATCTTAACATCACTGCCTAGGTACATTCCTACAGCCACCCCGTTGTCGCAGTGTCCACGCTCCTGACCCTTCGTCCGAGATAGGTCCGAGTTCGAATCCAGCTGAGGCATGAATGTAATATTTGTCTTACGTCGCTGGCTTTAAATTAGGGGCGTGAACTGTTTATAACTCGAGTTGCTTACGGTAGTCGATAACCTCCCCCCAAAAAAAACATTTTTAACGTGCGCATGGTGTTTCCTGATGGTGAGGGCTACTTTTAAGAGGATAATGCACCACGTCACAAGGCTTGGAGCGTCACGTGGTGATTTTAATGTGCTTTTAAAAAAACCCATAGTCCCCGGATTTTAAACCTATTGAACACCTGTGTGATGAGATTAAGAGAGCCATCCGTAACAGAGATCCTCGTTCGGTGAATATTTAAAAATAATGGACACTATGACATCCGCTTGGGTGAACATACTTGTAGAACACGATACGAGTTCCTCGCTGAATTCAAGTAACATCGAATCAAGGCTACTTTCAAGGCGATGGGTGGCCCTATGCCTTATTAAGAGGGTATTCCCTACAACTATATTGTGTTGATGCATAAGTTCATGCCGTTTTACTTCACGAGTGTTTTCCAGGTAAGTAGTGACGGTGCAAATGGCCAGTTGTATATCAATACAACTGGCCATTGAGAACAAGAACATGAAGCGGGGAAAAGCTCCAGGAGAAGATGGAATTACTGTAGACATCATACAAGAAGCAAGTGGAGAAATCGAAACAGTACTCGCCCAAATTTTCACTCGATGCCTTAATGAAGGAAAGATTCCTGAGGATTGGAACACCGCTACAATGATCCTGCTACATAAGAAAGGTGACATTGAGGATCTCGGAAACTACAGACCTATCAGCCTCCTATCAGTAGTTTATAAAATCTTCACTAAAGTTCTTTCACACCGCTTGAAGGTAACACTGGACATGGCTCAACCGAGAGAACAAGCTGGATTCAGAAGTGGCTACAGCACAATAGATCATATCCATGTGCTGAGAGAACTAATTGAAAGAGCGAGGGAATATGAACTTCCATTGTGCATGGCTTTTATCGATTATGAAAAAGCCTTTGATTCGGTGAAACCATCAGCAGTTACAATGGCTCTGAAAACCTGCGGTATTGAAGATGCATACATTAATATTATTAATAACATCTATGAAAATGCAAGTGCAAAGATTAGGCTGTTTGAAAATACAACACACATAAAAATTGGAAAGGGAGTGAGACAAGGTGACACCATATCTCCGAAGCTCTTTAATGCCACATTGGAGGGTGTTTTTCAGTCACTGAGCTGGGAAAACAAAGGGATAAAGATTAATGGAGATTATCTAACCCACCTTCGTTTTGCTGATGACGTAGTCATTTTTGCAACTAGCCCATCAGAGCTGCAGAGTATGATCCAGGAACTTGCTGACAAGAGTAAAGAAGTGGGATTAAAAATGAACTTTCAGAAGACAAAAGTGATGTTCAATGCTTTTACAAGAAATGAAGATTTATCGATTGATGGAGAAAAGCTGGAGATAACAGATACGTACGTTTATCTTGGACAGCAGATATCAAGTGAGGGTCACATTGATGAAGAAATTAATCGGCGTACAAAACTTGCCTGGAGAGCTTTTGGAAGAAACAGCATAATTTTCAAGAGCAATATGCCATTATGTCTTAAAAGAAAAGTGTTTGATCAATGCATCCTTCCAGTGCTTACGTATGGTGCAGAGACGTGGACCTTAACTAAAAGAGACATACAAAGGCTGCAGACAACTCAAAGAAGCATGGAGAGGTGCATACTTGGTGTAACCAGGAGAGATAAGAAGAGGAACTCGTGGATCCGAAAAATGACAAGAGTGGAAGACATCATGATCAGAGTTAAATCCCTGAAATGGCAATGGGCTGGACATACTGCCAGAAGGACAGATCATCGATGGACAGCCGAAATTTTAGATTGGATTCCAAGGGACAGGAAAAGACCCAGAAGAAGACCACATGGGAGATGGGTGGATGAAATTCGAAAGTATGCAGGGGTGACATGGAGGAGACTGGCACAAGACAGACCGTTGTGGAGGAAACTTGGGGAGACCTTCGTCCAGCAGTGGATTGATAATGGTTGACAATGATGATGATGATGATATCAATATGTAGCCAGTAATATCGTGTATCTAAATCACATTGCGTTGTGTGATTGTGGCTAATGGTTTTTGGGTTTTCAGGTCCGGAAGTATGGAGTGTCAAGTACAGAGGAATGGACATTTCCGACATTTGCTCCTCTACGAGTTTAACAAGAGATCCACAGCCGCCGAGACTACTCGACAAATTTGTGCTGTGTGTGGGGAGGATGCTATTGCTCAGAGGACAGCCCGCAAATGGTTTGAGCGGTTCCGAGGTGAGAATTTCGACCTTAACGACTTTCCGTACTCATGTCTTCCATCTCACTTTGATTAGAGTCGTTTGAACCATCTCGCCCACTTGCATCGGCGTGAAACCACATGCGAATTGGCCACTGAGTTGGACTGTGATCTGTCCACAGTGGTGCGACACCTGGAACATATATGATAGGTCCAGAAATTGGGTCTTGGGTGTAGCACACTCTCAGCGAGGACAACAAGAATCAGCGTGTTGCCATATGTGGTTCCTTAGTCGCACGTTATGGCGAATGTTCTGAGCAACACAAACAATTTCTGTCACGTATTGTTACTGGTGATGAAAAGTCCTGCCTGTACGTGAATTTCAGGCATCGGAGGGAATGGTTAAAGCCAAACAAGATGCCCACACCACGTCCAAAACATGACCTTTATCCTCCTACGTGCGTCTGGTGGGAGATGGAAGGCATTATTCACTGGGAAATGCGTTCAAGGAATCGGACCATCAACGTTGTGCTCTATTGTGAGCAACTCCGCCGTGTATAGGGAATTTACCCGAAACGGCCACATCGGCACAATGGTGTCTTCCTCCAACATTATAACGGGCAAACATAACCAAAATTACTACTGAGGACATGAAATGGGAGATCCTTCCATATCCAGCCTATTCCACAGATGTCGCCCCCTTCAGACCATTACCTGTTCCGATCTGTGTCGAATGCACTCTGTAGCAGAACGTTCAACAATGATGTTGATCTTCAGAATTTCCTTGATGATTTCTTCGCAGCAAAACCTGCACGTTTTTACAAAAATGGCATTGCAGACCTACCTATTCCGTCTTTGGGACACCATCGTAAACAATGCGGGGGGGGGGTACATAGTTTATTCATTCCGTTTTCCTTTCTGATGTAATACATTCCTGTAATGCGGTTAAAAAAAGATCATTAACTTATGCATCAACCGAATAATTTACTACTTCTGACATATATCCTGTACTGGCACTTTTCAGAAAACAATACTTTGATAGACATACAGGAGCACTGTAATTCACTGACATTCATTTCTGATCAAGCTCAAATTCATTGAATAATTTAAGTAAACAGCGCTAGTTGTGACTCAGTTGCGAAATGAAGTTTCCATTTATACAAATCAATAACTACTTAACAACAACCTTTAAAACAGAATGCAAAGAATGGCAAGCTTTTAACGTCACTTTTTCTTTCACTGAGACTTTTATGGAATTATTATGAAGTATCTCATTTAATACTAAAATGAAAATATCCGGACATCAAACTATTCATTTTGGTTTATGGAAAACTGTTTCTTTATTATTCATAAAAGAAAGATCAGTTGCCGTTGAAAGAAAAATAATACTAACACAATTAGCCTAGTTCGTGTTTTAATCCTTTAATCGATGAAACGAACCGACTCCAGGTGAGCAAAATGAGCGGAAATCAGCTACAACGATTCGCTGTCTAAGAGGTGGGCTGATGGGCTGAAAGCGGCTTTTGTTCCTTTGATTGGAGGTTTAACGACCACCTTGAGCAATTCAATGGGCTATAAGCCGTCGCCTGTCCCTAATTTAGGGCCACTGGTTTCATGGACAAACACAACATCCATGTCTCAACGGGATTCAAACCCTGACCCATCTCGGACGAATTATCAGAAGCCATCGCTTAGACCACTGCGCCAGCGGAGCGGCAAAAGCGGCTTGAACGATTGAACTTGAGCAGCAGAAAGCGTCCCCCATCCCTTAGCTTTATTATTCAAAGTGGTCATTTAGGGGATGATCGACATTGATCCTTTCTCACTGATTGCCTGCTAAGCTAAGAAAGAAGATGTTTGAATCCTTTGAGACCAGTAGCATAATGTCCGTGTCAGGACGACTACTCCTTGCTTATCATGCCTTGGGTCATGGAGCAGAAAAACAAAAGAAATTAAGGGAATGCTTATCACCAGTACCAAGTGTTTGATCGGTACTGCTGAGATGTCTAGAGGGTGGAGGGGTGAAGTAATTTTTTTGCCGTAGCTTTCGTAAACCAAGTTGCTATGTAAACATTTCTGTTGCGGAGCGCATAAAAGTTTTGGGCAGCATTCAGGTACATCACCTGCCTAAAAAGTTAAGAACCCATTCAAATATGTGGGCTTTCGTTAGGCGTATTTTCAGAGCGAAAAACAAATGAAAGGTGTTCGGTTGTAATGAGCACGACTTGTGAATCCTTTGTGACGCAAATTAAACTTATCAAAGTTATCCACAGTCAATGGAAACAGTTAGGACAAAAATCAAATGTGATTCTACAATTGATAAAACATCCAAAATAGAAGCAGCTACTTACTTCCACCAGTGGCTAAAAAGTATGTTATGAACATTAACAAATAACGCACAAAAAGTTCCTCATAACACAAGGAATATTAGAGACAAAGAAATTTTCAAATCGAACAGTTAAAAGAACAAATACAGAAGGAAATATATTGTAACTTTACACCTTGCAGCGGAAAAATTTTGCATAATGGATAAGTCGAAAATAGGCGAAAATTATTCTTTGCAACAAAAGCTATGCTAATGAAGAACTTTCCAAATACGTCTTGTCTCCCGGAAGCAGTGATAGCCAGAAAAAAGTTTTCAAGCCGCCCTAGATGGAAAACTGTACTTTTTTTAAAGATAATTATTCCCATTTTTATTGTAGTGAATAGCATACAGTAAGAAAACAGAAATTTCGCAATAGGGTTTTTAAAAGCGCTGGTACAGCTGCAAGCAGAAGTACACAAACGGAACCTAGCGACAGAACTCTGAACTACAAATCTCAAATACAAACCTAAATTGTTCTACAAAGTAAATGGAACAGTTGGTTAAAAAGATTTTTTCTGAAATCACACATTTAGGAACAGAGATACTGAAAAAAACAGATTAGACATTTGCGCTTCTAGCAATGCAATTGTGCATTATTTTGGGAAGAAAACATTAGGTATACAAATAAGTTTAAGAGCGCTTTTTTGTGTTACGTATACCGCTAATTTACATATCCGGCATTCTTTCTCGTTGTTGTCTTGTGACCGTAACTGGTCGAGAGTATAAAATGTGGCACAAAAGTTTGCCCAACACTCAAACGCACTTGCACATCGGTAAGTGAAAGATGGCAAGCGATACTGTATTTATTCGACACTGCATCCGTTACAAATTTCATCAAGGAAAAAACGTGCTTTAAAAATCATGTTCATCAATCTGTTATGTTCTGGGGCAGAATATTGTAGCGAAAAGCACGTGTGAGTTTTGGTTTGGACAGTTTAAATCGGATGATTTTGATGTAAGCGATCGAGAGCGTAGCGCCGCCCCGCAGAAGGTTGCACATGACGAACTGCAAGGAACTAGCTGAACAACTGGAGGTAACTCAAGAAACCATTTCCAATCGTTTACGCGCAATGTGAAAGATTCAGAAGAAAAAAAATTGGTTCCACATAGGGTCAAACTGTTACGGCTGATCGCCACAAGTAACAATTGCTTCTATTGAATAAGTAAATCTGTCGGAAACGTCCATTCACAGGCAAAGGATTGCGTCCCGTGATATGACTGCATGACGACGCCAGGCCGCATGTCGCGAAATCAATCAAGGAAACGTTATTGACGCTTGGCTGGGAAGTTTTGGATCACCCGGTGTATAATCCCGACATAGCCCCTTCAGACAATGATTTGTTCCGATCGATACAACATGGTTTGTCTGAAGTACGACTTCATCGCGTCACACGACGAAGTATTCTTCACAGCTGGAATTCGTCTGCTGCCCGACCGAAGGCGGAAGGCGATAGATAATGACGGCGATATATTGATTCGTAAAGGTATTGTTATTGTCTCTCAAATTACATGTTGCGTTGTCTTAAAACGCTTTGAAACTTATGTGTACGCTTAATATATATGAAGTGTTTTCATAATTAGTAGTTTTTAAATGAAAAACAATTTTTTCAATTGGGTTTCTTAGTCCCCCGGAGATATTGCTGTAAACGGAAATGTGAATTACGCCTTCTAGTGAAACACTTGTGCGTTAAGAAAATTTTGGAATTTTATAATAAACACTTCGAACCGGAAACGCTTTCCCTTTTTTTAATCGAATTTTTAGAAGCAGAGATACTTACAGAAGTACGAAATATGACTACACACGGTTAGAAATCTGTGAAACGTTTTTGGGATTATTTCAATAAGTTCACACATTTTTTAGAAAAGACAGGACAAAATTTAGTCTTTGTGTAATATGTTTCGGAGTTTGGTGAAACATTCCACAATACCCGCAATTTATTCAATGCACATGCGCAAATTTTTCTGAGGTTGTGTAACGTTTCAGAGTTCCGTGTAACATTTTAGAATTTAATTAAATGTACATGAGTATTTTGCTAAGAATTGCGTAATGTTTTCAATATCGGTGTAATGTTTCGGAATTTTAACGCCGTTCGTTTGCTGCGTGACATCTTTCTCAGATTTAGGGCATGAGCCATGAAACTAAAGCTGTGTTTGCTGATCATCGTAGCATGTTGTGGTCTGCGGCGACGTAGATTCCGAATTGTGGAGACGTAGATACTGAATTCTGCCACTACGTTGGATGTGAAAATCAAGGTTTGTACTTTTCCTTTCGGTTAACAAAAGACAAATTAATTCATATTATATGCAACTGTGAAATGTCTCACCCTAGCTTTAGATTAATTGCGTTTCGTATTCAAACAAAATTGCTGATTCTTAGGTCTAATGTCTAAACGATCCTGTTAAGAGACTGTCTAATCGTGTACTTTTAGTTTTCTAAAAATGAGGACGCCTAGAACGTTTGAGTGTTACGGAATAAATGGCCGTTAGGTATACACTTTAAGATTAAAACCGTGTCAACTCTAGTTCCCTCTTCCCTAACGAAAGCAACAAATTCAAATTAAAGTTGTTTCGTAAGCTCATAATGAAGAGCTAATGGCATTCTTTTTATGTGCATGTTTAAAACATATAGAATAGGTGAGGAACCGTGGTTACGTAATATTATAAATTTTGATGTATGGTAGATGTTCTTCTTTCTTTTGATTGGGGGTTTAACGACCACCGTCAGCAGCTCAATGGGCTATAAGCAGTCGCCCGTCCCTAATTTAGGGCCACTGATCCCAGAAAAGGGAGAGAGCTAGTGCCGTAAGACAAACAAACATCTATGCTTCGCGGGATTTGAGCCCGCACCCATCTCTGAATGAGCCATCCCTTAAACCCCTGCGTCACCAGGGTGGCTGGTAAATGTTCAGTAGAAAATTCATTGCACAAGGTCCTTGCACTGTTGTGCCGCTATGCCCTTATAATTTTTTTGCCTTTCTCTCTCTCTCTCTCTCTCTCTCTCTCTCTCTCTCTCTCTCTCTCTCTCAGCGCTTACGTGTTTATAATCGAGTGAAACTTTTTCAAGTACTGATGTGCTTCTGGTAATTTTACTAGTTATTTTAGATTATCTCAGTTGCAATGAATCACCAATAGAGCAAAATTCAAACAATTCATGAGTGGCAACATAAAAACTGTATAAAAACTGATTATATTGAAACTTAGCTAGCCTGATATGCATAGCCTGATTTGGTTGAAGTACCATGCATCCATAAAAAAATTATCTTCTCAAAAACTTCTAATGCTCCCTAATTTTTTTCTCCCAAGTTTTTACTACATTTTGTTATCTGTTTCTCAATGTATAAGTTAAAAACAGGAGGAGGGGGATGGACAAGTGCATATATGCAGATAGCTTTCCTTTCGTTTTTTCAGAAATCAACTAAAATAAAATATAAATAAAAAAAGAAGCCCGATTCAGGATAAAATCCCAAAGATCAGTTTTCGTGCGACTAAATTAGTCACGTTATAATATTCTTGTGTTGCTCTAAGTTTAAAAAATGAAAAAAATTTTGAATGTCTTATTATTGTCTTATATTATGATATCTTCTTGGGGATAGGGAATCTTAGAAATTTCGGATGGTTTGATAAAAGTCACCTGGTAAATTCCTATGAAATGGCCATATCAGTGTTTTAGTATTCTATAATTTTCTAGTTATTTTGAGAATTTCATGTTTTATCAGATGAAAGTTGTAATTACTTCTCAACTAATGTGAATTATAATTAAATATGCTAAGGCGAAGTTTAGCTCTAATCTGCCAGCTTCAAAAGTATTTTTTCGAGTTTGCTGATAGCCTTTGCAGTCCACCAGTTCAAAGCTTTACAGTGTTTTCATTTTCAGTCTATTACGCCTTTGTCAAAATAAAGATGTCAGTTTTAGTTTGTATCTTTCAGAAACTGAAAAAAAATCAGGTATTTTGTATTAACTGCATTTCTGTTTTTTTAATGATTGATATTATTGATAACAGATAAGACTTTCTTTGTAACCTATGATGTGTTCCCATTAGTGCAGTTGTTTTCTTTGCAAATTACGGGTGAGGCGCCATCGTTTGAGGGTACTGTCTCCGTTAGATTCCCCTCACAGGAAGAAATCTGAAGGAGGTAAGTGCAGCAAGAGCGCCGTGGCCACATGTTAAAAAACGAGTGAATTCTGGAATAAGTCCAGTAATATCTCCATGGATTCATATGATGTGTGTCTAATTGTTTCATTAGCTGCCAAAGCCACAAACTGCGTAATAATGTTTGCGTTGATAGCTAAGGTCAAATTAGACTCTTCAAAAAATGTGGTTCCACAGTTCTCTTTGGAAACAGCCTGATGTGCTTCCAGCCGATTTTCAAAAACCGATGGACTTCTTTCTTTTTTATGAGAAGGTATGCTCTCATTTAAATGAAACCAGGCCTTTTCTGTAAGAAATGTGTTACAGCACTATGACGCTGTTTCCATGTGAACCTCATGAACCAATGGCAATAGTGATCATGTATGTCTACAGCCAACGGGAACATCTTTTGCAGTATCCTGACTTTGTGTGACTGTAATTTCTAACCCCTGGCAGCCCTGTGAGTGGTTGAATAAGATGCTCTTACTTGTGACAAATTTCCCAATTACTTACGGGGAGATCGTAACAAATGATGGTCAACTTCCTCTACAAACTGTGGTGTCACTACTGGCTGCACCTAGGACTTTTATCTCTACCAGTAATGTTTTCAAGTGATATATTGCTTATTTGCTTTTGAATTGTCGAAACACATCTATACACTAATTACTTCATTTTTCCTCCCCTGCAAATATTTGGTGTCTCGCTTCCATTTCATTTAAGTTTGATTAACGTATACTGAGTTTAGATACGTGATTCCCACAAAAATATTTTAAAATTAAATTGTGCTCCCCCCCCCCTCGAGTGTAAACATTGCACATGGAATTAATGATGGGGTAAGTTAAAACTAAGACATGATTTGCAAACGTAACTATGCTCATAATCGACAGACTCCTGAAATAATTTATCGTTATTTATTGTTGAATAATCACACAACTAAAATGCTAATGTAAGTTCACTGATAATACTAAACATAGAATGAATGAATCATTAAACAACGACTCCGCACTTTCTCTTTAGTCTATTTTAAACAGTCTTACCGTGAATCGTTATCTATTTGGTACTTAACACAAAACAGTTGATATTCCAGAGAAAATCATTTTAGGTGATCGTAATACATGTACTCTTTTAGAGCACTTTTTCTAAGAACAACAAACAACGAGTTTCCGCGCATTACTGCGACGCCATTCCAACTAATTCATGGTCGTGATCCCATAATTCTGCGTAACGAGCTGCTGGCTGTCGGCATCCACCAAACACGAACCGAAACTCACAAAAATGTAAACTTGCAGCAGGCTTCAACGAAAATAAAAGAAACAAGCAAAGGACGCCATCACCCAACATTTAAGATTATTACTGAGCATTTGTTAAAAATGACTGACTTCTGATGATCACTGCAGAGAAATAAGTTCTAGCTGGGTGTGAAAGGATACAGGATAAGATATCCGCTAGTGGTACACTGTAAAAAAAAATCTGTGGAACGTTACACAAAAAAAGGAGCAGCTTAGCTGCCTCAACATTTTTGAAAACGTTATGAATAGTATATGTCCCATACTATGAGACACATCATATACTACAAAAAACCTTCAAAATCTTCAACTTTCAGACTTTTTTAACTCAATTTACAACGGCTTTTAAAACCAATTTTTGAATACTTTTATATCAAAAATTCCCATTTTCATTTATTTTTGAACATAAAAAAGTCAAAAACATCGGATTTTTGAAAATTGAAGTTTTTACTCTGTTTTTCATAAAAAACAGAACATCATAAAAACTCACATTTTAAATCATTTTTGTGAACATTTGACGACATTTTAAAATAAAAAATGCATTAAAAGAACGGGCATCCAAAATGGATACCCCTTATAGGAAGATAAAAATTGTTGAAGATTAAAAAATATTGAAATTTTATGACATATCTTTGCAAGTAAATATACAACAAGTTTTTAATAGTTTTCATTTATAAAATCATCAGAGAATTTTCTGTTGATAACAATATCACACCAGTTAATTTTATCTTTATATTTCATAATGAAATATTCTGTTAATTCTTGGTTTTCTTCACTAAATTTGTGTTTTATTGAAATTATTGACATGTCTAAGAGTCGAAAGTTTTCTTTTATAAAATCATTACTTGATTTGTGATACATAGAAAATATTCTCATATCTAATTTACCAATATTCATTAATATAAAACTCTCAGAAAGTGTTTGATATTGAGAAATGAAAGACCAGTTTAATTTATTGTCATTGTCATTCATAAATCATTCAGAAAGAATCTGATATTGAGAAATTTTATCCCAGTTCACTTTATCATGAAATTCTGAAATAAAATCTTTAGATAATTTTTGATATTCTGATATTAAATCCCAATTTACTGCATCTTTTACACTTCTAATTATATCTTCTGAAAGTACATTGTCTTTAGAAAATGAATCCCAATTAATATTGCCCCTAATTAGCCTATCCATTTATATAGAATGTATTTTTACAAATGGAATTAAAAGTATGTTATTTTTTCAATTTCTAAGTAAGGTTTAAAAATGTTTAATTCTAAATAACACATGACTTGTATCATTCTTTTTTCCTGATGCAAAGAATATTAAAGGTTTATTTGTGTAGGCATCACCATTAAATAATATAATCTCCCCAAGTATAATTAAAACTTCAGAATAACTTCTGATTTCCCATTAGTATAATTAAGACGTAAGTAAAATGTAATTTTCATATCCATATTTTCACTCAGTTTCATATTTCTGTCAAGGAGATTGCTACTAAATTTCATAAAAACGACTGCTTCCCAGCACCAAGAGTATTATGATTTTTTATCTTCTTGAATTGTTGCATAAAATTTTTGATTATCCACATAATTTTTATTAAGTGCGTCATACGTATCCTTAGGAGATGGAATATTCACTAGTCTTATTTTGAACATCAAACTTTTCATCTTTTAAAATTAAAACGTTTTCTAAATACCTCTTATCCACTGCATTCTTATCTGCTGTAGGGTCAGCAACATTTCCTATTCTTTTACCTTTTGCATTAATTATATTCCCATCTTGAATATGTAAATATTTTTGATCCGAATTACTTAATTCATCTTTAAGTACAGCATCTAAATCTCTTATTCTTATAGCAGTTTCTTGAACAAAATCTGAAAAACTACCTTTAATATTTTTTTCTATTTCATTTTTAACTTCTAGATTATTCTCTCTTATTTGTTTTAAAACATATTCTCTTGTAGTAACATCATGTTCATCTATAGGTTCTTTACATTTTTTTCAATTGTTTTTCTTCCATATCATAATTACTACCATATGTTAATTTAAATCCATTTCCAGGAGGTCCAGGTGGTCCAATTCCAAATTCTTCATAAGATGAACCAAAAGGGTACCAGTTCATTTATTTAATCTAAAGTTTTTAAAGTTTTAAATTCCTTATTAGCCATATTAGGTGATCCTTTTTTTCTTTCATTCACGATGAAATAAAATCTATATGGTTTACCTGGAATCTCCAGTTAAATTCTAGTCTTAAATTCGAACAATTACTATACTCTGGATGGTTACATAAATTAAAATAAAAGATTGGATACAATCTCGCATAAGTTACATAACTTATAAGACATCCACTTTCAGTATTATGAGTATTTGATCCAGCTGCTAATAATTCAGAATAACATCTATTGTAATCTAACTGCCCATCTTTAAAATTCGTTTTATAAATTTCTTCTGGAACTTTTTTATTATTACATAATATCCAGCATTCAATGAGATCTAAATTATCCAAAATCGTATTATTCTGATTTTGATTGTTTTCTTTTTCTACATACTGTGGAATGACACGAACACTTAACGCCGCACCGGTGGCGCAGTGGTCTAATAGATGGCCTCTTATCATTCGTTCGAACGGGGTCCGGGTTCGAATCCCGGTGAGGCATGGATGTTGCGTTTGTCTTACGGCACTAGCTCTCTCCCTTCCCTGGAACCAGTGACCCTAAATTAGGGACGGGCGACTGCTTATACCCCATTGAGGTGCTAACGGTGGTCGTTAAACCTCCAATCAAAAAAAAAAAAAGAACACTTAACACCTCATCAGATGTAGCTCTTATATGACATGCACCACTTGATGTTGTTTGCTGATTACTTTTCTCAATTGAAGCAGAACACCAAGTAATTTCAATAGGTGTAGAATTCAAAGCTATACTCTTAAATTCAGCCTCAATGGATGGGTACAACTCTACATAAGGTAACCACAATTGAAAATCAGGTATAATAACTTTATAATTAGGATTTGCAACATCTGTGTATAACATATCATTATGACTATTTCTTTGAAATTCAAATGTAACTTTTATATCAGAAATTAATCTTCTAAAATTGTTGAGAAACCCAAACAGGTCTTAAAGGAATCCAAAATTTTATTATAATGCTGTTTTTTGTTAAAAGCCATCTCTGTCTAAATCCTTTATTATAAGAGGCATTTTCTTTTAATTTGATATCTGATCCTTTCTTTACATCTTTATTTGGATCATCTATTACTATTTTATCTTTATCAGCTGATTCTGATGTATCAACATAATACATCATATTTGTAGCCTATGAAGTGGAATAATCTTTTGTGAAATTTATAGGTCCGTTAATTTGATGAATTAATGAAGCATATACCTCCGTTTTTAAAATACCTCCGTTTTTCTTTAATTGTGCCTTACTTATAGTTATTCATTTAACATTTTTAATTTGATTAATTTGAGTTTTTGTTAAATACATATCATGATTAGCAGTTTTAGTTTTATCAATTTGCAATGTAATTTCTTCACCTTTCTTAAATGCTGATTTTAATTTATTTTTCTGACCTTCACTCAAATAAATTCTTGATACAATATAATTACTCATTTATTAAGAGAGAAACTTTGAATAATATTGTTTTACTTGCTCATTAGTCATTTTACCCTCTTTCAATAATATATCTAGTATTTGAACTACTACTTGGCTATATACTTTCTTATTTTTAGTTCCCTTACATATTTTATCTGTTAATTTATCTAAAATATTAAGACCCTCACCCATATAGTAATTCCCCATTTTGAGAGCTTCTAATGCTCTAATATATTTTCGCACCTCAGCCATTATATAATCGAAACAATCAATTTTTTTCGGTAATTTTTACTTTTTTCTTTATCTTTAGCATTATTAAGTGCTTTTACTTGCGGACATTTTAGACGTCCGATTTCACAGTTTTTTTCATTTGCGTGATTTATTATTTCATCAATCTCTTCATCAGATTTATTAACTAATTCTGAAGGTAAATCAAATCCTAACTTTTTTTATGGTGATTTTAATATAGATCCTCATCAAAAAAGTATTAAAAACCTTATGATTTCTTCATGTTAGATTTGAAAAATCCTCATATGAGATACAGACGTACCTTTGGTCCTATATAAATGCAAGAATATTTAGAAAAGAAAATGTATGTATATAGAAAAAGTTTTAATTACTATAATAAAATTAGTATATCACTAGCAGTAGGCAAATTTATATTTTAGCGCTTCAGGTTTATCAGCTTTTGCATTTATTCCTTTAGCAGCACTTTCTTTAGAAGCAGGAGTCATTGAAGTTGTTGATAGAACTCTAAATGTTTCAGAAAGAAAAGAAGAATATAAACAAGCTTACAAATTTTATAAACAGATATTAAATTTAATAAACGCGAATTCAATTTCAGAATAGGATGCTTACATTAGAGAAGAAGATTTTATAAAACATATTAAGTATTTTCCTTTAGAAAAATATGTAAAGCAAACACAGCTAAATGGTTGTAGATATGTAGTTAAAAATAGATTTACAGATAAATAAATGGTGCGCAAACAAAATATTCATATATTCAAAGAAATTAATGGAACTGGTTATATAGGGGTAATAACAGGAGGTGATATACACTGACGGAAAAAAAATCCCAACACCAAGAAGGGGTTGTGTTAGATAAACGACAGTTGGTAGGCGGTGAGAGTACATCTGTAAGATGACGTCTATGCAAATTTCGCGCTCTGCGCATACGTGTGGCGCTAGTAGCGCCCCTCGGAACATGCAAAGCAGGTTTGCTGTAAATAAGCGCTGTAACGTTCGTGAGCGTTAGTTATCGTTGAGATTCGACGTAGTGTGTTGATGTTAGTCAAAAATGCCTTTAAGAAGACGAAGAAGCCATTTTCAACAGCTCACGGAGTTTGAACGAGGTCATGTAATAGGGCTACGAGAAGGTGGATTTTCTTTCCGCAATATTGCAGAATGACTTGGCAGGAATGTAGCCACTGTGCATGATTGTTGGCAGCGGTGGTCAAGGAAAGGTTCTGCCTCAAGAAGACCAGGTTCCGGCCGGCCACGTGGTACTACTGAGAGGGAAGACCGCCGTGTACGGCGTATGGCCGTGGCGCATCGTACCGCGCCTGCGGCAGCAATTCCAGCTGCAGTTGCCACCACAGTGACACAACGAACTGTTACAAATCGATTACTTGAAGGACAGCTCCGAGCCAGACGCCCTGTAGCGTGCATTCCACTTACTCCAAACCACTGCCGTTTGCGACCTCAGTGGTGTCAAGCTAGAGCTCACTGGAGGACGGAGTGGAGATCTGTTGTGTTTTCTGATGAAAGCCGGTTCTGCCTGGGTGCCAGTGATGGCCGTGTATTGGTTAGAAGGAGGCCAGGTGAGCGCCTGCAACCAACCTGTCTGCGGCCGATACACACTGGACCTACACCTGGAGTTATGGTCTGGGGAGCAATTTCCTATGACAGCAGGAGCACTCTCGTGGTTATCCCACGCACCCTGACGGCACCGTTGTACGTCGGTCTGGTGATTAAACCTGTTGTGCTGCCATTCATGAACAGCATTCCAGGGGTGTTTTCCAACAGGATAACGCTCGCCCGCATCTCGCTGTTGTAACCCAACAAGCTCTACAGAGTGTCGACATGTTGTCGTAGCCTGCTAGATCACCAGATCTTTCACCAATCTAGCACGTATGGGGCATCATTGGACGACAACTCCAGCGTCGCCCCCAACCAGCACTCCCGTCCCTGTATTGACCGACCAAATGCAACATGCATGGAACTCCATCCCACAAACTGACATTCAGCACCTGTACGACACAATGCATGAACATTTGCGTGCTGGCATTCAACATTCGGGCGGTTACACCGGTTATTAATGTACCAGCATTTCACATTTAAAATGGCTCTTCTCGCGCTTTCATTAAGCTGTGATCTTGAAACTTTAATCGATTAAATATGTTACCTATAGAAATGTATTGTCGCCGTTTCATTCCTCTACAACTATTTTTTCGTGGTGTTGGGATTTTTTATCCGTCAGTGTAATAGGATGGTTAGAAGATAAATTAAATCCACCTGAAATGCATATACCTGGGTACCAGTATTGTGTTTACAAAATTAGAAAAGAGATTAAAAAGAGGTGATCCAGGAATTAACAGAGTTGATAAAGCTTGTAAAAAACATGATGTAGCTTATAGGGAAACTAAAGATACTAAACAGAGATATATTGCTCATCAAGAACTCTTAAACGATTTAGATTCAATTGAAAATACTACAAGTGGATTCTATCCATTAGGAGAGAAACAAGCTAGAGCTGTTATAAAACCAATTATAAAAGCAAAGAAAACATTTGGTTTAGCAATTTCATCCTATATAAATATGTATTGCTTAAAGTGCAAACAGAAAACTGAAACTAAAGACATTGAAGAAACAGTAGCTAAAAATGGAAGACCCACGGCAAAAGGAATTCGTGCAGTCTGTGGATCTAAAAAGAGTGTTTTTTTAAAGACGTCGTGAAACATGGTTACCTTAAAAATATTTATTGTACACCAGCAACTGGTTATTGTAATATTAATGAATTACAAAGGGTTTTTACATCAGCAAGATGTATATACTAAACATAAACCACTTATTTATAGATTTAAAAGAAGAATTTATGTTTCTCATGTCAAAGACTAATTTCAAGCTGCCTTATAGATATGCAAGAGTTTAAATCCTTTAATAATGACACAAATGATATTTTATCAGTGATTGATATATTCAATAAATATGCTTGGATAATTCCGATTAAAAGAAAAACAGGTGAAGAGGTAACTAGAGCATTTAAAAAAATATTTAAAGAAAGAAAACCAGAAATACTTCAGACAGATAAGGGTACAGAGTTTATAAATAAACAAACTCAAAAGTTATTCAAGGATGAAAATATTCACTGGTTCACAACTGAAAATATTGAGATAAAATGTGCTGTTATTGAAATATATAATAGAACTTTTAAGACTAAAATGTGGAAGTATTTCCCAGCAAATAATACTAGAAAGTGGATAAATATACTAGATAAATTAATTAAGAATTATAATAATTCTTATCATATATCCATTAAAATGACACCTATAGAAGCAAGTAAGAAAGAAAATGAATTAAAACTTTATAATAATTTGTATAAAGAAAAAGAGAAAAATAAACCAAAATATCAAAAAGGAGATAAAATAAGAATTTCAAAATATAAAAGAGAATTTAAGAACTTACAGAAGAAATATTATAATTTCAAGATAAAAAAAGAATTTCAAAATATAAAAGAGAATTTAATTTACAGAAGAAATATTTATAATTTCAGATATATTGAACACAGATCCTCCGACATAAAAAATAAAAGATTTAAATAATGAAGAAATTACAGGAACATTTTATGAAAAAGAACTGGTTAAATATGATAAGAAAGATGAGGTTTATAAAATTGAAAAAAATATTAGAAAGAAAAGAAATAAATACTTAGTGAAATGGTTGGGATATTCCGATGAATTTAACAGTGACGATGTAATTGGAAAAAATTTTGCAAAACGCCCCTTCGGTGGAGGGTCTATGCTTGTACCTGGCCAGCCAGGTACTTATGGGCACTGCAGCTTCTCGACCCTCCACCGGAATCAACACACCTTCTCCGATCACACACGATCTACCATGAACCCAACCTTTGAAATCAAATTTGGGACAGGGAGCCAAGCTGCTGAAATTCGAACCAATGACCTTTTGCATGCAAAGCGCTTTCTATATCCACTCGACCACTCCTGGCCAATGAATTCTTGCTTGAAACAACTATTCACATCCAAGCCAGTCAACATAAGGGAGCCAAACTGCTGAGATTCGAACCAACGACCTTTTGCATGCAAAGCGCTTTCTATATCCACTCGGCCACTCCTGCCCAATGAATTCTTGCTTGAAACATCTATTCATATCCAAGCCAGTCAAGATAAGAAAAACAGCTGTTCAAGTCTGCCTGAAGGAGGTTATGTAACATTTTGGCTCGAAATAAGTTCTTATCAGTGTTAATGGCTGCTTTTTGCATCTCAGCAAGAAAGATATTTAATTGCTTGTGCTACCATCTATATGTGAAAGAGAAAACTATTATATGAAAATAATTAGAACAATTGAATACTGATGATTTAAAAACAGATATAGATAAAAAATATTTTATCTGATAGTATTATAGAAACATATGCATGTAAAAGTAATAAATGGCTTCATTAAAAAATGTATGTTATGAACAAATCGAAGATAATTATTGGTATGGATTATTTGGAGATTTTAAATTAATAATAGATAAAAATATTGGATACTTTAAAATTTTAAGAATGGTTAGAGAATAAGCATTCTAAAGAATTAATTAACTATTTTTCTACAGCCGGAATACAGGCTGCAGAAAAAAACAATGTAATATATGAAATTAAAGGCGGTTACACTAACAAATATAATGTAAATGGCTTTTATGTATGTGAAGATTTAATTACATCAATAGCTTGTTCGATTTCACCTAAATTTTCTTTTAAAGTTAATAGAATTGTTAAAGATTATTATGTTAAAAAATTTAATGAAAAATATGAAAATAATGAAGGAAAATTAAATAAGATAAAAAAGAAAATGGAAAAATTAAAACTTGAAAATGAAAAATATAAAGAAGTATAAGAGGATATAACACCTAAAACTGCTAATTCTAAAAAGCTTCATATGCTTACTATCATACAGAAAAATAAGAAAACTCTGATTATCCTTATTATGTAATCAGATGTCAAAGAGATAAATTGAATAAAACTATTGGCAATTTAAAAATAAAGTATCCAGATTTAAATATAGTATATGAAATAAAATATAATCCTAATTCTATTAATTAAAGAAAATATATCATACATAGAAACTAAATTTAATCATCTTAATAAGAGGATATTAAAAGAATAACTAAGTTCTAAAAAGTTTTTAATAAAATGATGTCTAATAAATGGATAATTTTAATGATATTGAAGGAGCTAATTACTTTTTTTATTCATCTTCAGAAGAAGAACAAATTGAAACTCCTGAAAATTTAAAAATAATAATGAAACAAATAAAAAGAATGAAATATGATGAAGAGGAAGACTTATTATGTAGATTATAATAAATATTTAAAAAGTAGATATGTTAGTAGAATAAGATATTTTAATCAGTTTAAAAGAAAAAAAACCTTAAATTTAATAAGGAAGCAGAAGATTCATTTTTTAAATTATTGGATTTTATGTACTATGAGAAAAATTTAAGTTATGCATATTTTATTAAAAACATTTGTGACTATTATAATGTATCAAATGATATTAAAATTAATATAAATCCAAAAAATGAAAAGATCTGGCAAGACTTTAAAAGCAGCAAACTTTTCAGCTTAAAGAAAAGTATTTATAAATTTTTTTCCTAATAAATGGAGAGCAAAACATGCAAAAGTTGTAAACAAACAAAACCTATAGATGAATTTTACATTCAACGTCTTAAAGGTTACGTTTGTAGACAGAACTGTTGCAAGACTTGTGATTTTAAAAGAAAGTACCAAAACAGAATTTGTGACTGTGGAAGAGAATACAATGTAACTCATTATCAAAGACATTTAAAAAGTTGTTATCATAATAAAACCTATATAAATTTACATCCTAATAAATGGAGTTAAAAAATCTGAAGCCTGTTATTGTGCAGCATCTTAAAAGTGCTCTGAATGTTATAAGCCTTCAGAAACTCAGAAATGCTGCAAAGCAATTAAAAATCAAACAATCAAAAAATGTAAGAAAAGGTGATTTAATTAAACCATTAATAAAATATATTAGAAAAACAGGTGAATATAAACCTGTTTTAGTAGATATTCTTGGATTAAATGTATCAGAATGTTTAGACAGAAAGAGAAAAATATTTATTAATCATCCAGAAAAAAGGAAAATAATTAAATAAATATTTGATTCTTTAATTTAAAATTCAAAGATAATAAACTGAAACTAAGAAAGGAAAAGAAAATTAAAACAGCTGTAAATCTTGAAAAATTATTTAAACCTGATTATGAAATTATTCAAACAAAAGGAATATATATAAAAAAATGTATGGTACATAGAAAGAATTATAGAGTAGCTGGTGTAAATATTAAACCTGAACAATGTTTTGATATTTTACAAAATATATTTAGAAAAGCTATTGGTAAAATTCAAGGAAAAGTAGATATAATAGTATACAGTCCTAATCTCAATAAACCATTTCATGATAAAATGATGTCAACAAATGATGCTTATGAATATTATATATATAAATGATCTGATCAAATAGAGCATAAAGAATTAGATATTACAGACTGTATATTTGATTTTAATGTGGTTGAATTACTTGAAGCAGGAAAACATTTAATAATAGTTAAAGAAGATGATATTGTAAATAAAAGAAGTATATGCCAAATAAAAAATAATGATAATATTTGTTTAGCTAGATCAATTGTAACAGCATTAGCAATTCAAAATCCTGAGGTGTTATGTAATAAATTAAACCATGAAAAAATATCAAAGAATGATGTAACATATATTAAAAAAGGTAGAGTTTTACAAAAAACATTAGCTATAAAATTGCATGAAATATGTAATATTATTTTAGAAATATGTAATTTAGATCATGTTAAAATATTTGAAGAATTTTTAGAAATTAAAATTAATATATTTTGTAGAGAGAATTTTAACGAAAGAATATATAGTGGTACTTATAAACCTGCATGTATCTTTATATTTAAAAATAGAAATCATTTTGATGTTATTATTTCTATTAAAGGATTTTTAGGTAGAAGAAATTATTGTGATTACTGTCAAATAAGTTATGATAAAAAGGATAAACATAAATGTCCTCTTAAATGTGTTACGTGTTGTACCCATCATCGTCATGTTTCAAAGAAATCAAAATGTGATAGATGTTTAACAACAGATAGCAAATATTGTAATAGTGATGAAATATTTTGTAAAAAATGTAATAGATTATTTAAAGGTAAAGAGTGTTTTATATACCATGAAATGAAAGATAAGAAAGGTATAAGTGTTTGTAATAGTTTTTGGAAATGTTTAAAATGTAAACGAATTATTAATCAATATGAGAGGAAATCAAAAATACATATAAAGGTAACTTGATCACGCTAGTTACGTTAAATGAAATAGATCAAGTTACCTTTATTTGTTAATATTGTTACGTGTTGTACCCATCATCGTCATGTTTCAAAGAAATCAAAAGAACACAGATGTTGTGAAAAACGATGTAAAAACTGTTGGCAATGAGTTCTAACTGATCATAAATGTTTTTTGAAACATAAAGATGCAAAAGGTGGTAAATGTAAAAAAAGACTGTTAAAAATATTCCATTTAAAGATAAATAGTGTGAAAAATGTAAATATGAATATACTGAAAAATTATTCTTTTTTGATGCTGAAACGAAACAAGAAACAGGAATTCATGAAGTAAATCTAGTTGTAAATCATGGTTTTAATGGGGATGAAAATATATTTAAAAATGAAGATGAATATTGTGAATGGTTATTTGATAAAAACCATTACGGCTATGCAGTATTAGCACATTATGGAAAAGGATTTAATTTTCAATCCTTAGCTAAGTATTGTTTTAAAAATAAAATTGAAGTATTCACTATATATAATGGAAATGAACTTAATTATATGCAAATTCTTTGTTTAAACATGAGATTTAGTGATTCTATTAATTTTACATTAGTTCCATTAAGAGATTTTCCTAAAACATTTGGATTAGAAGAATTATGAGAATTATGTAGGTTGGAAAAAAATATTTCTTTTTCCATTATTCCTCCTTTATATGCAAACTTACCACCATAATATTTATACAAGTTTTTTATACAATTTTTAATCTCATCAGTACTTATCGAAAGAGATTTTTGATCTGGAAATCTTTTAAGTTTTAATCCATGAATATCTCTTGTACATTTATATATAATTCTTCGCTCTCTATCATTTAATATATAATGAGGTTCAAATACTTGAATTGTTTCCTCTATAGGTTGATGTAAATGACACCAACTTATCTCTCTGATTATAATTTTATTTGGAAGAATAAATCCTTAAAAATTGAAAATCAGTGTAATGTCATCCATTTATATAGAATTATTTTTATAAATGAATTTAAAAGATCAAAATATAGATTTAATATCCAAAAGGCACAGTATCATAATCATCTAAAATTCTTCTTTTATCAAATCCAAACATGTATCTTTTATTTGTTTTCTTAACCATAATATTTCTATCTTTTGGGATTTGAAATTGATTACTTTCCGCATCTAAATACTCTGTTTCTCTTGTAATTACTTCCATTCTTTCATTGAAATTTAGAACAAGTTTCACTCTCATAACTCATTTTAAATCCTTTAACTTATCCTTTTAGAGTTCCATCATTTAATATATATCCATAATCTTTAGAAGCTTAAGATATCCATGATTTCATATATTTATCATCTCCTAATTCATCAGTCCATACACCCAACATACATTCTGTTTTTATTTTATTTGTACCATCTTCAATTTATACAATACTATCGGTATCATAATATATCACTTTATCTCATAATTTATCAAGCATTTTATATAATCTTATTCTTGCAGAACTAGTTCTAAATGCTGCAATATAAACGTTCGTATTAAAATTATTTTCGGCATATTGGTCTTTCTTTTTATAAGTAATTTCTACACAATCATCATTCATGAATATCATGTTTAATTCCTTAATATTATCATTCAATATAATTCTATAAAAATCTTCTGATTCCATTACATATTCAGTTTGTTTCATATTTTTTTGTTGTCCAAACTTACCCCATAAAGAGTTTAAACATATTTTAGCTATAAATCTCAATCCAGGATTCGTTTTTATTTCATCTAAATTTATATCTAATTTTTCTTTTACAATTTTCTTATATTCATTAATATATTTTTATATTGTTCTTTAGTTTTAAAATCTTTAGGACCTTTCAATTTATCATCTGTTTCTAGTTTTATTTTTAAGAACATTTTAACATAATCTTTAAATAATTTTCTCTAAATACATAGTTTATCTGTTTTATTTTCAAAATTCCATACTTCATATATATTTAAAATTTTATAACCTTTTTTAAGTGCTAATCTCATTTCGTCAGTAGTCCAAGTACCAATAAAACATCTTTCAGTATGAAAACATTCTTTATTTCTGACTTCATAGCAGTCTTTACATCTTTTCTTTTCTACAATTTGATTCGATTTTAAATGATTACATTTTATAGTTTGAGTATTAATTTTTCGCCTTTATATAGTAACACAGGGTGATATAATATTCTAGGTGATAACACTTTGCATTTTATTAATCCAAACCATTTCTTATCATATTTCTTAGGATTAAATATTTTTGTAGGGTGACCAATTGGATAATTATCAAAATCATTAACAGTTGGATATAATGAACATACATCTATATATCTACCTTTTTCATTTCCTTTGAATTCAGACTTTAAATTTGGTGGTTCACATCTACCACCATAAAAAGCATCTAAAAAATCTTCAGTTTTCATATATTTTTTGATTTCCTTATTATTATCAAAATCACATTCCCATATTTCAAGTAATTCATATCCATTATCTTTTATCTTTTTATTTATTCTTTTTGTTTGTTTATATAAATTTTCATACATATTTGATTTTGAATATTTATAGTTGATTCTCTATAACATCTAGGACATCCATGCCAATGTCATCCTTGAAATTGATATTTAGTATTTTCATAAAATCCACATCTTTATAATATTTTTTACCTAATTTTAATTTCTTTTCTCCACCATTTTAAGCATGTTGTATATTAATATAATGTTTTTGAGATAAATAATCTAACCAAGCAATAGATTTGTTACTATATTTATCTTTATGAATTATATCATCATCAACAGCAATTGTATCTTCTTTTAGGATCTTCTTTATCTGTGTATCTTCTTAATTGTATCTTCTTTTATCTGTGTAAATAGCCATACATACACCTGCTAATATAATATATTTAAAGGGATCTATGTTTGCAATTTCTAAAAATAATCTTCGAAATTCTAAACATTCTCTTCTTAAAATATCTACATCAGATCTACAGTATTTAGTAAATTCTTTTTAAAAATCAAATATTTCATGATTCACAGTATTATACCATTTATCATACATTTCTCTCTGTTTTAATGTCATAGAATCATTAAAACATTTCTAACAAATCTGAACAAGGTTTTGCATAATATATCTGAAAAATAATTCTCTATAAAAATGTTCCTGAAATTTTCGTTTGCACCAAGTTAGATAATTGTTTACTATTTCCATAAATTACTTTTAGCATTTCAAAAATGAACTCCAATAAGGGCAATTGCTGATGTACTCGTTAATTCTTTAAAAACATAGGTAATGTAGTAACAGCTCGTATTGAATGTTATGCTTACTGAATGAAGAAAGATAAGGACAATTTACTCATAAGTTTTCTCAGATTTGAAAAGATGAGTCATAAGAATGAAATAGGAAAAAACACTGTTCTTAACAAATGTTAATTGTGTGTTATACATATATACTCCACCTTTTGTAAAGAATGCACCTGTACAAATACATGCGTTCGAGGATAAGAAACCTATGGCACATACAAAACCAATTTTCAGTTTACCCAAGCTTGACTGAAAAATCAATGATTTTTACATCCGAGACACTTTAAATTTATACAGTATTGTGCCTTCTCAAGACGTCAATTACTCACTGAAAAAACGATACAAGATAGAACTTACCCTGTATCATTTTTTACACCCAGTTAAAGTTTATGTAACTTATCCTATATCCTTTCACACCCAGCTAGAACTTATTTCCCTGCAGTGATCATCAGAAGTCAGTCATTTTTAACAAATGCCCAGTAATCATCTTAATTGTTGGATGATGGCGTCCTTTGCTTGTTTCTTTTATTTTCGTCGAAGCCTGCTGCAAGTTTATATTTGTGAGTTTCGGTTCGTGTTTGGTAGATGCCGACAGCCAGCAGCTCGTTACACAGAATAATGGGATCACGACCATGGATTAGTTGGAAGGGCGGGGCAGTGATGCGCGGGAACTCGCTGTTTGTTATTCTTACAAAAATGTAATACGATCACTTAAAAAGATTTTCACTGGAATATAAACTGCTTTGTGTTAAAGTACCAAATAGATAAAAATTCACGGTAAGACTGTTTAAAATAGACTGAAGAGAAAGTGCGGAGTCGTTGTTTAATGATTCATTCATTCTATGTTTAGTATTATCAGTGAACTTACATTAGCATTTTTTGGTTGTGTGATAATTCAAGAATAAATAACGATAAATTATTTCAGGAGTCTGTCAATTATGAGCACGGTTACATTTGCAAACCATTTCTTAGTTTTAACTTACACCATCATTAATTACATGTGCCTTGTTTACACCCGAGGGGGGGAGGAGCACAATTTAATTTTAAAATATTATTGTGGGAATCACGTATCTAAACTCGGTATACGTTAATCAAACTTAAATGAAATGGAAGCGAGACACCCACTATTTGCAGGGGAGGAAAAAATGAAGTAATTATGTATAGATGTGTTTCGACAATTCAAAAGCAAATAAGCAATATATCACTTGAAAACATTACTGGTAGAGATAAAAGTTCTAGGTGCAGCCAGTAGTGACACCACAGTTTGTAGAGGAAGTTGACCATCATTTGTTACGATCTCCCCGTAAGTAATTGGGAAATTTGTCACAAGTAAGAGCATCTTATTCAACCACTCACAGGGCTGCCAGGGGTTAGAAATTACAGTCACACAAAGTCAGGATACTGCAAAAGATGTTCCCGTTGGCTGTAGACATACATGATCACTATTGCCATTGGTTCATGAGGTTCACATGGAAACAGCGTCATAGTGCTGTAACACATTTCTTACAGAAAAGGCCTGGTTTCATTTAAATGAGAGCATACCTTCTCATAAAAAAGAAAGAAGTCCATCGGTTTTTGAAAATCGGCTGGAAGCACACCAGGCTGTTTCCAAAGAGAACTGTGGAACCACATTTTTTGAAGAGTCTAATTTGACCTTAGCTATCAACGCAAACATTATTACGCAGTTTGTGGCTTTGGCAGCTAATGAAACAATTAGACACACATCATATGAATCCATGGAGATATTACTGGACTTATTCCAGAATTCACTCGTTTTTTAACATGTGGCCACGGCGCTCTTGCTGCACTTACCTCCTTCAGATTTCTTAATGTGAGGGGAATCTAACGGAGACAGTGTTAAAACACTACCCTCAAACGATGGCGCCTCACCCGTAATTTGCAAAGAAAACAACTGCACTAATGGGAACACATCATAGGTTACAAAGAAAGTCTTATCTGTTATCAATAATATCAATCATTAAAAAAACAGAAATGCAGTTAATACAAAATACCTGATTTTTTTTTCAGTTTCTGAAAGATACAAACTAAAACTGACATCTTTATTTTGACAAAGGCGTAATAGACTGAAAATGAAAACACTGTAAAGCTTTGAACTGGTGGACTGCAAAGGCTATCAGCAAACTCGAAAAAATACTTTTGAAGCTGGCAGATTAGAGCTAAACTTCGCCTTAGCATATTTAATTATAATTCACATTAGTTGAGAAGTAATTACAACTTTCATCTGATAAAACATGAAATTCTCAAAATAACTAGAAAATTATAGAATACTAAAACACTGATATGGCCATTTCATAGGAATTTACCAGGTGACTTTTATCAAACCATCCGAAATTTCTAAGATTCCCTATCCCCAAGAAGATATCATAATATAAGACAATAATAAGACATTCAAAAATTTTTTCATTTTTTAAACTTAGAGCAACACAAGAAAATTATAACGTGACTAATTTAGTCGCACGAAAACTGATCTTTGGGATTTTATCCTGAATCGGGCTTCTTTTTTTATTTATATTTTATTTTAGTTGATTTCTGAAAAAACGAAAGGAAAGCTATCTGCATATATGCACTTGTCCATTCCCCTCCTCCTGTTTTTTTTTTTTTTTTTTTTTTTATTTGAGGTTTAACGACCACCGTGAGCAACTCAATGGGCTATAAGCAGTCGCCCGTCCCTAATTTAGGGTCACTGGTTCCAGGGAAGGGAGAGAGCCAGTGCCGTAAGACAAACACAACATCCATGCCTGACCGGGATTCGAACCCGGACCCCTTACGGACGAATGATCATAGGCCATCGCCTTAGACCACTGCGCCACCGGGGCGGCCCTCCTGTTTTCAACTTATACATTGAGAAACAGATAACAAAATGTAGTAAAAACTTGGGAGAAAAAAAATTAGGGAGCATTAGAAGTTTTTGAGAAGAGAATTTTTTTTTTTATGGATGCATGGTACTTCAACCAAATCAGGCTATGCATATCAGGCTAGCTAAGTTTCAATATAATCAGTTTTTATACAGTTTTTATGTTGCCACTCATGAATTGTTTGAATTTTGCTCTATTGGTGATTCATTGCAACTGAGATAATCTAAAATAACTAGTAAAATTTCCAGAAGCACATCAGTACTTGAAAAAGTTTCACTCGATTATAAACACGTAAGCGCTGAGAGAGAGAGAGAGAGAAAAGGCAAAAAAATTATAAGGGCATAGCAGCACAACAGTGCAAGGACCTTGAGCAATAAATACTCCATTGGATATTTACCAGCCACCCCGATGTCGTAGGGGTCTAAGCAATGGCACATTCGTCCGAGATGGGTGCGGTTTCAAATCCCGCGAGGCATAGATGTTTTGTTTGTCTTACGGCACTGGCTCTCTTCCTTCTCCGGGATCAGTGGCCCTAAATTAGGGACGGGCGACTGCTTTTAGCCCATTGAGCTGCTCACGGTTGTCGTTAATCCTCCAATAATGAAAAGAAAGAACATCTACCTTTCATCAAAATTTATAATATTACGTAACCACGGTTCCTCACCTATTCAGTATGTTTTAAACATACACATAAAAATTATGCGATTAGCTCTTCAGTACGAGTGTACGAAACAACTTTATTTGTACATTTTTTGCTTTCGTTAAGGAAGAGGGAACTACAGTTGACACGGTTTTAATCTTAAAGTGTATACCTAACGGACATTTATTCCGTAACACTCAAACGTTCTAGGCGTCCTAATTTTTTAGAAAACTAAAAGTACATGATTGCACAGTCTCTTAACAGGATCGTGTAGACATTAGGCCTAACGATCAGCAATTTTGTTCAAATACGAAATGCAATTAATCTAAAGCTAGGGTGAGACATTTCTCATTTGTATATAACTTAAATTAATTGGTCTTTTGTGAACCGAAAGGAAAAGTACAAACCTTGATTTTCACATCCAACGTAGTGCCAGAATTCTGAATCTACGTCTCCACAATTCGGAATCTCCGTCGCCACAAACCACAATATGCTACGATGACCAGCAAACACATCTTTAGTTTCACGGCGCATGCCCTAAATCTGAGAAAGATGTCACGGAGCAAGCGAACAACGAGAAAATTCCGAAACATTACACCGATATTGAAAACATTACACAGTTCTTAGAAAAATACTCATGCACATTTAGTTAAATTCGGAAACGTTACACGGAACTATGAAACTTTACACAACCTCAGAAAAATGTGCGCATGCGCATTAAATAAATTGCGGGTATTGTGGAATGTTACACCAGATTCCGAAACATATTATACAAAGCATAGAAATTTGCCCTGTTACACAGAACTTTAAAAAAAAAATGTGTGAACTTATTCAAATAATCTCAAAAACGTAACACAGATTTCTAACCGTGAGCGGATTTTACGCTCTCTAGCGGCGAAATTGTGCATCAGATAAAATCCGGAATGTGAGGATCAGCATTCCCACATTTCAAGCTTCCCACCGCAAAAAGTATTTTTCAAACCGAACTAATAGTTGCAGAAATATGGTGCACACAGGCAGACAGATGGATAAAGTGGTAAGATAATAAGCACCATCTTTTTTTACAAAAGACGTGTTAAAAACTCATGCTACAGGGAAGCATTTCAGATAACTGATTTAGGATTTGTCTGCTTGATAAAATTACAATTCAAAATACCAATATACCAAATAATAAAACTTAGGAACAAATTACTCGCTGTGTGCCAAAACGGTGAGTTAATCAATAGAAGAGAATGTTTCGTAATTAAAACCAATGTATCCATAACAAATGCATACCTGAATTTCTGTGTACTGTTAACTATTCACGTGCTTACGCGGCAGAATTTCTCTGCACTTTCTACAAGCAAACACCTGTGCATCAAAATACATCTTTTTTCATTTTTATTGTATTCTAAAATTCCAAAGGAAAAAAAAAGGAAAGAGAAGAAAAGAAAAGAGGAAGCTAAATATAATTCAATGCCTCTTTTTCAAGTTCAAGGGGAGGGGGAGATTCGAACACATAGTATTTACAAGCTGCTAGAAACAAACCGATTGGTTTTTGTTATCTGGTATTTTGTTATGTGGTACAGTATAAACCGTAAATATTTCCCGTATTTTTGTCATTAATACTTTCCTCTCAAAGTTTAAAACGAACGCGAGTCTCAGATCTTCAAGGAAAATTTATGAACAGAAAAACAAGAAGAGTACTGTGTGAAATTAACTGTATTAAAATCGATCGGGTAATAAAGGAAATTTTTACCTAGCTAAAAGATCTTCTTCACAAGTTCATTTTAAAGTACAAAAACTTCTATACTGTAACACCCACAACGTAAAAAATTCCCAACGCAAATAAAAAATGAAGGTTTTTTTTATTTGCTTTGTAGAAAACCGGAAGAGATTTACATTCACCGTGTTTTGCTTAAACCGAAAAACCTTAGAACAACCACTGCAAAAAATCTAAAATCTTTACTTTCCGATGAAAATCTAAAAATACATAAAAAATGCAAATGCGTCAAATTTGCGGCATACTTAAAAAATAATATCTTCTGTCCTACCTGAAAGAAATTTTGAAAATTTTCAAAGCCGGAAAAAGGACGTGCTAAACAGACACACCAACAGACGGTCGAATGGACAAACAGTAAATTTCCAAAAAATGCGCTGTCAAGGACCTGTCGTCAGATAATCGAATAATAAAAACATAAATTATTTAGACCGCTCCAATTCTTTTTCGTTTTTATTTTCTACTTTCAAAGTAGCAAATTAAAAAAAACATACCACTGATGAAATTTCTCAGGTATCATCCAAATCGATGTCTAAAGAGAAACAAGAAAAATAACACCGAATTTTCAGTTGTAATGAGCTCGTGTTTTGAATGCTTTCTGATACGAATGAAGTATTTCAGTCATACATAGACAATGGGACCCACCACAGAAAATAAAAAAGTAATCAACCGCATTTCTACCATTGTTAAAACATCTAAAAACAGAATCTTTTAATTTCCCCCAGTAGCTGCCAAACAACCTGTTACGAAATTTAAAAAATTATGCTCAAGGAAATTCTCTTGGCTGAAGAAATATAGCAGAATCAAAGCGATTTCTGTATTTAGAAGAACGGACATGGAGGAAAACATGATCAAACTTTACACCCCTTACCGAAGAATTTTAAATTATAGAAAAGTAGAAAATATGTGAAAAATGTTCTGCAGAACAAAGGAAAATGCTTTTTTCAAATAAGTCTCTTGGAAGCACAGATAGCGACAAAAAGGTTTTGACATTTCTGCCCCCTACCAGGTAAATTGCGCCTTATTTTAAAAGGATAATATTCCCCATCCTTACTGTAAATAATAGCAACAAACGATATTTTTTACTAGTAGAATTTTAGAAGCGGAGCTACCGCATTTAACAGAAATATACACTAATATCTCTTAGTGGCAGAACTGTCAAGTCCTCACAATTGGGGCAAAATGTTCTACAATGTACAATTTGTACAAATGCCGCTTCATAAAAACTGAGAGTAATTTTTTTTTTCTGAGTCGGCAGCAGACGAAAGGGGGAAAATAACCAGGCAGACAACTAACTGAATTAAGGATGTATGAATGGCAACAATTATTAGCCGTGGCAGATGATTCTGGTTTTGTTATTGCGCAGTTGTTTAAGGTACGTCTGCATTTCGCCATACAGCAATGGAGGTGAGTGATTCAGAGTTAAGAAGTGAAACTGGTTCTGCGTCTTCTGCGATAAAATTTTGCTATCGTTAGGGTAAAACGGCTCCAGAAACAGTTGATTTATTGAAAAAGCTTACAAATATAAATGTTTGGGTGAATCAACAATTTTTTGATGGCGCTATGAATTCAAAAAAGAGCGTTTGTCGGTAGAACTCGCTCTTAGGACTGGTCAACCTGAAAGTGTTGTTAAGGAGGTATTGTTAACACTGCTTGGGCAATCCTAGACCGACGAATAACGTGTGAAGACATAGCAGCGTCAACTAATATTTTAAAAACGACGTCCTTCCGTATTCTACGCGACAAATTACTGCTGCATCGTTTGTGTTCCAGATGGGTACCTGATCACCTGACGAGAGAACAATTGTTAGCCAGAGTTCAGGTGTGTCATGAGTGGAAAAAATGGTTGCAAAGGATCCAAACTTTGTAAACACAGTAATAACTGCCGGTGAAACATGGGCCCACTGTTTCGATCCCCTCACGAAGCGCACAAAGGGTATCTGGAAACACAAAGGCTTGCCTCCTCCGAAAAAAAAGTCCGCCGAATCAAATCAGCTGCGAAAGTGATGATGATGATAATTGTCTTTGATCATAAAGGTGTAGTCTACCAGCATACCGTTCCTCCACAAATTACTGTCAATATCAGCCCACATGTGGTTGCTTGTGTTCAACCGTTTCTTAGGAAATGTAGTATTGAAATCATGCCACAGCCTGCCTACAGTCCTGACCTCGCTCCGTGGAATTTTTGGTTGTTTCCAACAATGAAGGAGAAGTTCCTTGGCGCAACATTCAACACAAATGCTGACGTTCTTCAAGCTGTACAGGGGTCGCTAAAGCAGCTCCCACAAAATGCCTTCGGCACATTCTTTGAAGAGTGAACTGAACGATGGGACCGTTGCATATCATCCGCGGGAAGATAGTTTGGGTAAGAATAACATATTTTTTGTACCTATATTTCTTCATTTTGTTTTTACTCTCAGTTTTTATGGAACGGCCGTTGTAAATACGCTCATGTGCACGAGTTAAAGTACAAAAGGATTTTCCATCGTAAAAAGAAATGAAACATGTTGTCTGGAAATTTTACAGGAAGTATGATGGATTCTCACGGGTATCTAAAGAAACGCATGAGTGCATTATGACACGGGTATGATGTTACAGCGGGCGCTGCACGTAGACTAGAGGAGCCAATAGTCGTGAAAGGCGGTCAAAAATAAAGGTATAAAAGACCTTCGCTTTTGTCAAACTACAAAAGAGGGCCGCGCATGGCCTAATGGTCAACGTTCGTGACTGCAATGGAGGAATCTCCGGTTCGATCCCGGGAAGGTACGAATGCTAGAGCCACTAAATGTCCCCGGCGAGAGTCGAATGGTTGGATTAAGCCGTCAAACCCAGGGAACTGGCCCCACCGGTAATAAATAAGGGCGTCTCCCTCCCCCCCCCCCTTTTCTACCTCGCTCCCGTGTCACTTTCCTATCGGACCCATTAGCCCAATTCTCCTAGCTTCCTATTTCTAAGGGTTGTTTAAAACTTGGGGTCAGACATTTCCTTCCTAAAATCTTCTACGTATGGTCTGATGTGATCAAACTACAAGTAAAGGATATGTTGTCTTGAAAATGTCACACAGACACCGTTTAAGCGATCATATGTGATGGCGTGAGATTGTGAGACTGGAGGCCGTGTAATGCCAAGCAGAAGTGACACGTTGGTTTCGTGTATTTCGAATGGTTACCAATAACCTCAAGAAACAGTCCCAAATTACGAGAAGTCTTACGAGGCAAACTGTGAAAGATCGTCCAAGATCTATTTCCATCCCCGATGATCGCTTTCTTGCCTAACTGTGAGACGCCACAGAATCATGACATCACGTCAGCTGGCTTCATAGCTGACAGCAGCAACTGGATGATCATTGATCAGTATCCCACTGGACAGTAACCAGAAGCCTTCATGCTAGGAGACCTGTGGGTGTTCCTACAGGAGATAACAATTACGTTGAGCTCGGGAACATCTGCACTAGACACGTGAACCATTGGCCTAACGTTCGTCTCATGGATGAGTCGCGTTTCTCATTTCAAAAGAATTATCGGCGTGTATTCACCTGGAGAGAACGTATCAGGCATTAGCATTAATCAGTCACCCTGGAGAGGAATACATATGGAGTCGGGGGTTGTATTGAGTGGACAGGCATCAAGCGCAACGCATGAACTAACCTGCACCTGTTACCCCAGGGGTTCCATCAATTCCATCCACTATTGAGGAGAGATCGATGTTTGCTTGTTCGCAGCGGCTGCCGACCCATAATTTGTTTAAATGCAGGACAATGCCCGAATTCACACTGTTCAACCGGTGTTGGGAAACCCTGAAAGTGAAGGTGTTGCTGTCATGGATTGGCCAGCAAGGTTTCCGGACCTTAATCCTATATAACACCTGTAGGACGCTTTGGGAAGATAGGTGGCTGCCCTGAGAACCCCTCCAAGAAACGTACAGGTGCTACGAAGTGTTCTTGTACAGTAGTACGACAGAATACTCTCAAAACTCATTGACTCTGATTTTGGCACCCTGCTGCGGCGCTGTCAATTGTGTGTCACCATTAAAGACGATCACACATTATATTAATGCCACGGTTTTTCCTTCTGGTATGTTTCTGAATTTTTATATCACCTGCGGCGCTGTCAATTGTGTGTCACCATTAAAGACGATCACACATTATATTAATGCCACGGTTTGCCCTTCTGGTTTGTTTCTGAATTTTTTATTTCTGCTGCGGCGTTGTCAATTATGTGTCACCATGAAAGACGATCACACATTATATTAATGCCACGGTTTGTCTCTCTGGTATGTTTCTGAATTTTTTATATCTGCTGCGGCGCTGTCAATTATGTGTCACCATGAGAGACGATCACACATTATATTAATGCCACGGTTTGTCTCTCTGGTATGTTTCTGAATTTTTATATCTGCTGCGGCGCTGTCAATTATGTGTCACCATGAAAGACGATCACACATTATATTAATGCCACGGTTTGTCCTTCTGTTATGTTTCCTAATTTCTTATATCAGCTGCGGCGCTGTGAATTATGTGTCAACATGAAAGACGATCACACATTATATTAATGCCACGGTTTGCCCTTCTGGTTTGTTTCTGAATTTTTTATATCTGCTGCGGCGTTGTCAATTATGTGTCACCATGAAAGACGATCACACATTATATTAATGCCACGGTTTGCCCATCTGGTATGTTTCTGAATTTTTTATATCTGCTGCGGCGTTGTCAATTATGTGTCACCATGAAAGACGATCACACATTATATTAATACCACGGTTTGCCCATCTGGTATGTTTCTTAATTTTTTATATCTGCTGCAGCGCTGTCAATTATGTGTCACCATGAAAGACGATCACACATTATATTAATGCCAAGGTTTGTCCTTCTGGTATGTTTCTGAATTTTTATATCTGCCGCGGCGTTGTCAATTATGTGTCACCATGAAAGACGATCACACATTATATTAATGCCACGGTTTGTCCTTCTGTTATGTTTCCTAATTTTTTATATCAGCAGCGGCGCTGTGAATTATGTGTCAACATGAAAGACGATCACACATTATATTAATGCCACGGTTTGCCCTTCTGGTTTGTTTCTGAATTTTTTATATCTGCTGCGGCGTTGTCAATTATGTGTCACCATGAAAGACGATCACACATTATATTAATGCCACGGTTTGCCCATCTGGTATGTTTCTTAATTTTTTATATCTGCTGCGGCGCTGTCAATTATGTGTCACCATGAAAGACGATCACACATTATATTAATGCCACGGTTTGCCCATCTGGTATGTTTCTTAATTTTTTATATCTGCTGCAGCGCTGTCAATTATGTGTCACCATGAAAGACGATCACACATTATATTAATGCCAAGGTTTGTCCTTCTGGTATGTTTCTGAATTTTTTATATCTGCTGCGGCGTTGTCAATTATGTGTCACCATGAAAGACGATCACACATTATATTAATGCCACGGTTTGTCCTTCTGTTATGTTTCCTAATTTTTTATATCAGCTGCGGCGCTGTCAATTATGTGTCACCATGAAAGACGATCACACATTATATTAATGCCACGGTTTGCCCTTCTGGTTTGTTTCTGAATTTTTTATATCTGCTGCGGCGTTGTCAATTATGTGTCACCATGAAAGACGATCACACATTATATTAATGCCACGGTTTGCCCTTCTGGTATGTTTCTTAATTTTTTATTTCTGCTGCGGCGCTGTCAATTATGTGTCACCATGAAAGACGATCACACATTATATTAATGCCACGCTTTGTCCTTCTGGTATGTTTCTGAATTTTTTATATCTGCTGCGGCGTTGTCAATTATGTGTCACCATGAAAGACGATCACACATTATATTAATGCCACGGTTTGCCCATCTGGTATGTTTCTTAATTTTTTATATCTGCTGCAGCGCTGTCAATTATGTGTCACCATGAAAGACGATCACACATTATATTAATGCCACGGTTTGCCCATCTGGTATGTTTCTTAATTTTTTATATCTGCTGCAGCGCTGTCAATTATGTGTCACCATGAAAGACGATCACACATTATATTAATGCCAAGGTTTGTCCTTCTGGTATGTTTCTGAATTTTTTATATCAGCTGCGGTGCTGTCAATTATGTGTCACCATGAAAGACGATCACACATTATATTAATGCCACGGTTTGCCCTTCTGGTTTGTTTCTGAATTTTTTATATCTGCTGCGGCGTTGTCAATTATGTGTCACCATGAAAGACGATCACACATTATATTAATGCCACGGTTTGCCCTTCTGGTATGTTTCTTAATTTTTTATATCTGCTGCGGCGCTGTCAATTATGTGTCACCATGAAAGACGATCACACATTATATTAATGCCACATTTTGTCCTTCTGGTATGTTTCTGAATTTTTTATATCTGCTGCGGCGTTGTCAATTATGTGTCACCATGAAAGACGATCACACATTATATTAATGCCACGGTTTGCCCATCTGGTATGTTTCTTAATTTTTTATATCTGCTGCAGCGCTGTCAATTATGTGTCACCATGAAAGACGATCACACATTATATTAATGCCAAGGTTTGTCCTTCTGGTATGTTTCTGAATTTTTTATATCTGCTGCGGCGTTGTTAATTATGTGTCACCATGAAAGACGATCACACATTATATTAATGCCACGGTTTGTCCTTCTGTTATGTTTCCTAATTTTTTATATCAGCTGCGGCGCTGTCAATTATGTGTCACCATGAAAGACGATCACACATTATATTAATGCCACGGTTTGCCCTTCTGGTTTGTTTCTGAATTTTTTATATCTGCTGCGGCGTTGTCAATTATGTGTCACCATGAAAGACGATCACACATTATATTAATGCCACGGTTTGCCCTTCTGGTATGTTTCTTAATTTTTTATTTCTGCTGCGGCGCTGTCAATTATGTGTCACCATGAAAGACGATCACACATTATATTAATGCCAAGGTTTGTCCTTCTGGTATGTTTCTGAAATTTTTTATATTTGTGTGCGTGTGTTTCGAATAACACGTTTATTTGAAATGTATTCAGTGCTTCATCTTGATTTTGGAGTATGTTACTTGTTGTTGTCCATGTTATTGTTCTAATGCCTTTCGGTGTAATATCTGAACCGTTTTCTCAGAATGTCAGTACTTGTAACTAACTTTTGCAGACGAATGTAATATACGGAGCAGAGATGGGAACGGGTCGCGTGTCAACGGATCAGCGGATGGACAATTCTAGCTGCTTTATTTCGGTTTATTTTATTTATTTTTCCCCGGTTTTATTTCGATTAAAAGAAAAATAATATTTCAAAGAAAAATACGTAATTTTGTACTAAATAGTGGTGCCAGCGGACTGAAAAATGATTTGTCATGCAATATGTGTCTTCAGAAGGAAAAGTGTCCCTTCCTTCTGATGGGCAATGATGAAAACAACATCTACATTTTGGAAATTTTCAACTCATTATAAACTTGTGAAAATCGGTGTAGCCGCGAAACATATTCTGAAGCTTGATATATTAATATAATAAACACCCAGATCAGTTTGTCTCTCTTGGACGCTTGACGTCACAGCAATGTCTGCATTGTTGAACCATCATTTATCGATCAATTCGTGTGTGCTCTCGTGATGTCAAAATGATCTCTTTCAGATATCAAGGTGATCGCGTGCTAATTTAAAAACACTGGATTATGACTCGATTTCTATTAATCCGATCTGCAAAATTCGAATTAAAATCTTAATATCAAGGTAAGTTGAGTTTGTGCATTAATTTAATTTAGCACAATTCAAATATCAATTGTGTATGCTTTAATTATTTTTTACTTTTTTAATTTAACTGACTTTCCGAGTTTAGTGCTTATTTTATTATACATTTCGCAAAATATCGATCTAGCTAAACGGTCTACCCTACGTACAATAAAAACTGAAATCTTGAGATGTCAAAGTGAGCAAACATTTCATTTAAAAACAGATGTCGCCCCAAAAGCAAATTGTTGATAATTTAGATAGTTCCGATTTGTAACACGCCAGATGTCGTATGATTTTGTAGAAAAAGCTTCGTTCTGAAGTTTTAAAGTAACCATGGAACAGGACAGTCTAAAACAAGCCGTGAACGGAATAACAAGTGTGCCGGTGAAAAAAGTAATGAAAGTTTTTATTACATTTCCTTTCAAAAAGCCGGCGTTTACTTGATTTGTTTTCAATCTGCTTCAACTAAAAATCTCACCCCGTTTTAAGACAGGAAATTTTCCCTATATATTAATATTTATTTAAAGCTTAAAAACACCTGTCCTAGGGCGGGCTATGGATAGTTGAGAAAACAGCAAAAACTGAAATTACACATAGAACAAGTTGCTTAATTCAAAAAAATTGACTGTATCTCCATCAAAATTAGGTGGAACAGCGCAGGGACTTTTTGACTCTTGCAGGTGTATTTGAAAAAATGTGTAAAAGATAGAGTTATGTTTTACAAATGAATGACGACAGTTTCAAACTTCCTCTAAGTGAGTAGATTATACCGTTCCTATAATGCATTTCTTTGATTTCCATATAACCTAAGATACCCTCTGCGGAGAGATTTTTTGAACGCCTTGTATATATGTTATAGTTCAAAGCAGATTTGTCTGGGTCGCGTCCAGTTATGTGAAGTATGGGTCCGGGTCCAAAATGTTTGACCCGTTTGCAACTCTGGTACGAACGTTAAAAGCATTTTTTTAAATCGGAATTTTAAAAGCTGAGGTATTAATGAAAACCGATAACACTTTTGCGTCCCGAGATGCAAAATTGTGAATTATTGTTGGCAGTATATGAACACAAAATGTTTCGGCGGTTAGTAGTATCTGGATGGAAAGCGATTTATTCAATCGGGTGTTTAGATGAACGGGCGTTGCTTCTAATATGCTGCAAACAGAAACGTGAACTTAGCCCTCTTAGTCGAGCACTTGTGCGTTAAGAAAAATTTGAAATTATACGCAAAACATTTTGCATCCGAAACGTTCTCCTATAAAGAAATAATTTTTGAAATCGGACTGCTAAAAGTAGAGATATCGACTAAAATCAAATATACATCTACGCCCTCTTGCGAAAAAATTGTGCACTATTCTCAGCACAAGGTATCCTCCAAACGCTTGTAGTGATAACTGGTATCGCACAGTGAAATAATTTTTTAAATGGAGCTTTCAGAAACTCATGTTGCTGCAAATAGATCAGAAACACAGTCACACTTCGTCCCCTAATGGCCAAATCATTCTTTACAAAAATTTGAAATTATATGCAGAACATTTCCAAATAAGAGCTCTCTCTATCCGATGCAAAAAATAATTTTTTAAATCGTACATTCAGAAGGAGAGATATTGCAGAAATCGCATTTAATTTTATGCCCCCTAGCGAAAAATCTACGCATTGCTTGGAAAAGAAACTGCATCCAAAATAGTCTTCGTTATAAACGACATCGAATGGAAGAAACAATGTTTTCAATCGGATCTTCAAAAACAACTAAAGTCGACAGCATCAGCATTAACGCTCTTTGGTGGCAAAGTTATGCATCGTAACAAGTTTTCAAATTCTGCGCTTGCGCATTACCTACCTGGTGCAAGTTGCAGAGATATGGTGTCCACAGATGGACGGACGGACGGACAAAGTGATAACACGAGAGCAACTTTTTTTTTTAACAAAAGACGTGCATTAATAATGATGCTTTTCTCTGATGAAATATATGTTCTGCTCTGGCTTTGGTACAAAACAACTGCATAAATTTCGAATATAATGGATTGGGGGCGCTCTGAATTTACGCAACAAAGGGAAGCCATGAATTTTATGAATGCAGTGAGCACACTTTAGGGAAACAACTCTTATCGGAAGAACTGAAAAATCTGTGGAAAACATATTTCGACTCGTACAAACCGATATGCAGTAAAAACTGAAGACATACTTGTATTACGCTAATAAGTAAAAAAAGTTATACATCTGCAAAACACGGAAGTACGTATTCATGACTGGTCAGTAATCCGATGTTAACGTAATTTTGCTCTAATCAACAACAAATAGATAACGTCTACACAACAAGTTCTAAAATTCTGCTTGCGGATGAGATGCAAACACAGTTTTAAAAAAGAACTTTGAAAACCAATAACTATGACACCCAAGATATTTCCCTCCATTGCGTCAACAACCATAAAATCTGCACATGTTTTGAAAATATGCGGATATTCACTTCTCTGCGATGTTTCAGTAATTTTTGTACTCCGATAATTAAGGGATTATATAATCAAAGTCAAAATCAAAGTTCAAGCCAATCCATTGAGAACACTTTGGATCAGAATGCCTGAAAAACAGCGGATATTTCGGTGGCAACAGGACCTATCCTGGCACTAAAATACGTAATTTCCCAAAGACGACTCATAAAACTACAGCCCAAAAGTGCCAAATGAAAATACGCATTAACTTTGCTTTTCCAAAAGAAAAAAAAAACTATGCCAACTTTTATAATAACTGAGAAAAAAATCAAATATTCAATACACATCAGAAATTACATAAACTGTTCTTCCTATAGAGCAAACAATTTAATGCCAAATCCGTTTTCCGATATAACTCATTGAAATGAAGTTATCACATAAAACGTAAAACTGAAATTTACTAGCCAAAAAAGGAACACTATCCGATGGAAACAAAGCAAGATACCAAAATCTTCCAAGAAGTCCCAATTCTCGAACGCATGAGATAATTTTTTCATTTGGCACTACGGGTGTGGTTATAAAATAGAGCGAGACGGAAGGAAATACATGTTTTATGCAGACATTTATTCGGTCTGACAAATAAATTATTGTCAGACCAAATAAATGTAGGTAAATGAATTTGTGTATTTTGGATGCATGTTTTTACAGAAAGAAGAAATTTAGATAGTGAAACTAGTCATAGATGAAAGTCTTGCAACTAACTGTGCTCAGATAAAAAACAAAATGCACAGAAGTTGGGCGCAGAGTACTGTGGAAAAATCTGGCACTTTCCTGTCTGAAATGGTTTATAAAAGTTTCCGTAAAAAGTGCAAACAATTATGTTTCCGTCAAATTGATTGATAAAGCACGTAAAAAGAATGAAGATGATTCAGGAAAAAAACATATGTCTTTCTAGTGGATATTACCGCCGAATATCTGTAACATTTTGAAAACTAGGAAATGGAATTGTTTAGTTCAAAATGACCAAACTTACAAGACGAAAAGTTCTGGGTGTGAGGCCAAAACAAAGTTTGGTTACTCAGTAAAATGACACCCCCCCCCCGCCTCTACTGTTGATATTTTCCGTAAGACGGTTAAACTAAATAATACCCAATCAGATTCTTCTCTCTCTTTTTTTTTTTTTAATTGAGGTTCTTTGGGTCGGAGGTTTTACAACCACCGCGAGCACAATGGGTTACAAAGCAGTCGCCCATCCCTTATTTAGGGCCGCTGGTTCCAGGGAAGGGGCATAGCCAGTGCGAACACAGCATCTATGCCACACCGGGATTCGATCCCTGAGCAACTTGGACGAACGTATACTTAACTTTAAAATTTAATAATATGGATTTTCACAAGTAATAAATCTTATGTTTTATTTCATGTAGCAACGCGTATTTCCCCTAGGAAGTGCGTTGTTTCCGTCTCCAAAAAGGTTATCTAAATAGCATCCGCAGGGCCATGAAAATTCAGTTGTTCTCCACTCTTACAATTAATTAGTTTAAGCCTCCTTCTCATGTTTGTATGGTCACGTGGCTAATGATCACTATTAATTGCTCTGGTGTTTATTTTCTTTACAAAATAGGAGCTTGCAACACAGAAAGGAGTCTCAAGCTACACTAGTGCTCTTAGTACTGCCCAGGAAAGTGAAAGTGAAGCAAACAGCTGACGACGGATTTGTAGGAGAGGAGTGCAGCGCAATGTCGCTGGTTTGAAGAAAGGGAGTTTAGGGAGAGGGGGGTAGATATATTGCATCTGCGTGCACGACGTTAAATTTTGGTTTTGATAAACAAAAACGACATGTTCCTTTAAATAAATTGTTCAAGTACAATACTATTTTTCGTAAGAAAAAACGCAAAATAAAAAAAAAGCAATTTAAGACAATGCATTCAGGGCAAGAAAGAGGTATAGGCGACATTCTAGTTCCATATGTATCTTACACCTGTGGCGTAACTAGTCAGATACGTGTATGTATGTGTGTGTCCAGGTGGAGATAGCATGAATTTCTTTGTAATCCGTAGTGAAGAGCATTTAAAATTCGTTTTTTCAGTGTTTCTTAAAATTCGTTCTTTCAGTGATTCGTAAAAAAAAAAAAAAGGTTGCGATCGAGTTTGCCCCACTAAAAGTAATGCTCGCCCATCCTGATTTCGGAGTTCAACGACGTTCCTGCATTTAGGACGAATAATCAGAAGCTACCGCATAGCCCACTGCGCCTTGGGGACGTCCCCGTTAGCTGCAAGTTTAGCTTTTGAATTCCGCAAATCCATATCACGACAGGCTCTAACGGAAAAATAAATTCTTGTTTATTCTATACACGTTCTTACTTTCTAACACGTCCTTTCAAAAAAGTCTGTCCATCACTCCTTAGGAAACATATGTCTACGCTTATTACTGCAAACTTTTCTCTTCTAAGGTTATTTTGCCGCCCCGGTGAGTTCGAATCTCGGTGAGGTATGGATACTGTGTTTGTCTTACGGTCTCTCCCTTTCCTGGAGTCAGTGGCCCTAAGTTAGGGATGGCGAATGCTTATATCCCATTGAGTTGCTCACGTTGGTGGTTAAACCTTCAAAAAAAAGGGGGTGGGAGGTCTTCATTTCTCCCGTCCTCGTAATGTTGATAAGTGATGACGCATTAAACCCTTTACCCAATAAAGACAGATTTCTAAACCTTTCTCATTTTTTGTTATACGATGAAAAATCTAAGGACATATAAACAGTCGCCCGACCTGAATTTGGGGTTATTCCAGAGAAGGCAGAAAGCCAGCGACACAAAACGCGCGCACCACCAATGCCGCGTCAAGGCTCAAATCAGGATCCACTTGCTTAGCTAGAAGGCAGCGCTTCTAACCACGCAGACATCGAGGCCGTGCTAAGAGTATGTGAATTTCTGTTAAACGAATCCAATATTACTTGCATGAAATTTATGACAAATGGTTTCATATGGACACAGCATGTTACGGGATTTCTTTTGATTTCCTTCGAATTTCTTCCTGATATTTAAGAGAGCAGATCCCCTTCCAACGTGATAAACTACAATAGGTGTTCAACCGATCTATATTTTTCTGTTTAAAAAGAAATTCAATATATAGAATCAATATACACTATCTACCAACAAGTAATTGGACACCCCTGCAATCGACGATATCTGCGGTCCTGATACACGTCACGGCCGCCACCGTTAAATATCGTGTGGGAAACAACAACGCAACCAGTAGCATGCAAGGTGCCACGCAGTTCGGAGCTCTCTGATTTCGAGAAAGGTGTAATCGTCGGGTATCAAAGAAATGGCCGATCCATACGTGACATATCCAGCGAGTTGAAGTACCCAAAATCGACAGTGGCCTACGTGATTGGCAAGTGGACGATGAGCGGTGACTGTCGGAATGTGACCCGACCCGGCAGACCCACAAAACTGGGAGTTAAAGACCGACGGGCGGTTGCATTCCAGAGAAATTCGGAAGAACTGCACCAAATCGATGGACCACATTCGCGAGGATGTTTCAACAGGCATCCGGGAGTGTTCTTCAGCTGAATACCATCCGTAAGGAAGCCCACCTTCTCGGTTCTCATGGACGTGCTGCCGCTCACAAGCCTTTGATCACCAAGTCCACTAGCGCCGCTCGACTAACGTGGTGCAAAGAACGTCGACAGTGGACCGTTGAACAGTGGAAACTGGTTCTCTGGAGTGACGAATCAAGGTTCACCCTCTACCGTTCGGATAGCAGGGTCTGGGTTTGGCGTCTGCCTGGAGAACGCCTCCTGCCGGAATGTATTGTGCCAACTGCGAAGTTCGGCGGCGGTGGAATTATGCTATGGGGGTGTTTGGTGTTCCTCCTGGTATGGCACGGGACCCTTGGTCACAATTCTTGGTAGACTCAACGCCAAGACCTACTGCACCATTTTGGATGACCATGTGCTTCCTACGTTGTGGCAGTTTTACGGGGTGGGCCCATGTTACTCTCATGATGACAATGCAACCTGTCATGTTGCGAGGTCCACCCTGGCTTGGTATGGTGACAATGGGGTTAATCGAATGGACTGGCCTGCGCAGAGCCCGGACGACCTCAACCCTATCGAGTACCTCTGGGACAAGTTGGAGCGTCGACTTTAGGGGTGCCCCCATCGTCCGAAATCGGTGAAGGAACTGACCTTTCTTCTCCAAGCAGAGTGGAAGAAAATACCGCTAGCCGTCGAACAACGCCTGGTTGAGAGTATGTTCCGGGGGGTTGCAGCTGTAATCGCCGCTCGTGGAGGCTTCACCAATTGTTAAAGGTGAATAAACTTCGTTTTTCTTTGCTATCACAGGTGTCCAATTACTTGTTGGCAGATAGTGTAGTTATATAGGTCTTCAGTTCTTCAACCACTAATAAATTGAATAATTTTCACCTGATCTGACGACACCTAAACTCGATTAACCGGAAACTCATATTGGAAATAAAGGAGAAACTTAGGAATGGAACATCAATGTCATTCATTTGAATGCTGTCCTCGAACCATTCGGAAATAATTCATTATGAATGATTAAACAGCTAGCGTTCTTCTGGGCACTTTGCCAAAACGTGCGTTGTCTTGAAAGCGTTTTGGTCGTAAACGTGGAATCCCTGCAACCAATGATTTACTGAATGATTGTAATGACTATCAGGAGAAATTGGATTATTCGCTTCAGTGATCATTCATGAGTGACTTTCGTGTGAATGACGTCCCAAGAAAGAAAGTTTTAGGCCATATATATCTGTCATTAAATATTTTTCTCTTAAACTGCGTCCCAATTGATTACTTTCTGCGTCTTGCTCACAGCGATGGAGTTCACCTCTGTGCATTTCAAGATCGAGTGGAAGAATATATGGGCGAACATTTACAAAGAGGTGGCAACCAGTGGCTCTCATAAGGGCCGAAGTTTTAAGCACTCAATATACAATTACCTGAAAATAAAGATTTTGTTTTTTGTTTGTGGGTTTAACGACCACCGTGAGAAACTCAATAGGCTATAAGCAGTCGCCTGTCCCTAATGTACGGTCATTGGTTCCAGGAAAGGGAGAGGGCCCGTGCCGTTAGGTAAATACAACATCCAGGTCTTATTGGGAGTTGAATCGAGACCATCTTGAACGAATGATTAAAACCAGTGCTTAGACCAGTGGGCCACCGGAGTGACTTTTTGTTTTTATTCCTCTCTGAAAACACGTGATCATAACATAAGACATGTACTCACGACAAGGCTGATCTGATTATGCAGCCGAAGAAAAGCACCCCCACTTCCCGTTTTTTTTTTTTTTTTTTTTTTTTTTTAATCATTTTGAAGGGGCGAGGGTTACAGACTCGCTGTTTAACTTCCATTTCTCTGCGAGTTACTGAATACCTTTTTAAACAAAATACACCACATCTCGCTTAGAGCGAAGACTTCATCTTTTTCATTGAGCCATGAATTTCTTATTTCTCCTGGGACTGGAGATCCTGAATTACAAATGGGATACGACTCAACTCCATGAACAAGAGGCATCAAATTAGTGAAAAATAAAATTCGCGATATCCATCCGTTTCTTGGTGATCGATGTATGTTTAAATTTCCCAGTGGGGGAAAAAATAATTCAATTTAAACATTATAGCCCATTTCCACCCTTTAATTCAAAACATTGAATTGCTTTTTTTCACCGGGACTTGACGCCTCAATTCCTACTTCTTTTTCCCAAAGACGTATAAAGAAATACCAAGTTTTACGAATATAAGTTTCAGCTTACATTTTAAGTCATCCCATAGATTAATACGTTTCGATTAATTTTTTATCTCTAGGTAGACTTTATTTCGTTTACATTGACCAACATTTCCCTCTAGATTGATACAGTTTTCTTTTCTTCAGCAAACAGAATATCTAAACGCTCTTTCATCGGCTGAAAAAAATGAGCGGCTCCGATCACGAAGAGTATATTTTTTTCTTATACCATTTGTGCCCAGCTATCTCCGATTTCTCCAATGAATTAAAAATACAGACAATGTTCTCATATTTTTAAAACGTTTTTGATAAGGAATTTCAGTCAATAAAAGAAGTTCAAAGAATTGAAACTGGCAACAGCGTGTTAGATGGAGAAGAAAGAAACATCTTCTGCAGTTAAATATCGTCTGCTAGTAAAATGGTGCACGTAAATAAGCTGTGGTTAGAAGGTTATCTTTTTGCTCTTTACGAAGAGAAAATTGTATTAAGACAATCTCCTTAAGCTGCGAAAGTTGTGCAATTAGCATTTCTAAATGTATAATAAGCAGTATTACTAATAATAAGTGGAAAAATAGAGAAAAATTTTTAAACGTTACTTTTAACAGGAAAAAGGACGCCAAACGAATATCCAAAGAAGGCACGTACTTTTATGACTATTTCAAAAGTAAGGTCTTCGGTTTTCAAAGAAATCCTCACCAACTCAAAGAGCAATCTATAAGTCGTTAAACATATATGCATCAATTGCGATCAAAGTAATAAACAAGGATTTGAATCTGAAATAAAAAAAGAAAAAAGATGTTCACAACTTTTTGCGTAGGCACGTGGCTGAGCGAAGAATACGGTGTAGACTTGTTTATGAAAATCAGTTAGCCGGAGACAGATGGAAATTTATTGTGACTATTGATGAAGCATGGATCTACTGTATCAAACCAACTCTAACAAAAATACATCAATTTGCTCTCTCAAAAGAGCAGAAAAAGACTTATAAACTTGTTTCCAAGAATCCAAAGAGCCCTCCAGAAAAGCATTTTGGATTATTGCTGGTATTTCCTACAATGGGAAATAAAAGTTAAGAAAAAGTTAAAACGAATATTAAAATCAATTCTACATATCACCAAAATAATAGTTTTAATTCCTATACTTAAAGAGGAAATACAATTCCTTTATTCATATTTTTCAAAGACTAGAACTCCATCAGGATTAGGCTATACATACCAATATATTTCTTGTAAAAAATGAAAACAAAGACCTTTTGCTGTTATTCTTTTAAAGTCCACTGATGTGTCAACAATGGACTGTCGTGCCTTCAGGCTACTAAAAATAGAGCGCTTTCTAAACGCACTCCTAAAACAATGATTGGGCTATGGGAACAGGAAGCAGTGAAAGGAGTGGAATAAAATATCACTACCAATTTTAAGAAATGCTCTGTCATCTTCGAAATCTAGATGTAGTTTCATAGTCCAGAGAAAGGGATATCAGATAGAACATTTAAAAAAGAAACAATTTTATTTTATACATTACTTATATTTCTGATAAATCGTTCTAAAAATGTGTCAACATTCTGTGTACTTTGAAAGAATTGCTACCAAAGGTTAAAAGGCATCTGTACACAAGATTCGAGAGAAATCTTGTATGCGGAAGATTATCTACCGTTCGCACACACGATTTGCGAGAGAGAAAAGCAAAATGTGACAACAAATCTGTAAACGTCTACGAATTTTAGTGCATTTTTTCCTACATTTCCCTGATTTCCCAGTGGCAGAGTAGTCAGAAAGAGGAGGAGACATCTGACAAATACACTGCATGTAACACGGGCACGCATCTCCAAAGAGGCATACATGGCTCATGTACACTATATTAACAAAGTCACCGGACACCACTTCAAAAGCAAATGAATGGATCCGCTGCGTTGCTTTTTTTGCGCGGTACAGCTGCATACGGTACAAAAACAAGCCTTTAGCTGACCGCGATCATATGGCATTATCAGGTCCAGTGAAAACGTCGAAGGCGGGAGAGAACTGACTTTGAGAAAGGAAGGATTGTTGGGTGTTATATTAGTGGATTGTCCATAAGAGAAACCGAGAGGCGTTTAAACATACCCAAGTCAACTGTTTTGGATGTAATCAATAAGTGGAAGACACATGGCGTGACTGAAACAGCAAATCGTACCGGCAGACCAAAGAAAATCAGTGATAGAGGAAGTCGAAGGCTCAGGAGAGTCGTTACACAGCTAATCGACGGAGTACTACTCACAAGAACTCAGTGTACAGATGAGTAAAAATGCTGGAACATCGGTATGTACACGTACCATTCTCGTGCGGCTGCTCATAAGCCTTTCATCTTCACTTGGAATGCTACTCGTCGCTTAGCATGGTGTAAAGAACATTTATCGAGGACCGTAGATCAATGGAAAAGGGTCCTACGGACTGATGAATCCTGATACACGATCAATCTGTCTGATGGCCGTGTGTGGGTATGGCGGCAGCTGGGGGATCGCTATTTACAACAGTGTACTGTTCCTACGGTCAAATTTGGAGCTGGCAGTATACTCGTGTGTGGGTGTTTTTCGTGGCATGATCCCGGCCCATTGGTTGTCGTGGACAAACCAGTTAACCAGCACGTCTACCTCAATATTCTGGACAATTATGCCCTACCAACTCTGTGGCAATACTATAGAACCGAGCTCTATTAGTACCAGCAGGATAATGCACCGAACCATAAAGCAAGGTTTCAAAATCGCTTTATTCTAATTTATCATAAGAAAACATAAGAGGGAGACGTACAGTATTGGGCATCTCACTGGGAAATAATACAAAACTGTTAAAAACATGATGGTATATACATTGCAATGACAATGGGGATGAATAACAAAATGCTGCAAGCAAAGCTTATTGAATAAAAAAATTGCAGAAGTGACAAAGAGAAACACATCGTGTCACATGACATTGGCTGGGCATGATTTACAGGATAACACAGGCGAAACAATAGTACACAATTAGAAAAAGAAACAGCACAAACACCGCCGTGAAGGTAAAACATTACATACATGAGATAAAAACACAGCGTGCACAATTGTGCAAGTTATTTAACGAGGGCACCAAAGCAACATAATACAGGCGGGGTGAAAGTAAGTAACGTACACGAGTAAGCATGAAAATACACTGAGATGGCATTAGCATTCACAATTCAACGGTAGTGTGGATTGCACGAGTCGTAGAGTGGAGGAGGGCCACCAGGGTGCCACGGAACTCAGCAAAGGAGGTGTAGAATGTCCTAGGGTTCTGATAGGTGTAGCAGTCCAGAATCAATCGCAAACCATGGAGCGGCCGGCGCCCAGGTAGCATAGAAGGTGGCTTCTCGACGACTGGAAGAAGCCGACTGGTATTCCAGGCGGAGTCGAGAAAGCAATCGATCTTGAAAATGGCACAAAAGTGCTGCGCTGGCCTGGTGTAAAGAGACCGGCGAGGAAATGCTGCGGAGTTGTTGAAGGTATACGTAAATAACGTGTTTAACCAGCACGAAAAGATAGGCACATACTGAAGGAAGAGTTGTAGGTGGATGAGCCCGCAGAAGAAGATGTCTGTAGGCAGTGAACGGAAGATCTTGAGAACAAGAGCGACTGGCAATCCGGAAAGCCTGGTGGAGGAGAGGCATCAGGATGGGACAGTAAAGGTAGACGTGAGAAACGTCTGCCTCCTGTGCGCAGAAGGAGCAGAGAGGGGAGGAGAGAAGAGACATGCGAAAGAGAAAATACGGAACAGGGAGGCGATTATGCAAAAAGAGCCAGTGGGTATTAATTTCAAGAGGGGCAGATAAGGGTGAGCAGGCGCGCGGCCCAGACAAGAGGAAGAGAAGCAGGGGGAACCTCCAGAATAGAAAGCGGTGAAGGGGTGGCAAGGTGCACTAGAAAACGATAAAGAGATTTAGAGGAGAGAGAGGAGAGAGGAAGAACCGAGTTTGTGAGTCGGAGGAAAAACGGCAGCGGAAGAGGGGCAGAAAAGACAGAGACGAGACCGGTGGGGGAGACAAGATCAGGGAAAAGCGAAAGAAGTGCAGTTAGCAGAGAGTCATAGACCAAATGGGCGGATGGGGATGAGAGAATAGCAGGGGGAGGCCAGAGAGAGGGCGCCAGGATAGATCCGAGTTAGTGAGGTCTTGTACAGTTACTACACCTGCTCGGAGCCAAGAGGGGAATGAAAAACAGAGGAGATGGGGGGGATGAACAAGGGAGTTGAAGAAGAGGGGTTCAGAAAGAAGCTCTAGAGTTGAAGAGGGAGGGGAGCGAATGAGGGGGAGAGAGCGAAGGTGAGTGAGGGCTTCAGAATATGCAGGTGGGAGTTTGGAGGGGGGGAAAGGACAGCAATCCATGAGAACTAAAGAAAGAAAAGAAAATGTGGGTTACGCAAGGAGGCAAGAACGTCACGTACCTGAACTGCGGAAGCCACTGGAGCCGTGAAAAGGTGAATGAAGTTGATCACTCGGCTTGCTTTGTAGCACAGCGGGACATCAGGTAGGCCAGCACCACCATAGGAGGGAGGAGCACAGAGCTTGTGGACGTTAATCCAGTGATGACCCGCCCACATTACTCGAGTAAGGCAGCGTGTAACCTCCTGGAGACAGAAAAGCGGGGTCGTAGATGCAATCCAAGAATGCTTGCAGATGGACAGAAGGTATGTCCTGGTGAGATTTGCACGCTGGTAGTAGGACGTACTGAACTGCGCACGACACCAGAATGCAGCTGTGCGGAGGAGGCGAGGATGGAGTTCCGAGCGAGTTGCACTGGATGTAGCTTGTGGTGCGCCTAAGTGCACACCCAGGAAGCGTTGGGTAGTGGATGACCATGTGGCCCCCCATGGAGCATCCAAGCGATTGGACCACGACCCGCACCACAATCCAGTGCTCTTAGAAGTATTCAGTTCAGCTGCAGAACATGAAGCATATGCGGAGAACAAACGACGAAGCAGTTGGAACTGTGAGTCGCTACGAATGCAGACGGTGATGTCATCTGCATAAGCAGAGTAAATGACTGAGTGATGCCGTGAGCTGGCAACTGGTGGTGGAAGTTGTGCTAGAAGAGATGTTTGCAGAGAGCGTAGAAAAGGCTCGACGGCAATCGCAAACAGTTGACCAGAAAGCGGGCAGCCCTGACGAACTCCCCCGCTTGAAGGGAACATGTGCTGTGAGAAAATATGCCGTCTTGACATGGAAAACGGCGTCCCGGTAGAGGGAGAGAAGAACGGAGACAAATTGTGGAGGAAAGCCAAAGTGTAGCAGGGTTTGTGTTAAATAGGCGTGTGAGATATTATCGAAAGCGGAACGGAGGTCTAAGGAAAGGAGAGCAAGAGGTTCAGAATGAGTCTTGGCAAGATGAATGAGATCGCGAAGAAGTTGAACATTGGAGGAAAAAGAACGGCCAGGAACAGTATAGGTTTGAGAGTCAGCAAGGATGTGAGGGAGGATAGAGTTTAGTCGACGGGAAAGAAGCTTAGTATAGAGTTTATAATCTTGATTGAGAAGAGAAATGGGGCGCCAATTTCCCAAGTCAAGAGGGTCACCCTTCTTGGGAAATAGGACCACATGTGCGTCCGTGAAACTCCTCGGGAGGGGGAGCAGTTAAATGCAGCAGAAAAAGCGGAGAGGAGAAAAGGCAACAAAAGAGGCAAGAACGCACGGTAAAAAGGAAAAGAGAGGCCGTCCGGACGCGGAGCGGCATGGGGGTTAAGGGAAGAGAAGGTGTCTGACACCTCCGTGGATGTGGGTGCAAGAGACAGGGTGTGAGCAAGATGAGACGGAACTTGTGGTAGGTTATTGAGAAGATGGGGGAGAGCAGAGGGAGAAGGGGGAGGAGTTTCACTGAACTTGGTGGTATAGAACTGACGAACGTGAGAGCAAATCGCTGCCGAATCGGATGTGATTTCGCCAGAGGGGAGGCGAAGATGACGAAGCGAGGTAGAAGACTTACGTGCAGATTCCATTGATGTTAGAAAATCATAGGTGCATTCCTCCGGATTGAGATGTTTAATGCGCAGACGTAAAAGTGCTTGCTGCGCAAGAGGTTTCAGCAAAGCCTGGAGCTCCGCCTGATATGCTGGAAAAAAGCGGATCTGATAACCCAATCAGTGTGAGCATCTGCCTGGCGTGATCGAGGCGCATCTGACTAGAAGTCTTCAAGGTGAAGGAAAGTTGCTTGATATGTAAGAGGAGCTGATGCTTGACACGAAGCCAATACGTCAAGGTACAGGGTGCGGAATGCAACCCTGCGCGACGAGCAGCGAGAAAAGAACGGACAGAGGCACAAAATTCAGGATCAGTGAGGAGATTGGAGTCAAATGTCCACGGACGAACAGTCCGAGGGAGTGACGCCGCAACAAACACTGTGAGGGTGACCGTGCAGTGGTCTGAGGAAGCAGTAGGTTGATGTTGCAACTCGGTAATAGACGCAAGAAGCGGTGTGGAAACGTAAACCCTGATCCAAGCGTGCAGTTGATGGAAGCTGACTCCCAGACGAGCGCCACGTGTGTGAGGTCTCTTGTGGATGAAGGCGCCTATAAGCATCGGTGAAGGAGAAATCAGCAACAAGGTCATGGAGTAGTGCGACGAGATCCGTCCGACGCTCTCGTGACGAAGGAGAGCGATCCAGAGCCGGGTCAAGGGTGCAATTGAAGTCTCCACCCAAGAGCACACGATCCGAAGGTGAGACTTTCGAGAGAGCTTTACGGAGTTTGGTGAACAAGATGGATAAATGAATAGAGGTGCATGGAATATACACATTAAAGATGTGAAATCGAGCTCCGCCAACTGTGAAGGAGACTTGCTGGAGTAAATCTCGGCATAAGTTCTGCACTGAGAGTGCAGTGAGGGTGGATCGGAAATGTTGATGTATTCCGATAGCAAGTCCACCATGAGATGAGTAGCGGAAAGCATGATGGAACACATAATCGCTAGCACGCCAGCGAGTAAACAGAGTGGAGGAATGGCAGTTTGTTTCTTGTAGTAGTAACAGATCGGCCCCGAGGGGCGAGAGGTCTTCCATAACAAGAGCATTCGCTAGGGGGCTAGCGAACCCTCTGCAATTAAGGGTCGTGACCTTGAATGGACTGGTCAGTCGTTGGTTGGAGGAGTCGCGGAGCAACTTTCAGGAGTTGTTGTAATCGGTTTACGCAGCCAAGGGTCCATGAGTGGTGCATGGGGTCATGAACAAACCCACGAAGGTACTTAGCAATGCATCCGGCTTGCAGGAGCAGCGCGGGAAGAATGTCTTCGCGCTCTCGGAGGTAGTCATACGTCGACTCCAGGTTCGTGGTGTGGGTGCAAAACTGATAGTAATCTCCAAGATTGAGAGGTTCTGAAGGAGCACCACATTTGGAGAGAACACTTGAAAAGACCTCAAACGAAGGTGGAGACCCATCATCATCAGTGTCCCTTTCAATTTCTGTTGGCGCAGGAGAGGGAGAGATATCTCCTGAAGATTTGGTAGTACGGAACGGTTGCCCATCCGCAGAGGAAGATTTCTTCTTCTTCCTCTTACGTCGGGTACCTGTACGAGTGCCAGAAATTCGTTTTCCAGGGAGCGACGATGCTCGGGAAGCTGACGCAGAGTCAGAGGAGTTATCGGCACCGCCGTCACAGTCGGAGACACCAACAGTGAAGACTGGTGGGAAACCAGCGGCGAAGTCTCCCGATGTTGCCACGGGATGAGGAGTAATAGGTGAGGTGAGCACTGGAAATTGAAGGTGGGAGGTGAGATCAGCATCAAAAGACGCTCGTGGACGAGAGGCTGTAGATATACTTTTTGTGTAACTCGGCCCTGGGGCAGTTGGCACATTTGAAGACGGTGCAGGTCGAGAGCGAGATGTAGCAGGATGCTGCTTAGAGGCGGTAGGCACTGTAGAAGCCGTGGGAGCTGGATACTGGTTGTTGGGGCATCGAGCACGCTGATGCCCAAGTTCTTTGCAATTAGCACAGTGTTCTGATGTTAGCATGTCAATTCTGTAGGAGAGCTGCCCACATCGGACGTTTAGAATCCGTGGGAACTTACGGAGATGCTCCTCTGATGGAAAGATGAGTCGAACACTCCGGCGAAAACTACGAACATTCTTATTTGCAGGATCCTTGGGCGCAGCTGAATGTGTGATAACAGGACCAACAATCTTACCACACTTACTAAGTGCAGTACATATCATCGCATCCGAGATTTCGGGGGGCACCGGATGCAAGGAGACCTGAACAGGGCGCCTGGAAATCGGTTCAGCTTCCAGGTGGTGGTCTCCCAGGTCAAGACCAAAGTTTAGAAGCGTGTCTGCATGCTCTTTGGATGTGAAATAAACAATCACCGTCTGCGGCCGGCGGGTGAGGTGAGTAATGGCTCCGGCTGGAAGAAAAGCAAGGAGCGTATCACAATAGACTTTCAGCGGTGTATTCGGAAGAGCATCTAGGCACACTCCCAACTCGCGGGTGGAGTGAAGTTCCTGCGCAGCGGGTGAGAAGTGCGGAACGTCCAATTGAAGTGAGTCACCATGTATCTGGACATGGGCATCTGCAAGGGAAAGGCGAGTCGATTGCGTCGGTAGGGACGCACCTGAGGTAACGCTAGAATAAGAGCGGGAAGGCAATCCTCCATTGGAAGGCAGAGGTGCAGCGCTGGATGAAGGAGCTGACACAACGATGGGCAAGGCTACCGAGGGCAGAGAAGCAACGCCCTCAGAGATATCCATTACGTCATCGGTAGCATCAGGAACGAACGTCATAGCCTCACCACCAGGAGGGGTGGTGGAGTCAGAGAGTTGAAGCGTAGAAGAAGAAGAGCAATAGGCATCAGGAGGAGGACGATATTCCCTATCATCAAGGACGGACGCTGATTGGTTTGCTCCGTCAGAGATAAGGATCGACGTAGTAGGAGAAGCTGTGACGAGAGCGGGAATTCTGCTCTTATCAGCAGTCGCTATCGCCGATGGCGAGGCCTAACTTAGTAAAAACGACCAACTGGTCGAGAAAATAAAGTGCTGATAGCTAATTGAAAATAGTACTCACCGACTCGGGAGATGTCTTAAATGAAAGATACAACCTTCGTCTTGAAGGCACGCACAAAAGTTAAACGACAGAGCACACAAAACACACTCAGTAGACGGCGAAACACGGAGCTCAAAACAGACACGACTTACGTCCCATAAAGCAAGGACTGTTACGACGTGGTTTGACGTAAATTCCGTATCATGTGTGGACTGGCCAGCACACAAGTCTGATTTTAATCCCACAGAGCACCTATCGGATGAATTAGAGCACAGCATAAGAAGTTTGGAACCAAGGTCTACTACTAAGCAACAGTTAGCTGCAGCATTATGACTGAATGGAAGCGAATACCTATCGCTGTCAAAACTAAGGTTAAACAAGTAATCCTTGTTGGTTGGGTATACGTGTCGCGAAATTCCAAAGGTGATGCAACAATTACCTTTGGAACCTATCGCTGTGTTGCAATACCTTGTCGAAAGCATGTCTCGAAGGGTCAGTGCGTGCATTAAGGCCAAAGGTGGAACGACACCGTTCGGTCAATAAATGCTGTGCTGTGTTTCTCTTCTAGGTGTCCGGTGACTTTTGTCAATATAGTGTATATTATAGCAACGGCCTGCCGTGTGTAATCACCATTCTTTCCTGAAATTGTCCAAAAACAGAAAAAATAATCCTTTTCAAGTTCCTGAAATTTGCTGATATGCATGTGTAATATAGAAGCATTTGGAGCGTCTGGGTCAAAACAGCATATCAGTCTCATTTATCCACCCATAACAACTCTTATGCATTTTCCCTTTGGATTGAAGCATTTCCACTCCGTTAACAATGTATAACACCTTTCATTTTCGTCCAACAAAATTAAACTTTTTACCGACATGCGATTCATTCCTACATGTCCTTCTTACATGATTATTTACCATCTTCACTCCACTGATATTCGAGTCTAACAATACAGCAAGATCTGTATAAAGCATATCGTAAAAAATTTAAACAGAAGAAAACATCTCAAATACAGTAGAAGTAACCAAACTAGAAGAAGGAAAACAATTTAAAGCAAATTTCCCAGCTAAAAATCCGAGAACTTCAACCACACACCCATAAGCAGCAAAATACGAATCCATGTATGACATCTTGAAGCCAATACATTTAGCAGTTCAGAATTTCATTTTGAAAACGCAACATACCGCAAATATGTTATCAAAATATTATCATCGCCGTACCAATGACCAAACGATGACTGCATATATATATATCATCATTATCATTGCCAACGATTATCAATCCGCTGCTGGACGGAGGTCTCTCGAAGCCTCTTCCACAACGCTCTGTCTTGTGGCAGTCTCCTCCCAGTCTCCTCCATGTTACTCCCGCATACCTTCGAATTTTATCCTCCCATCTTCCGGTGGTCTTCTTCTGGGACTTTTCCTGTTCCTTGGAATCCAATCTGAAATTTCAACTGTCCATCGATGGTATATTCTTCTGGCAGTGTGTCCAGCCCATTGCCATTTCAGGGATCTAACTCCGATCATGATGTCTTCCACTCTTGTCATTTTTCTGATCCACGAGTTCCTCTTCTTATCTCACCTGGTTACACCAAGCATGCACCTCTCCATGATTCTTTGATTTGTCTGCAGCCTTTGTACGTTTCTTTTGCAGCCTTTGTATGTCTCTAAAAGAGGCATTTAAATGCTCCTCCCCAAAATTGAACCTCGCATTTCACCCAAATTCCAAACTGAGTCAGCCTCCAGTTAAGTGAAAAATACACTCATTTTTCTCAAACGCAGTGCAGACACATAGCAATCGTACTTTCCCGGAAACAGGACCCACGCCCTGCAACTCGAGACTCCAATCACCCATCGTACACCCAGGGGTTCGCCCTCGCAAGTTGCCCCAAATTAGATCCGGCGTTTCATTCCCTTTTTCAACTGAGTGGAGGTCCTCTCAGTTGAAACACTCATTTGTCCCAAAAAAAATGCAGTCACCTAGCAATCGTACTTTCCCAGACACAGGACCCACGCCCTGCAACTCGAGACTCCAATCACCCATCGTACTCCCATGGGTTTGCCCTCGCAAGTTCCCCAAAATTTAATCCGGCGTTTCATTCCCTTTTTCCAACTGAGTGGACGTATTCTCAGTAGAAACACTCATTTGGTCCCAAACACAACGCAGCCATCTAGCAATCGTACTTTCCCGGAAACAGGACCCACGCCCTGCAACTCGAGACTCCAATCTCCCATCGTACTCCCATGGGTTTGCCCTCGCAAGTTCCCACAAATTAGATCCGGCGTTTCATTCCCTTCTTCCAACTGAGTGGACGTCCTCTCAGTAGAAACACTCATTTGTCCCAAACACAACGCAGCCACCTAGCAATCGTACTTTCCCGGAAACAGGACCCACGCCCTGCAACTCGAGACTCCAATCACCCATCGTACTCCCATGGGTTTACCCTCGCAAGTTCCCCAAAATTTGATCCGGCGTTTCATTCCCTTTTTCCAACTGAGTGGACGTCCTCTCAGTATAAACACTCATTTGTTCCAAACACAACGCAGCCACCTAGCAATCGTAATTTCCCGGAAACAGGACCCACGCCCTGCAACTCGAGACTCCAATCGCCCATCGTACTCCCATGGGTTTGCCCTCGCAAGTTCCCCAAAATTTGATCCGGCGTTTCATTCCCTTTTTCCAACTGAGTGGACGTCCTCTCAGTTGAAACACTCATTTGTCCCAAACACAACGCAGCCACCTAGCAATCGTACTTTCCCGGAAACAGGACCCACGCCCTGCAACTCGAGACTCCAATCGCCCATCGTACTCCCATGGGTTTGCCCTCGCAAGTTCCCCAAAATTTGATCCGGCGTTTCATTCCCTTTTTCCAACTGAGTGGACGTCCTCTCAGTATAAACACTCATTTGTCCCAAACACAACGCAGCCACCTAGCAATCGTACTTTCCCGGAAACAGGACCCACGCCCTGCAACTCGAGACTCCAATCGCCCATCGTACTCCCATGGGTTTGCCCTCGCAAGTTCCCCAAAATTTGATCCGGCGTTTCATTCCCTTTTTCCAACTGAGTGGACGTCCTCTCAGTAGAAACACTCATTTGTCCCAAACACAACGCAGCCACCTAGCAATCGTACTTTCCCGGAAACAGGACCCACGCCCTGCAACTCGAGACTCCAATCGCCCATCGTACTCCCATGGGTTTGCCCTCGCAAGTTCCCCCAAAATTTGATCCGGCGTTTCATTCCCTTTTTCAACTGAGTGGACGTCCTCTCAGTAGAAACACTCATTTGTCCCAAACACAACGCAGCCACCTAGCAATCGTACTTTCCCGGAAACAGGACCCACGCCCTGCAACTCGAGACTCCAATCGCCCATCGTACTCCCATGGGTTTGCCCTCGCAAGTTCCCCAAAATTTGATCCGGCGTTTCATTCCCTTTTTCCAACTGAGTGGACGTCCTCTCAGTAGAAACACTCATTTGTCCCAAACACAACGCAGCCACCTAGCAATCGTACTTTCCCGGAAACAGGACCCACGCCCTGCAACTCGAGACTCCAATCGCCCATCGTACTCCCATGGGTTTGCCCTCGCAAGTTCCCCAAAATTTGATCCGGCGTTTCATTCCCTTTTTCAACTGAGTGGACGTCCTCTCAGTTGAAACACTCATTTGTCCCAAACACAACGCAGCCACCTAGCAATCGTACTTTCCCGGAAACAGGACCCACGCCCTGCAACTCAAGACTCCAATCGCCCATCGTACTCCCAGGGGTTTGCCCTCGCAAGTTCCCACAAAATTTGATCCGGCGTTTCATTCCCTTTTTCAACTGAGTGGACGTCCTCTCAGTTAGAAACACTCATTTGTCCCAAACACAACGCAGCCATCTAGCAATCGTACTTTCCCAGAAACAGGACCCACGCCCTGCAAATCGAGACTCCAATCGCCCATCGTACTCCCAGGGGTTTGCCCTCGCAAGTTCCCACAAATTTGATCCGGCGTTTCATTCCCTTTTTCAACTGAGTGGACGTCCTCTCAGTAGAAACACTCATTTGTCCCAAACACAACGCAGCCACCTAGCAATCGTACTTTCCCGGAAACAGGACCCACGCCCTGCAACTCGAGACTCCAATCGCCCATCGTACTCCCAGGGGTTTGCCCTCGCAAGTTCCCCAAAATTTGATCCGGCGTTTCATTCCCTTTTTCAACTGAGTGGACGTCCTCTCAGTTAGAAACACTCATTTGTCCCAAACACAACGCAGCCACCTAGCAATCGTACTTTCCCGGAAACAGGACCCACGCCCTGCAATTCGAGACTCCAATCGCCCATCGTACTCCCATGGGTTTGCCCTCGCAAGTTCCCACAAAATTAGATCCGGCGTTTCATTCCCTTTTTCAACTGAGTGGACGTCCTCTCAGTAGAAACACTCATTTGTCCCAAACACAACGCAGCCACCTAGCAATCGTACTTTCCCGGAAACAGGACCCACGCCCTGCAACTCGAGACTCCAATCGCCCATCGTACTCCCATGGGTTTGCCCTCGCAAGTTCCCACAAAATTTGATCCGGCGTTTCATTCCCTTTTTCCAACTGAGTGGACGTCCTCTCAGTAGAAACACTCATTTGTCCCAAACACAACGCAGCCACCTAGCAATCGTACTTTCCCGGAAACAGGACCCACGCCCTGCAACTCGAGACTCCAATCGCCCATCGTACTCCCATGGGTTTGCCCTCGCAAGTTCCCACAAATTTGATCCGGCGTTTCATTCCCTTTTTAAAACTGAGTGGACGTCCTCTCAGTAGAAACACTCATTTGTCCCAAACACAACGCAGCCACCTAGCAATCATACTTTCCCGGAAACAGGACCCACGCCCTGCAACTCGAGACTCCAATCGCCCATCGTACTCCCATGGGTTTGCCCTCGCAAGTTCCCCAAAATTTGATCCGGCGTTTCATTCCCTTTTTCAACTGAGTGGACGTCCTCTCAGTTGAAACACTCATTTGTCCCAAACACAACGCAGCCACCTAGCAATCGTACTTTCCCGGAAACAGGACCCACGCCCTGCAACTCGAGACTCCAATCGCCCATCGTACTCCCATGGGTTTGCCCTCGCAAGTTCCCACAAAATTTGATCCGGCGTTTCATTCCCTTTTTCCAACTGAGTGGACGTCCTCTCAGTTGAAACACTCATTTGTCCCAAACACAACGCAGCCACCTAGCAATCGTACTTTCCCGGAAACAGGACCCACGCCCTGCAACTCGAGACTCCAATCGCCCATCGTACTCCCAGGGGTTTGCCCTCGCAAGTTCCCCAAAATTTGATCCGGCGTTTCATTCCCTTTTTCCAACTGAGTGGACGTCCTCTCAGTTGAAACACTCATTTGTCCCAAACACAACGCAGCCACCTAGCAATCGTACTTTCCCGGAAACAGGACCCACGCCCTGCAACTCGAGACTCCAATCGCCCATCGTACTCCCATGGGTTTGCCCTCGCAAGTTCCCCAAAATTTGATCCGGCGTTTCATTCCCTTTTTCAACTGAGTGGACGTCCTCTCAGTTGAAACACTCATTTGTCCCAAACACAACGCAGCCACCTAGCAATCGTACTTTCCCGGAAACAGGACCCACGCCCTGCAACTCGAGACTCCAATCGCCCATCGTACTCCCAGGGGTTTGCCCTCGCAAGTTCCCCAAAATTTGATCCGGCGTTTCATTCCCTTTTTCAACTGAGTGGACGTCCTCTCAGTTGAAACACTCATTTGTCCCAAACACAACGCAGCCACCTAGCAATCGTACTTTCCCGGAAACAGGACCCACGCCCTGCAACTCGAGACTCCAATCGCCCATCGTACTCCCATGGGTTTGCCCTCGCAAGTTCCCACAAATTTGATCCGGCGTTTCATTCCCTTTTTCCAACTGAGTGGACGTCCTCTCAGTTGAAACACTCATTTGTCCCAAACACAACGCAGCCACCTAGCAATCATACTTTCCCGGAAACAGGACCCACGCCCTGCAACTCGAGACTCCAATCGCCCATCGTACTCCCATGGGTTTGCCCTCGCAAGTTCCCCAAAATTTGATCCGGCGTTTCATTCCCTTTTTCAACTGAGTGGACGTCCTCTCAGTAGAAACACTCATTTGTCCCAAACACAACGCAGCCACCTAGCAATCGTACTTTCCCGGAAACAGGACCCACGCCCTGCAACTCGAGACTCCAATCGCCCATCGTACTCCCATGGGTTTGCCCTCGCAAGTTCCCCAAAATTTGATCCGGCGTTTCATTCCCTTTTTCCAACTGAGTGGACGTCCTCTCAGTTGAAACACTCATTTGTCCCAAACACAACGCAGCCACCTAGCAATCGTACTTTCCCGGAAACAGGACCCACGCCCTGCAACTCGAGACTCCAATCGCCCATCGTACTCCCAGGGGTTTGCCCTCGCAAGTTCCCCAAAATTTGATCCGGCGTTTCATTCCCTTTTTCAACTGAGTGGACGTCCTCTCAGTAGAAACACTCATTTGTCCCAAACACAACGCAGCCACCTAGCAATCGTACTTTCCCGGAAACAGGACCCACGCCCTGCAACTCGAGACTCCAATCGCCCATCGTACTCCCATGGGTTTGCCCTCGCAAGTTCCCCAAAATTTGATCCGGCGTTTCATTCCCTTTTTCCAACTGAGTGGACGTCCTCTCAGTTGAAACACTCATTTGTCCCAAACACAACGCAGCCATCTAGCAATCGTACTTTCCCGGAAACAGGACCCACGCCCTGCAACTCGAGACTCCAATCGCCCATCGTACTCCCATGGGTTTGCCCTCGCAAGTTCCCACAAATTAGATCCGGCGTTTCATTCCCTTTTTCCAACTGAGTGGACGTCCTCTCAGTTGAAACACTCATTTGTCCCAAACACAACGCAGCCACCTAGCAATCGTACTTTCCCGGAAACAGGACCCACGCCCTGCAACTCGAGACTCCAATCGCCCATCGTACTCCCAGGGGTTTGCCCTCGCAAGTTCCCCAAAATTTGATCCGGCGTTTCATTCCCTTTTCCAACTGAGTGGACGTCCTCTCAGTTGAAACACTCATTTGTCCCAAACACAACGCAGCCACCTAGCAATCGTACTTTCCCGGAAACAGGACCCACGCCCTGCAACTCGAGACTCCAATCGCCCATCGTACTCCCATGGGTTTGCCCTCGCAAGTTCCCCAAAATTTGATCCGGCGTTTCATTCCCTTTTTCAACTGAGTGGACGTCCTCTCAGTTGAAACACTCATTTGTCCCAAACACAACGCAGCCACCTAGCAATCGTACTTTCCCGGAAACAGGACCCACGCCCTGCAACTCGAGACTCCAATCGCCCATCGTACTCCCATGGGTTTGCCCTCGCAAGTTCCCACAAATTTGATCCGGCGTTTCATTCCCTTTTTCCAACTGAGTGGACGTCCTCTCAGTTGAAACACTCATTTGTCCCAAACACAACGCAGCCACCTAGCAATCGTACTTTCCCGGAAACAGGACCCACGCCCTGCAACTCGAGACTCCAATCGCCCATCGTACTCCCATGGGTTTGCCCTCGCAAGTTCCCACAAATTTGATCCGGCGTTTCATTCCCTTTTTCAACTGAGTGGACGTCCTCTCAGTTGAAACACTCATTTGTCCCAAACACAACGCAGCCACCTAGCAATCGTACTTTCCCGGAAACAGGACCCACGCCCTGCAACTCGAGACTCCAATCGCCCATCGTACTCCCAGGGGTTTGCCCTCGCAAGTTCCCACAAATTTGATCCGGCGTTTCATTCCCTTTTTCAACTGAGTGGACGTCCTCTCAGTTGAAACACTCATTTGTCCCAAACACAACGCAGCCACCTAGCAATCGTACTTTCCCGGAAACAGGACCCACGCCCTGCAACTCGAGACTCCAATCGCCCATCGTACTCCCATGGGTTTGCCCTCGCAAGTTCCCACAAATTTGATCCGGCGTTTCATTCCCTTTTTCCAACTGAGTGGACGTCCTCTCAGTAGAAACACTCATTTGTCCCAAACACAACGCAGCCACCTAGCAATCGTACTTTCCCGGAAACAGGACCCACGCCCTGCAACTCGAGACTCCAATCGCCCATCGTACTCCCATGGGTTTGCCCTCGCAAGTTCCCCAAAATTTGATCCGGCGTTTCATTCCCTTTTTCAACTGAGTGGACGTCCTCTCAGTAGAAACACTCATTTGTCCCAAACACAACGCAGCCACCTAGCAATCATACTTTCCCGGAAACAGGACCCACGCCCTGCAACTCGAGACTCCAATCGCCCATCGTACTCCCAGGGGTTTGCCCTCGCAAGTTCCCCAAAATTTGATCCGGCGTTTCATTCCCTTTTTCCAACTGAGTGGACGTCCTCTCAGTAGAAACACTCATTTGTCCCAAACACAACGCAGCCACCTAGCAATCGTACTTTCCCGGAAACAGGACCCACGCCCTGCAACTCGAGACTCCAATCGCCCATCGTACTCCCAGGGGTTTGCCCTCGCAAGTTCCCACAAATTTGATCCGGCGTTTCATTCCCTTTTTCCAACTGAGTGGACGTCCTCTCAGTTAGAAACACTCATTTGTCCCAAACACAACGCAGCCACCTAGCAATCGTACTTTCCCGGAAACAGGACCCACGCCCTGCAACTCGAGACTCCAATCGCCCATCGTACTCCCATGGGTTTGCCCTCGCAAGTTCCCCAAAATTTGATCCGGCGTTTCATTCCCTTTTTCAACTGAGTGGACGTCCTCTCAGTTGAAACACTCATTTGTCCCAAACACAACGCAGCCACCTAGCAATCGTACTTTCCCGGAAACAGGACCCACGCCCTGCAACTCGAGACTCCAATCGCCCATCGTACTCCCATGGGTTTGCCCTCGCAAGTTCCCCAAAATTTGATCCGGCGTTTCATTCCCTTTTTCAACTGAGTGGACGTCCTCTCAGTTGAAACACTCATTTGTCCCAAACACAACGCAGCCACCTAGCAATCATACTTTCCCGGAAACAGGACCCACGCCCTGCAACTCGAGACTCCAATCGCCCATCGTACTCCCATGGGTTTGCCCTCGCAAGTTCCCCAAAATTTGATCCGGCGTTTCATTCCCTTTTTCCAACTGAGTGGACGTCCTCTCAGTTGAAACACTCATTTGTCCCAAACACAACGCAGCCACCTAGCAATCGTACTTTCCCGGAAACAGGACCCACGCCCTGCAACTCGAGACTCCAATCGCCCATCGTACTCCCATGGGTTTGCCCTCGCAAGTTCCCCAAAATTTGATCCGGCGTTTCATTCCCTTTTTTCAACTGAGTGGACGTCCTCTCAGTTGAAACACTCATTTGTCCCAAACACAACGCAGCCACCTAGCAATCGTACTTTCCCGGAAACAGGACCCACGCCCTGCAACTCGAGACTCCAATCGCCCATCGTACTCCCATGGGTTTGCCCTCGCAAGTTCCCCAAAATTTGATCCGGCGTTTCATTCCCTTTTTCCAACTGAGTGGACGTCCTCTCAGTTGAAACACTCATTTGTCCCAAACACAACGCAGCCACCTAGCAATCGTACTTTCCCGGAAACAGGACCCACGCCCTGCAACTCGAGACTCCAATCGCCCATCGTACTCCCATGGGTTTGCCCTCGCAAGTTCCCCAAAATTTGATCCGGCGTTTCATTCCCTTTTTCCAACTGAGTGGACGTCCTCTCAGTTGAAACACTCATTTGTCCCAAACACAACGCAGCCACCTAGCAATCGTACTTTCCCGGAAACAGGACCCACGCCCTGCAACTCGAGACTCCAATCGCCCATCGTACTCCCATGGGTTTGCCCTCGCAAGTTCCCCAAAATTAGATCCGGCGTTTCATTCCCTTTTTAAAACTGAGTGGACGTCCTCTCAGTTGAAACACTCATTTGTCCCAAACACAACGCAGCCACCTAGCAATCATACTTTCCCGGAAACAGGACCCACGCCCTGCAACTCGAGACTCCAATCGCCCATCGTACTCCCATGGGTTTGCCCTCGCAAGTTCCCCAAAATTTGATCCGGCGTTTCATTCCCTTTTTCCAACTGAGTGGACGTCCTCTCAGTTGAAACACTCATTTGTCCCAAACACAACGCAGCCATCTAGCAATCGTACTTTCCCGGAAACAGGACCCACGCCCTGCAACTCGAGACTCCAATCGCCCATCGTACTCCCATGGGTTTGCCCTCGCAAGTTCCCCAAAATTTGATCCGGCGTTTCATTCCCTTTTTCCAACTGAGTGGACGTCCTCTCAGTTGAAACACTCATTTGTCCCAAACACAACGCAGCCACCTAGCAATCATACTTTCCCGGAAACAGGACCCACGCCCTGCAACTCGAGACTCCAATCGCCCATCGTACTCCCATGGGTTTGCCCTCGCAAGTTCCCCAAAATTTGATCCGGCGTTTCATTCCCTTTTTCCAACTGAGTGGACGTCCTCTCAGTTGAAACACTCATTTGTCCCAAACACAACGCAGCCACCTAGCAATCGTACTTTCCCGGAAACAGGACCCACGCCCTGCAACTCGAGACTCCAATCGCCCATCGTACTCCCATGGGTTTGCCCTCGCAAGTTCCCCAAAATTTGATCCGGCGTTTCATTCCCTTTTTCCAACTGAGTGGACGTCCTCTCAGTTGAAACACTCATTTGTCCCAAACACAACGCAGCCACCTAGCAATCGTACTTTCCCGGAAACAGGACCCACGCCCTGCAACTCGAGACTCCAATCGCCCATCGTACTCCCAGGGGTTTGCCCTCGCAAGTTCCCCAAAATTTGATCCGGCGTTTCATTCCCTTTTTCCAACTGAGTGGACGTCCTCTCAGTTGAAACACTCATTTGTCCCAAACACAACGCAGCCACCTAGCAATCGTACTTTCCCGGAAACAGGACCCACGCCCTGCAACTCGAGACTCCAATCGCCCATCGTACTCCCAGGGGTTTGCCCTCGCAAGTTCCCCAAAATTTGATCCGGCGTTTCATTCCCTTTTTCAACTGAGTGGACGTCCTCTCAGTTGAAACACTCATTTGTCCCAAACACAACGCAGCCACCTAGCAATCGTACTTTCCCGGAAACAGGACCCACGCCCTGCAACTCGAGACTCCAATCGCCCATCGTACTCCCAGGGGTTTGCCCTCGCAAGTTCCCACAAATTTGATCCGGCGTTTCATTCCCTTTTTCCAACTGAGTGGACGTCCTCTCAGTTGAAACACTCATTTGTCCCAAACACAACGCAGCCACCTAGCAATCGTACTTTCCCGGAAACAGGACCCACGCCCTGCAACTCGAGACTCCAATCGCCCATCGTACTCCCATGGGTTTGCCCTCGCAAGTTCCCACAAATTTGATCCGGCGTTTCATTCCCTTTTTCCAACTGAGTGGACGTCCTCTCAGTTGAAACACTCATTTGTCCCAAACACAACGCAGCCACCTAGCAATCGTACTTTCCCGGAAACAGGACCCACGCCCTGCAACTCGAGACTCCAATCGCCCATCGTACTCCCATGGGTTTGCCCTCGCAAGTTCCCACAAATTTGATCCGGCGTTTCATTCCCTTTTTCCAACTGAGTGGACGTCCTCTCAGTTGAAACACTCATTTGTCCCAAACACAACGCAGCCACCTAGCAATCGTACTTTCCCGGAAACAGGACCCACGCCCTGCAACTCGAGACTCCAATCGCCCATCGTACTCCCATGGGTTTGCCCTCGCAAGTTCCCACAAATTTGATCCGGCGTTTCATTCCCTTTTTCCAACTGAGTGGACGTCCTCTCAGTTGAAACACTCATTTGTCCCAAACACAACGCAGCCACCTAGCAATCGTACTTTCCCGGAAACAGGACCCACGCCCTGCAACTCGAGACTCCAATCGCCCATCGTACTCCCATGGGTTTGCCCTCGCAAGTTCCCCAAAATTTGATCCGGCGTTTCATTCCCTTTTTCCAACTGAGTGGACGTCCTCTCAGTTGAAACACTCATTTGTCCCAAACACAACGCAGCCACCTAGCAATCGTACTTTCCCGGAAACAGGACCCACGCCCTGCAACTCGAGACTCCAATCGCCCATCGTACTCCCATGGGTTTGCCCTCGCAAGTTCCCACAAATTTGATCCGGCGTTTCATTCCCTTTTTCCAACTGAGTGGACGTCCTCTCAGTTGAAACACTCATTTGTCCCAAACACAACGCAGCCATCTAGCAATCGTACTTTCCCGGAAACAGGACCCACGCCCTGCAACTCGAGACTCCAATCGCCCATCGTACTCCCATTGGTTTGCCCTCGCAAGTTCCCACAAAATTTGATCCGGCGTTTCATTCCCTTTTTCCAACTGAGTGGACGTCCTCTCAGTAGAAACACTCATTTGTCCCAAACACAACGCAGCCATCTAGCAATCGTACTTTCCCGGAAACAGGACCCACGCCCTGCAACTCGAGACTCCAATCGCCCATCGTACTCCCATGGGTTTGCCCTCGCAAGTTCCCACAAAATTAGATCCGGCGTTTCATTCCCTTTTTCCAACTGAGTGGACGTCCTCTCAGTTGAAACACTCATTTGTCCCAAACACAACGCAGCCACCTAGCAATCATACTTTCCCGGAAACAGGACCCACGCCCTGCAACTCGAGACTCCAATCGCCCATCGTACTCCCATGGGTTTGCCCTCGCAAGTTCCCACAAATTTGATCCGGCGTTTCATTCCCTTTTTCCAACTGAGTGGACGTCCTCTCAGTTGAAACACTCATTTGTCCCAAACACAACGCAGCCATCTAGCAATCGTACTTTCCCGGAAACAGGACCCACGCCCTGCAACTCGAGACTCCAATCGCCCATCGTACTCCCAGGGGTTTGCCTTCGCATTCCTCCTAAATTAGATTCGGCGTTATTTGAAAAATGAAACTGATGCGAAAATTCTTCACAGTGAAAGAAGATATTATGTGCTCCACACAAAGACTGCATATGCGTGTACAGAGTGTTTATATATTTCGTTACGGTAGGTATCAGTTTTAGGCATTTGAAATCAAGAAGTTATTTCATATTGGCCGACAGCCTGGTGTGTGTGTTACCTTGTCCTTTTTTTTTTTTTTTTTTTTTTTTTTTGAATCAGTCTGACGTTCGGTCATTTCTGTGTTAGAAATGACGACGGGATTGTGGAGGAAAGTTTCCTTACAAAACTTCCGTGGCGTTGATATTCGTCCGCACTGTTTTATTGAGTGTCCTTAAAACCTGAGATCTTGTGTGTTATTTTTACCTACAAGAAATCTTCCGGTTTCGGTATTCAGCGTCTTATTTTTCAATGCGTGATTTAATAGCGCTTTTTCTATGTCAAATACAATATAGCATTTTTTCAGCAATTGTGTTTGAGTTTAAAGAAAAAGAACACGGAACAGAGGAAATGAACAGAGACTGGGTGAAAAGAAAGCATTTTAATGAAAACTCGTGTCCTCAAACTTCTTTCAATTTGCAGCACACCCGGACAGAGCCTACGGTTCTTCTAACCACAGCTTGCGATAAATGCGAATATCTATCCAGCGTAAGGTATACTGGTTTAGATTCGTAGCCTTTATTTACTTCATCTGATGTAATGTAGCAATATTTTCTGCTTCAACTGTAATGAACCCCTAATATTGTGCTTTTGAGATGGCGATGCGTAAGAAGGAATTTCTGCACATTTAAACTCTCCCTTTACTTAATTTAGATAAAACGATAGTATTAGTATTAGCTTGAAATATGTTAGAGAAAAATTTAAATTCGGAAAAACTGGTTTTGTGTTTTTGGTTATAAAGAAAATTACGCCACCTGATTAAATGGAAATGTCAAGAAAAAGGGCACAAAAGTTGCTATTTCTTATAGCCCAGGACCTGAAACATTGTTCTATGTTTGCGAAATACTGGGTATTTCCGGTAGTTACTCTATTTTCAGCAGGGACGTTGCTAGACTTCGAAACGGTGGGGGGAGGTACTTTTTTTGGTGGGGCGAATTTAATAGAAACGTTATTTACGAAACAGTGAAAGAAATTATTTGTATTGCTTTTCACTTCCGGCTACAATGGAATTCGTGCAAACCCCAACCCCTCCACCTTAACACACACATACCACAGATCTGGCTAGTTATGCTACTGGTATAAGATACAAATGTTGGTAGGATGTTGCCTTCACATTTTCCCTTGCTGTGAATAAATACACTGACTGAATTGCTTTTCAAAATTTTGCATTTTCTGTATGAAAATAGTACGGTATTTGAACAATTTCTTTAACAGAAAATGTCCTTTTTGTTTAATTAACTAAATCAAATTTTAGCGTCGTGACATGCAGACACACAACACTTACCCCTTCCCGATATCCCTTTCTTCAAGCCAGCCATAGCTGATAACTCTTCTCTTACAGAGGAGTCATCAGCTATGGCGTCCTGCTTCGCTGCCTCAGGAATAGCTTAAAAGAGCTGGTTAGCTTTTGACTCCACTTTCTGTGTTGGAAACCTTTACTCAGTAGCACCAACAAACAAAACGTAAATTACTAATGACCTTCCTCAGTGAATTCCTATTCACCCTACTTCTTCCTGTGACTATACTAACCCGAAAAACAGGGTTTAAACTAAGGATTTGGAAGAGATCAATTGCATTTTTATATATCCCTCGGGATATTATTTTGATAACCTTTCTGCGGAGACGTGAAAAAACGCACTTCCTGGGGTGGAAATACGTAGGGGTACACGAAGAGAACCACGAGACTTGTTACGACTTGGCAAAGTGCAGATTATGTTTTAAAAGTTTTAAAAAAACTGAAAAAACGGCAGATCTTCCACTCTTTGGGCAAGAGAAGTTTTCGGGCGACCCTTGCATTCCATTGGCTACGCTCCTGATTTCCGGGAATGCACAATAAGTCACCATGAAATTCTGAAAGGGTGCTTTTCACGTGTTCTATAGATGGCTTAAAACTATGCTGGATTAAAATTGAAATAATTTATAGTGAAACTGAAAATGTTAAACTCTCCGTGACGGAAAAAATATCTGTCCCTTGATTTTCCGTTATTGATAGCTGTATCACAGACAACGGGAAACCCTGCTGTGTATTCTTCGGCGAAATGAGGAAGTTTCGTTTAAAAAATCTCAAACCCGGAACTCGAGAAATGTTTCAAGACATTCCTGAGAAACAAGTAGACCAAAAATGGATTTACAACCCCTAGCGGAAATATTGGCCATTACAAGATTTACAAATGTATAGAATATCGTGATCATCACTGCGAGAAACAGATACCAAAATAATTTTTTAAACACGACAAGGGTGAGTTAAAAGTTTGTCCGTTCAATGACACAAGGAACCTACACACACTCATCTTCTTTTCTATATTCCTTTGCCAACGTTCCACCAGAGCCACGATCCCACGTCGTCCGGCACCGCTCGACAAATTTTCAGGACAGAAATTTAACGATACCTGATTGAACATCCATCACTGAAGCAAAGTGCCGGTCTTGTACGCAGTGGCTGGCCTATGGAGCGAGACAACTAATAGTCGGAAAAGGAAAGATCAGGACCGAATGGAGAACAGTGTGAGACTTGGAAACGGGTCAAAATTTCAGACCCGGACATCATAGAATTGGACCCGACCGTGACAAATCTGCTTTGAATTATATATATATATATATATATATATATTTCAATCACTGAACTGGGAAAACAAAGGGATAAAGATTAATGGAGATTATCTAACCCACCTTCCTTTTGCTGATGACATAGTCATTTTCGCAACTACCCCATCAGAGCTACAGAGTATGATCCAGGAACTTGCTGACAAGAGTAAAGAAGTGGGATTAAAAATGAACTTTCAGAAGACAAAAGTGATGTACAATGCTTTTACAAGAAATGAAGATTTATCGATTGATGGAGAAAAGCTGAAGATAACAGACACGTACGTTTATCTTGGACAGCAGATATCAAGTGAGGGTCACATTGGTGAAGAAATTAATCGGCGTACAAAACTTGCCTGGAGAGTTTTTGGAAGAAACAGCATAACTTTCAAGAGCAATATGCCATTGTCTTAAAAGAAAAGTGTTTGATCAATGCATCCTTCCAGTGCTTACGTATGGTGCAGAGACGAGGACATTAGCTAAAAGAGACATACAAAGGCTGCAGACAACTCAAAAAAGCATGGAGAGGTGCATACTTGGTGTAACCAGGAGAGATAAGAAGAGGAACACGTGGATCCGAAAAATGACAAGAGTGGAAGACATCATGATCAGAGTTAAATCCCTGAAATGGCAATGGGCTGGACATACTGCCAGAAGGACAGACCATCGATGGACAGCCGAAATTTTAGATTGGATTCCAAGGGACAGGAAAAGACCCAGAAGAAGACCACATGGAAGATGGGTGGAGGAAATTCGAAAGTATGCAGGAGTGACATGGAAGAGACTGGCACAAGACAGACCGTTGTGGAGGAAACTTGGGGAGACCTTCGTCCAGCAGTGGATTGATAATGGTTGACAATGATGATGATAATGATGATGATATGTATATATATATATATATATATATATATCAAGTAATAACTACTCATGTTGTTACAAGAAATCTCCTGCATAAGACAAAAATTAACCTCCCCCACCCCCTTCTCGTTCATTCAACAAAAACACGAACACACCTCCCCAATACACCCAGTACTAGAAAGGAACTGGAACAAAAAGTACTTCCAAATTAACTGAAAAACTAATAATTACAGATTAATCATAAGAATAATAAATACAAGCGCAATACCACCTACTTCAACAAAACAAAATAAAAGAACGGGGGACAGGGACCAATCTTCAGAGAAAAAGCATCCCCGACCTCCGTTGTGATTCAGGTTTCATGCAGGCGAATAAATAATTCCAATAAGTTCCATACGAGGGCTAGCAATTTTGTTAAAACACCTGGTTTTTCCTACCCGAACCATACGAATTTATAAAACTTTACATAGACGGAACATAGCACTTACCTCAATATATAGAGAGGGAGTTCAAAAAGTCTCTCTATAGTAGGTATTTATGTTATATGGAAATCCAACAAATGTATATATTATAGGGCCGTATAATTTATTCATTTTTCTTACAAAAACTATTGAAGCGATCGTCCTTCATTCGCAAGACATAACTGTTTTACACATGTTTTCGAACATATGAGATAGTCAAAATGCCCCTCTGCAGTGATGTTAATTAAGGCTGTTCCACTTCATTTTGATGGCGCTGCAGTCAAAACATTTGAATTAACTTGTTGTATGTTTAATTTCAGTTTTTGCTGCTTTCTTGACAACATATCAAATTTCAGAATATGTTTCACCGCAACACCAATTTTTAAAACAAGCTTATGATGAATTGAAAGTTTCCAAAATGTGGATAAAACATTTTGGTGAAGGGACACTCTTCCTTTATATTGCATGACGTCATTCAGTCCGTGGGCATTAGTATCGAACACAAAATTCCAGAGTGCGTATTTTTTTTTTTTGAAATTATTTTTTATTCTACTTTTCAAAAATAAAATGTTAGTAAAACCGGGTCGAAACCGCTTCAGGAATATCTTGACCCGACCCGTCTGACCATCAAGAAATCCCACTGACCAATTGGCACGTGACCCGCATCCATTTCTGGACAGGGGATTTCAACTCCTTCCCGATTCTGTAGGTGTGACGTGGAGCATTATCACTTACAGCAACACCCGCTTCCTAATGATGGACGCCTGGTAGCTTTGTTGCACAACATCAAGGACCCAGCTGCAGTTGTTTGGCATTAAGGCTCCCGCGCACAGTCTGACCATTTTGCAGTTTCCAGTGCACAGGATCCTCACAATTCCACCTGACTTTCCTCTCGGACCGCCCCCTTTGCACAACTGGCTGTGCTCCCTAGCGTTTCCTCAGCTACTGGTTTCCTATGCTAGGATATCATAGAAATATCCACTTTTCATGAAGATATGTCGCCAAAACGTATCCTCCTCTGCATCTGACAGCAATCTGCGTTAGAGAACGATATGTTGTTCCGCCTGATGGGGTTTCAATTCACGAGGAATCATTCGATGTTTGAGAAACCAAACTACTGCACGAACGATTGTGGATTGGAAGGCCTGTGAAATTCACAAATTTTTCGGTGACGGGGATTGAACTCGCTCCGGAGCCAGCTGTTCTGACAAACTAAACTACACCGACGAAATGCTTAGTGGTATGTTTGTCGTCTTAGCACATGCTTCATCTCTGCAGTACGTCACAGACCCCACCTCAGCTTCGACTTATCGTGTACTGGTACAGGGATTCGCTGTCACAACTTTGACCATAGTGGTAGTAGGTCTCATGACCTTACGTGTCTTGAATACTTTTGTTCCCCTAGTACTGAAACGTAGGAACCATTTTCGGGCAGTACTGCTGTCCACTGACTTGTCTCCCACGGCAGAAATTTCTCTCGCTGCTACGTTTAACCCTTGGCACCCGAACAACACGCTCATTCACCTCTATCCTGCTCTCTTGATAACTGGCTGCATGCCAAATGCTAGTCATCAGCTTTGTGTGTTTCACGTCATCGAGAACCCAGTCAACGCTGGCGCACCTTTCGCATAGAAATACATTCCCAACATTTGTAGCTCAACACGTGACCAACTTTCAACTCCCCATGGAACAACAGTACAGACGCAAATATTTTAGTTATCCTTCAAGGGGAAAACATATTGCACCAAGAGAATCAGAAGAATGTTTGCGGTTATTTTTTGCAGTTGTAACTTTACAAATTTAGTAGACCTCAGAAGTCTAGGGGTATGAAGCGAGGTCTTCCGGTTAATAATCTGAATACCGACTCAGTTTCTGTTGCTGCATTAGCACCGCCCGTTCTGTGTCTTTCCTGAAACAGGTGACACCAAATCAGGAACTGTACATTACTTAGAGCCCCAGATAATAGGGGAGGGGGTCTTATGCCACGAAATGTAAACAACTTCAATCGGAATCAATACTCATGTCGAATCGCCTAAACAAAGAATTTTATATTCAGCGGAAAATTTGTGCATGAAAAATACTAGAAAATATTGGTCACAGCGGTAGCAATCGGATGTTAAAATAATTTTTCAAACAGGACATGCCTCCACCGTGGCCTAAGCGATGGCTTCTGACCAGTCGTCCGAGATGGGTCTGGGTTCGAATCACAATGAGGCATGGATGTTGTGTATGTGTCTCTTATGGCACTGGCGCTCTCTCTCTTTCCTGCAACAAGTGGTTCTAAATTAAATACGGGGACTGTTTATAACCCATTGAGTTTCTCATGGTGGTCGTTAGATTCCCAAATTAAAAAACAAAAAATAGCAAATTTGGGTATCAAATACTCTTCCATTTCAGACAGGGCAATTTTCAACAGCATTTTACCACAATGTTTAAAAAAACAAGAGCGTTGAGTCAACGCATCCTTCCAGTTCTTAGGATCAGAGATATGGATGGACCTTAACTGAAAAGGACATTCAAAGATGGCAGACAACTTAAAAAGCATGGAGAGACGCATGTGTCATATGACCAAGAAAGATAAGGAAAGGAACTCATGTAACAGAAATATGGCAAACGCTGTTGACATCATGAGCAAAGTGTCAAAGGGCTGGACATTTTGTTGGATACGAACTTCTCAGGGGGCCAGCGTTTCTACAACTTGAAGATATCCCAAAATGCATCGTAATAAACGTAGTTCTGTTACGACGGCATACGCAAGCTACCGGATGTATGGCGCAAGGTACTTTGTTCGATGATGATTACACATGGCCTGCTTGTAACACGTACGACATCCATTCGTCAATGAAAGGCCGCAAACTTATATGCGTAGACCTAAGAGCCCCCAAAGATCGTGTGCGACACCTATTTCACTCAGAAAGCAAAGAATTCCTTTACCTGCCTCGAAAGAGTTAACTCGAGGCTGGCAAAATGGGATTAAATCAGTTTGAATAAATGTATTAATCGTCTGAGAAGTTGACCAAACGATGCTGCAACGCGTGATCGTGGCCACCAAAAAACGTTCCCTTTCCCTTAGGCTTGTTAACCAAAGTGCTCACTTAGTATATGATTGACACTAATCCTTCCTCATCGATTGCCTGCTCAACTAAGAAAGGAAAGATGATATTTGGGTCACCTGTCTGAGACCAGTGTCCGTGTCTTAAAGACTTTACCTTGCTCATCATGCCTTGGATCCTATGAGCAGAGAATAAAGGACTAGCAAGAAGATCTTATAACCAGTGACAGGTTTAAACCTTAGAAAGAAGAGAGATGTTTGATTCCGTTACTTGTTTCTTCGACCCAGTAGCATGATGTCAGTTTCAGGGGGACTAGGCCTTCCACATAATGCCTTGGATCATATGTGCGGAGAATAAAGGTCTAGAAGGAAGATTTTATAAGCAGTGACAGGTTTAAACCTAAGAAAGATAGAAGCAAGAGTCACTTGTTTCTTGCATCCAGTGGGTTTATGTCGGTGTTAAGAGGAATAACCTTCCCCACCATGCCTTGGGTTGTACAGACCAGAGAAGGGTGCACTTATCACCAGTGACATGGTTAAACCTAAAACAAGAAGAGAGAAAATGTTTTGAATAACTTGTTTCTTCTACCCAGTGGGATGATGTCCGTGTCAGGAGGACTGTCCCTTCTCCATCATGCCTTAAGTTCTATGAGCAGAGAATGGAGAACTAGATGGCGACAGTCATCACCAGTGGTAGGTTTAAACCTAAGAAAGGAAGAATGGTGTTTCTATCTAACGGTGCAGGCCATGTCCTTACCTGGGATCGGTGGTCTCGAATTAGGAATGGGCAACATTCCTAATTCGGGACTACTCATGGGATATTTGTGAAACCCCGGAAATAAAAAAAGAAGGAAAAATCAACAGCTGGCATTTGCGTTTTCATTGGCGTGATCTGGAATGGAAAACAGGTTTTTTTCTGTCGCTTTCCCTTTCCTTCATGTTGGTTGACATTTAAATTTGCGAACGGACGACCACTCTCTATTCAGAAGGGGTGTTCAGCAGTAATACTCGTATGAGATACACTGCCCTGTCATTAACATCCAGACACCCTCTGTTACAGATCCTACTATAAATATGCTCGGAGGGACTATGATGAGACCACTGTGATGCTTCATCTACAGAGTTAACTGATCTCCAACGCACATTAATAACAGGGTGCCACAAAAGCAATCTCTCCGAACGTGACATTTCAGGGGAACTGGGGAACCCTATGTTGAGATTTGACGATGTGTTATTGAAATGAATGCGGACTACTGTTGAGTGTCCCAAGAAACGAAACGACGCGGTAAAATTCAGAAGCTAAAAGATAGATAGTTGACAGCAGAGCTCTGAGGAAGACTACCCTCTTATAACGAGAATCAATATTGTCTCAATATAATAAATCACGCAAACGTATGTGACAGCACTGCGATTGATGTTAGCACAAGTGCAGTGCAGAGGGCGCCACACGACATGGATTACCAAGGTCGAGCAGCCAATGCACATTTCCCAAATCACTTTCACCAATGCCACAAGCTGATTAGTGCAGTGTACGAAATGTTCATCTTGCACTCTACACCAATGGAGAATTGTGCTTTGTGCTTACGAGAGAGTGCACACAGTCTGTCACTGTAATGGTATTTCCCGGATGTGACGGACTTCGGAAGAAAGAGACCTTCCTCATTGTATCATCCCAGCCATGAAGTTTAGAAACGCGGGTAGCGTGACGGTGTGCAGCTGTTTTTCTTGGTATCATTTGGGCCCATTATTTGTTTCGACAAAACCATAAATTCTAAACACTACTTACATGACCTGCATAATTATGCACAACCAACAATATTATAGTAATTAAAGAAAAACTCATACGCCTAACAGAAGAACAAGGCACCATGTCATACATAGTGCTGCAATTAAGTAATGACACTGATTTTTTTTAATCCCGGTAAAGCAATGCCTGCTTTATTGATCAGTCATTTATCAGATATGTGGTTGCATGAGAATAACGCATGACGTCATTCTGTGGAGGAACATTGTCAGTGTTCTGTCATGCGACACAGAGCTTATATTCCGTTCTGTTTGAAACTTCGTAAACCTGCATTTGAGACAATTGAATTGTTGTTTGATGTGCGTGGAGCTAATTGCCTATCTCATACACAATTATTACGATGGTATGCACGTTTCAAGGTGGGCAGGAAGATTTGGAAAATGACAAAAGGCCCAGACGCCCGATTTCAGGGCGCACGCCTGAACTCACTGTGAAAGTTCGAGAAAGGATAAAAAGTGATCGTTGTGTGACTTCGTGGATGCTGGTATGTATGCTCGATATTAATAAGGAGATGATTGGTCACATTTTAATGCAAGATTTGGGAGGGCACAGTTTGTACTCGTTTTATTCCGCATGCTTTACCAGACGACCAGAAACATGCACGAGTACGCAAAAAACATCCTGGGGACTGAAGGATCAATGAAAATTTTAATTTTCTGCGAAACATTGTGGCACATGACACTACGTTTTCGTTATGGTCCTGAAACGAAGCGTCAGAGTGCTCAGTGGAAGTCGCCACAGCCACTCAAAGAAAGGAATATCAAGTTACAGAAGCTCAAAATCAAGACAGTGCTTGTGTTCTTTTACGACAGCAAGAGAATTCTGCATTACGAGTTCATTGTGGAAGGTACAAATGTCACTGGCAGTGCTTACACATGCACTTCGGAACGGTTGTGGGAAAGGATTGTTCGTATCTGGTCTGAGTAAAAAAAAAAAAAGGCAATGCCTCCTTTTTTCGTGATAACGCACACGCACACAAAGTGCAATAAGTGCACAACAATTTCGGGCAGGAAAACAAATAAATGTGTGCACTTAAACGTCCGCCATATTCTCCAGATTTGTCACCTTGTAATCACTTTCAATTCCTTAAATTAAAGCTGCATTTAAAAGGAAAACTTTTTCAAGACTTTGAAGACGTACAAAAAACTGTAGCACCAGCTCTTCACCACATAACAAAAGACAACCTCTTCAAGTCCTTCCTTTCATTGGCTGATTGTGCCACTTTTTGTGTTAACGCAGGAGGAATGTAATTCGAAAAAAAAATGTTCGCGTAAGTTTTCCTACTTTTCCATTTTTTTTTAAATTCAGTCTTATTATAACCTAATTGCAACACTGTGTACTACTCGTGTTTTTGCACATGAGTTACAGATGGACTGGCCATCCAGGAGTTCTGATCTGAACCCTATAGAGAATGTCTGGGAAAAGGTGATCGCCCCACAAACACAGCTAAACTAGTCACTTTCTGGCAATGCCGAATGGTGGAACATATCGGCGGAGATTTACAAAACTCTGACGGAGACTAGAACGCCCAGCCAAAGTTTTCAAAAGACAATATACAATTTCCTGCAAATAAATATACTTTTCTTTGTTGCTGTTGCAACTGAATGGGATGTAACAAATTACAGGTCCCTCATTTAGAGCCACTAGCCCCAGAGAAGGCAGAGAAACAGTGTTGTAACAAACACAACATCCATGTCTCACCGGAATTCGAACCCGGACCCACTTCGGAGAAATGGGCAGAAGCCAGCGCATAGACCACTGTGACAGAAGAGCTCCCAAATGAAGACGATTTGTACACATTAAGGTGTCCAGATTTTAATGACAGGATGGTGTATTCTCCAAATTCGAGTATAAGCCTTGCAGGGCTATGGGGCGGAGTACAAGCCACTTAAATCATTTTGATAAGAATGGTCGGATTTCGCCAATCTAATGAATTTCCAAAGTAACTTCGCTAAAACGTGACGATTATTGAAGCAAATGATGGAAATTTCATGCAACAGTTACGGAATAAACTGCGTTATCCACGAGTATTGTTAGGGTTGTGCCCCTTAGTTGACACTTTCCTTAAGCAGCAAACCACACCAGAAACAAATCTCACTTCCTTCCCGCTGATTCGGATTCAAACTACACAGAACGTTCACACATTTTTTGAACGTTTTTGGTAAGAAATCCAGAAAATGAAAGAATCGCAAAAAATTGAAACTAACAGCAGCGTGTTAGAAGAACACGAAACAAACATCTGCTGCAGTTAAAATATCGGCTGCTAAGAAAATGGCGAACGTAAACAAGCTGTTGATAGAAAGTTATGTTTTAGTTATTTACGAAGAGAAATATTCGTTTTCTCTAATTAAAAAAGGCTTTGAAGAGCATGGAATTATCATTTCTAAATGTAAAATAAGCACTATCATTTATAAAGACTACAAAATCATCAAGTATTGCTTTGAACAGGAAAAAGAACACCAAATTTATATCCGAAGAAGCTACGTACTTTTACAACTACTTCGAAAGTAAGGTATCGACCGACCCAAAGAGCAATTGCTAAGTCGTTAAAAATCTCTATAAAAACTGTGAACGAAGTAATAAACAAGGATTTGATTGAGTCTTAAAAAAAAGAAAAAAGACCAAGAAGCATAATGTTCACCGCCTTTTGCCTAAGCATGTGGCTGACCGCAGAATACGGTGTAGACTTATTTATGAAAATCACAGAAGAAAACAGATAAAAATGTATTGTGAATATTGATGAAGCTTGAACCTAAACGACTGCAACAAAAAAGTCGATTTACTGTCTCCAAAGAGCAGAAAAATACTCACAAACGTGGTTCCAAGAACCTAAAAGAAAGTTTCAGTCAATGTGTTAAAAAAAGTTGAAAAGAATGTTAAAATCAATTCTACATATCACAAACATAATGTTTTAACTCATTTAAAGAGGGAATGTCATTCTTTTATCCACAGTTCCTTCAAAGGGTAGGAATTCATCAGAATAAGACTACCAGTCATACATCCATTTCTGCTACCCTGTTTCTTGAAAAAATGAAAAAAGAGACAGGTATGAAAAGGAGTTTGAAGGAATATTTTGCACATATTCCTTCAAAGTCCTCTGATGTGTCCGTCACCAATGAACTATTGTGCCTTCGGACTGTTAAAAAGAGCGCTTTCTAAAAGCAGACCTAAAAGCAATGATTTGGACTACGGAAAGCAGTGGAGAAGAGTGGAATAAAATACCACTACCAATTTTAAAAATATCATGTTATCTTGGAAATCTAGATGTGGGTTCATAGTCCAGAGAATGGGCGATTATCAAACAGAACATTTAAGGAGGTTCCACCTAAAATCTCTGCCTTATGTTTCCAACGGTAAAATTTCTTTACGTATTTTCTTCCCAATTAATGTATTCCCAAGGATGAAAATGTGCACATCAATAAAACTAACGTTAAGTTACAGCATGGTATGCTTAATACTTGCTAAACCATAACCATAATTATATTAAAAATAAATTATTTTTCTCTGAGTAATGTTCAGACCTGCTAATCTACGGCGCGACCTGTATGACGTCAGTAGACAAACAAATGTTGAATGGCTTAATTATGTTTTAGCAACTATAACTTAAAGTTAGTTTTATCGATGTACTAATTTTTATTCTTGGGAATACATTGCGAAGAAAATTTGTAAAGAAGTTTCACTATTGGAAACATAAGGCAGAGATTTTAGGTGGAACCACATTAAAAAGAAATAATTTTATTTTAAACATTAATTATATTGCTGGATAATCATACTAAAAATGTGTGAACATCCTCTATATCACTTCCATTGCTTTCTGTTTCTTTTTTTTTATTCAACCTTTAATGATACTCACCAACATCTGGAGCTGTAGGGACTGGTGTGTCCCTAATTTAGGGCTGCTGATTTTACAGAGGAGACACAATTAGCGCCGTAGGATGAGTTACAGGTCATGCCTTGTGCGATATTCGAGACTAGCCTCAACACTGCTAGTAAGAAAACCGCGACTCTGACCATCCACCCACAGGGAGGGCTTTACAAATCCTTTGCATTACAAACAAAATATCTTGATAAGGGTTTTTTTATTATTACTGTACTATTGGGGTTTAACGACCATTATGAGGAACTCTATGGACTATATGCAGTCGCCCGTTTCTAATTTAGGGCCACTGGTTCAAGGGAAGGGACACGACAGTCAGTGCCATAAGACAAAAGCAACATCCATGACACAACAGGATTCGAACCCAGACCCATCTCGGACGAATGGTATTGAATCGCGCTTTGAACACTGCCCCACATGGGCTGCCAATTTATATGACATTTCAACTCAATGGATATTTATTTCAGAAGCGCATCTAGTCTAAAACAAAACTGCTTAAGTATTTGCTTGTTCTGATCGTCCTTCCATTGATCCGTTCATGCATTTGGGGGGAGGGTCAAAATTTCCAGAAATAATTTTGGTTGCTGACAAGACAACAAAAACAATTGAAATGAAACAAAAAAATCTCACGCCGTTACATTTCAACTCTATAGCTCATAATTTTTCTGCTACGGATCTGAGAATCGAATTTTTAAATCTTCGAAGAGACATTATGATAAAGCTGTTTCAATTAGAGAGCAAAAAATTGTCTGACAGGCAAACACAGAACGTTAAATTATTTTTTTCCTGGGGAGGGGGTATTTCCTTTTACTCCTCAGATTTTCTGGTACGAGCAGTATAAAGCAACTTGCACTTTTTCATTGAATGTTAGATGACTATTTTAAATACAGTGAAAACTCCTTTTGCAGCTAACATTAATTTCAAGGCAGTTAAAAAATCTGAATTATGAAAATACTGCATTATTATTTTCTCTGCAAATTATCAATTGTGGGTACCGCAGTAGAAAAATTTGGGAAACCTTAAAAGATAACCTTTATAGATAGCTTTATTTGGTGAGCACCAAAAATCTTTTACAACGTAATCCATCATAAAATATTTTTACATGCTTTTTCTTCTAAGACCTGAAAATATAGTGAAGGTTTGAAAACCTTGAGGGGAAAAGATTCAACTGCTTGAAATACGGTGACCCAAACCGACTCTGACCCGCCTGAACTTTTGGATAAAGCACCGATTTATTTATTTTTTTATTTATAGTAACAAAGAAAATTTACTGTCTATTTTTATGATACCAAAGCGAATATTTGATTGTGCTGAGCACGTCTTTGAATCCCTTACGACACAAAAAAATATATCAAAGCAGATTTTAAGAAAGCATAAAAATTAAAACAGATTCATAATGCATTTATTCTCCTGTGGAAAAACTGCGCATAATTTCAAAAAATGCAATGCGCGCAGGGTTGTTCGTGGACAATAGAAAAGGTTAAAAAAATCAACTAAGTTTCTACAATCGATAAAACGTCCAGAAATGGATATAACTACTTACATACAAGCGGCTGAAAAGTATTTTACCAAAATTAATAAACTTGCAACAAAACGTTTCTCATATCGAAAACAAGACATCAAAGACAAAGGGGTTTTCATATCGAACAGCAGGAAGAAGAAATTTAGAAAAACAAATGATAACTTTACGCTGACAAGCGGATACGGTATATGTTACTTAAAAAAGAAAATATGTTCAAAATTCTCTTCATAATGAAGAGTATCCCTAGCAAATTTCAGGGGACTTTTACAATCGAATTAACTTTTCCAGATAAAACTATACAGTGACGCTCATGTTAAAAATATGCTTCATAGCAAAAGCTATGTTAAGGAAAATGAATTTCTAAAATTCGCGTCTTGGAAGCAGAGATAGCGTAAAAAAAGTTTTGATATTTACGCCACCTAGGGGGAAACTGTTTATCATTTAAAAAGGATAATTCTCCCTATCTTACTGTAGTGAATGGCATACAGTAAAAAAAAATCAGTAGTATTTTCAGAAGCAGTGATACAATTGCAAACATAAATATACACTAACACCACCTACTGTAAGAACTTGAACTACAAAAAAAAAACATTAGTACATGCGTGCTAAGTGGTGAATGTTATCCAGGGTTAAAAGAATTTCTTTAAATCTGACATTTAGAAGCAGAGATATCCAGAAAAACAGATAAAATATTTGCGCCTCACAGTACATAAACTGTGCATTATTTTGGACGAGAAATGCATGCAAAATATTTTCGTAGTTAAGGGTATCAGACCGGAAATGGATTTGTTTCTAAATCGGGTGTTTCGATTCTCAGATATTTCTGTAATATGCTGTAAACGGGAACGCCCTCTATTCGAGAAATTATGCGTTATGAAAAACAAGAAATTACATGAAAACATTTCTACCAGGAACGCTCTCCAACAAAGAATTCTTTTAATCGGTCTGTTACGAACAAAGGTATCGAAAAAAAAATAAGATACACGTTTACGCCCCCTAAAGAGAAAGCTATGCATTACTTCAAGCAGAGGGCACTCACTCTCAAAAGATTTTTCGTGGAAAGTGGTATCTGATCATATTTTCCGTCGGGTTTCCAGAAGCGCAAATATTTCTACAAACACATCAGAAATTGAAAAATCCATTACGCCCCCTAGTGGAAAAACCGTTCTTCACCAGTACTTAAAAAATAAATGTACAACCTTTCTCACCAGAAACTCTATCCTATCCAAACAGGAATTTTCCAATCCGACTTTTAGAAAAGGAGATATCGGAGAAGCCACAATCGCAATTTAACTTTACACTCTGTGGAGGAAAAACTGGGCACCACTTGAAAAAGTCCTTTACTCCAAAGTTGCCTTCGTTTTAAAATGGTATCGAAGGGAAGAAAGTATTTTTTAATCGGATGTTTAGAAGCAATGATGTGGAATAAAATGTGTTTTGAATTCGATAGCATTTGCGTTTACGCCCTCTACCGGCAAAGTTATGCATCGTAAAAAAAAAAAAAAAAAAAAAAAACACGCGTGAAGCAAGGGAACATCGTTATCAGATTACAATCTTTCCAATGTGAAAAGAATTCCTCATATCGGATTAATAATGCCAGAGATATGGCGTTCACAGACATACGAACGGAAAAAATGATAGCCAGAGCTCGAACTTTTTTGTTTTACAAATGACGTGCTAAAATGAAGGTTTCAGTCTATTTAGGACAGCTACTAAAGTAAACAGTCTCTGAGTCAGCAGAGATGCCAAAGATAGAGTGAGTTCTTGAGTGTGGTCTAGTTAAAGTACCTGTGTTTATCCGCTGGATAACGCTGGCAAGTATTAGGTGTACAAATACGTTTTAAAGCGTTTAAAGACAAAGCAACATGCAATTTGATAGAAGAAAAAATCTTTACGAATCAAAACATGTGCCGTCATTATCTATCACCGTCCGCCATCGGTCGGACAGCTGACGGATTCCAGCCATGAAGAATAATACTTCGTCGTGTTGCACGATGAAGTAGTCAATCCATTTTTGCTCTTCGTCGTATGTCCGGAACCATACAGCAGACAAACCATGTTGCAGCGATCAGAACAAATGAAAGTCTGAAGGGGCTATGTCGAGACTATACTCCGGGGTCTTCCAAAAACGTCCCAGCCAATCGTCAATAACGTTTCCTTGACTGATTTCGCGACATGCTGCCTAGCGTTGTCATGCAGTAATTTCACGGGGTGCAATCCTTTGCCTGTGAATACACGTTTCCGACATATTTCCTGGTTCAATCGCAGCAACTGTTGCTTGTAGAGATCAGCAGTAACAGTTTGACCCTATTCCAATAGTTCATAAAAGAGTACAGCCTTCATATCCCAACAGACAGATGAACAGCAGAACTTTCTTGGAGTGAATATTGCGTTTGGGTGTCGAAGTCGTTGCTTCACCGGGGTCTACCCAATGTTTTTTGCGTTTGGGATTGTCGTACCACATCCACTTTTCATCACCCGTAACGATTTTCCACAGAAAAGACTTTTAAGAGTTGTTTATTCAACAGATTCAAACACTTCATGACACGCTCATCCTTGTTTCTCTGGGTCAGGTCATGCAGCACCCATTTTTCTTCATTCTGAATCTTTCCCATTGTGCGTAAATGATTGGAAATGGTTTGTTGAGTACCCCCCCCCCTCCCAGTTGTTCGACTAGTTTGTTTTTTTTTTTTCCGTTTGAGACGAATCTTAATCCAGCAATGCTTGCAGTTCCTCATGTGCAACCTTCTTCGGGGGCGTCGCTACGTTCGCGATCGGTAACATCAAAATCACCTGCTTTAAACCGTCCAAGCCAAAACTCACACTTGCGTTTCGACACAATATTGTCGCCCAGAACAGAACAGAACGATGCAGATGCTTTTGCAGCACTTTTTCCTTGATAAAATGCGTAACGAATAGAATGTCGAATAAATGCAGTATCGCTTGCTATCTTTCACGTACCGATGTGCAAGTGCGTTTGACTGTTGTGTGAACTTATGTGTCACATTTTATACTCTGGACCAGTTACGGTCACATGACAACAGTGCGAGGAATGTCGGATATGTAAATTAGCGGTACATGTCAAACACAGAACGCTTTAAAACTCATTTGTATACCAAACACCTTAACAAAGGGATGAGTTGAATGAAGGGTGTGAAAATTTTTTTTTTAAACTTCCATTAAGCATCGATTTTTTTAATTCCAAATAGCGGATCTTTTTAAAAAAATTCACATTCTGTAAATATGACATTTTAAAGGCTAAGTCCGACAACATGAACTGCAGTATTATGCACGGCATGTCCGCTTTTTTATGTCATAAATGGCGAAGAAACCACTTTACATTTAAAGAAAAGGTCTCTGTGAATTATTTGAAACAATCAGTTATAGAGTTCACTTTCTTTATTGTAAATATACTTTTGTTTGTAGCGCACTTCAAAACTAGAGGCCATATTGAAGCCCAGTTAAGTTGCTTAATTCTAAATTCCATCGGTCGAGGGATCTGACACTGGCTCATGGCCATTTGTCTTGGTCAGGGTTCGAATCATGTTGGGCATGGATGTTCTGTTGGACTTACGGCACTGGCTCTCTCCCTTCACCGGAACCACTCCCTTCACCGGAATCACTCCCTTCCCCGGAACCATAGGCCTGAAATTTGGCAGGAACAACTGCATATAGCCCGTTGAATTACCCACGGTGGGCACACCTCCGCTCAAAAAATAAATTCATAAGGTAACGGTATTTCCGGTAATGCAGGAAACGCTACGTACACCGAGTGGCCAAAACATTATGACCACCTGCCTAATATGATGTTGGTCCTCCACATGCCAACAAAACGCAGCTCTTACCTGGCGAGCCACAGACTCTACAAGATTTTAAAAGTGTGTTGTGGTATCTGGTTCCAATACAAGACCAGTAGATCCTTTAACTCCAATAAGTTACATGGCTGAATCGCCGCAGTTTGGATTTCCTGTTGCAACACAAACCACCACAGATGCCGGAATGTACTGATGTCTGAGGAATTTCGAGGCCAGGCCAACAGCTGGAAGTCTTCCTCATATTCCACGAACCGTTCTGGAACAAACCGGGCACATTATCTTTCTGAAGGAAGGCATTACTAGAGAAGGAATATCGTAGCCATGAAAGGATTTACCTGGTCTGCAATAATCATTAGGTAGGTGGTAGACGCCATATTGTAGTTTTCTGCACACGAATAACTGCACCCAAGGTTTTCAAGGGGAACAATGCTCAAAGCATTACACCCCCCCCCCCCGGCTTGCTTCCGTCCCATGGTGCATCTTGGGGCCAAAACTTGTCCAGGTAAACGACACACACGCTCCGGTCGTCCATATTGTGCAACAGGAAACGTGATTCATCGGACCTGACGAACTTCTAATTATTCAAGGTCCAGTTTTGATGCTCGTGTGCCCAATGTTGGCGCTTTCGACAGGCAACGATATTAGTATGGGCACTCGGAGAGGCGTGCGTCTACTTCAGCCCTATTCACATTAGAGTTCGATGCATTGTGTGTTGTGACACATTACTCTCGTCACCAACATTCAAATTATCGGTGAGTTGCGCCACAGTGTCACTTCTGTTGTATTGTACCATTCGAGGTAACCTTCGCTCATCTCTACTATCGTTATCGATAGTAGAGGTGAGCGAAATAGAAGTAGTGCAGTAATTCGTGTGCAGGAAACTATGTCTTATGCCAAGGTCGGCGGCCCACAGCTTAACGGCAGTTTGTGATATTTTAATTTCTCGGACCACTTTTTGAAGGAATTAACCACAGCTGCCTGTGAGCCCTCCACAAGCTTTGCTGTCTCGGAAATGCATTGACCTAGGTGTCTGACCATTACACTTTAGTCTTTTTCAAACCCGCTTAAGTCGGCTGCTTTTCCCATCTGAAGAACAAGATAATACTGATTAGAACTCAGTTTTTTTTTCTTTTTATTGGAGGTTTAACGACCACCGTGAACAACTCGATGGGCTATAAACAGTCACCCGTACCTAATTTAGGGGCCACTGGTTCCAGGGAAGGAAAGGAACCAGTGTCGTAAGATGAACACAACCCTGACCCATCTCGGACGAATTATCAGAAGCCAGTGCTTAAACCACTGCGACACCGGGGCGGTAGAGCTCAGTATCAGGTGTTATTTGTATCGTTTGATACCTTCACAACTGCCGTGGTGTACCAGTTGTTGCTTTGATTTGCATAAAGACGTGTTGATCATAATGTTTTGGCTATTCGATGTATGTGTCAGTGTGAGTTTTCATCCTTTTCAAAATATACGTTTAAACAAGATTTGCAAACCTTTAAGAAAATCAGGATTTTGAGTTTATTTTTGACCCTATCTACTGGTCAAAAAGAAAGGCCCTTTTCCCTAAATATATCTAACCAGGTCTTGTATATTTTTCTGTTTGGGAGTTTTACTACCACCGTGAGAGACTAAATGGGCTACAAGGTTACATTCGTCCCTAAATGAGGGCCACTTGTTCCATGGAAGGGAGAAAGCCGGTGCCGTAAGGCAAACACACCATGCATGCCTGACTGGGATTTCAACCCGGACCCATCTTAAACTCAGAAGCTCGAGCTTAGACCACTCACTGCGCCAACAGGGAGAATGACCAGGTTTCGCAAATAGGATGACATGTTTGACGCAGATAGAATGAAAATACCAAAGTTTACCACAAAAAAAGTTTTTTTATACATCGACTATAGTTTCGCAGAACTTTTGGCTTGACATCATCATCAGGACGAATGGAGCGTAAACATTCAAATCATTGTGACATCATCAGAATTCTGACGGTAACTGTTTTTCGTCAGTCGTTTCCACGCGCACGAAAGAAATAGAGTCAACGTCATGTCGTTGAGAAGCCGTGAAGATTTCCGGGATATGTGGAAAGCTTCTAATACATTACGCTTGATAGTGGAATCAGGTTTATCAATAAGCGTAGCGTTTCCGAACAAAAATTTATGATTATTTTCGTGACGATGTTGGGCTATAGACGACTTCTTCAGTTCACAGTTCCGTTGTTACGAGCCAAAAGCTTTGCGAAATTATAGTCGACGTATAATAAACCTTTTATTGTGGTAAAAAGTTGGTATTTTCATTCTATCTCAACACTACAAGTTCTGTTGTCACATATTATATATACACTGCTGGACATCCAAAATGCAACACCAAGAAGGAAGAATCCGATTGGCCTAAAATTCGCAGCATGCGTCACCCGCGAGAAGACATGCAAACGATTAGCATTGCAGGGCATATGCAAATCATGTGCGCCCGGAACGCCACCGAGAAGCACTATAAGAAGGGTGCACAGAAGGCGGGGTGTAAGTAGTGGAAGTGTGTTGTGTTGCCGAACCTTTGCGTGGGAAGCTTCCTGATGCTTCGTCACAGACTACGGCAGTCATTCCAGCACGTTTCGAGTTCGACAGAGGACGAATAGCGGCTTATCGCGACAGCGGTTTATCGTACCGAGACATCGACGCCCGTGTGGGCCGACATCCAGCCACAGTGAGTCGAGTATGGATTCAGTGGGTGCAGGAGGGACGGACGCAGCCGCGGCACACCACCGAACGAGAGTACCGGCATGTTGTGCGGCGCGCATTGACGGCTCGCACTGCCACATCACGAACGTTAACGCAGAATTTAGGGTCTGTTGCGCAACAACCTGTGTCAGCACGTACCGTTCGACGTCGTCTGCACGAGCGGGGACTTGTCGCACGGCGCCCATGGCTCCGATTACCATTGACGTTACACCACCGGCGAGTGCGGCGACAGTGGGCCGTTGAATGCCGCACCCGGACTGCGGAATGGCACGACATTGTCTTCTCCGACGAATCCCTCGCTTTTGCCTGCAACACCACGATGGTCGGATCCGCGTGTGGCGGCACCGCGGCGAGAGACTGTATGACGCCTGCATTATGCATTGCCATACCGGTCCGTCGCCTGGCGTTATGGTTTGGGGCGCAATTGGATATGACACCCGCACCTGTCTGGTACGCATCGCCGGTACACTCAACAGCAACCGCTACATCTCCGACGTTTTGGAGTCTGTAGTCCTTCCTTACCTGCAGGACCTGCCAGCGGCTCCGTTTCAACAGGACAATGCGCGCCCGCATGTGGCACACATTGTGCAACAATTCTTCACGGCCCACCAGGTGTCACTGCTGCCGTGGCCCGCCTGTTCTCCCGATATGTCGCCCATTGAACATGTCTGGTCACTGATCGGCAACCGAGTGGCCCGGTAAGCACCACCGGCGGCTACGCCTGAAGAACTGTGGCAACGTGTGGAAGCAGCCTGGCAGACATACCCCAAACCCACATCCAAAGCCTCTTTCGTTCGATGCCGCGGCGTGCAGTGGCCGTTATTGCCAGCCATGTGGGCCAAACGAACTATTGATGTCTGCGTGTTCCGCAAGTTGCACTGGCCTGTAAGCTCAATCGTTTCATCTTTGTGTCGGTTGTTATGGGTCCAGTAAATCTGGCTTTGCTATCTCGTGTCCTTCTTGGTGTTGCATTTTGGGTGGCCAGCAGTGAATGTTCAACGCAGTGTAACCCATCTCTAAAGTAAGAACAAATAATAGATATGGCACCTCAATTTTCACAATCCTGTGAAGGATGCATAAAAAGAAAAGTTAACTTAATAACGAATTGTTTGCTAAAACTCACATCAATGTTTTCCCACAAATGTGATGTGCGCTTTAAAGTCGATTGTCCTGTTTGCAACAGGACAATGAAAATACTGTGAAACCTTCGTTTTTCATTCTTCTACAGGTTGGCGTTAAAAACGTATAAAAGACATTTCAATGTAAATATTATTGGAAAATTGTGATTACCCGCAAAAAGAGAGAGAAACAAAAAGGGTGTGGGGAAAATAGTGGAAAGCTGTGATTCCGCTAATTTATAGTGTAAAACGAACTTACATACAAACTTCGCTTTTGCCAGTTTCTATTCTGACTTGAAAAAATTTGTTTCGTAGTTTCACGATGAAAACTGGTCCAAGCGATTCTATACCATTTCATATTTTCAAAACATGAAACTTTATCTTTGAAATAAAGGGAGTAAACCAAATAAAATAAAATGGACGATGTCATCTCTCTTTCCACGTTATTTTTTAAACAACGCATAGTAAACCAAAATACGATTTTGCTTTATATTCAGTACTCATATTATTAAATATTCTTTATTTAAAAGCATCGCTTTTTTCAGAGTATTTTGTCCAAGAGTTGATTTAAAATTAGTGCCGAATAAAATATTTATTATTCTTTGCTTGTTTCATATTCCTAAAAATCAGCGAAAAATGAGAACTGTGAACTTTATTTATTACATTTTTAGTTTCACCATCTATTTCATCGTTATCTCGGTTCTCTGAAAGTTGTGATAATATCCGTGTGTTACGTACGAAAGAATCAAAAAACCGTATAATCGCGAAAAGCGTATAAATGAATTACATATAACAAAACTGAACTGAAAAAGCGAAAGGAACTACAATGAAATATTGGGGCTAACGTAGGAATTACATATTAAAGTGAAAATCGCGTTATCGGGGTTCCTTTCACTGTTTTTCATTTATGTATTGCGCCGATGCGCTAAACTGGTTGTATAAAATAGTTACAGTGAGGAAATATATAGGAATTATAAAAATAACCGTTACTCATAGTACTGAATCTTTGAACTGAAAGCAATCCATTCACTCATGTTATACTATAATGCTTAAGAATTTAGTGACAGTACTTGATATAATTTTATATATATTAAAAAGAAGTGCTCAAAAAACCAAAAAAGAAAAAAAAAGAGGTTGTAGAAATCACCAATAAGAATCACCGGCTGGTGTTCACGAGCCTTCCAGGAGGCTAAGCCTTGGCTTCTGCTTCTTCCGAGTAGCGTGGGTTCGAGTCCTGATGAGGGATAGATGTGTATTTTGCTTACGTACTGGTTTAATCTATTCCCTGGAAACAATGCACTAAATTTGGGACGGATAACTCCTTCTAACCGTTAGAGTTACTGACGCTGCTCGTTAGGGAAAAATGTGTTGGTGCAAATATTATCAGGCCAAACTGATTAGTAGGGGAATACAAAATGCAGCGGCGTGAACACTTCAGGCTCGGCATTGCTATCCGTATGCGCCTGCGCAAGAAATATGTATGTTGCATCACTGGACTTGGATGCAGCGTCTTTACGATACGCGTCTGTAAATGCTACTGTGCATCGAACGGTCGGAGAACGCAAAATAATCTTTTAAATTCTGCAGTCTAGGATCAGACAGACAGACAGACAGATGCTGCAACAGTTTCATGTACTGAAATGTACTCCAAGTCGACTCCATGCGCATCGTCGCCAGCAAAGCCATGTCACAGAATGACAAAAAACTGGTCGTCTCAGGTCAACTACTGCCTTGCAATATTAGCGTGTCGCAGTAAAAGATTACAGAAACGCCACAATAGTGTCTAGTTGACACATCTTAAGGTAAGAGAAGTGCTACAGGTATCTTAATAAGTCATTAAACAGTCTGTAATCGATTAAAAAATCTGTAATCGATTGCATTATGGAGGTCTAATATCAATGTCTTCAGGAAACCTGAAAAGAAGTGCGGCAACACTTAGTGTTCGCCAACGGGTGACAAAACGTCCTATGATAGATCGAAGAGTCTTGCCCTCGCCTACATGCCGAATCTACAGAACACATGATAGTCAGGTCTTTTTTTCTTTTTTTTACAACACGTGACAGGGGTATTTGTGACAACCAGTGAACTCGTAACGTGGTGAGTTATTCGTTAGTTTTAATGGCCGCACAGTTCTGTAGTTTGTCAAGGGCATATGAACTCTAGCATGTACAGAGACGATATCACTAAAAGTTATGTGACTCTTTTCCATGGTGTGATTAGATATAGTTTCTTTCCTTTCAGTTTATGATAATGCCCGACCTTATCGAACTTCCATCGTGGTTCGAGATCTCGAAGATCGTGGTATTGCAACTTTATCTCTACCTCTCTTTAAGACATGGGCCTTAATCCTCATGAAAAACGTCTGGGTTACACTGCTGAGATTAACTGAGAATCACCGACAGGAACGACACTTCCAAAACTTGATGACATTTTGCCTCGTTGTTGGGATGTCTAGCTGAATCATTTCACATGTAGTATCCCAAGGATGTCCTAAGCAGTCTTTAACACTCGAGGAAATATCACCATGTACTACTAACTGACTAATAAGGTAAGCCTCGTGTGATTTTTATTCCTTCTGAATAAGTGGTGTTCTCTCGTTTGAGCGCCAAAATTGCTACGTTGTTTTCCCTCTGTTTTGCTTTATGATTTAACGACCATTACGGCCTAGAGGCGTAGCAACGAAGGGGCGGAGGCTAAGAGGGCTGATTGGCTGTCTATGGAGGCGCCGAAAATGCTGAATGGTAGGGTATGTAATTTATAATATGGAAACATACACTTTTCACATGAGCAAAATTTCTTTGCAACTAAATGATCACCTCATTTTCCTTTTGTTCCGGAGTTTTAATCCCTTAACCGGCCGATGTACCTGAATGCACTCTCTTTAGAAATGTTCACATAACGGCCGAATTTTACGAAAGCTTCGGCAAAAAATAATTCCTCATCCCTCTCATCTTAGTAGTACAGTTCATACACTAATCCTACCACTACAGAACTGAAAACCGCCCCTTTTTAGTCCTTTATTCTCTGCTTAAAGAAGCAAGGCCTGACACTGACATCATGCCACTGGATAGAAGCAAAGGCTAGTTCCCCTGACACCATAACGCCACTGGGTAGAAACAAAGGCGAGTCCCCTGACACCCATAATGCCACTGGGTAAAATCAAAACGCTACCTCGAAAACTGCTAGTCCAGTACACTGACACATATCAGTCCTTGTAGAATCAAATGCTGGTCCCTGACACTAACATCGTGTCACTCTGTAGGAACAAATGACTTGAACTAAATTCTTTCTTGGGTTCCTAGCCATTGTTAGCCTTTTCAGCAGGTAAGTCACTGGATTAGTATCTATCATTCCCCTAAACGCCCACTTTAAATAATAAGGGGGGAGCAAACCTTTCCGATGAGCATGTTCATTTGTTACAGCCGCGTTCGGTCCACTTCTTGGATAGTGAATACATTTGTTCGTGCTGATTTCATCCCATTTCACTAACCCCGAGTTAATTCGTTCGAGTTGGTTAAAGAGTTAACAATCACCACGAGCAACCCTAGGAGCTATGCGCAGTCTCCCGTTTTTAATTTGAAGACACTGGTTCCCGGGAGGGGACAGAGCCAGCGTCGCTAGAGAAATACACACCCGTTCCTGACCGAGACTTCAACCAAGGCCCTTCTCCGACGAATAGTCAAAAGCCACAACCCCTTAGCTAGCGGAGGTGGAGAACATTTCCTGTTCTTGTTTTTAATTTTCCATTTTGTTAGGTAGTATGAGTTGGTGCTCCTTAATTCTGCCCGGCACATACACTCTTTTTTCTGTGTCTAATCTTGATTAAAGTTAACGGCTTTAAGTGTATTACAATTCGAAATTAAATTTACCTTGCACAAACTCATAATATATTGAATATAGAAATGGAACAAACATTTCTCGAGTCGGTGCTTACCGATACTCAAGTCATTTCCCGAAACCACTTTCTCAATCGTCTGTGTTGCAGTTTTTATAAGGGCGCATATAACTTCTTGCCCCCGGGCGCCAGTCACCTTTGCTACGCAACTACTCTTCTCTGTCTAATCCTGATAAAAGTTAACGGCTTTAAGTGTATTACAATTCAAAATTAAATTTGCCTTGAACAAACTCATAATATATTGAATATAGAAATGGAACAAACATTTCTCGAGTAGGTGCTTACCGATACTCAAGTCATTTCCCGAAACCACTTTCTCAATCGTCTGTGTTGCAGTTTTCCAAGGGCGCATATTATACTTCTTGCCCCCGGGCGCCAGTCACCTTTGCTACGCAACTACTCTTCTCTGTCTAATCCCGATAAAAGTTAACGGCTTTAAGTGTATTACAATTCAAAATTAAATTTGCCTTGAACAAACTCATAATATATTGAATATAGAAATGGAACAAACATTTCTCGAGTAGGTGCTTACCGATACTCAAGTCATTTCCCGAAACCACTTTCTCAATCGTCTGTGTTGCAGTTTTCCAAGGGCGCATATTATACTTCTTGCCCCCGGGCGCCAGTCACCTTTGCTACGCAACTACTCTTCTCTGTCTAATCCCGATAAAAGTTAACGGCTTTAAGTGTATTACAATTCAAAATTAAATTTGCCTTGAACAAACTCATAATATATTGAATATAGAAATGGAACAAACATTTCTCGAGTAGGTGCTTACCGATACTCAAGTCATTTCCCGAAACCACTTTCTCAATCGTCTGTGTTGCAGTTTTCCAAGGGCGCATATTATACTTCTTGCCCCCGGGCGCCAGTCACCTTTGCTACGCAACTACTCTTCTCTGTCTAATCCCGATAAAAGTTAACGGCTTTAAGTGTATTACAATTCAAAATTAAATTTGCCTTGAACAAACTCATAATATATTGAATATAGAAATGGAACAAACATTTCTCGAGTAGGTGCTTACCGATACTCAAGTCATTTCCCGAAACCACTTTCTCAATCGTCTGTGTTGCAGTTTTCCAAGGGCGCATATTATACTTCTTGCCCCCGGGCGCCAGTCACCTTTGCTACGCAACTACTCTTCTCTGTCTAATCCCGATAAAAGTTAACGGCTTTAAGTGTATTACAATTCAAAATTAAATTTGCCTTGAACAAACTCATAATATATTGAATATAGAAATGGAACAAACATTTCTCGAGTAGGTGCTTACCGATACTCAAGTCATTTCCCGAAACCACTTTCTCAATCGTCTGTGTTGCAGTTTTCCAAGGGCGCATATTATACTTCTTGCCCCCGGGCGCCAGTCACCTTTGCTACGCAACTACTCTTCTCTGTCTAATCCCGATAAAAGTTAACGGCTTTAAGTGTATTACAATTCAAAATTAAATTTGCCTTGAACAAACTCATAATATATTGAATATAGAAATGGAACAAACATTTCTCGAGTAGGTGCTTACCGATACTCAAGTCATTTCCCGAAACCACTTTCTCAATCGTCTGTGTTGCAGTTTTTATAAGGGCGCATATAACTTCTTGCCCCCGGGCGCCAGTCACCTTTGCTACGCAACTACTCTTCTCTGTCTAATCCTGATAAAAGTTAACGGCTTTAAGTGTATTACAATTCAAAATTAAATTTGCCTTGAACAAACTCATAATATATTGAATATAGAAATGGAACAAACATTTCTCGAGTAGGTGCTTACCGATACTCAAGTCATTTCCCGAAACCACTTTCTCAATCGTCTGTGTTGCAGTTTTCCAAGGGCGCATATTATACTTCTTGCCCCCGGGCGCCAGTCACCTTTGCTACGCAACTACTCTTCTCTGTCTAATCCCGATAAAAGTTAACGGCTTTAAGTGTATTACAATTCAAAATTAAATTTGCCTTGAACAAACTCATAATATATTGAATATAGAAATGGAACAAACATTTCTCGAGTAGGTGCTTACCGATACTCAAGTCATTTCCCGAAACCACTTTCTCAATCGTCTGTGTTGCAGTTTTCCAAGGGCGCATATTATACTTCTTGCCCCCGGGCGCCAGTCACCTTTGCTACGCAACTACTCTTCTCTGTCTAATCCCGATAAAAGTTAACGGCTTTAAGTGTATTACAATTCAAAATTAAATTTGCCTTGAACAAACTCATAATATATTGAATATAGAAATGGAACAAACATTTCTCGAGTAGGTGCTTACCGATACTCAAGTCATTTCCCGAAACCACTTTCTCAATCGTCTGTGTTGCAGTTTTCCAAGGGCGCATATTATACTTCTTGCCCCCGGGCGCCAGTCACCTTTGCTACGCAACTACTCTTCTCTGTCTAATCCCGATAAAAGTTAACGGCTTTAAGTGTATTACAATTCAAAATTAAATTTGCCTTGAACAAACTCATAATATATTGAATATAGAAATGGAACAAACATTTCTCGAGTCGGTGCTTACCGATACTCAAGTCATTTCCCGAAACCACTTTCTCAATCGTCTGTGTTGCAGTTTTTATAAGGGCGCATATTATACTTCTTGCCCCCGGGCGCCAGTCACCTTTGCTACGCAACTACTCTTCTCTGTCTAATCCCGATAAAAGTTAACGGCTTTAAGTGTATTACAATTCAAAATTAAATTTGCCTTGAACAAACTCATAATATATTGAATATAGAAATGGAACAAACATTTCTCGAGTAGGTGCTTACCGATACTCAAGTCATTTCCCGAAACCACTTTCTCAATCGTCTGTGTTGCAGTTTTCCAAGGGCGCATATTATACTTCTTGCCCCCGGGCGCCAGTCACCTTTGCTACGCAACTACTCTTCTCTGTCTAATCCCGATAAAAGTTAACGGCTTTAAGTGTATTACAATTCAAAATTAAATTTGCCTTGAACAAACTCATAATATATTGAATATAGAAATGGAACAAACATTTCTCGAGTCGGTGCTTACCGATACTCAAGTCATTTCCCGAAACCACTTTCTCAATCGTCTGTGTTGCAGTTTTTATAAGGGCGCATATAACTTCTTGCCCCCGGGCGCCAGTCACCTTTGCTACGCAACTACTCTTCTCTGTCTAATCCTGATAAAAGTTAACGGCTTTAAGTGTATTACAATTCAAAATTAAATTTGCCTTGAACAAACTCATAATATATTGAATATAGAAATGGAACAAACATTTCTCGAGTCGGTGCTTACCGATACTCAAGTCATTTCCCGAAACCACTTTCTCAATCGTCTGTGTTGCAGTTTTTCCAAGGGCGCATATTATACTTCTTGCCCCCGGGCGCCAGTCACCTTTGCTACGCAACTACTCTTCTCTGTCTAATCCCGATAAAAGTTAACGGCTTTAAGTGTATTACAATTCAAAATTAAATTTGCCTTGAACAAACTCATAATATATTGAATATAGAAATGGAACAAACATTTCTCGAGTCGGTGCTTACCGATACTCAAGTCATTTCCCGAAACCACTTTCTCAATCGTCTGTGTTGCAGTTTTTATAAGGGCGCATATAACTTCTTGCCCCCGGGCGCCAGTCACCTTTGCTACGCAACTACTCTTCTCTGTCTAATCCTGATAAAAGTTAACGGCTTTAAGTGTATTACAATTCAAAATTAAATTTGCCTTGAACAAACTCATAATATATTGAATATAGAAATGGAACAAACATTTCTCGAGTAGGTGCTTACCGATACTCAAGTCATTTCCCGAAACCACTTTCTCAATCGTCTGTGTTGCAGTTTTCCAAGGGCGCATATTATACTTCTTGCCCCCGGGCGCCAGTCACCTTTGCTACGCAACTACTCTTCTCTGTCTAATCCCGATAAAAGTTAACGGCTTTAAGTGTATTACAATTCAAAATTAAATTTGCCTTGAACAAACTCATAATATATTGAATATAGAAATGGAACAAACATTTCTCGAGTAGGTGCTTACCGATACTCAAGTCATTTCCCGAAACCACTTTCTCAATCGTCTGTGTTGCAGTTTTCCAAGGGCGCATATTATACTTCTTGCCCCCGGGCGCCAGTCACCTTTGCTACGCAACTACTCTTCTCTGTCTAATCCCGATAAAAGTTAACGGCTTTAAGTGTATTACAATTCAAAATTAAATTTGCCTTGAACAAACTCATAATATATTGAATATAGAAATGGAACAAACATTTCTCGAGTAGGTGCTTACCGATACTCAAGTCATTTCCCGAAACCACTTTCTCAATCGTCTGTGTTGCAGTTTTTCCAAGGGCGCATATTATACTTCTTGCCCCCGGGCGCCAGTCACCTTTGCTACGCAACTACTCTTCTCTGTCTAATCCTGATAAAAGTTAACGGCTTTAAGTGTATTACAATTCAAAATTAAATTTGCCTTGAACAAACTCATAATATATTGAATATAGAAATGGAACAAACATTTCTCGAGTAGGTGCTTACCGATACTCAAGTCATTTCCCGAAACCACTTTCTCAATCGTCTGTGTTGCAGTTTTTATAAGGGCGCATATTATACTTCTTGCCCCCGGGCGCCAGTCACCTTTGCTACGCAACTACTCTTCTCTGTCTAATCCTGATAAAAGTTAACGGCTTTAAGTGTATTACAATTCAAAATTAAATTTGCCTTGAACAAACTCATAATATATTGAATATAGAAATGGAACAAACATTTCTCGAGTAGGTGCTTACCGATACTCAAGACATTTCTCAAAACAACTTTCTCAATCGTCTGTGTTGGAGTTTTTCAAGGGCGCATATTATACTTCTTGCACCCGGGCGCTAGTCAACTTTGTTACGCAACTCTTGCAACGGCTATATGAACACACGCGTCCCTAATTTAGGGTCACTCACTGGTCCCAGGGTAGGGAGAGAACCAATAGCGTAGGACAAGCACACCATGTATGTCTCATTCTGGCCTCGATCCCAGACTCACTCCGACTAACACTGAGAGATCTGGACGGCAATGACTGCGCCCCCTGGGCGGCCCTCACATTGTTTATCTGACTACTCCATGTGTATCCATGTTGTTCACAATTAAATGAATACGGTTATCACTTTTTTCTGAAATATAAGCTTAACTATTTTAAGCGTTTAATTAAGATCTTGAAAGCACTATTTTATTAATTTCATGAAGTTTATTACTCCTCTACTCTGAATTTTTCCAAATTTAAGGCCGCGGGTGGCCTAGTGGGCAAAGTTCGTGACTGCCACGGAAAGGACCTTAGGTTGGATCCACTAAATATCCGCCGTGCCCCGGGTGCTGGCCCCCGGTGATAGATAAGGGCGTCTTCCTCCCCCTTTCTACTTCGCTTCCGTGTGACTTTAGTATCGGGCAGTCTAGCCCAAATCTCCTAGCTTCCTATTTCTAAGGGTTGTTTAAGACCTGGTGTCAGACACTCCTTCCTAAAATCCTCTACATATGATTATTTGATGATTTTTTCCAAATTTCTTAATTTTGTGATAAGGTTGTAGAAGTGTTAAATAAAAAAAAGCTTGTGAATTAATTCTGCACTTTGGAATCGAATAGAATATCAGTGATAATTCACCTGGTAAATAAATGTTGCCGGAATAGCAATCGGATTAACAATAAGGTTTCAATTCCCATCTCCATGTGGCGATTAGTTTAACATTTGTGTGCCACATTCTTTGATGCATTTATTAAATAAAATTAGCCCCCACTGATCTAATTAAAACAGTTTTAGCAGCTATTCCATGTGCGCAGATCATCGGATGTTTTGGAAGAGGGTGTGGAGAAAAGAAAAGAGAAAAAAACAGATAGGAATATGTTATGTAGTGCATTCCTTCTTTTCCCGTTGCAGAAACTGCATGCTTTGGTTCCTTTATTATTAGAGTGAAGGCTGGAGAAACACGAGTAGTCAGAGGAGTGGGCTGCTGCCTAAATATCGCTTGCCCGAGCCAGCCTGGATTCCGGTCCCGGTCGAGGCGTGACCATTGGGGTCTGCCTCTTACCTGGGACCACTGTCCTTCATTTAGAGACCGCAGACTCTTAGGAGAATGGTTATTACAATGGTCGAAAAACATTCTGATCGAAATCATGAGAGCAAAATACATGTTTGATCGCACCCACAGACACACTTGAGAGAGAAAGACGCATCTGAAAATTAATGGAAAATTTCAGTCATCGCACAGCAAAAGCAGTTGGAAGGTAAAAGAATTCTTTTAATGGGACTTCAGGAATGGCGAAAATACTTTCAAATATAAAACAAATATAGCGCCTCCTCTTGCAAAAATATTCCGATCAAATAACCTCAGAGCATGTTATGTAGATTACACTGATCTCATCCTATTTCCGTACGAAATAGCGCCCTTATAATCTTACATTTTTTATTTATTTTTTGTTTCCATTTTTGGAGTTTCGCGATCACCGTGACAAACGCAAAGGACTGTAAAGCAGACGCCCTTTCTGAATATGGGGCCACTGCTTCCAGGGAAGGAAGACAACAAGGGATGGGGACAGACCCACCAAGAATGACTTATCTCAGACTCCAACACCGGCCTATATAAATAATAAGATCAAATGCCAGGGCCTGCGACCAGTCGGCCACCAAGTTGACTTACTCATTGATCAATCAACACAGTTTATTTAGAAACCGTTAAAGCCTAAGAACAGTGTGTAAATGAGGAGGATAAGGGGAAAACAGGAACACGCAACTGCTTTTTCTTAAGTGACATTGAAAAGCTTGTGGAATAACTTTAAAATGTAATTCGAGAAAAACAAGAAAACTACATAAAAACGTCATTAGAATTAAGTTATACCATGTAATTTGTTTCTGCGTAAATGCAGGGGTTCCTCATTTGGCTGCCAGTAGGCATACACTGTTGAAAAACTATATTTAAAGCCTCACTCTTCCAAGCCGTAGAAAAGTGAGGGTAAGAACGTTCAAAAATGAGCCCAGTAAGACTCGAAAGTGATAATAAAAAATCGAAGCAGGAATTAAAAGATAATCAAACATGTAAAATGTTAGATAAGAAACTGCTTTTGTTTTGCACTGAGGTTTAGAGACTACCATGAGAAGCCAGCTGTCCCTAATTTAGGGCCACTGGAGGAGAAGGAGCAGAACTAATGCGACAAGACTACCATACCTCCCATTCCTGATAAGAAACTCGAACGCGGGCGCCATTTCGATCAATAGTGAGAATACAGCGCCTCTGACCACTCTGCCATCGAGCGAGGACAAAATTCATGGCTTTAGGCATTTTTTAAATATTGAGAAAGTGTAAGACAGTAAGCAACTGTGTCTATATGCAAGTAGGATGCTTTGCAAACTGTGTCGGTTTGTTTTTCATTGAGTGAAAAAATTAGGTCTGATCCCAAAATAGAGTTTTTTAATAAATGAAGGGTTCCTCCTATTCTTGAAAAACTATTAATAAGATCCTCGCATTAAGAACAAGAGTGATCAGTGTGTTTCAACTTGAACATACGCACCCCATTACATTACTCATAAAATTTAAAGACAAAAAGAAATAATATTTAAAAAACTAATATCCTAGAAGTGACTTTCAGAAATTATTAGAGAATTATTGTAACATTAACTGTACAGGTATCTAAGAATAACCCAACTTATATTCTTCTTAACTTTTCTTTATAAGACAAATCGAGCACATAGGCGTATAGAGGAACGCGTTTACTTCGTATCAGAACGTCAAGACAAGAAACGTTTCCGGTTCGAAATCTAGCTAACATTCCATGAAACAGATTACATCCCGGTGGGGTGGTGTATTTTATCCCATTTTGAGAATGTTTCAACAGAAACGGACGCTGTTTGCACAGTCCAGTTATCAGTTGATGCGTATACTTAATAAGTACATTCCGTGGACAATACATTAGAGATAGAGATGTTGGGCAGTTCACATGGGTGTCCCTCGCGCAGACTGGAACACACCCAAACCGAAAGCATAAACAGAGTTGGACAAAAACTGAACTGAATTAATCGGTAATGCATTACAGCGTAATGGTAATGGGAAAAATAATTTAGGGTTACCATTCCATGGTAATTGTGAACTGGTCATTAGAATTACATGGTAATTGTAATGACATGTAGCATTTACCCAACTTATGGGTAACAATACAACGTACACAAACCAGCAACCAATGCACCGTTACAGGTTGTGTAGGTTATTTGACAATTGTTCCACCCCTCGGACCTCAAAAGCGTGTGTAGGTATTGGAGATTGTACGTGAGTAGTTGGCCCGTCTTCGCCGCAAGTAAATTGATTAAAACGAAATAATACATATGAAGTAAGTACGAATGGGATGTTTATTTCGATTAGAGATACTCGTTTCGTCCATCTCCTGTACAGTATTCTCGTCCATTACATACATTGGAGGTTTAACGACCACCGTGAAAAACTCAGTCGGCTATAAGCAGTCGCCCGTCCCTAATTTAGGGCTACTGGTTCCAGGGAAGGGAGAGAGCCAGTGCCGTAAGACAAACACAACATCGATGCCTCACCGGGATTCGAACCGGTCTCATCTGGGATGAATGACCAGAAGTCATCGCTGAGATCACTGCACCACCGGCGCGGAGACCTGAATCTTCTGGAATATTCTTGATTTACATAAAGCTCTCCAACTTCCCACTGCGCGATCATTCTGGAAAATTCTACAAACGTCTAACCCGTTCTTGCCGCTTGTAGAACATTCCACACGACACTTCGGTCTCTGTCTGCTATGTTACACAGCCGACTTTTCTAGACATAGCTTTTGACACACGTACATTTCTATAAACTATTAGTATGTAATTATTATTTGCAAATTGTGTAATTTCTTTACCAAAAAATTCCATTGCGTTTGAATGACATTATTAAATAATTGAATTATGTCCTTTTCATTGTAATGCATTACACATTAATTCTATTGCCTTGTACAAACCAAACTTGGGATTTCGTTGTAATGCACTACCTGTTACTGCATTACCTTGTAATGCATCACACGTTAATTGTAATCTGTACTTCTATTACTTTGTAATGCATTCCTGCCCAACTCTGAGCATAAATAGGCAGACAGCAGGTCTTCCCAACAGTGTATAGCAATGAACGAACATGGGTAAACGTGGAGATCTGAGCGGCTTGGATCGTGCACGCATTGTCGGTGAAAGACAGATGGATCATTCTACCGCCCAAGTGCTAAGAACCGTAGGGTACCCCAGGGCAATCGTACCAAGGGTGTACCGCGAATAAACCATCGACAAACGTACCAGCGCCCAGAGAGACCGCGGTGGCCGACCACACGCAATTGATGACCGAAGTACATGTAGACTATCTAGACTCTTACAGACCGACCACTTGGCAACGGAGGCGCAAATCACAACCAGGTTAAATGTCGGAGGCCTAAGTAGCGTCGGCGTGCGAACGTACGGCGTACGCTGATACCCTGGGATATGGAGGCCGACGTCCTACTAGTGCGGCACTGTTGACTGATCGTCATCTGACATAACTCCTCACCTGGTTCCAGGAACATCAAAAACTGTACCTCTGCTAAGTTGTGCTGCTTTCTGTGGTTAGATGAATCTCCTTTTCAGCTGTACCCAAATGACGGGAGGGTGCGGATGTGACATCGACAGCTCGGCTGTGTTCAATGCGGTGTGGGCTCTGTGATGGTTGAGGGAACCTTCTCATGGGACACATTAGGTCCCTTAGTGTGCCTGAAGAGGTCCTTGACTAATATTCTCTCTAACTGGCCATGGGCAAAACCCGAGGAGCTGGGCAAGGCATCAAAACCAGTTAGACAAAAAAAATTATTTTCTCAGCTTCTCTTACAAATGCAATAGAACTTGGAACTTGGATTGGAAACCTTATTTTTTCCTAGTCCCCCCCCCTTTTTTTTTGTCATCGTTCTTTCCACAATTGATTTTAAATCGATAAACAAATATTAAAAACATTTCATTAATTACAATTTTTATTTTATAAAAAGTGAGAAGCTCAAACTTTCTTCTGGAACAAAAACACTAGAAATTAGAAAAAACTATTGTTTTGAGAAAAGACTCAATATCGGCCTCTTTCTCGGTGTAGGAAAATCACTAATCCGCACTCTCGCGTTCACTATCTGCTTGCAGGAGGCTAATATGTAAGAAGCCTTTGAGTAAGAAGAGGACAATGAGACGAACTTAGAATAGAAGAAGGCGAACGACATTTAAGAAAAGTGTTGTTTTGACTTTTGAGAGTCCGAATTTTATTTATTTATTATTATTTTTCCAGCTAATTGTTTTTCCATTTATAAAAATTAATTAGGGATTTGGGAATTTTAATCTGAAATGCTTCAGCTGCGAGAAAGATATTTCAGCTGCGCGGAAGAAGTAAAGTTGCTGCGAGGCAACACGCGCTCCTGCACCCTATGAGGGAATATCTGTCCTTAACCTTCATGTGCTGGCTGATCAGTTACACGCGTTCATGGCTTTCGCGCATCCTGCAGCCGATGGTCTCTTTCACAAGGACAATGCCCCGCCCCGTCCGGGCGCAGCCATCCAGACATAGCTCGAGGAGTACTTATCTGGCTGCCCCGGTGGCGCAGTGGTCTAAGCAATGCTTTCTGATCTTTCGTCCGAAAGCAGTTTGGTTTTGAATCCCGGTGCGGCATGGATGTTGTACGTATTTGTCTTACGGCGCTGGCTCTCTCCCTTCCAGGAACCAGTGACCCTACATTAGGGACTGGCAGCTGCTTATAGACCAATGAGTTACTGATAGTAGTCCTTAAACCTCCAATAAACAATAAAAAAAAAACAGCCCACTCATCTGTGTTTGGAACCATCTAGGGCTCAGCCATGGTCCCCAGATTTAAACCCTGTGGAATCTTACTGAGATGCCACGGAGTGGAACATCAGATTCATGGATCCTGGTCCGACATCTCGCCCGGAGCTGTGGACAATGCTGCAATAGACATTGCTGGCATTACCTCCGGAGATTCTCCTGCATCTGATGGAGTCGATGGCTCTGCTTTTTCGGGCTGTTGTTTGTGCTAGAGGATGCCCAACACCCTATTAGGTTGGTGTGTATAATGTTTTGACCACTGAGTGTATTTCCTTTCATTTTTTCCACTAATAATGCGTCATTGATGTCACCAAGTATACATTTTTTTTGAAAACAGCTTTGCAGTAGCATGAAGAGTTACGCAATGCCGTTGTTTTCGAGGAATTACTGGAGAAAATAATAAATAATTTCCAGAATAGGGGCTCGTTTTTCATGCATAATCGTGGTATTCTTTCTTGAGATGGATCTCATTACATGTTGGACAGCTTGTTGTTTAGGTAGATAGTGTGGAAGAAATATATTTCACACATTACGTGGAAATTCATCTGAATCATTAACACAGCAAAGACACATCTCTGAATCGCGTGTTTTATTACTGTTTCTCACGTAACAGCCCTGTCAGAAAACTTGAAAATTACATCATCCCGAAACTGGAATCGAACCCGTATCTTCCGATTTCCGTTCGAGGATTCTTATCACTAAGATACTTGGGACTTCGTCGTCCTGGGTGGTGTAAAGGGTAACATGCTCGAGCGGAAATTGGGAGATAAGGGTTCGATTTCCGTTGCAGTACAGTGTAATTTACAAGTTTTCTGACGTGACTGTTACGTGACAAACAGTAAAAACACACGCAATTCAGAGATGCCTGATTGCTGTGTTAATAATTCAGCTAATGTTTTACAATTTTTTTCCTTTTTTGTGCGAATTTCTACCCTAAGAGATTTTTAAGTGGGTACTTTTTTTTTTTTTTGATTGGAGGTTGAATGACCACCATGAGCAGCTCAGTGGACTATAAGCAGTCTCTCTCCCTAATATAGGGTCACTGGTTCTAGGGAAGGGAGAGAGCCAGCGCCGTAAAAAAACACAACATCCATGCCTCACCGGGATTCGAACCCGGACCCATATCGGACGAATGATCAGAAGCCATCGCCTTACACCACTGCGCCACCGGGGTTTCGCGACATTTGACAACACCTTAAATTACGAAGAATTGCCCAGGTCTAATTCAGAGCACCTGTTTATAGAAAAGGATAGAGCCAGCAAGTAGCCCATGGTTCCTCTTGCGAGGACAATGGCTGAAGGATAACCATGACGCTGGCTGACAGGAAATGAACGATAGCCATCATAGTTCCAGCCGTTTTTTCTGGCTTGGACACCAACGAGAGAAGAAGCGAAATAGCTTTGCTGTATTTTCGAAAAACGATATTGTGCCAAAGTAGATTTAGCTGTCTTCAAACCAAGCAACTGGAGGAGTTATTAAGGACCTACGGAGTTCGATTCGTGTTCATATTATTCCATCAAACAAGCATTTCTGAAGATGAAAAAATTGGGGAAAGGCCGGGAGAGCACAACTATGGGAACTGAAAATTATATTTTAAGGTTCTGTTGCCTTTTATTGAAATCTTCCCTTGTCCCAGTGAGGTTTAAATACACACCTGAAAAATGACCGAACAACACGTACTCTTATAGATCATCAAAATAACAAAACGCTTAGATTCGCATTTCTCACACACACATGAAATATGGCGAAGTGGTCTAGGAACTGGATTCTGACCATACGTCCGAGTGAGCCCGGGGCTTACTCCTGAATCAGGCACAGGTGCTGTGTTTGTCTTATGCCCCTGGCTCTATCCTTTCCGTGTTATCAGCAGCTCCAAATTAGACTGGCGACTGTTTACTGCCCTTACAGTTGCTCATAGTTGTCGTTAAGCTTGCAAACAAACAAAAAAACATGAATTATGAGGGGAAAAAATTTCGTGGCAATCAAAGATAGAAGTAGTAGTTTAATACATAACTTTGTGATTCTTGGTTCAGCATTCAATAGATACCTCCCCTTTCATTACTTTAGGTGCCTTAGAGATGTAATTCTTCTATTGGGAAATGAGATAATAGATACTTAATAAGGGGATTGCACAAAAGTTTAATTTGGAAACTTCGCCTCTCTCCTGGCAGGCATAAACTACACAGAAGAACCAAAACACTATGAACACATACATAACATGATGTTGCGTCCCTAAAAAAGCCCCGATCCCGAAAAAGCATGAATGCTACAAGATTTCTAAAGGTGTCTTCTGGTATCTGATACCAAAATGTTACCAGCAGATCCTGTAACTCTTGTAAGTCAGGTGGTTGAGCCGTTGTAGTTTGGATTTTCTGATCCAACACAAACCACATTTTCTTGTTGGGAAATTTGGAGACCTGGGCAATACACCTGAAAGTCTTTATCATGCTCCGCGAAGCATTCTCGAAAAATCTGGGTAGTTCTGGGATGGCACATTTGTAGCGTTTGTGTGTAGCCGGGTTACTAAAAAACACTATATAAATCAAAATTTCCCCTACAGTGAAATACGAGTCAGTCATAAAGTTCAAAGGGTTTTTACTTGGCAGGCATAAACTGCATAAACTAATCCTTTATTGCTGTCAATAGGCACTTTGTCATGTTCACATCAAACACGGTGAGAACAATTAAACGTGGAATAATAATATCCCCAATTACAATGAATCATCAAACACAACACTGGAACATGAGTTAGCATCCATCATAAGATTTAACTAAGAAACACAACACTTTCATTAAAGTAGAACACGTAATTAAGCAGTCTCGTATCCAAAAGGAGTGTTAATATTCACATTTAAAAGCTCTCTTCTCAAAGCTACAGCGTAGCCATTATATATCAAGTGTTTGTTCTTATCACAGACATACGTCACTGACGTACGGACCTCATGGTGTTGCCGACCTCCATTCATGTGAGAAAGAAGGTATCACGTTAAATTTCGAAAGTGTAAAAGAGAACAAACTCAAATTTACATAGGAAAGGGAACCAAAAATGAAAGTTAAAATAAAATATACGTCGCACATTATCCTACTGAAGGAAGGCAATTCTAGAGGAAAATACCTTTACCATGAAGGGATATACCTGGTCTGCAATGATGTACAGGTATGCGACAGAGGTCATAGTTTCCTACACATGAATGAACTGGACCCAATATTTCCCAACAGAACATTGCCCAAAGCATTACACTTTCTCCATAGAATTATTTTCGTCTTACCGTGCGTCCTGGTACTAGCACTTTCCCAGGTAAATAACGCACACATACCCCGTCCACGTAGTGCGCAACAGGAAACGAGATTCATGGAACCAAACGGCTTTCCCCAATTATTCAAGGCCCATTTTTGATGATCGCTTTCAGTGGTGAACAGAGGGTATATCATGGGTCTCGGAGAGGCCTACGTACACATCCCTACTTTCAGCAAGGTTCGATGTGCTGTGCGTTGTGACAGATTACTCCCGTCACCAGTATTCAAATCACCGTCTAGCTCCGCAACTATCTCTTCCATTGGCTCGTACCATACGGCATAGCCTTCGCTCATCCTTAGCATCGATGAGCTGTGTGGTCTGCCCATATCTTGCCTTCGGTTCTCTGAACCCTCCCCCCCTCATTTGACCACTTTTTGAAAGGGTCAACCGCAGATCTCACCGCAAGCCTTGCCATCTCGGAAATGTTCTGACCCTGTCGTCTCGCCATTAAAATTTAGTCTCTGTAAAACTCGCTTAAGACCGCTGCCATTTCCATCTGAACAACACGGATAACACTGATTAACAGAACTTAGTATTAGCTATCCTTTATGCCGTTTCATGGCTTTCACGCACGCCGTTATGTACTTGAACTTGCTTCGATTTGAATAACGACTCGCGGGTCATAATGTTTTGGCTCTTTACTGTACAGTATTGGCCAAAATTGTGGAAACCTTTTGGAAATAGTGTATTTTTGAGGTCTGATGGCTCATAACACCACTTTTGTTTGGAGTAATACCATAACATTATATATCAATGGAAAGATAATTTCATCAAGAATGTAATGCAATTACGTTTATAAAGGATTTTGTATTAGGACAGCAGTTATAAAGAAGAAAAGTCAAACGCATAGAAAAAATGAGATACACAAAAATTTTCACCATGTCAGTTAATACTTAGTTGGGTAACCTTTAGCGTTAATTACGGCCTTACAACGCCTTCCCATGGAGTGAGCCAAGTTTTTAGTTCTGCAGCTGTTATAATGTGAAACCAAGATTGAATTATTGCTTCTATTAAATGGGGTTTTATTGTTGGGTTGCTTCTGACTAACAAATTTCTTTAGTCGGCTCCATAGATTTTCGATGGGGTTAAGCATTCCAGCAGTGGAATATGATTATCTTAAAACCACATTTTGCACACGGCAGCAACATGACATGGAGCTGAATCCTGTTGAAATATAAATACTTCATTATCTTGGAAAATATCACGTGCAGAAGGCTTCAGTTTGGGCTCAAGTATCTCATTAATATATTTTTGGCTATTTATATTCTCATTAATCACGCAAATTCAGCCCACACCTTTTGATGTCATACAACCCCAGATCATAACACTAACTCCGTGTTTCACAGTATATGTAATGCAAACAGGATGCAAATCTCAGATTCTTCTCCTTACGTATTTTATGCCATCACTACCAAACAGGGAGATTTTGGTCTCATCACTCCAAATCACACACTCTCCCATTGTTCCGTTGTCCAATTAATATGGTGTTTTTTTAGCTTAGTTTAATCTTTTCAACATTTGTTCGAGAGATAAAAATGGCTTTTTTCGTGGAATTCTAGCTTTTAGACCAAATTCCTGCAGTCTGCGACGAACAGTCCTTGCACTCAACTTCATATTGCATTGCGCCATTTCATCTTGTATACACCCAGATGACTTTCTTCTGTCATCTAGGCACAGTCTCTTAATTCTTCTATCATCACTTGCTGTTGTGCACCTTTTCCTGCCTTTACCAGTCTGGTTTTGTAGTGACTAAGTCTCCTTATACCTCTTCAAAAATTTAGAAATGCCACCAATGGTTAAGTATCCACCAATTTTTCTTCTAATTTCTTCTTAACTGAAGCCTTGTTCACTTAATAGTACTATTTTACATCGCTTTCTGGATGACCAGTCAACTCTTTGCGCCATTGCTTTAGTTTTATTACGTTTTAGAAGCTCACTAAATGAAAGAACACAAAAAAAACCCTAACCTACTTAATAGCAATCACATAACTCACTGACAAATGTCCTCCTCTCTGCTCCAATACATGACATCAATAGCTGAATCCTACTGTGACCTGATTGGCTCATTGCCAAAACAAGATGACACATGATTTGCTCTCTAAACACTCATGTTCACTGGCTACATCCAAATGAAGGAAAGCTACTCCATATTAACCTAAGCAAGTTGTGCTTCCTTTTTCTGGTTATTTGGCTATAACTTTTCATATAACACAGATAATTGAACAAACTTTGTTGCATTATATGTTTGATGAAATTATATTTCCATTGATATATAACTTTATGGTATTACTCCTAAAACAAGTGGTGTTATGAGCCATCAAACCTCAAAAATACACTTTTTCCAAAAGGTTTCCACAATTTTGGCCACTACTGTAAGCTCGATACATGCGCTGAAGTATTTTTACGTGAAGAACTACAGGAAACAAAGTTATCTTGAAACCAACTAATCGCTTTTAAATCACAACGTATTTTAATACTCTTTTGTTTTAAAAACGGATTTCAATAATTTTATAAAATTCGGGCACATACATTTTACTTAAGAAACACTTCTCTTTACCAGATGAAAATATTTTACAATTCCTACTTATAAAAAAAACCTTAAAAATAATTTCAATTTTTCTTTAACTTTTCAACAAACTACTGAAATCTGAATAACGCCGTTATGGCGAAAAACTACAATTTATTTTACTTAGCAATACAGCGAAATGTTGCGACTGGCAATTGGATTATCTGTCAACTAATCAAAACGGGAAGAACTATGTTACATGAAAGTTTAAATCTCTCTCTCTGCTTTACTATGATGCCATGTAAGAACATTACATCTTTTCTGTCTCACTTAGAAATCTGCTGCTTACCGAATAAATCATTGATTTTTCTGTCTGTCACAAACTTGCAGCTTACAGTATCAAAGTATTTACATGAGTCTCATCAATGAATGCAACTCTAGGAAAACAGGCTTTAGAGCAAGCAGACTCTTAGGAAGAAAAATGGATGATTTCTGTTTAAATAAGCGCAGAGTCTTTTGAACGTTGCTCTATGATGATGATTGATCCCAAATTTTGGTTTAAGTTTTCGGCAATCCGGTTCTAAATCAACTAAAACCAATAAACTGTCGGCATAATGCACTGCAAAAATAAGTATGTCAATGTGCTTTGAAAGAAATTAAAACATTAAAATATAAACTCGTCTCATGACTTTGAGTACGGCAAGTTTTCCTCGGATTTATATTTATTCCTTGGGTGTGCTATCAAACAAGTGAAGTCTTTTCTGTAGGTTTATAATGATCATTTCAGACTTGTTGTGAGGGAAGACTGCTTATCATTTTTAGCTCATGGCAACAACACATATGGTCGTCTTTGCCTATCTCTACTATCAGATATTATCTATATCATCTGTTGCTTATATTATATTCAAGTTCATTTAATGTTCATACATACAATTATAATGGAAGCGTGTGTTTTCCTCTCCTAGAAACTAATGTTCGCTCTGTTTGTAACTGTGAATATGCCACTGTACCACTGTTCTTGAAAGAACTTCAGAAAACGGTAATGTGAAAGTGTCATCATGACGAAGCTGCGAGCCAGTGCTTGGAATTGCATTATATCACAAGTACAATACCGCTTAATTTCTCACAGATGCAGTAAAAAAATAACAAAATGTATTATTAGTTTTGACTGTTCTTTGAAATGAAACGCAATCATCAAAATAAGAAAAAACGAACAAAATTAAACAGGGGTCGGGAAGAAAATAAAATAACTTAAGTCAATATCACATTTGTCTAAAATCACATATAATAAAATAATTTAACGCGCATTAAATGTAAATTAGCTGATGAAAGTACACGTTTTCTATTAAAAAGGCTTACTAAGCTTTACCCATGAATTCATACAAGTCTTTCCAAACCCCAAACAAAAAGGACCTAGAGCTTTGATCATTTTAAGTACTCGCATTTTTTTATTCTTAATTTCCTGTACATTCAAGCGGTTATTCCACCAATGATTTTTGGAAAATGAAATTGAGGGAGTGAAATGCGTGTCATTTCAAGTGCATAAAGCATTTTCCTCCTGAGAAATGGTAACCCCCTTTTCCCTCTGCTGGTACCCTTCTTCTAGTGCTATGAGACTCAAGGGTAGCTTCACTCTGGAAGCGAAAAAGTCAGTTAAAACAATGATTTGTTTCCTTATACATGTATATGTGACTAACCATCCTAGACTGCACCTAATGGGTCGATGATCCGTTCAACAGCGCCCTCTATCCAAGTATTGTGTCCGCCGGCTGTAACAATTCCAGATCATTCCCCATTTATTTTTAAATAACCGAAGGAGACCCTCAGGTAATTCTCACAGCGGAATAAGGAATTTGCATGTATACATATAGTTTTATATTCTTTTGTTGTGCTTCTTGTTTTTTTTAATGAAACTCAAACGAATTTATATTTCAGAAGTAAACAGCATTTGCATAGTATTAACTGAAATGAGAAAACAATAATAATTTTTCATAATAAAGAAAACTGCCAAACCCGAACGACGTTTTTTCTAGCTAAAGGAAATAAAAAAAACCACAGAGAAAAGTACCTTTTTTAAAATTATTTAAAATCCTCCAAATTATTTTTTCATAATAAACGCCGTTCCTTCACATCGTGATACGAAATAATATATTTGCTTAAAATGTCAGATATGTATTGAAACTTTGTCATGGTGCGGGATGTTTCGACATTTTGGGATTACATTTCTGAACATATTCACACAGTTAAGTAAATGTATGAGGCTATTTGCAATGGAGTTACAAAAATGTAAATTCACCCATACAGAGGGTTTACTCTTCAACATTTTGTTGAACTACGTAATTCTTTTCGTTCATAACTTCACAATGCACTTATAACGAAGTAAATTTCTCAGTCATTTTTATCCGCGCCAGGATTCGAATACGGGTCCCCTCATTCCGGAATAAGTTGCTCTACCAATTGAGCTACGCGGACGTTTATTCTGATTCTTATCTGCCTTTATGTCGTATGCGTCCTTCTGGCAGGTACGTCACATCTCCTGGTACGTTACACACTAACACCAAAAATATATAAAAAGAAAAATGAAATAATTTTCTCGATTCAATTTAAACATACAAAATAATGTGACACAACCCTTTCCTTTGAACAACTTATACATCGAAAATACTTCAGAAGTATTCCCTTCCTTAAAATCATATGAGCAGATAATACTGCAAAAGAGTGGTGTCAAAGAAATGGCAAAGTACTCTGAAAGAGCGCTTCTCCAATATAGGCACAGAAAGTACTTTTTTAAAAGCTCTTTACTTGAGGAAATGCATGCAAAAATCACTTTAATTGAGCACCTAAAGATATTTTTAAAATTAACAACAATGTGGGATAGCTTTTGGATAAGTACAATTTAAAAAGAAAATGCTGTTTCCTGAACAGATTTTTGACAATCTGAAGGCAGAACAAAATAGCAGAATTCTTTACCAAAGATACTTTTTATCATGGAGAATGATTTTGCAGAACGCTTCAAAACAATTCTGATGAACGTTTCTTGGGCAAGCGCAATGCCCAAAATTACTTTTGCACAGAAATTTTAACAGTAGAGCTGTTAGTTTAAAAAAGTGTACATACATGGAGCATTGTTTAAGACAATTCACATTTAGGAATTACTTCGGTACAGTTCAGAGCTTAGCACTCTGAGCTTAGAGCTTAGATTTCACATATTGAACTCTTCTATTTGCAAAAAAATATTTTAATACTACTATTTCACTAAGACACCTACCTTACATTTGAATAACAATATGGATATCTGTTTAAGCAATTTGAACATGGTTAACAATTTGAGGTAGCTCGCTGAAGAAAATTTCAAAAGAAAAAGACCTCGAAAAATAATGTATTTGCATTTTGCAGTCGACGGAGAGCGAGGCCAGCTCTAGCCGAGAGAGGATTCCAATAGACGGGGAGGCTCGTAGCTCAGACTACGTAGTTTTCAAGGACCAGCAGACACGCGACGAGACGCTGAAAGAAGCCTTTACCCAAGCCATAGAAGGGAAGGGAGGATTTCTTTTGGAAGATGGACTGCTACATCACCGAGAGAAGGAGTTAGGACAAACAGTCAATCAGCTAGTGGTGCCGCATTGTAGGAGAGGAGAAGTAATGAGGTTGGCGCACGACTCAGTGGCTTCGGCTCATTTAGGCCACGAAGAGACCTTAAAGCGTATCCGCCACTCATTTCATTGGCCATCCGACCAGAAGGACGTTAAAAAATATTGTGATGACTGCCAGGCTTGCCAACTTAGGTGGCCAGTCACACAGGACGACCGGGTTCCCATAACCCCAGTTTGGAGGCCAGCGTTATCCGTTCAAGAGGTAAAAGAGGAAATTATGGGACCCATAGGGATAACCGCGTCAGCCACCCAATACCCTTCAGGAGTGGGAGGAGAAAGTAGAGAAGATGACACGGCAGGCAGGGAAAGTAGCCGAGGGTCAACCACGACGGGACGCCTCGTATTATGCCGAAATCCTTCGAAGTAGATGACCAAGTCATAGCACTTACTCCCGACTCTTAAGAATGAAATTGATGTAAGATGGACTGGTCCGGCATTTAGTTTAGAGAAGCGAGGGAGCGATAGCTACGCCATCGATTTGGGTCTGGGACACAAGCGCCACGCGCGCGTAGGACAACTGAGGGAGTACCGGCCCAGGATCGACGTCGTAAGGGGGCATCTTTGAATCCGAGGAGGATTTAGGGGATATGCAAGAAGTGTCAACGAGGAGAACGGAGGAAGAGTGGGCGTACCCGACGGGCGCACGAGTAAGAAGCCTAACGATAGCACGAGAGCCATTACAGGAGCGACCGGAGGTAGCAAGTGTTAAAGGCAAGTTTTTCTCCGGAGAGGTAAGAGCCGCTACCGGAGGGGAGAATATAATTATCGTTAAATCGGGGAGCTTATGGCGTACGCCGCATTAGAGATTGGTGATGAGGAGTCTTGAGGGAGCCGGGTTCACGGGCAACTTGAAGATATGTTGTTTCGCCCGGGAGAGCGTGCATTATTTAGGACATGTAGTAGGGTCTGGGTGCCACCAGCCAGATCCCGAGAAACTCCAGGCAGTACGAGATTTAGAACCCCCTAAGACGAAAAGGGAGGTACGGAGCTTTCTCGGACTGTGTAGCTACTACCGAGATTAGGTACCTAAATTTGCAGAGATAGCTAAACCGTTGAGCGATCTGACCGGAAAGAAGGCGTCAGAGAACGTCGTCTGGACATCAGAACTGGAGGAGGCGTTTACCATGCTGAAGGGGCTATTGTGCACAGCACACGTGATGTTTACCCCAGACTTTAATAAGCCGTTCGTATTGCACACGGACGCCAGCGCCTACGCAGTAGCGTGTTGTTTGGGGCAAAGAGATGAGAGGGGGAAGGTTCGACCAGTAGCGTACGCCAGTAAAAGCTTACTAGCACACAGGGACGCTGGGCGGCGAGCCATAAGGAAGCCTACGCGATAGTGTGGGCGTTACAGAAGTTTGAGGGGTGGATCTTCGGACACCAGATCGAGATTATGTCTGACCACAACCCTCTAACGTATTTGATCAGCGCGGCTTCACAGAGTTCCAAACTACAGAGTTGGAGCTTAGTCATAGCCCAATTCAATTTAACCATATCGCACATTGCAGGGAAATTAATTCCCCATGTAGATGCTCTATCACGATTGGTTTTTAGGGAAGAAGGAGGAGAGCTTCGCACCCTAGAAAACTGAAAAGGGGGAGGAGTCAACACTCAGGTAGTAACCCCGCGAGGTTCTTTTATAGTACTGCCCAGTGTATGTATGTATATATGTGTCACAACAGAAGCTTGTGGGCGTGTCTAATTAAAGAGACGCCGAGGAGGTCACCGAGCGAACTTTGCTCATGAGGTTTAAGACTCTACATGTGAAATATGACATCCCACATGTTTCGTCTCAGAAGTAGGGGCCTGTAAGAACGGACACATTAACGATGTTAATTCATTTCAATGATAAACATTGTGTGTTTTTTTATTTGACCAAAGAAAACATCGCAAGTTCCCAAAATGGCGACAGAGTTCGCAAATATGTTTAATCCTTTTTTTTGTGAAGTCGAGATGTATGACAAAAGACTTCAGGTTCTCACGCCTTAGAAAGGGCCAGGACTTGTTCTACGAACTGAAAATATCGCCAAGGACGCTGTGACTTTCACAGATACATTGTTCATTTTCACTTGGCGCCTACAAGTCTGAAATGCAGACATACTCTTTTGTATAATTATAACAATGTGTACTGTATTGCTGCGGATGTACCACGGTGGCAGGATTGCTTTCTTGGAAGGAGGTACTCACAAAGGATGGCCTGGGGAGAAAACGAAGACACGCAAGGTAGATTTAAAGGTCCAGGAGCCCGATTCCTGGAAAACGACTAGGGGCGGGGCAGGTGAAGGGCGCGAGAGGTGACACGTGGCCAGAAAGGAGAGCAGCATGGACCGGCCAGCGCCATTGCCCTTGAAAGAGGAGCAGCGTGAAGGGGGAGGCGAAGGGGTCACTCCTACAGGATCTGCTCGTCAGTCTATCTTCGGAAAGCGGATGTGATAGTCCTCCGATAGAAAGGAACGCGTTTGCGTTGATGGTACGGTGGATTCTCGGAGTCCACGTTGAATGAGCGGGCACCGACCCTAGAAGAGGTAGGTCGCCGCTACAGAAGGAATCGACCCGAGTCAGTGATTCCGGTAGAGTAGTTGATGATATACTACTGAATTACGGACTTAGTACAGTCTACTGAAACATCGATTCGAGAAGGATAGCTAGAAGACTATTCCTGAAGCATTGATTAGATAGAGGTCTATCTAGTGTGAAGGAGACTAAGTTAGGACGCCAACGTAGAGTGAGATTTCTACAGAATTCGATCACCTTATCTTGCGCGTTCCACGATCCTTGCCAATCCAAGTCATAACGAGGCCACTTTCAAGAGCGAGTAATCAGCCGCCATTAAAATTCCAGTTGATGAAGAATAAATGTTTCGTATATGTGTTAACCAAGCGTGCTTTTCAAATTATTATGTCTGAAGGTGAATATACTTCCGTATAACCAACCGTTGTCGCTCTGCCCTTCCGATTCACAGATCTACATATTTAAGTGGGGAAGGTTTCGTTTGTTCGCTCGAACAGAGTGAGAGAGAGAGAGAGAGAGAGTTTCCGGGAAGAGTAAACCACTCTCTGCTTGTTGTGAGAGGCCACGTACTCGTGCGCCTCGGGTCCTTAAGTAGGAGGCGGCGCTAAGTCACGTGACGACACGTTCGCTCTTACACTTGATATCAAGGAAAAGATTTCTACGGGAACCGAAAGACCGATAGTAGTATTTACATCAACTCCATTTACAAACAGCCTCATATTAGATTCCTCATTTCGAAGATACAAATTAATGACATCATTTAAGATACGGTGCAGATTTGGTAGGTGTGTGTACGTGCAACCAAAGTTCAAATTCGTTCATTTTTGGGACTCAAAGAGAAAATATTCTTCTGATATGAAGGGAAATAAAAAAAGTACATCTGCATTGAGGAACCTAGGATCCGTAATATGCTCCGAATGACGTCATTTACTCTCTAGTCACCGGACGATTTAGACAGTTTGGGAATCTGGGAGAGGGGATGTGAAGGGACCTCTTCCATTTCGTGTTACGTGCTTTTATGATAAAGAATTTTCTTAGAGCAGAGCTAGCAAATAAGTCGGTACAAAAAGAATTTAATTTTTTAAGTGGCTATAATTGACGTTTTTTTTTTTTTTTTAGTTTAGTTTCATCTTAACGGAGAGTACGTATACTCATTTTAAATTTTGATCTGAAACACTTAAGCATTTAGATACTTGTACTCAGAACCTAATGTGTTAAATAAACATAGGAACCTGAAATATGTAACCAATCATTAACCTGTGTGGGTAACACTGGTTTGGTCCCACTGATATCACAGATTGATATTAAGTTTTAGCAACAATTTACAAATTAGAATATGTTGAATTTTTTCAGATGCTGTGTTCACCGCTTTCTGGCACAGAAAAGTAATAGAACTGAATTACGGTGCTATTAGGAATTACGAGCATAACTGAAAATTACATAATAGCATAAGGATCGCACAGTATAGTGAAGATCAGATGCCTGTTATTTCCCAGGCGATATCCACAGCAACATTTTTGTTAAAATCCATGAAGTCAGTTTGACGTTAATATTTTTTACATTCAAAACTACTTCGTAATTGGTCAGAAGAATATTTTAATTGTTTTTCTACTGTGGGAACCAACAGCAGATAAATGTTACAATATTCTCTGCATAACGCCGTATACTGTGCATGGTACCAACCATTTACAAAACATTTCGTCCTGATCACGTGACCCCAATACCCTACCATAAATCAATCCCTAATGATCACAACAAGAAAATCATTGTCAGCATTTGTGTTGGGTGCGTTGGTTACCCAGCAACTTAGATCAGCAACTGTACTGATACGGCATCGACAGCTGCATTACTCAGAGAAGAATGGTGTCACCTTCACAGGCAGACATTCGTGAGGCAAGCATCATACTTTACAACAGAAACAAACGAGTGTTTTGAAAGACATGAGAACATATTACGTACGGTATAAATGCACATTAAATGGGACTAATCTGAGTAAACATTTTAAACTTATTTAGACATTTCCCACGAACAAACAAAAGGAGAAACCATATCATATGCCCATAAATAATCTAATTTCCATGAGACAGAACTCTATTGTTTGCAGCGCCGTATCCAATTAAATATTAAATATAACACTAGGTCTTATAGAACATCACTCATCTGAGTAGAGGTGGGTAATCCAGTGCCATCTGGAAGACAGGACTTTTCAAGAGGTTCACTTTGGGTGTCATTTTAAACGGAATTATCTTTAATTTTTTAGTGAAATTTTACTGAATTCCCACAAGGGAAATAAATTAATGTTAACAACGCTATTTCTAAAAATGTTGTTGCCCCATACCAAAAACGATAAACGGAATTTCATCTATGATAGTTATTATGTACTACAGAAGAGGCTTTTATTCATTTTGTACAACACAGAAAGAATTTAGGAAAATAATATTTATCGTTCTTGGAAAACAGAATGGAACTAACCATTCAGCTCGTTTAAATCCTAATTTTTTTTCCTCTCAAAATCTTGCTCTCTCTCTGTTTTCTGAGTGTTTTATGCTGACAGTTTCTTCGTTTCCTATAAGTTCCAATTTGAATCTGAGCTCTTAAATAACTAACATTTTTTTCTCAGAATTATCTTAGAATGAACTTTAAGGTAAAGCACCTTCCATTTTAACATAAATCATGCCCTTCAAAGAGTTATCTTCCTAGAAATGCATGAAATAACTGATTTCGAGATTTCAAACGACGTATGAAGCTCTTTTTCATGAGGCAGACAGATACCCACATACTACAGAACGGATTTCTGAGTGAAAGAGGACTAACGCAAGCACCTACTTAATAGGGCAGTATCGTACAGACCCACAGCCCTCGAGTTTCATGTAGCTGTGTTCCCTCACTACATGAGACATCATCCGAAAGCAGATTTGTTACCGCTATATTTCGCTGCGTTACTACCAGGAATTAAATCTTTCTTACAATGTGTCAAGTTTTAATTAAATGTTTTGAGACTTGCAGTTAAAATGTTAGTGACACGAACAAGCTAAAAACTAGCCCTTCAATAGATGATCTAACGGTCACAGGATTCAAGATATGAAGGAACGACCCTTACAACTCGAAAGATGAATCTCGGGACTATTCTTAAAGAATAACTCAATTTTTTCAGAAACATGACATATGCTTAACATGGTACTCGTCCTGTTAACACAATTCCAAACTTATACATGTCAGTAAAACTAATCACACTCGTACCACCGTATACACTGATGAGTCGTACTACTGTATTATGACTACCCCCAGCCTGGAGACCGAACGGTGGCAAAGGTGAAGTTCACAGAGCAGTTTACATACAACCCGAGGATTGGATTTCGATTAGTAGAGTATGTTCGGAGTTCGAATGGGAAAAGCTGACGATTTATTGGAATTTGCTAAAGGACATATTGTGATGGCACTGCGCCTAAGAACTACCATCTCGGAAACGACGCGGCTTGTGGGTTGCTCAGCTGCCGCTGTAGTGAGTACGTATAAAAAGTGGAGCACAGATGGTCAAACGACGAACCGTCATCCTGCAGTGTGTCGTCCTCAGCTCATTGATGCCAGAGGTGAGCGAAGACTGCCGCGCATTGTGCACGGCGCCTGCGGGGCCACAATGCGGCAATTCACCCGCAGCTGCAACAGTGCTAGTCAGGGCAATATGTCACAGCCCACAGTTCATCGCAGCATTCTGCGCATGGGCCTACGTGGTAGCCGAAGACACAGTCGGGTAGCCATTCGTACTGCACGTCGTCTCCCAAGAACGCATGAAATGGGCCCAAGATCATCTAAATTAAACCTTGGATGATTGGAACTGGTCTGATCTGAGGAACCAAGATTCCTGGTACATCACGCAGACGGCCGAGCGTGGATACGCCGATTACCAACGGAGGCTGTGGCACCTGGATGCACTGTTAGGCGGAAACAGGCTGGCGGCGGCGATGTTATGTTGTGGGCGATGTTTTCTTGGGACACTTTGGGCCCCATTGTCCCAATAACACCATCCCTGACAGCTGTTAGGTATCTGAAACATCGTTGCTGACCAAGTTCGCCCATTCCTGGCAACTGTGTTTCCTGCTGGTAATAACCATCACCAACAGGATAGTGCGCCATGCCACACTGCCAGAATCGTCAACGAGTAGTTCGGGGAACATACTGGTGACTTTTTGTTAACGCCCAGGCCTCCAAATTCACCTGACATGAACCCAATCGAGCAATTTATGTTCGACTTTGAAAAGCACGTTTGCGTTAAATCTTACCATCCCGGAATGTACAGGAACTGGAGGACCTGCTATTGACATTATGGTACCAGATACCCCAAGATACCTATCGCCACCTCATCGAATAGATGCCTCGCCGTGTGGCCGCTGTTTTGTGGGCCAAAGGGGATTGCTAACAACTTATTAGGTAGTGGTCATAATGCAATAGCGCATCGGTGTAATTGCAAGTATAATTTAGCTTACAGCCTATCCCGTCATCTCTAGCTCGCTTCAAGAAAAGAGCGGAGACTTTTATAAAATTTTTGCCTCGCTTTTTTTTTCTTTTTTTTTTTTTTTGAGTTAACGCAGGAGGAATGTACTTCGAATACACTATATTCACGTTGGGTTGTCTGCTTTTCCACTTCATTTTTAAAAGTTCAGTCTCATTAGTTAATTGCCGCAGTGTGTATATATCCATAATAATTGGAATTCAAAAAGATTTAATTGTTTAACTACAGTAATAAAAATTTAAATAAAATAAGCACTCGCATGAATACCTAGTTAGCAGCAAATCTTGGTTCAGATACAATTTGAAATTTTTTTAAAAATACTCCTAAATTGCACCTTTCTAAAGTAATGTGATGAGTGGAAGGCAGAAAGGATATTTTGCACAAATCAGTTATTCTGCATTTGATGTACTGCCACCGACTACATTTTTATCAACATCCTTACACTTGCACCTTAGCTTCTGCCGCGGTGTAACAGTTTCTCCCTCAATTCTACAATTTCCGTTCCTCCATTCCAGCACAGCAGGTTTTCTTTGCCCCGTTAAACATAGAATTTTATTCAATTTTGGGACCTTGCTTCTTAGAAATAATCACCTCAGCTCTTTTCTCCCTCGCTGAATCAGAGGATTTCCATTTCTTTTCATTCGTTAGAAACGATCAAATTAGCTCCGAATTCACATTACACCAAACAAAAGTTCCGTTTTCCTCGTTAAATCAGGTAGTTGGGTAAATGCGGTATTTTCTAAACGGGTTGTATTGTTTATTACAAAATATCACTTACGTAATTGTGGTCACTATTGTAAAATGTAATCATCTGGTAAAGAGACACTTATCTTGTTTAATAGTATTCGGAATGAAACCGAATTTTACATAATTATCAAAATCTCATGTTTATAATAAATGGTTTTATGAAATACGTTAGGTTTTAAAGACCACCAAAATTGACTTTCATAGAGGGAAGAGAGTTTGGCGACACAGAAAAGTACCTCAAGCCGCCCATCCCTAATTTAGAGCTCGTGTTTGCAGAGAAGAGAGAAAATGATCACCTGAAGAGACGAGGCAATGTTGCATACCAAACATAACGGCAAGCAAGCGAGCAGACGAGAATTACCTCCAGTATTTAATTGTGCAGTACTCACTCCAGAAACACACATTGCACGTGCTCAGGTAGTTTCAGAAATGTAAACTTTGTGGGAATACCTTTATTAATACAAGTCATAACATGCCACCTGGACTGAAGGAATCGCCTCTCGTTACCTATCCGAGTTGGGCCAGAGTTCGACTCCCGAATCAGGCATGGGTGGTGCGTTTGTCTTACGATGTCTCTTCCCCTGAAACCAGCAACCCCCAAATGAGCGATGACAGACTGCTTAGAGCCCTTAGAGTTGCTCATGACAGTCAACCCCCAAATGAGCGATGGCAGACTGCTTAGAGCCCTTAGAGTTGCTCATGACAGTCAACCCCGAAAAGAAAGAGAATTACGGTAACTGGTTTCAGGTAAGGGAAACGACCAGTGCTGTACACTAAACATGCCTCGGCCGGGACTCCAACTATAGAAACCAAAAAAGACGACTATTCAAAAAGCAGCTCTCCTACCACGTGACCACCACCGAGGCGGGTAACTAATTTAGAACTTGGGAAGATAGTGAGTGCTCAGAAGAAAAGTGCGCACATGCGTAAATCTGGGGAAATTTCTCTGCCACTTTTTTTACTTTTCCAACTAAAATTGAACTATTCATTTCAAATACAGAGTTTTTGAAAAACTAATTCGAGAAATCGCAACGAGATTTAATTGAATTGCCAAAATGGCCCAAGGAATAACGATCGGTTCTCTGAAAAGCTTACGTATTGGCACCAAAAACATTAAGAGAACTGACTGGGTAGACTGGCGGCATACAACGTATGCTGGAAAAAGCACGCTATTTCCGGCATACGTTGTATGCCGCCATTGTAGGGAATAACTACTGTGTTGTTTTTTTATTGAAGGTTTAACGACCACAGTGAGCAACTCAATGGGCTAAAAGCAGTCACCAGTCTCTAATTTAGGGCCACTGGTTCCAGGGAAGGGAGGGAGCCAGTGCCGTAAGACAAACACAACACCCATGCCTCAACAGGATTCGAACCCAGAGCCATTTCGGACGAATGATCAGAGGCCATCGCTTATACCAGTACGGCACCGGGCGGCAACTACTGTGCTGACGTATTTGTGCGAATATTTCAGTTATAAATCTCTAAGATTTGATTATATCTTCAAGATTTTAATATACATGACACGAAATTTTCCTATAGACCTCATATTTACTTATCTTCTAAATAGCTCTCGATTCCTCTGTCATTTCATTCGACTGGATGATCCCTAACAGCTAGAGTGACATGATGAGAAAGTCATAAAGAAATGTGCAAAAAAATTATTGAAGCAGGTTTTCCGTTTAGTGCGTTTGGTGATAAGCTCCACTATGACATACTTATCGATCACTTTCACCTAATTTGCAAATGGCGATATACTTAACTGTCGACAAAAATCCTGGGACAACATATAGTCATTTCAGCTTATGTTTGATTTTAAGGGCACACGGTTAGCAATTCCTTTCAGCTCGAGTCACAGGTTACGGTTACTACCGTCACGAGAATGTGTTTTGAGAGACCAATCATTGAAATACGTTGTTTGCAAGGTAGACGCAAACAGTCGAACATTGGCTAAGTCAAAGGCTGTAGTAAAAGTTCGAGAAATTCGTCTTGATCGCAGTGTATGATGATAGTCAGGTAACATTTTAAGAAACGGACCGTTAATGTCACAGGTCACCAGAGGACATACTTGAATTGCAGGCTAATCATTCACACTGACCATCATACATAAGAATATTAGTCGTTATGATTCCTTCAGTACTAAATCAGTATTTATCGCAAGTATTTTTTATTAATTACTGCATATGATTATATGGTGGTGGAATTTCTTTACAGTAGTTATAGTGTACCAGAATAAGATCAATTCAATTCTTAGGTGTCTGATAAGGAGGCGAAAATGTTCCATTCCTAACTGTCGGACAGTTATGCGACCAGTAGCGTATAATCGAAGCTAGCTAGGTCAGCTGCGAAGCCCAGAGAATGCACAAATGAAAGTCAATTAAATATACACAAATAAAAGTCAATTATCAACGGTATTAAGAAATGTCAATGCTTTCGCTGCGAAACAAACACGTGCGGGTTCGCTTCTTTGACTCGGTCTGGTGAGCGAATACCAGCGGCATAAAGCAAGCAGCTCTCCAGTCTTCGCTGTTCTGATTCGACCTTCCATACGATCGCCTGCTAGCGTTTCCATGACAACATGAATGAGAGGGTGGAGGGGAATGGACCATTGCTTTGGGCAACGGTTCACTCAGAAAAGAGAAGACTTCCGACTACTTCAGTCACTCACATGCTTCCGTTTGTAACAGCATGTGTTTCGCGAGGTGTTTCACTTTGTGTGAAGTGTCAATGAATTAAAATAAGTGATATTATACGTAGTGCGATTAAAAAGTTACGAGACTAGGTACGTAGCGCAGCAACAGATGGCACTACACGGATGCGCGAGCAGCGGTCCAGGGTAGTGACCTTCATGAGTCATTGTGCCGAGTGGCGTTGTTCTGTGAACATCGGGAGCTGTGCTACACGATATATGGTGACCACGTGCAAAACACAGCTGCGATGTCGGTATGGACTGCGCACTAGAGCAGCGAGCAAACATCAAATTCTGCATCAAACTAGGCAAATCGGTAATGGAGACGCATGAAATGTTGCGGCAGGCTTATGGCAATAAAGCAATGAGTCGTACGAGGTGTTTTGAGTAGCACTCGCGCTTCAATAGCATCAAAACGGCACTGGAAGGCGACGAGAGGTCAGAGCGACAATCCACGAGCAAAACCTCCGAAAGTGTGGACAAAATTAGGGAATGGTGCATGAGGATCGTCGGAGAACCATTCAAGACATTTCTACCATCGTCAATATGTCATACGGAAGAGTGCAAGATATTTTGACGTCGGTTTTGAACATGCACAGCATTGCTGCAAAGTTTGTGCCAAAGATTCTGAACACCAAACAGAAGGCGCTCCGTGTCAAACGCTGTCAAGTGCTTCGTCAGCAGGTGGTGAATGAACCAACGTTTCTGTCGGGGGTCATCACTGGAAAAGAGAATTGAATCTACGGTTACGATCCGGACCAAACAACAGTCATCGCAGTGGAAAAGCCCGGCATCTCCACGATCGAAGAAGGCCCGACAGGTCTGGAGCGCAACCAAAAGCATGCTCATCGTGTTCTTCGACATTCGTGGGGTTGTGCACCGTGTATTCGACCTCCAGGGACAGACAGTCACCACCCTTTTTTTACTGCGATGTTCTGCGGCGTCTTGAGGAAGAACATTCGCCGCAAACGACCAGAAATGTGGCGCAGAGGCGATTTCCTACTCCATCACGACAATGCAGTAGCTCACAGAGCGTTAGCAATACTCCAGTTTTGCAGCCGCAACAGCATGGCTATCCTTCCTCACCCGTCTTACTCGCCGGATTTGGCCTCCTGAGATTTCTTTCTGTTCTCGAAGATGAAGATGAAGCTGAAGGTCGTCGTTCTGAAACCGTGGACGAGATCCAGCGCAAATCGCAGACGTGCTTGACACGATTCGCGAACAAGACTTCCAAGGAAGGGTTCCAACAGTGGCAGAAACGCTGGCAGCAGTGTATCGCTGCCCAAGATTACTTTGAGAGAGATTATAGCTAGACTTAAGTAACGTAAGTATTTTGTTGTATATTGGCCTAGTCTCGGAACTTTTTGATCGGACCTCGTATCCTAAATTCGTGGCTTTTTGGACTCTGACTGTTTTGATAAATTTTGTGAAAGCTTCCCTGAACATCTACGGTCAGAACTTAAAGGACTCTATGTTGCAAATTTTAATACAGCTTGACTAAAAAATGAACTGAAGGTGTTTTATTCCCTTGAAGAATACAAAAACAAATCAGTAAGAGACATTACTTGTCACATAAGTTTCAATAAATTAGGCATAGTGAGGTGTACAAATTATCAGACCTAATATTAAACTTTCCATTAACAACTGCAACTGCCGAAAAAAGATTTTGTGCATTAAATAGAATCAAGATATATTTGAGAGCCACACAAGGACATGTACATTCGAGCAACTTGGCTGATTTGTTAATAGAGAAGAGCATTCTTTTTAAATATGAAAAACTACTCGAAAGAAACTTTTATGAAAACGTAACACCAAGTTCACACAAAAGGAGAAGAATGGAGTTCATGTACGAATAAGTGTTCAAATCCTATTCCTCATATTTGGTAACATGTCAACAAAGAATGTACATAAAATAAGTTACTTCTATTACATAACAATTAAAACTTAAACTTCGCGATTTAAAAAAACAACAACAGTACATTGGAGGAGGGAAGGGTGGGGGTTAGATACCCCAGGTCTCGGACCCAAGATACGCCACGGTATGCGCCATGTAAAGAACTTGTATCAAATTTAAAAGCTCCAATTTGATGAAAAACAATCACTGATTTATCGCTTGATATCAAATATACACTGAAGAGCAATTGGCTTAAGAGATACCTGTCCAGTAACGTGTACCACCTTTTGCCCTGATGACGGCGGCGATTCTTCTCGGCACTCGACCAGACACCGGAAGCGTTGGGAAGCCATACGGATCCACGACCCCTGAACAAGCTCCCACAGTTCCCGAAGATTTGATGGAGGGGGTCAGAGCCTCGAACATCTCTCTCGATGGCATCCCAGATGTGCTCGATGAGATTGAGGTCAGCTGACCTAACTGGCCACGGAAGCGAGGTTGCGTCGGTGGAGTGTTCATCCAACCATTCAGATACAATTCGGGAGCTATGGCACGGTGCATTGTCTTATTGCAGGATGAGGTCCCCAGTGGGATGTTGAAGACACACAAACGGGAGCAAATGGTCGTCCAGGATATCCCGGTAACGTTGCCCTGTGAGGGACGATGCCACACGTACCAGGGATCCCATTTCAGTCCACGTAAACAGTCCCCAGACGAGAATGCCATCCCCACCAGCTTGAAAAGTACCCTGCTGGCAAGAAGGATCCATCGCTTCATGTGATTTGCGCCGTACTCATATCCTGCCATCCGCATGTACCAGCGTGAATCTCGACTCATCAGTTCAGGCAACATTTTCCCACATGTCTACGGTCCAGTGGCGATGTTCCCGCGCCCATGCTAATCTTTCCACCCTGTGATGTGCGGTCAGCAGCGGTACCCTCGTGTGACGATGGCTTCTGTACCCCATAGCAAGATGGTTCTGGATGGTGTGGCGGCTTACGTGTTTTTGTGCACCAGCATTAAATTGCCGAGTGATTTCTTGCACTGTGGCCCGTCTATGGGCTGTTACAATGCGAGCTAGCCGACGATGACCCCTCTCATCCACACGCTGTTGTCCACGGCAGTTGGCGCTTGCAGGAATGGTTTTACCGGATTCGTTATACTCACGGTGTACCCGTGACCCAGTGGCTCGTGAAAATGCCTGTGCTTGTACGACTTCCGGGATGGAGTGACCCATTCGTCGTGCCCCGACAATTTGCCTACGATCAAATACGCTTAGATCCTTCGTCTTACCCATACTGCGTCCGACTCTTACTGATTCCCGTCGCATCAGTCCTTATATTGTTGGATCGCTGCATACGTCATGTCGTTTCCCTCTACAGGGCCACCCACAGCGCGACATTTGCATAACGCCAGCTGTCTAATTCAATTGCTCTTCAGTGTATATTCATCATTTTATATGCTCGAAGGTCTGAGTAACTCTGCTAAGGAAAATCAAACATTCCGCAGCGATGCATTTTCTCCACAGCCACAGATCGAGATGCTTATGTATTAGTACGATTAAGCACAAGAGTAACACAAATGTGTAGTATATATTGATCCTTAGTAAACGAAAACATAACGCTTCCCTAGTCAACAAAACTTAAAACATCATACCTTTACGTGGGCTACGTTTATTTTTTATAGGTTGAACAGCAAATTTAAAGAGGTAGTCATAGTTTTACCAACGTAGAATAAATAATTTTTTTTGCTTGTTTGTTAGAGCAAAAAGAACGAAATGTTAACATACGCCTGTTTTGCAATGGTTTCATATATTTCATCTCAGCGTCAAGAGAGGCCGCCGCAATGCAGCCGTCGGTCGGTGGCATTAGTTTTCCTGAACGACTCGTGGTACTACTCATTTAGTAAACCTTCCACGGTCGACCCAAAAATAGTTTTATGAAGCGCCGATAGATGGAGACACGTTATCGCTACATCATGAAGCGTTTCGTTACGTTGTGAAAGTGGCAAAGGAAGTCAATAATATGGATGAAAGGTGGCGCTTAAAAGGACCTTTTTGAATGTTGATTGCGGCATATGTGTGAAATACATATTTATTTTCACGGAAGAATATGAAACTGTGTAGATAGAATAGCAGTAACAAAAGTTTTATCTGCCAGGGAAGAACTGTCTGATCGCAGGAATCAGGACTTCAAAGCAATGTTCAGAGGAAAGGCGGCAATTCCGTCGGAATAAATATTCCAGAATATGGTCTGCCAAGTACATTTACATTGCGAGGCTACCATAAACTCTGAGACTAGTTGTCTGCAATACGAATACCAGTCGCTAACTGTCTCAGTGGATGTGGCCATGTGAGGTTTCTTGAATCGCCTCATCGTAAGAAATCCTATGGCGAAAAATTACGTGAGAATCATCACTCTATCAAAAGGAATCTCACCATAAAAAAAACACGTAGCAAGTGTGCGGGAAGAATACTCATCATTCCCTGAAGCGTACTTCTTCCGACACATGAATTGTACTAAACGATGAGACGTATCGACACATAGTCATGAGATGGCTGAATGCATTTCACGTGCGGAAGAGCGGAGAATAGGTGAAGTGCTACCGTGGCGCCATCTATTATTTCTTTCGGAACTAGCGGGGCCGAACGTGGAAGTTTAGCCTTCATTTAACCACATACGGACACTCAGGTGCGGCTACTGCTATGGGGCTGTGGGGCTGCTTGTATGTTTGATTGAAGCTTTAACGACCACCGTGAGCAACTCAATGGGCTATAAGCAGTCGCCCGTCCCTAATTTAGGGTCACTGGTTCCAGGGAAGGGAGATAACCAGTGCCGTAAGACAAACACAACATCCATGCCTCACCGGGATTCGAACCCGGACCCCTTTCGGACGAATGATCAGAGGCCATCGCTTAGACCACTGCGCCACCGGGGCGGCGCTGTGGGGCTGCAGCCCCTACCCGAAGCAGTTTTTTTCATACCGTAATAAGAAAGAGAAGTTTTGTGAACACCGCTGTAAGTTTTCCCAGCATAATGCCACGACTGCAGTTTTCTGAACTCAACTGGAAATTTTCCCTACATAACACCACTGGGCGCGGGAAGAACGTCACGGACTGTGCTTCTTTCAGCCCTGACGGCTATTGAAATCAACTCAAATGGGAAACTGCCTATTTCCACATCAGTTCGTTTCCTTTGAATAAAACTTCCCCGGAGACAGCATTCATGGCAGCTCTCGCTAGCAGGGTTGCTCGCGAATGCAGTCTTTCGTTGGGTGGGAATGCATCGCCGGGCCTGTGTGCTTTGTTGATTAATACGGTTCTTGTGCTTCCGAATAAGACATAAAATAGGGGAATGAATTAAAAATAATGACGAATGTTGAAATAAAGTATTAAATAAAGTAAGTTTGAATGTATTACTCAACCTGGTTTGTTTTTTTTCTTCCAATTTTTGGTTTGTTCTTTCTTTTATTCAACATAATAATTCCAACAACAATGTTGCTCCCATCTAATAACAAATACTCAGTTGCCGGAATGCCGGGACTTTTGCAAAAAAAGTTTTACTTATATTTTCTCTTCTGGTCAAAATGGACATGTGAACAAATTGCGATTAAAAATAGTTCAGTATTGGCTAAATTGAAAAAAAAAAAAAAAAGAGAGAGATACTAATTTCTACAGCGAAATACTTGCACAAAATTGTTTTCTTCACTTACCAAGCACAGCGAAATTTTCGCTTTTAAACTCACGTAAATTTTTATTCACCAAAATTCATTGAAGTCACTCCACTGGATACATTTTATTTTTCTGCTGCATCCCCCCTTCCTCTCCAAAATCAGCTGCGCATTTCAATTGAGGTAGTGTACTTAATTACTTTGAAAAGAACATTTAATCAGATATCATTGTTTAGAAAATTTACGAAGTTGGTAAATTTTGGAAAACAAATTTTTCTACACTAAATTGTTATCATGATGGCTTCAGAATTAAAACTGGACTGAATATGTTTGCAATCCGTTTTTATTAAAGAGAATGCCGGTGTGTGAGTATCGCAAAAACAACTAATCGCGAAATTCTGGAAGACCCTTCAAAATTCCACAAAATGTTTTTCATCGCCGTCCAAGTTGCAGTGGTCGGTATCAAGTCGAGGTTTCAAAGGGAGAGTATCAGAAGAAAAAATATATAGTCATATTTCTAGGGGTCACAATGAGACACTTGAAAACGCGTAACGCGTACATGACCTTGAGTGTGTCTCCGCTACCACTGGCACACGCCTTAATTTTTTTAATTTTTTGTCCTTATATATATATATATATATATATATATCATCATCATCATCATCATTGTCAACCATTATCAATCCACTGCTGGACGAAGGTCTCCCCAAGTTTCCTCCACAACGGTCTGTCTTGTGCCAGTCTCCTCCATGTCACCCCTGCATACTTTCGAATTTCATCCACCCATCTCCCATGTGGTCTTCTTTTGGGTCTTTTCCTGTCCCTTGGAATCCAATCTAAAATTTCGGCTGTCCATCGATGATCTGTCCTTCTGGCAGTATGTCCAGCCCATTGCCATTTCAGTTATTTAACTCTGATCATGATGTCTTCCACTCTTGTCATTTTTCGGATCCACGAGTTCCTCTTCTTATCTCTCCTGGTTACACCAAGTATGCACCTCTCCATGCTGCTTTGAGTTGTCTGCAGCCTTTGTATGTCTCTTTTAGTTAAGGTCCACGTCTCTGCACCATACGTAAGCACTGGAAGGATGCATTGATCAAACACTTTTCTTTTAAGACATAATGGCATATTGCTCTTGAAAATTATGCTGTTTCTTCCAAAAGCTCTCCAGGCAAGTTTTGTACGCCGATTAATTTCTTCATCAATGTGACCCTCACTTGATATCTGCTGTCCAAGATAAACGTATGTGTCTGTTATCTCCAGCTTTTCTCCATCAATCGATAAATCTTCATTTCTTGCAAAAGCATTGAACATCACTTTTGTCTTCTGAAAGTTCATTTTTAATCCCACTTCTTTACTCTTGTCAGCAAGTTCCTGGATCATAATCTGCAGCTCTGATGGGCTAGTTGCAAAAATGACTACGTCATCAGCAAAACGAAGGTGGGTTAGATAATCTCCATTAATCTTTATCCCCTTGTTTTCCCAGCTTAGTGACTGAAAAACACCCTCCAATGTGGCATTGAAGAGCTTCGGAGATATGGTGTCACCTTGTCTCACTCCCTTTCCAATTTTTATGTGTGTTGTATTTTCAAACAGCCTAATCTTTGCACTTGCATTTTCATAGATGTTATTAATAATATTAATGTATGCATCTTCAATACCGCAGGTTTTCAGAGCCATTGTAACTGCTGATGGTTTCACCGAATCAAAGGCTTTTTCATAATCGATAAAAGCCATGCACAATGGAAGTTCATATTCCCTCGCTCTTTCAATTAGTTCTCTCAGCACCTGGATATGATCTATTGTGCTGTAGCCACTCCTGAATCCAGCTTGTTCTCTCGGTTGAGCCATGTCCAGTGTTACCTTCAAGCGGTGTGAAAGAACTTTAGTGAAGATGTTATAAACTACTGATAGGAGGCTGATAGGTCTGTAGTTTCCGAGATCCTCAATGTCACCTTTCTTATGTAGCAGGATCATTGTAGCGGTGTTCCAATCCTCAGGAATCTTTCCTTCATTAAGGCATCGAGTGAAAATTTGGGCGAGTACTGTTTCGATTTCTCCACTTGCTTCTTGTATGATGTCTACAGTAATTCCATCTTCTCCTGGAGCTTTTCCCCGCTTCATGTACTTGATTGCATGTGCAACTTCTGCTGGAAGGACTGGAGGAACTCTGGTACTGGTATCTTTCATGATGTCTGGAGTGCATGTATCATCCCTTTCATATAATTTGGAGTAGAAATCTTTCACTCTTGTCAAAATTTCGCCTCTATTTCTTGTTACAGAACCATCTTCTTTTCTCAGTGCCATAATCTGTTTTCTTCCCTTACTGAGATGTCCCTTTGCTATCTTTAGGCTTTGGTTGTTTTCAATTGCTTTCCTCACTAGTTCACAGTTGAATTTTCTTACGTCTTCAGTGATACTTTTTCTTACTGTCTTGCATAGCTCTATATATTTCACTTTGGAAGTCACATCTTCTTTAGTTGTCCTCATCTCTCTTCTTTTTTGCATCAACATTTTCGTTTTTCCTGATAATTTATTTACATGCAACTTGTTCTTAGACCCAGCTAATTTTGTTGCTGTTTCCATAAGAGCTTTGGTTACTTTTCTGTTAACTTCAGAGATGTCCACTTCTTCCGATGTTAGGCCTTCTAAAGCAGAGAACCTGTTCTTCAGTTCCAACTTGAAGGTATTATGGTGTTTTTTAAGGTTGGTTATGTCAATAGATTATATATATATATATATGAAGTTAACAGAAAAGTAACCAAAGCTCTTATGGAAACAGCAACAAAATTAGCTGGGTCTAAGAACAAATTGCATGTGAATAAATTATCAGGAAAAACGAAAATGTTGATGCAAAAAGAAGAGTGATGAGGACAACTAAAGAAGATGTGACTTCCAAAGTGGAATATATAGAGCTATGCAAGACAGTAAGAAAAAGTATCACTGAAGACGTAAGAAAATTCAACTGTGAACTAGTGAGGAAAGCAATTGAAAACAACCAAAGCCTAAAGATAGCAAAGGGACATCTCAGTAAGGGAAGAAAACAGATTATGGCACTGAGAAAAGAAGATGGTTCTGTAACAAGAAATAGAGGCGAAATTTTGACAAGAGTGAAAAATTTCTACTCCAAATTATATGAAAGGGATGATACATGCACTCCAGACATCATGAAAGGTACCAGTACCAGAGTTCTTTCAGTCCTTCCAGCAGAAGTTGCACATGCGATCAAGAACATGAAGCGGGGAAAAGCTCCAGGAGAAGATGGAATTACTGTAGACATCATACAAGAAGCAAGTGGAGAAATCGAAACAGTACTCGCCCAAATTTTCACTCGATGCCTTAATGAAGGGAAAATTCCTGAGGATTGGAACAACGCTACAATGATCTTGCTACATAAAAAAGGTGACATTGAGGATCTCAGGAACTACAGACCTATCAGCCTCCTATCAGTGGTTTATAAAATCTTCACTAAAGTTCTTTCACACCGCTTGAAGGTGACACTGGACATGGCTCAACCGAGAGAACAAGCTGGATTCAGGAGTGGCTACAGCACAATAGATCATATCCACGTACTGAGAGAACTAATTGAAAGAGCGAGGGAATATGAGCTTCCATTGTGCATGGCTTTTATCGATTATGAAAAAGCCTTTGATTCAGTGAAACCATCAGCAGTTGCAATGGCTCTGAAATCCTGCGGTATTGAAGATGCATACATTAATATTATTAATAACATCTATGAAAATGCAAGTGCAAAGATTCGGCTGTTTGAAAATACAACACACATAAAAATTGGAAAAGGAGTGAGACAAGGTGACACCATATCACCGAAGCTCTTTAATGCCACATTGGAAAATGTCTTTCAATCACTGAACTGGGAAAACAAAGGGATAAAGATTAATGGAGATTATCTAACCCACCTTCGTTTTGCTGATGACATAGTCATTTTTGCAACTACCCCATCAGAGCTACAGAGTATGATCCAGGAACTTGCTGACAAGAGTAAAGAAGTGGGATTAAAAATGAACTTTCAGAAGACAAAAGTGATGTACAATGCTTTCACAAGAAATGAAGATTTATCGATTGATGGAGAAAAGCTGGAGATAACGGACACGTACGTTTATCTTGGACAGCAGATATCAAGTGAGGGTCACATTGGTGAAGAAATTAATCGGCGTACAAAACTTGCCTGGAGAGCTTTTGGAAGAAACAGCATAATTTTCAAGAGCAATATGCCATTATGTCTTAAAAGAAAAGTGTTTGATCAATGCATCCTTCCAGTGCTTACGTATGGTGCAGAGACGTGGACCTTAGCTAAAAGAGACATACAAAGGCTGCAGACAACTCAAAGAAGCATGGAGAGGTGCATGCTTGGTGTAACCAGGAGAGATAAGAAGAGGAACACGTGGATCCGAAAAATGACAAGAGTGGAAGACATCATGATCAGAGTTAAATCCCTGAAATGGCAATGGGCTGGACATACTGCCAGAATAACAGACCATCGATGGACAGCCGAAATTTTAGATTGGATTCCAAGGGACAGGAAAAGACCCAGAAGAAGACCACATGGAAGATGGGTGGATGAAATTCGAAAGTATGCAGGAGTGACATGGAGGAGACTGGCACAAGACAGACCGTTGTGGAGGAAACTTGGGGAGACCTTCGTCCAGCAGTGGATTGATAATGGTTGACAATGATGATGATGATGATATATATATATATATATATATATTATTGTTATTGTTATTATTATTATTATTAAACGGAGAGCGTCAGCACAGGCGCAGTAACTTAACTTTCGAAGTGGTATCGTGATATCTACAAAATTGAGATGCAGCCCCCCCCCCCCCCCATCTCAGCTTACCACGAGCCGCCACTGCGGACACTATTTTTTCTTCCCATACTGTATATTATAATACCGTATATTGTCATGCACCATTGTTATTATATACGTATATGCATCATTGTTATCTTATCATTCGTTCACCCCCGTGGCATACTCAGTGTGGTGTCTGCCTGTTTTCCTCAGCATCTAGAGAGGGCGCCACCGTACAGAAGCTGGTGACGACTTGGGACCGTCATTTAAAAAATATGGAAACATTTTTTTTCTTACCATACTGTATATATATCACATTGTAATGAAGCATTGTTACCATATCTATGTATCAAGATATGTAGATATGCATGTGCAAATGTATCATTGTTATGTTATCGTTTGTCCCGACCGGGGCATAACTAACTCTGACGTTTCTGGTGGTGTTTTCTCTCATCATCAAAAGAGGGCGCCACAGTGTAAACCCTGGTGTGAAAAAAGGACGAGATTCATTCTGTCGCTGACGTGGCGAGTAGTGGTCCAAAATAGTGTCTTGTGTGCTGTTAGGTGCGTGGTGCTTAATAAATATCTCCCTGCAAATATTTCCTGTCTCCTGGATTATGTTGTCGTTGATGCTACTAAGATCGCTATTGGCAAAAGTGATGGCAATGCCTTTGCACGGCATTTCCACACATTCAAGGCCGACATGATGGCGCTGCATGTTCAATTCATCGCCATCGTTTCGAAACTGCCGGCATTACGATTGCCAACTTTGCATCGACATCATTTTGACGTAACGGTTACTTTCGGGTGGTTAAAAGAAAGTTCGGCTGCTAATGTTCCCATAGGATTAACATGAGGAAACGATTTCTGGACCCTCTGACACTCGATTGTTTGAAATTTTAGAAATCGTTAAAAGTTATGTGGCGTATGGATGTTTCTCAAAGTACGAGTAAAGTAGTGGAATTTCCTTTTATCGCTTTCCAACGGCAGAAAAACGCCTGATTATGCGGGAAATAGCGGTGAATCGGAAGGCATGGTTACCCAGGCCGATAGGATCTGCAGTAAACACTGCTCCATTTCGCCAGCCCCCCACCTCGGAATTTTGAAATTTCAAATATTCCATTCGTTTGTACTACTTTTGTACCGGATTGTACCGCAAAAATTTTCGTTTGTACCACTTCCGGTAACGAGTTATTCCCATTTCAAAGTGGGGGGGGGAAACACGGCAGCCTCCCCCCTCGGAATTTTGAAATTTCAAATATGGCATTCGTTTGTACCGGATTGTACCGCACAAATTTTCGTTTGTACCACTTCCGGTAAGGAGTTATTCACATTTTAACGGCAGCCACCCCACCACGCAATATTGCAATTTCGACTATTCCATTCGTTTGTACTCCGTTTGTACCGGATTGTAATGCAAAAATTTTCGTTTGTAACACTTCCGGTAACGAGTTATTCCCATTTCAAAGTGGGGGGACTGGGGAAACGGCAGCCCCCACCACGCAATATTGAAATCTCGACTATTCCATTCGTTTGTACCGGATTGTACCGCAAAAATTCGTTTGTACCACTTTTGGTAACGAGTTATTCCCATTTCAAAGTGGGAGAGGGGGCTGAAGAAACGGCAGCCACCCCACCACGCAATATTGAAATTTTGACTATGCCATTCCTTTGTACTCCGTTTGTACCGGATTGTACCGCAAAATGTTTCGTTTGTACCACTTCCGGTAACGAGCTATTCCCATTTCTAACTGGGGGGATTGGGGAAACGGCAGCGCCCCACCACGCAATATTTAAATTTCGACTATGCCATTCGTTTGTACTCCGTTTGTACCGGATTGTACCGCAAAAATTTTCATTTGTACCACTTCCGGTAACGAGTTATTCCCATTTCAAAGTGGGGGCTGGGGAAACGGCAGCCCCCCCCCACCACCACCACCACGCAATATTGAAATTTCGACTGTTCCATTCGTTTTTACTCCGTTTGTACCGGAGTGTACAGCAAAAATTTTCGTTTGTACCTCTTCCGTAACGAGTTATTCCCATTTCAAAGTGGGAGGGAGGGGGCTGATAAACGGCAGCCTCCCCACCACGCTATATTCAAATTTTGACTATGCCATTCGTTTGTACTCCGTTTGTACCGGATTGTACCGCAAAAATTTTCGTTTGTACCACTTCCGGTAATGAGCTATTCCCCTTTTAAACTGGGGAGATTGGGGAAACGGCAGCCCCCCCCACCACGCAATATTAAAATTTCGACTGTGCCATTCGTTTATACTCCGTTTGTACCGGATTGTACCGCAAAAATTTTCGTTCGTACCACTTCCGGTAACGAGTTATTCCCATTTCAAAGTTTGGGGGGCGGCTGGGGAAACGGCAGCCCCCCACGCAATATTGAAATTTCGACTATTCCATTAGTTTGTACTCCGTTCGTACCGGATTGTACCGCAAAAATTTTCGTTTGTACCACTTCCGGTAACGAGTTATTCCCATTACAAAGTGGGGGCTGGGGAAACGGCAGCCCCCACCACACAATATTGAAATTTCGACTATTCCATTCGTTTGTACTCCGTTTGTACCGGATTGTACCGGAAAATTTTTCGTTTGTACCACTTCCGGTAAAATGAAATGGGGAATACCATTTCAAAGTGGGGTTCTGGGGAAACGGGAACCCCTTCACCACGCAGTTTTGAAAATTCGACTATGCCATTTGTTTGTACTCCGTTTGTACCGCGGACATTTTCGTTTGTACCACTTTCGGTACCGAGTTAATCCCATTTCAAAGTTGGGAGATGGGGAAACGTCAGCCCCCCACCCCTCTACGCAAATTTGAAATTTCGGCAAGGGCATTCGTTTGTACTCCGTTTGAATCGGATTTTACCGCAAAGATTTTCGTTTGTACCACTTCCGGTTACGAGTTATTCCCATTTCAAGGTAGGGAGATTGGGAAATGTCAGCACCCCGACCACGTAACTTTGAAATGTAAACTATGCCATTCGTTTGTACCCCGTTTGCCCCGGATTGTACCGCAAAATATTTCGTTTGTACCACTTCCGGGTACGAGTTATTCCAATTTTAAATTGGGAGCTGCGGAAACGGCAGCAACATCACCACGGAACTTTCAAATTTCAACTATACCAATCGTTTGTACTTCGTTTGTACAGGATTGTACCGACAATATTTCCGTTTCTAACACTACCGGTAACGAGTTATTCCCATTTCCAAGTGGGTGACGGGGAAACGTCACCATCTCCCCCCCCCCCACACACACACACACTACGCAAGTTTGAAATTTCGACTAAGTCATTCGTTTGTACTCCGTTGGAATCGGATTGTACCGCAAAAAAATTTCGTTTGTACCACTTTCGGTAACGAGTTATTCCCATTTCAAAGTCCCCGGGGGCCGGGGGAAACGGCGACCCTTCACCACGCAATTTTGAAATTTTGACTATGCCATTCGTTTGTACTCCGTTTGTACCGGATTGTTCCGCAAACATTTTCGTTTTTACCACTTCCGGTAATCAGCTATTCCCATTTCAAAGTTGGGAGATGGGGAAACGTCACCTTCCCCACTGAGCAAATTTGAAATTTCGACCATTTCATTCGTTTGTACTCACTTTGAATCGGATTGCACCGCAAAAGTTTTCGTTTGTATCACTTCCGGTAACCAGTAATTCCAATTTCATAGTGGGGGCTCGGGGAAAACTGCTTCCCACTTCGCAGTTTTGAAATATCGACTGTGCTATTCTGTTGTACTCCGTTTGCACCGGATTGTACCGCAGATTTTTTCTTTTGTACCACTTCCGGTTATGAGTTATTCCCATTTAAAGGTGGGGAGCTGGAAAAAATGGCATCCCCTCTACTACGCAAATTTTGAAAATTCGACTATGTAACATTCGCTTGTGCTGCGTTTGAATCTGATTGTACCACCAAAAAATTCGTTTGTACCACTTTCCGGTAACCAGTGATTCCAATTTCAAGTGGGGCTGGAGGGAAAAGGGCAGCCCCCACCTCGCAATTTTGAAATTTAGACTATGCTATTCTGTTGTACTCCGCTTGTACCGGATTGTACCGCAAAAACTTTCGTTTGTACCATTTCCGGTAACCAGTTATTCCTATTTCAAAGTGAGGGCTGGGGAAACAGCAGCAATATTGAAATTTCGTCTATGCCATTGTAACACAATCGATTTAAATTTATCCGGTTGTAACACAATCGATTTTAATTTATCCGGTTGCAGTTTAAAATCCGTGAATGGTTTCTGTGTTCTTTGAGTTTGAGGAAAGCACCAGTTCTTTGTATGAATGGGCTAATGTAGAGCATTTGCTATCTGCAAAGTACTGTAGTAGTAGATATAGGCGACGTAGATATGTGTTTCGCATAATTTTATACTTATTACGTATTATTACAGTCCTTGTCTCCTTCGTATCCTATATGTACATGACATGCGTACTTGTGCACTGATGGAGTCTAGGTTCAGTCTATAATAATGTTTTCACAAATCTCCTCCAGAAGTACTCTGGAATTTGACACTATTGTCTTAGGTGATCTCTCGGTCATTTGTACTTAATTCTTTGCTTCAACTTTGGGGTCTAATGCTGTTTAACTGTACTGTTTTTATACAAACAATTTGCTGTAGCACCCGGTGCTATATTGTCTAGAAGGTACAGGCTTGTCTTATTTGCCATTTTTAAGACGTCATGATGTGTCTTAAAATAAACGGGATCGTAATTTTTGTAGTACTGTATTAAAATGGGAAGAAGAACGCAAAAAATTATTTTGGCGTCCTCTTATGGCGGTACTTGTGACGATGATACATTTGTTTCATTGTTGTCTGTGTTAGAAAAAGGGGCGTCGCCAGACTATTCTTTGGGGAGTGAGGCTGGAGGGTTCTTTTTTTGGATTGATTGGAGGTTTAACGACAACCGTGAGCAACTCAATGGGCTATAAGCAGTCGCCCATCTCTAATTTTGGGTCACTGGTTCCAGGGAAGGGAGAGAGCCAGTACCGTAAGACAAACACAACATCCATGCCTCACCGGGATTCGAACCCGGACCCCTTTTGGACGAATGATCAGAGGCCATCGCTTAGACCATTGCGCCACCGGGGCGGCGGAGGTATCCTGAACAACACATAATTTTGGTTTTACATCCTCGTACTCAACGTTTCCCCCCTCATTCGTTATGAAAATTAAACATCAGTTTTTTAAAATTTGTAATTGACATTTTTTGTTTAATAACATTTTTAATTTAAAATAATTAATGTAATTTACTTAAAACACTTGTAATCCCGAAATACTCGTTTTAGCACAATATGTTTAGCCTAGCATTAATATTATTTAAATATTCATCTACTCCACATCATGGGTGCGCTTTTCAAAATATTTGGTTGTCACCCAGGTTGGTTTTCTACATTCCTGCATTGGGCTCGCCTTCTATATGCAATGCCATGAAGTGCCAGGCTTATAGAACATCGTGAGTTAAGAGCTTTTTAAACAAGAGAATAGTGGAATAGTGGATGCTGTGTGTTCTCTGAAACTTTGCTGGGAAATCTGGTTTATTTCTGCTTCTGCATAGTAAACAACAGGCAAGGGAAAACATTTAAAGGAACTACCGTTTGATCTGTTTCCATTTTATATAACGCAGTGTTTCTGCTCAGAACTTCTGCCACATGTGCAAAAGGAACACTTCACGTAGGCATTGGTTATTTTCAATTCAGCCCTTTCAGTAACAAGGAAAAAACAAAAAAACTGTATGTGCAATGTTCCGAAACATTAATAGTTTAGCACTTCCCTGCAATATCGTAGTTCCACTACAGTAAATAGCACACAGGGTAACAAAATCCAAAGGGTCTCTTTTTAATCAGTTTTGTTTTACTTAAAGCAACATTTAGGCTCAAAAGATTTGCTGCATATAGAAAATCAACGTAGCCAACGCGAATTAGATCATTTATCAACAGCTTTATTTTAAAAACGAAAGAAAATATGTACATTAACAGGTTGGCACTTCGCTGATGCAGAGTAAACAACACACAGGTAACTAATTGTAAAAGATCCTTTTAAGGTGTTTCCCCTTGTATTAAAAGCAATATTTTTGATAATATCCATTATTTCATATTTAAGATTGGTGTTCCAATCCCCTACTGTATCTTTTAAAGAAAGACACACACGAAAAATAAAACATTTTGATATTATTACATCTGAAAACCATTGCTTTAGCAGGATGAACAAAATGCAGGTAGAAATTGTAGGAGATGCTTTTAAAGAAGTTTCCATTGTATTTATAAAGAAATGTTTTTGCTGATTACCCTTGTGTGTGAAAAATGTATGTTTGTGGTTTGAACTTTTTGTTCTCAGAAATATAATACCACATATTAATTTTTTCTTTTAAATTTATGTGAAGTATAAGACCATCATAATAATTTACCACATATTTTTTTTGGTAAAGCATTAGTATATTAAATGCACTGAACTGCAAACTATTACTTCAATAGAATAAATAACAGACAGGGAGGAAAATTCAAACAACTTCCTTTTAATAGATTGTCATTCTATTAAAGCAGCATTTCTGCTCATAACGTTTGCCATTAATGGAAATTGAATGCTTCCCGTTGGCCTTTTTTATTTTCAATGCAGTCCTTTCATCAACAAAAACATCAATTTAACAACACACATGTATATTGAAAATTCTGAAACATTAATTGTTTGGCATTTCACTTTTCTACCATTTCTTGAACAGAGTAGACAACACATAGGTAAACGAAATTCAAAAATATACCTTTTAATCTGTTTTCGTCATATTTTAAGCAACATTTGTGCTCAGAACATTTGCTGCATATGAAAGAACAACGTTTCAGGCACCTATTACATTCTTTGTACACAGTCTTGTAAAAATAAAAGAAATTATGTATATTAACAGGTTGGCTTTTCAGTGCTGCACCACGGCTTTGGCAGAGTAAACAACACACAAGAACAAATTGTCACACAAACTTTTAAATATGTTTACATTGTATTTAAAGCAATAATTGTGTTCATAATTATTACTGCATATGAAAAATGAATGTTTATGGTCTATATTAGATCATTTCTACACGGTTTCTCGGAAATGCAACTTTAACATATTAGCGTTCAAATGTTCTTTATTTTTCTAATTCAAATACTGTGGATGCTAACATATTACACCATGGAAAATATATAGAAAAAATATACAAAAAGATAAAATATTTACGACAAGGAAATACAATTCCAGCCACATAATGACTGAATATTCAAGAACTGAAAACAAGACAAGTTTATAGTAACTGAAAGCAAAACCCTTAAAATTAACTTTAGACTACATTTAGTATTCCGGAGGTTAAATTCAAACAGACGTCAGCTTAACATCATAAGTAAATACTATGCGAAACCTAATTAACAAGAGTAAATAGAAAATGCAAAAATAAAACCAATGAAAGATGCAACAAGATAATATGTGCACTTGGTAACAAAGCCAATAATGGGAATGTCTTACTCATAACGCAAAAGATGAAATATCAAAAATACTTATACTATGATTTGATCAGAACACCAGCTCACCGATCAACCAATTGACTAAAGTTTTAATAAGGAACAACAATTCCAATGCCATTTTATACAAAATATAGAATTAATGATAAATCGCAGCGTGACCCCTCTCCAATGAACCCATTTTCCTCATGAATTATATTATTAATTCTATCAGTACAATTGGGTACCAAAATACGCTTTGAGAACAACTGAGAATGAAAGAATAATTCGAAAATGACCACTGCAGTACTGTTGCTTTGGCAGAATTAATAGACAGGGGAAGGGCTAATTAAAAAAAATACCTTTTGATATGGTTCTATCATAATAACGGCAACATTTCTGCTTAGAACATCTGTTACATATGGAAAATCTATGTTTCAGATGCCAATTGGATCATTTCGACACAATCGTGTTTTAAAACCAAATGGAAGGAATGCATTAACAAATTGGCACTTCATTGCTGCTGGGATGATTCGGCAGAGTAAACAACACACATGAGCAAATTGTAAAAGACACTTTTTAATATGTTTCCATTGTATTTAAAGCAATATTTTTGCTCATAACCATTGTTGCATATTAAGGAGCAATGTTTTAGGCACCTACTGAATCTTTTACACAAGCCCTTCTCTTTTTGAAGAAAAGCCACACACACACACACATGCAAGTTTGTAAAACATAAACATTTATATATCAGCACTTCTATGCTAATATGAAGTGCTATATTTAATGTTTTGCTACAGCAGGATAAACACCTAGGAAGAAATTGTGAAACAAACAACTTAATACATTTCCATTGTCTTTTATGCAAAGCGTCTTTCTCATAGTACGTGTCCATTGCATTTCATGAAAGAATTTTACTCATAACCATTGCTGCATATGGAAAATATATTTCTCGTGCCTATGGATCATTTTTACACAGTCTTGTGCATAAAAACGTATATACATATATATATTCACTTAAAATATAATATAAACAGATTTGCGTTTCAGTGCAGTACGATTGCTTCGGTAGAATAAATGGCTGCCAAGGGTAGTACTCCGGAAACACATGGAAAAAAGCATAATTCCGTGTCGTTATACATAACGTTTCAAGGGAGAAAGCAAATGTAATGCTGTCATTAGTTCAATACACAATTGCAAATGCTGGCGTAAATCTTGTATCTTGGCATATATCATTAACCCAGGTGAGTCAGCTCCAGTAATACAAGAAAAATTTGAAAAGGAAAAATCACATTCACGCTGGCTCCTTTTTTTTTTTTTTTTTTTTCAATATTAGAAGAAATTTATAACGAGGAACAATACACCAATTAAGTAGTAAATAGTAACGCTGTACTAGTGATCCGATTTATTGGCGTAGAAAATAAACACATAAGCGTTTCCAAGCTTTCGTACATCAACCAGATGGCTTTTTCAAGGAAGTTAGACAGAAACTGCAAACTGAAAAATAGAACGCTTAACAATTTGAACGCGGGAACTTGACAATAAATAGATGCGACGTTATATTCATTTAAAGATACGAGGCATCACGTTGGTTGCACGCGGGATCCTGGTAGAGAAAAGGTGTTACTTGAAGAATTGGTTCCAAATTCGTGGCAACTCGAGCGAGACACAATCATTGCAAGCATCGCTGTTGGTAATGATCTCCAAGGTTTCCCGAATGGCTGTACATTTAGGGGTAGAGTAGCTAGCTAATTTCTTTATATCATCCCACATGGGAGTAGCTGACTTGAATTTTACTTCTCTGGATAGTGCCGTGGCTACTTTACCGTATTTTGTGTCCCTTTTATGTTCGTTGACTCTGATTCCAAACGAACGCTTGGTCATTCCAATGTAGTATCGTTTAGAGCCGTTCGGATACTGTAGGGGGATCGCATAAACGCCTGATTCGCAGGAGAGTGGTGGTTTTTCACTATTTCTCTTTAGTATAGTATGTAAAGATGCAGGGGACCTTATGCCGACGAAGTAGTTCATCTTCTTGAGGGCGTTTTTGAGTTTGTAAGACACACTTGGAATGTAGGGAATTGAGCCTATATAACGTAGCTGCGGCGCAGGAAGACCGGAATGTTTGGCTCTGGCTTTTTGGATAAAGCTACGTATCTGATTCAATGAATATCCTGCATCAGTGGCTAGCTTGATGACGCTTTCAATTTCGTGTTGTCTAGAATGGGTATCAGAAGAAACGGCGAAGGCTCTTTGAATTCGAGAACGGAAGATAGCTGCTTTGTATTCTGCGGGACAGAAAGAGCTGCGGAGCATCAGGTTGGGGACGGACGTGGGTTTATAGTAGACTTGTGTGCCGAGGCGGTTGTCAGACGATTTCCTCAATAAAACATCCAGATAAGGTAAAGCATTATTGCTTTCTAGCTCCATCGTGAAATTGATCGTAGGATGTATATCATTGATTTTATCAAGGGAAATTGGAAGAGTCTTTTCCGTGGGGCCATACAAAAAATACGTCGTCAGCATAACGCAGTCAAGTGGTAGGACGTGGGGTAATGCTGGAGAATATATTCCGCTCAATTGGGCGAAGTATTGTTTCTGCAAGGATGGGTGAAAGTGAGAATCCCATCGGAGCGCCATTATTCTGTTTATATACTTGTCCTTGGAAACTGTAGAAGCTAGTATTAGAGACCAAGTCTATTAATTTGAAGATGCTGAGGCATGCCTCCTGCGTATGAAATGTTGAATTAGATATGATATACATCCTACGATCAATTTCACGATGGGGCTAGAAAGCAACAATGCTTTACCTTATCTGGATGTTTTATTGAGTAAATCGTCTGACAACCGCCTCGGCACACAAGTCTACTATAAACCCACGTCCGTCCCCAACCTGATGCTCCGCAGCTCTTTCTGTCCCGCAGAATACAAAGCAGCTATCTTCCGTTCTCGAATTCAAAGAGCCTTCGCCGTTTCTTCTGATACCCATTCTAGACAACACGAAATTGAAAGCGTCATCAAGCTAGCCACTGATGCAGGATATTCATTGAATCAGATACGTAGCTTTATCCAAAAAGCCAGAGCCAAACATTCCGGTCTTCCTGCGCCGCAGCTACGTTATATAGGCTCAATTCCCTACATTCCAAGTGTGTCTTACAAACTCAAAAACGCCCTCAAGAAGATGAACTACGGCGTCGGCATAAGGTCCCCTGCATCTTTACATACTATACTAAAGAGAAATAGTGAAAAACCACCTCTCTCCTGCGAAGCAGGCGTTTATGCGATCCCCCTACAGTATCCGAACGGCTCTAAACGATACTACATTGGAATGACCAAGCGTTCGTTTGGAATCAGAGTCAACGAACATAAAAGGGACACAAAATACGGTAAAGTAGCCACGGCACTATCCAGAGAAGTAAAATTCAAGTCAGCTACTCCCATGTGGGATGATATAAAGAAATTAGCTAGCTACTCTACCCCTAAATGTACAGCCATTCGGGAAACCTTGGAGATCATTACCAACAGCGATGCTTGCAATGATTGTGTCTCGCTCGAGTTGCCACGAATTTGGAACCAATTCTTCAAGTAACATCTTTTCTCTACCAGGATCCCGCGTGCAACCAACGTGATGCCTCGTATCTTTAAATGAATATAACGTCGCATCTATTTATTGTCAAGTTCCCGCGTTCAAATTGTTAAGCGTCCTATTTTTCAGTTTGCAGTTTCTGTCTAACTTCCTTGAAAAAGCCATCTGGTTGATGTACGAAAGCTTGGAAACGCTTATGTGTTTATTTTCTACGCCAATAAATCGGATCACTAGTACAGCGTTAATATTTACTATTAGAAGAAATGTTTAAAAAAATTATCAGCCGGGAGTTCATGCATCATGAATTATCGAATGCGATTGATTTTTGTATAGTTATAGGAAAATCATTTTTTGAAGATTATTTTAACCGAACAGTCTCATAGGTCTCCGAGTTGTGTTAATTTTTGGGACCATAAACTACATACAATTAAGTTCATAAATTTTTAATAATACTTAATAATTATTTTAACGAGGGAAACCACTTTTTTGAATTACTGATACTACATTTTTGCTCTAAATCAAGGTTTTACAGTGATCAAGTTGGAAAGCAGTAAAAAAAGAAAATTTACAGAAGCACACACAATGTTCAAGGAATAGTGGTCAGAGAAATATTTCCATAACACTGTAACAAAATTTTATGACTTTTGTGTCAAAAACTTATGTTTACGAAAATAATTTTCTATTCGAAGTCATTACAAGAGTAAATATCTGAAGTCCTCCAGAAATACAAGTATGAGCGCTATTGAGTCTAAGGTTTTCTCAATACAACAAAACGCATAGCAAAAAGTAAGTTTCCATGTACTACAAGAAATAGCCTGCTTCCGTCTCATATTCGTCCACGCTGATTTTGTTCGTTAATGAATTGGTTAGAAATGTGTTCGTCCGAGATGCGTCTGGGTTCAAATCCCGGTGAGACATAGATGTTGTGTTTGTCATATGGCACTGGTTACTCTCTCTGGAACCAGTGGCCCTAAATTAGAGACGGGACGACTGAGTTGCTCACGGTGGTCGATAAAGCAAACAAACCAATTGTATATGTATTTCCGTGGGAGGGGGGCAGTGATTGTGAAATTATACAAAAATCGTGCATTTATGCGTTTCTTACACGTAAATATTACTGGGCAATACCTTGTAAAGAAGTAACTCATATTTTGCTGGCTTTAAATCTAACAGAAGAAAAAATTCGAGACGGAGTGCTACCGTTTCTGCAGGCTACCATTTTGTTTTGCGAAGAAAAATGTTTTGGCACACGTGGAATCCGAATGCGTCTTATCCGGGATCAAATATAGTACAAAAAAATGGCATTTTGATGTTATGAATTTTCCGAGGAAAGAAAGGTGAATGGTGAAATGGATCTTACAGCAGTAGTAATTGAAACACGTAATATATTGAAGAAATGAAACCCGGAGTAGCCCGTAAACCAATGAAGCCCAAACTTAATATTCATTATTACTTAATTAAAGGAAAGAATGGCATTTGTTTTTCCTGTGCTATTTCTATATATCACATTATTTCACACAGTATATATTAGCATTTGACACGAAACATTCTTTTCTCTAGAACAAGGCCTTTTCTTATCTTCCAAGTCATTGTACACTTCCCAGTGGTTATTCTCCCGCAGACAAAGAGCAATGTAATGTCCAATTCTGTTCAGCCGAGTTCCTCCTGAATCAGAAAAAACTATTGCTCCACGTAGTTTATAGATGTGCTCAAAAACTGTAAGCTCACGTGGAATGTCAGATAAGCGTACGTTAATGTCTGATCCTACATCTGACGTGTACTTCCCATCGGTAGATGTGCTGTTTAGTTCAATTAATAAATGTTTGCCATAAACGGAGAACGTAGTAGTTTTAATTCCTTTGCATGTTTCACCACATGATATCAGCACTGGACATTTAGAGTTCTTTGGGGATAAATATTCAACAATGTGTTGTTGGATATTTTCTAAGCTATATTAACCTGAGTAACGGAGGTGAATATCAGGCGATATAGCGTTTCATCTCAACCACAAGTACAACACGCTGGATTGACTTGTTTGATATGCAGTCCTCCGACCGACTGCATGAACAGCACTCAGTGATAGATGGCACCTGAAAGAGCATGCGTTTTGCCATTTCTGTTATGGTTGTTTCCGCCGAAATTTGACGGACACCGTGAGGTAGGTCAATAACTGGGAATGACACCCTTAAAATTGCAGCTCGCTTTCGGTAACTGCTAGAAGTCACACCAGAGTTCACCATTTCGCAAATGAGTTCAAATATAGCACAACCGGTTAGACCTTTCCCATACGCTTCGTATTCGGGACTGTCACAGATAGCACTTGCCAATATTTGTGCTAAAGAGTCAAATGCACAGGTGTTATTTATGACGAATTGTGAATCTTTTATTTTAATAGATTTCAGAGATATACTTCTGTTACCGTTTTTTAACAATCCAATAGCCTTTGCAAAAACTCTTTTTCGGAAATCAGTGTGCATTATTTCCCTTTGTGGTTCTAAATAAGACTGCCTGTGCCGTTTTTTTGGAGGAAGCCGCGCGTATCCTCTCCAATTTTCCACGGCAATATATTCATCATCGTGGTTAGCGTTTTTCTTTGCACATATTTGGCAAATCCTTTTCTCACCGTAGAATTCTTCTTGAAAGGAGCTTCCAGCTACAGGAAATGAACATCCAATAAGGATATGTACTGGCGTTTTACAGTAAATGCATCGATGTGCACCACTGGGTTTGTGACCGCGCTGACAAGCTGAACAATCTGATTTTACACCACCTTCACTTAGCGTTGTCACTGTTGTGTCCAAAGGCAAAGTCGTTTCCGAAGGCTCAGCGCTCCTCGACGGCATGGTATCTTTTTGCATCTGTGTTTTATACTCCGGTTCTGTTGCTACAAGTTTCATTTGTCCCTCTAGAGACTTTATGTGCAGACTCAAAAACACGTCCGGGTGTAAAGGTTGTTTAACATTTCCCAGGACTCTATTTTTTAAATCGTTGAAGCTACTTTCCACAGATGAACTACTGCTAGTTTGGGAACCGAAACCGAAAACTGGTACCATCACAGCTGACCATAAGGGCAACCGTTTTACCAAATCTATGCAACATTTAACTATTTCTGGAAGGTTGGTTGGTTAGTGGATTTTAGTGGCGCAAGGGCCAGGTTTGGCCAAAGAGCGCCAGACAAAGAACTATCAGCCACAGATTTTTAAAAGCGTGGAAAATGATTAAGAGCAGACAGGCTTGGGAAAAGTTGAAAAAGAGTATGATGAAAGCTGTGAAGACAAGGTAGTTAATTAGGTTTATATAAAAATTTATTAATTTACTATTATAATTATAATTTTTTTTTAAACACAACTACACAAAGGATGAGTCACTCTCCTCCCCCCACACTCCTCTGCAATGCTGGCAGAGGGCGGGGACGAACTGTCACTCTCCTCCCCCCATGTTCCTCTGCAATGTTGTTTGAGGCTGGGGACGAACTGTCACTCTCCTCCCCCTATGTTCCTCTATAATGTTGGTTGAGGGTGGGGACCTCGCTGAGGCCGAGACAGTTGGATGGACACTGCACACCTTTGCGGATTGAGGGCCGGGTCTTCCGCACGTGCAGGCTTTCGGCTGGAAACTGGAAGAGACGGTCGGCAGCAAAAGAGAAGGCCCAGAATCAGGTAATCGAAAAATCTCGAGCTCGGGGAAAAACACCTGTGTCGCTTGGTCAGCTGTAGATCGCTTGGCAAGGGCGGCGAGAGCTACAGGGCGCGGAACAAAGGGCTGCACGGGTTGTGTTGGAGACTGAACTACTGCGGCAAAAGTACGCTGTCGGGTGGTGGGTATACCCAACTTGGCCTTGGCAGCAGGGTACGAGAGGCCTTCCAGGGTCTTGAGGCGCTGGATCGCCATCTCGTCCTTCCATTTCATACAGTTGCGGGAGTAAGCTGCATGGGCCTCACCGCAGTTAACACAGCAGGCCGCAGAAGTGCAACCTTCCCCGTCATGTTCACTGGAGCCACAATTTGCGCAACGAGCGGAACTCTTACAGAAACGTTGTGAATGCCCGTACCTCTGGCACCTGAAACAGCGCAGAGGACTGGGAATGTACGGGCGAACTCCACAGACCAAGTAGCCAGCCTTGATTTCGGTCGGAACTTTCGGGGAGTTAAAAGTCAAGATGACATTTTTTGACTTAATCATGGAACCATCACGCCGGAACATCATATGACGTGCAGCAATAACACCTTGATCAGCAAGTTCAGTCACGAATTCGTCTTCACTGCATGGCAAGAGATCAAACTCCGAAATAACACCCCGAGAGGTGTTAAGAAACGGGTGAGGTGTCACTTTTACAGGAATGCCTTGAAGACTAGTGAGGTTCAGAAAAGTGTTACTCTGAGAAACACTGCAAGTTTGGACAAGCAGGTCCCCAGAGCGAAGCTTCCTCACAGACTTCAAGGGGCCAACCGCAGCGTCCAAAGCTTTAGAAATGAAAAAGGGAGATCTGGTGGACAGTCTCTCATGCGGATCGATGGATTCTACAAGCAAGTGAGTAGCATGCGTAGTCACAGCAATTGAGGGGAGACGACGCTTCGGAGCGACTGGTACAGCCGCCGAAGAAGAGGTTCCACATTCTTGGTCCAGGTCAAGGTCTAAAGACCGTTTAAGGGTATGAGACTTGGTAGGTTGAGAAGACGAAATAGAGTCGTTGTCAACTATCATTTTCTCAGGTGACTTAAATTTGGAGTTTTTGTTCTTGTTTTTACCCATGGAAAAAAGGAGGAAGATTCGTCTGCAGACTACTCCACCCACCACCGAGCCCTACAAGGGAGAACTGGAGGTCTGCAAGCCAAGAAAATGACGCTGGACACAGTTCTGGAGCTTATACGTTGCAGATATAGTCCGTTGGCTGTGATCACACGCACTCGGCGGACACTTCGGCCTCCGGGTACCGTCATGCCAACGCCTTTGGCATGATCCCACAGCCCCCGGGCTCACCCTGCCGTGCTATACGACAAAAAAGCCGCTAAAGCCCTGCACACAACTTGGTACAAGACTTCTGACTAGAGGTGGGTTAGTCTCTAGCCTCCCGTTTACAGCGAAGCCGGGGTCGAAGAGGAGTGTTGGTACACAGGAGGCACTTATCCGGTCTCCTGCGACCTCAGCCGCCAGACATCCCATTTCCGCCTCACGGGTCTCCGCACGTGGCAAACATGCAGGTAGGTCTAGCACCCAAACCAGCTAAAAGGAAAAAAGAAATCTAAAGAAGACAAATCCTGGCAGGGAACCTAAACGGAATCTCAGCCACCTACGAACTGAGCGGTTAATATAAATCAGTTAGTGGTGGAGGGTAACAAAACCACAAGACCGGGGTGTTAGTACATAACGTGGTAGCGATTAGGTAGAGAATACAACACGGGCAACTAGCCAGTGGAGAAAATAAATAAAAACAAAAAAAGCGAGACACAAGACCAGCTCGGGATCGTGGGGCCGCGACACCCCAACAGCTGGATGAACAGCCGTCCCTGCAAACACCAACAGCACCAAAATAAGAAAAAACAAGCTGTGGCATGACATCAGATGTTGACCAGTCACAAGGTCAGCTCGGGCCGTGGGGGCGCCGCTCCCCAAATAACTGGCAAACCAGTTATCCCCGTGCGGGGATTTCTGGAAGGAACTGCAAGTTATCATGGTCACCATCTTCCTATTGAACTTTCAACAGACACTCATAACTGAGTCTCTTTGCCCATAAGCCAAAATCGGAATCTTCTTCCGTCCTAGGCATTGTGTCGCTGTTGTCCATTTCGGATAAACTGTAGCTTGAATCTTCGAGAAAATTTGTAAAATCAGAGTCTCCAGTGGCAATACGTCTTTTTAGATTATGTTTAGAAATTTCACAGGAAGTTACTCTTTGAGTTTTGTTGTCGAATCCTTCAGTTTCGCTCTGTGACACCGTAAATATATCTTTAAGAAGATCTTTAATGTCTTGGATATTAGGCGATAGTAATACTTGCGCTATGGAGCGAATGTAAAAATTTCGCGTTCGGTTGCCTTTGTTACACAAAGACTTCCACGTGGCCACAATTTTTATGGTGTGAGCTACATCACACCGGATAAAAGTTCGAGGTTTGTCAACTTGCTTTGTGTGAAATATTAAATGAAAGCAAGTATCTAAATAGTCCTTTAATCCACTATATTGGGTAAAGGCCTGAACAGCAGCTGCAAGTATGGCTGTGGAGTGGTCGCAGGATATCTCCTTTGGTAGCACACTGGCTTCTTTCAGCCAGACGGCCAGCCAATGATATATGGTGATTTTGTCGTGCTTTTCTGATATCATATTACTTACAGAAAATTGTTTCGGACTATCGTTAACAGTAGCCTCGTATAGAAATATATGTGAAGATTTATTTCCACATGGTCTTTTGAGTCGTTTAATTATACTGCCCGTAGCATCAATACTGATTTTTGGTACCGGCTCCTTCTTACAGTACGCCCGATAGACTTGAATTTGTGAGGGCATCCAGTACAAGGCATAAAATGGATCGTAACTAATCCATCGAATGGATCCTTGGTACTGGCTGCCATACATCATATTGTTTATCCGTATTATAGGATCTTCATGGGTAAAGTCTTTTTTTAGTTCTTTAGATTTCAGAACACGCAAAGCATTAGCTGTAGGCAACTGACTAGGCAAAGAATTGCCAAACTGCATGATTTTCCTCGCTTGGAGCCTCCGATATACTACCGCAGATTGCCCTTCTTCAACCATAGCCGTAGCAGCAAGACGTTTAGGTGATCCTACTAGTCGACGTTTCAGAGAGGACTCACAACTAGAAAAATTTCCTGAGTACTCGCAGTATATGAGAACTCTGGATCCGTCGGCCGGCTCTTTCTTCTCTATATGTCCATGCAGTTGAGATTGACACGTTGAACACTGAGCCGATATTTGGACAAAATGTTCTCCTGTTGGATGAACTTTAGCCCGCTTGAATGCTAAACAGCATCTAAGTGATGTATGCTACTAGAAATGGTCATTTATTATGGATGCCCAAGCGTTGGGAGGCAAAACCTGGTAATCACGTGACAATCTTCCAGGCTTACCCTTCTCCAAACATTTATACACAACTTTTTGCTGCCTCACATTTATCCATTCTGCGGGGGACAGGGTTATCGTAAATGTTACACACCGGGATGATGGTGCATTATCCGAGGAATAATCATCAGTTGAGGTCTCATTTGATCGTGTAGCGTCTGGTAATGTTTCCTTTTCACTATTAGTTACACCCAATAAATTCCAAAGATTGTACCGATTGAGTTTGACAATTACATACAAGTACTTACTTGAGTACTTAAATTCAAGGCTTTCGCTTATCCGAAGCCAAATATCTGACGATGGGGGTTTAATATTTCCATTAGGTAACACAATATCTTCCTTAGCCCTGACTATCATATCAACCAAATGCTGTCTATCCAAAGCAGGTCTTTTAGGCATTTTGGGGCTGATTGATTCCACTTTGTTATCACCACTATCCCCCTAACTATCTGATACGTAGTACATGAAAACGAACACAAAAATTTTCTGCGACTCAACCGATCTATCTAAATGCCAAAAAGATCTCGAAGGTTTGTTCTCCTTTTTTGAGTGACTAAGTTCCCGCAGGGTGGCGTCTACTAATATCAAAGTTAAGGTTAAGTATTAAAATCTGAGTAATTAAAGCAGATGCTATTTTTCAGTTTGCTGTTTTATATATGTTCAATCCTTAGCCCCTGACGAATGCTCTGTGAAACCGAAAAAAAAAAAACCAGCTCGTGAGAACCAAAATATAAACACACCTTAGTTATGTCTTCAACGAGTTTATAAGTACATAAAATAAAACAAATCTTATATAAACAAAATTAATTCAGGACCACTGTAATCTGTTTTTGATGCAATTTGTTTATAAAAACAACGGCATTTACTCATCAGATATACAGCAATAAAGAAGTTACTTAAGATTCTGACTTCAGCTAAGGAATTCTTTCATTTCTCCATTCGTGGTATTTCGTAGTTAGAGATTTCTCCCAGAATTTAATACTTCTGTTTACTACTGAATGAATACAAGTTGGATAGGCTGTGGAGTGGATTTACAAATTTCCTTACGAACTGGGAAGTATTTGTAAACAACCTTTAAAGCTTCCGTGCAGTTCACACAAAGCGTGTTGCTGTTGAAAAAAAGGAAGAGCAATAAAATTATTGTTGCGTACCCTAGCGGATGTACTTAATAATTGGGAGACGTGAGACTGTAACGGAAAGCTCAACTACGCTAGGTAATACTATAATTGCTAGTTAATTAATGTGGTACAGTTACATGCGTTAGCAATAAATAACATTAATGAACTAATTCAGAGCCAGGCAGAAAAGATTTTTCCCTTTTAGCAAACACATACTGTAACGTATACTCTATATTCACTTTCCTTTTGATTTTACTATCTCTGGTTATTTTATTTTACTATGTAAATTATCTTCTTACTGAACGAAATATTATTTCACCCGCTGAATGAGATCTGGCAATGAGTATAAGTCATGACGTGGTGGTAGCCAGTATATATAGGCGCGTTCATCGATAGCGAAGGAGAGATTTTGTTGTTATAAGGAGAGCGTTTGTTATTGAAGGGAGAGCTTTTGTTGTTATACTAGAGGAGCGTTGTTGTTGTGAAGGAGAGAGTTTCGTTCTATGTGATTAGTTTGATTCTTCATTATTGTGAAACGAGTTGTGTGTGTGCTTTGGATGATCAAGAGTTACATAATAAAAGAGATTTGTAGTAAGTACGTCTTTCTCAATTCATAGTTTATGTCAGACCTCTGTCTGGCTGTTAGGTTTGTCATTAGTTTATTACCATTAACAACCAGCGTTAAGACTTTATTCATTCTAATTACTGCTACAACATTACTACCAGTTATAAGTTTGTTCAATACTATTACTACACTACTAGCAGGAGACTTTATTCATGTTCTTAATTAACTAGTAACAACAACCATTTGAATTCACTATTTGAAGCTTAGTACAAGCATATCATTCAGTAGCATTATACTTAGCTCAGTAGGAAAGCTTCATTATTATCATTAGCTAGCTGGTAGGAAGAGCTTATTCATTATAATTAGCTTAGCGGAAAGCAAATAAAGCTAATTCATTATAATTGGCGCCCGAACTTTTCTCGAACACGAGATCTTGACAATTCTTACCCATGTCTTCACTACCTGAGACAACTTCAATTTTCCACCCTAAGGCAAGTCTCGAGGGTGATGGTGTTTTTTTTGGACAATTTGCAAGAAGCCTGTGGATCTAACTTTGATATGAATGATCTACACGTACCCAGGCATTCTTCACAATTTCGTAATACACCAGCTTCCTATTACTCTGAGTCGCGGGTCGTACCTGAGGGAGTTCAATCCTCTCAGCGAAGTAGAATAGTTGCCCATTTCGTGCCGCATGCAGGAACAATTCATTTCAATGGTTTGGAGGGGTCCTTAAAGTTCCTCGAAGATCTGGAAGATCATTTTGATCTATATAATATTCCTGAAGACTGCAAAGTCCAAATCGCCGGCACTTGCTTGAGGGATACCGCTAAGACCTGGTATCGGCAGTGGAGAGTGTCGAACCCAGATTCTCATTATGAGAATTTCCGTGCAGAATTTTTGGAGGTCTTTCCTTTCGGCCTCAGTCGAGCTAGCCTTGCACAACAGCTTTTTCGCGTCAGCAAGGCCCCAATGATAGCCCTGTTGCATTTGCGTTGGAAACTACACGCTTATATAACCTATGGGATCCACATGCCAGTCATGTTGTCATGTTGGATACCCTCGTGCAGCAGCTAGACCCATTTTTACAAGATTTTCTTGAGGTTCGACACCCTGCCACAATTCATGAATGCCTTCGCCTCATACGCACGTATGAAGAGCGACATGGCAAACATGGTTCAACTCACCATGCTCGGGCACCCCGCGAGGCTTATTACGAAACCCTCAGCGGCATAATAGGCATAATAACTTTCAGCGCGAGCATACACAAGTGCACACCCAAGCTTCATATGTTCCACCACACAGAAGAGTGGCAAACCAACAGCGAGTTTCTGAACAATCTTCGGGATATCGTATAAATGCACAGTATGCTCGACCCCGTTTCAATCAGCAGCATTCGGAACGCTTTCATGCTCAGGGCAATGATGATTTTTCTGTACGTGCTGAGGGAAGAAGTAATAGATATGAAAATGTCAACAGACACGCAGAGTTCCCGCAGCAGGTTTCACGCAGTTTTCCTGATCGTGAAAATTTTCCCGATACCCGGCAGGGTCGAGGTTTTAGACCACATGATAATCCAACCAGGAATCCTTTAAACTTCCAAAGGAAGTAGACCAAGGGTCGGTCCTGCTTCCTGATACCAAGCATTCTGACCCTAAAACAGTATTAGTGACTGTTCAAACTCCTCAGTTGCCTGATTTATTCTTGACAATTGAAGATATTATTGTCGAGACAAAGTTCGACACTGGTTCTGAAATATCAGCCCTAAATACAAAGTTTTGCACTGACAATTTTCCTGCAGTCTTCGTTCAGCCTGCGACGCAGTATTTGCGAGGTGCAAAAAACGAAATCTTCAGTATCACAGGAACTGTCACATTATCTTTAGGGCTGGGAAAAGCTCGTTTTACGCATTCTTTCCTGCTTATAGACGAGCTACCTGTGAAATGTCTAATGGGAATGGACTTTATTCATAAGTTTCAAATAACTTTGAATTTCGTACAACATGTGATTTCCTTTCCGGAACCTGTAGAAATGATTCCTACGGTTCCTGTAGATATAACGAGTTTGTTATTGAGTAACCAATTGAATGAGAGGCAACGAGACCAGCTTTCTCTCCTTTTACAGGAAAGCCCTGGTTTATTTTCTGATCAACCTGGTTTCACACAGGTGGTTTATCATGTAATTGACACTGATGGTTCGAAACCAATTGAGACGAAACCTTACCCTTGTGCTCCACATAAGAAACAGGAAATGCAACGTCAAATTTCTGAAATGATTAAACAGGGCATAATCAGGGAATCAACAAGCGCCTGGGCTGCTCCTGCCTTTTTGGTTCCAAAGAAACAACCCAATGAATTTCGTTTCGTGACAGATTTCCGCAAGCTCAACCAAGTCACAAAAACGATCAATTATCCACTACCTGTCATGTCGCATATTTTAAATGACCTGTCGTCAACAAATGGATGTCAACCTTGGATTTGGCGAGTGGATATTGGCAGGTGGCAGTACATCCGGACTCTGTCGATAAAACTGGCTTTGTGACTCCTTTTGGGGCTTATGAATACCTACGTATGCCCTTTGGACTAGCTTCTGCACCTGCTACTTTCCAAAAGCTTATGGATACGGTTCTCAGACCTGTCCTGGGTCCCCATGTGCATGTATATTTGGATGACATTATTATTACATCCGAGACTTTTGACGAGCACCTTTCTTTGCTCAAACAGGTGTTCCAACTCATATACAATGCTGGCTTGACGTTAAAACCTAGTAAATGCCAGATAGCGAGGGACGAGATTGTATATTTTGGGTTGAAAATCACTCCCCACGGCTTGTTTACTGATAATGAAAAAATTAGGCCTATTGTTGACTTTCCTCGGCCTAAAACAGCAAAAGAACTATCACGCTTTCTGGGAATGACCGGATGGTATCAGCAGTTCGTCCCCGCTTATGCTACAATCTGTGAGCCATTGTATGCTTTAAAACGTAAATACTGCTGCCACCAAACAACAAAACAAAAAAGAGGTCGAGAAACGTCATTCAACGAAGTGTAAGACTTACACTCCAAAATTGATAGGTTTTTCGAAGTAAAAAAAAAAAAAAAAAAAAAAAATTAAGGGGGAGATGATGTAACGTATACTCTATATTCACTTTCCTTTTGATTTTACTATCTCTGGTTATTTTATTTTACTATGTAAATTATCTTCTTACTGAACGAAATATTATTTCACCCGCTGAATGAGATCTGGCAATGAGTGTAAGTCATGACGTGGTGGTAGCCAGTATATATAGGCGCGTTCATCGATAGCGAAGGAGAGATTTTGTTGTTATAAGGAGAGCGTTTGTTATTGAAGGGAGAGCTTTTGTTGTTATACTAGAGGAGCGTTGTTGTTGTTAAGGAGAGAGTTTCGTTCTATGTGATTAGTTTGATTCTTCATTATTGTGAAACGAGTTGTGTGTGTGCTTTGGATGATCAAGAGTTACATAATAAAAGAGATTTGTAGTAAGTACGTCTTTCTCAATTCATAGTTTTTGTCAGACCTTTGTCTGGCTGTTAGGTTTATGTCATTAGTTTATTATAATTAACAACCAGCGTTAAGACTTTATTCATTCTAATTACTGCTACAACATTACTACCAGTTATAAGTTTGTTCAATACTATTACTACACTACTAGCAGGAGACTTTATTCATGTTCTTAATTAGCTAGTAACAACAACCATTTGAATTCACTATTTGAAGCTTAGTACAAGCATATCATTCAGTAGCAGAAGCATTATACTTAGCTCAGTAGAAAAGCTTCATTATTATCATTAGCTAGCTGGTAGGAAGAGCTTATTCATTATAATTAGCTTAGCGGAAAGCAAATAAAGCTAATTCATTATAATACATATTCACAACAATAAGGAATAAATAACGGAAATGGCTGAGCTTCTAAGATCGACTTCAGTTCAAATAAGTTTTAGTTGGATGCCGCGGCAAGATAGGAATAAAATAGGAAGTTTTACTCACCGTCTGGGTGTGTAATTTATATCCTGGAAGTTTTCACTATTTGAGTTGAGCCTCTAACACGTTTCACAAACACACTAGTACACGACTTGTTATCTCCACACTAATAATTACTTGCTGAAATGATAATCTCTTTATGACATAGGGGCTTTCCTTGCCGCCCCCGCAATACTCAAACTTCGATATAGCCCGCAAAAGGGCGGGCCAGATGGGGGATGTCCGAGGCGATTTACTCTCTCCGTGCCGATTTCGAAGTTCGTTGACCAGGGTGGGATGAATTACCGTCACTACTCCTTCGCGGAATTCCGGGGAAGGGTTCCACACACACACACACTAATAAATGTTATCGTCCAAATCTTTTGAGTGAGACCTGGTCGTTTTTCAGATAGCTTTCCGTCCCGAATCACCGTTTCTAGGTGTTGGGAATTGCTGTTTACATACGGTTAACAGTAGTAAAGCTGTTATATTACTGTAGGCTTATCATGCGTTACATACTACATTTACTATTAACAGGCTCTTGATTACTACTTCTTTCGGTACGCTTCCCCTCTGGTTAAACTTTCCTCGGACTACGAACGCCGATCTAGCTAATTTTCAGAACTTTTCTTTCCGTGCGGGCGGCGGCCTTGCAAAAATTGACAAATCCTCTCAAAATAAGATAGATTATCATCTGCTAGAGATCTTCACCTTTTCGGGATTAAAATACTAATTTTCCTGAAATTGACAGCCTCGGGAGGATCTGCAGTTATTCCTCATCGTTCGGAATTTTGAATGCGACTAGAACTCTTGCTTTGTGTGGACTTGATTCGCATTTCTCTAAACCTCCTTCGCGTCTGGTTTATGTCAACTAGCTGAGTGGATTCTCATTCCGCACAGATTCGACGCTAAAACTGTTTTTCTCGGGTGACCTCTTCACCCCCATTATCGTAAGTTATCGTTCTAAAAGTCATATCTGAAGCCTAGGTCTCATGGTATACGACAAATTATGGGGTTGTTTATCTCTTGCTAAGAATTCGTTGCTGTTCGTCTGGTCTTCCATCGTCGTCAACCCTCTCACGGGACCTCTGTGGTAAACATAGAGCGTTTGGCGTTTGAGAGCAAGGGAAGGGAATGTACGACTTCTGATCCCTTCTAACTTTATCTCTTCTTTTTCCTTTTCGTATTTCCACTCAGTAACCCATTTTACAATAATTATTCTCTGAATTAATCTGGACAATTTTCGTAATTTATCCAAACTTTTTTCCTCAATTATCTCTGTTTTGCCCTCTAAGCTAATTAATTAAGTAGGGGCCCGAGTTTTCAAACTATTATGACACGATGTGGTCATGAATTGAATTTGTCAATCGTTATCTCAGCAGGCTGCATTGTAGGAGCGAGAAAGAACATAAAGCTGCGGAAAATACATTAACTGGGTCTGGACACTTTTTTACTTGCCAGTGGGGTTAGTACCACTCAACGTCTTCGAAAAAACAAACGCTGCATCAAAGGAAGGGAGGGAGGGGGTAGTATGACCCCAAGCCTTTCCTAAATTGTCGAGAAAGAAAAAGAAGCACCTAAAAAGAAAAAAATGCGATCCTGTCTAACTTCATTTCAAAAAATGTATCCACGACTACGAAATAATTTCCGTACAGCAAAAGTTCACTATCGAATTTCTCTTCACCTTCTCAAATAGGTTTTAAAATTACTCACACTCTTTAAGCAAAGAAAATGAATAATGTTCTATCATATTAGTAAAATGTGAGACCGCTTACAATTTACAGCGCAACTATTAGGTTGTTGCACATGGAATGGCGGAATATTGATGGGAACTTGAAAAAACCAAATTCCGTTGTAAATTAAGCACCATCGATCTAAATAATCACATCTCGCAGCATGTGTTTTACCATCGAGGAACAAGATTTCGTAGCCGTCGTAGAAAGTGTCGATCTATGAGATGTGACATACCAACGAAATTCGCGTTTAATTGATGTTCACGAAACGATTGACTGTGTCGAAATGTGCCCAGGTACTTGAAGAAGTGGAAATCCGTAGAGGACATATCAGATGAAAGACGGATCAGGTAATGTTTTGCAACACAGCTGGTGCAGCTTCTGGATCGCCTTATGTGCAACATGGGGTCTCGCGTTATGATGGAGAACTATCGGCTCAGGGCGATTGATTAATGCCGGCTGTTTAATGGAAATTTTATGGCTGTTAGGTGGACAATACATATACACCAAAGGCCCAAACGTTATACATAACAAAGCAAATGCAAGTAAACGATGACGCGTGTGAAGGCCATGAAACGCTATATCGCCTGATATTCACCTCCGTTACTCAGGTTATTCTTGTTCTTCGGATGGGAAAAACAGCGAACTTTAGCAAGTTTGACGAAGGGCAAATTGTAATGACCACATGATTCGGTCAGAGCATTTCTCAGAGAGCAAGGTTTGTGGGGTGCCCACGATCATATGTGGTTCGTAAATTCAAATGGGGGTATTAAACCAGGAACGAACGGCACGGTGTACGCAGAACACGGCTCATCGATACTAAAAGGTGAGCGAAGGCTATCTCGAATGGTACAAGCCAACAAAAGAGATTTGAGTGCTATTAACGGGAGTATTATGCCTTAACACATAATTAATCGAACTGTACTGAAAACAAACGTGCGTAGCCATAGGCTGAATACACAGTATACGTATATTAAAGGTCTGCACGGGCCTTAATTTGGAAAGCCCAGCCCAGCCTGGCCCGTAAAATTTCAACAATTACCAAAATACGAATTTCACGTTTGGTACACTCGGTCATTCGACTCCTGAAGAGTTTTCGTTTTCTTAATTGCTCCACGTATTCTATTACAATAAACGTTGATTCAGAATATTTCTGAGACTCTGTATAAGTCACGTGACGTCCAAGGAGGGGGGTTGTATACACAAAAATATTGCATGAAAAGGACAATTTCCATGCCTTTCAAATTTTCTGGGTTTTCATATTATCATTAACTACCACCGGACACGGAAATATCCTTGGGGATAAGGGGGGGGTAATTCGAAAAGTACGAAACATCCAGAATTATGAGTACGATCGTTCTACTGGGAGAAGATTTTATGGCTTTATAAACTGCACCTATCTCTACTGGCATATCATATCGCTGGAACCCAATATGTCTCTCGTGTGTGTGTGGGGAGCACATTTGTGCCGCTTAAGATGCGATGTTCCAGACTTTGTGCTATCGTAACTCAAAACGTTTCTGCATTTAGTGCACTGCATAACGTTTACCGGACGACTAGTTTCAGAACGGGACAGTAATTTAAAATATTTCCAAATATCGCTTTTCCCCTTTACATTGTCTACAAGCACGTATTCTCCGGAAGCGATTTTTTCGCGAAAATCGTTCGCTTTTTTAAACTCCATAATAAGTATTGACGAGTATTTATCAGCAACACTGAACTCAGCATGTGCTAAGGGAAAACAAAGACAGACTGCCCAGCTATTCAGTGACACAGAAGTTTTGAAAACGGCTGCCTGAGAGTACAAATGGGGAAAATACGGCTCAGATTTATACACAGAAGTAAGTTTCTCCCAGCTCATTTCTCCCGTGCCATTTAAGACAACCTAAAAGCTTTTCACACATCTAGAGAACAAAGTTCGCCGACCAGAACAATAAAAGAGATCGTCTGCGAGGGGGTGGCTCGGTTTAGAAATGCTGCAGTTAATACCCTGCCCTGAAGCATGAGAGGAGGATGAAAGTTAGAGAGAGAGAGAGAGAGAGAGAGGGAGAGAGAGAGACAGAGAGACAGGGAGGGAGAGACAGAGAGGGAGAGACAGAGAGAGAGAGACAGAGAGAGAGAGAGACAGACAGGGAGACACAGGGTGAGAGAGAAAGGACCACATTCACATTGAAAAACTAAGGAAGCTGACCCACTCCAATTGTTTTGTAGGAGGGGAGGATGTCGTAAAACTTTTATTTTTTCCATCAGCGGACATTATTCAGTCTTATCCTGCTGCTGTATGTTGCGAATTTTCCAAACGAGAAAGGTTCAGTACATGGATTGGTTTGCTCATAAAAAAAAAAACTATTCGGCCCGTGTTTGTTTTGCATTAAATATTGAAGGCCCGGCCCGTTTTCCCAACTTAGAAATGAGCAAAGGCCTGGGCCCGTGCAGACCTCTAACGTATATACGTTTTAAAACAGAAGACTCGGAAAAAAATGATCCATAAACATATGAAATAGATCTTTCAAATGCAATAATTATGAGCGAAGGGATTGCATAAAATGTTAAGGAAAGGAATAAGCAAAATGTTTTGCATAAAGTAAACGGAATGTATTAAAAGGTGTTATATAATTTTTCCCTATGTGTTGTTCATTCTGCTAAAGCAATGATATTTAGCAAAGTGCTAATATGTAAGTGCTTTATGAAACTGTGCGTTTGTGGGTGTGGCATTCATTTAAAAGAGAAGGCCTTGTGTGAAAGATCCAGTAGGTGCCTGGACCATTGGTCTTCAATATGAAATAATGGATATTATCAAAAATATTGCTTTTAATACAAGGGGAAACATCTTAAAAAGCGTCTTTTACAATTAGTTACCTGTGTGTTGTTTACTCTGCATCAGCGAAGTGACAACCTGTTAATGTACATATTTTCTTTCGTTTTTAAAATAAAGCTGTTGATAAATGATCTAACTCGCGTTCGGTACGTTGATTTTCTATATGCAGCAAATGTTTTGAGCCTAAATGTTGCTGTAAGTAAAACAAGTTTGTAAAATCATGCAATGCATTGATTATACATAATACGCTTTCCAACATACCAGAAATCATTACTCAAGTTATGAGATTAATGGCTGTGGAATAAATCTCGGTCCTGTGCCCTGACCCTTGATCCCATATCGATGATATTCAACAGAACCGGTTCGGTATACCTCCGAAATAACGTGATGAAGTTTTGTCGCAATCGAAGAATTTTTACGTAAGTTATGATGCATAAGGGCTATGGAATAGATCCCTCTCCTGTGTCCTAACCTTTAATCCCGTTTCTCCCATTTCGAATAGAATTCGTTCCAAGGCAGGCCCCTACAACATACTAACATTTCATCCAAATCGAAGCATTTTTACGTTAACTATGACGCATAATGGCGATGGAAGTGATTCCGCTCCTATGTCCTGACCTTTGACCCCATTTCGCCCATTTTCAATAGCGTACTCTCCATGTGGTCCCCTACCACATACTAAATTTTCATCGAAATCGAACCTTTTTTACGTTAGTTATGACGCATAACAGCAGTGGAATAGATCCCGCTCCTATGTACTGACCTCTCACCCCATTTCGTTCACTTTAAATAAGGTTCCTTCCCATGTGATACCCTACCAGATACTAAAATTTCATCGAAATCGAACGATTGTTACGCGAGTTATCGTGCGGACGGACATACGCACACAACGCGTGACGTAATGAGGCAGATGGGAATCGCGACCATCTGCGCGCAAGAGTATGACGTCATAAAACTTTAATAGGATCCACACACAACGCGTGACGTAATGAGACAGATGGCGTGAACGCGCGCCAACATTCTCAAACGCGAGATTGTGACGTCTTAAGATTTCTAAGCATTGGAAACATTAATGGAACGACGGCATGACGCTAAAAACGTTATAATTCGGGGTGGTTATTTAACCCACTAAACGAATTCTCCTAAAGTAGAGATCAAGCTAAATCGATTTCTAGTACCAGAAAACGGTAGGTTAACGACTTTCATCAAAATTCTTAGAGCCGTTTTCAAAATAAAATGTGCATGCATACATACAAGAATTGCTACTTTAAGGTGGACGTCAAGTAATTTTGCTTCCTATACTTCCAATGGCAAAACTTCTGTACACGTTTTCTTCACAATTATTGCGTTCCCAAGAATGAAAATTTGAACATCGATTAAAATAGCTTCATTTCATAACTGGAATACTTAATATTTTCTAAACCATAACCGTAATAATATTTTCTAAACCATAACCGTAATTATGCAATCCAACATTTATTTGTCCACTGACGTCATCAAAGTACAGGCCGCGCCATCTGTTTTCTGGTTTCAACACCACCAACGGAAACGTTATTGTTTTTTTATATAATTATACTTATGTTTTAGAAAATGTTAAGTATTCCAAGTTATAGTATGAAGTTATTTTAATCGCTGTTCAAATTTGCATCCTTGGGAACACACTATTTGTGAAGGAAATGTGGACAAAAGGTTTTCCATTGGAAATATAGGAAGCAAAATTACTTGACGTCCACCGTAATAGTGTGGGATAAGGGCGATGGAATATATCCCGATCCTATGTCCTGACCTTTGACTCCATTTGTCCCATTTTCAATAGGGTTCCTCTCCAGGTGGTCCCCTACCACATACTAAAATTTCATCGAAATCGAACCATTTTTACGTACCTTATGACGCATAAGGGCAATGGAATGCATCCCGCTCCTATGTCCTGACCTTTAACTCCACTTCACCCATTTTCAACAGGATACGTCCCCAGGTGGTCCCCTAAAACATACTAAAATTTCATCGAAATCGAACCATATTTACGCAAGTTATGGCGCATAAGGGCAATTGAATGGATCCCGCTCTTATGGCGTGACCTTTGACCCCACTTCACCCATTTTCAATAGGGTTCGTCCCCTGGTTGTCCCCTACCACATACTAAAATTTCATCGAAATCGAACCAATTTTACGTGAGTTATCGTGCCGACAGACGGACGGAAAAAGCTGGAGCATATACGCTGCTTCAACTTACGGTTGGAAAGCGTAAACAAAACTGATTAAAAAGAGACCCTTTGGATTTTGTTACCCTGTGTGCTATTTACTGTAATAGAACTACGATATTGCAGGGAAGTGCTAAACTATTAATGTTTCGGAACATTGCACATACAGTTTTTTTTGTTTTTTTCTTGTTACTGAAAGGGCTGAATTGAAAATAACCAATGCCTACGTGAAGTGTTCCTTTTGCACATGTGGCAGAAGTTCTGAGCAGAAACACTGCGTTATATAAAATGGAAACAGATCAAACGGTAGTTCCTTTAAATGTTTTCCCTTGCCTGTTGTTTACTATGCAGAAGCAGAAATAAACCAGATTTCCCAGCAAAGTTTCAGAGAACACACAGCATCCACTATTCCACTATTCTCTTGTTTAAAAAGCTCTTAACTCACGATGTTCTATAAGCCTGGCACTTCATGGCATTGCATATAGAAGGCGAGCCCAATGCAGGAATGTAGAAAACCAACCTGGGTGACAACCAAATATTTTGAAAAGCGCACCCATGATGTGGAGTAGATGAATATTTAAATAATATTAATGCTAGGCTAAACATATTGTGCTAAAACGAGTATTTCGGGATTACAAGTGTTTTAAGTAAATTACATTAATTATTTTAAATTAAAAATGTTATTAAACAAAAAATGTCAATTATAAATTTTAAAAAAACTGATGTTTAATTTTCATAACGAATGAGGGGGAAACGTTGAGTACGAGGATGTGAAAACAAAATTATGCGCTGTTCAGGAACCCTCCTCCGCCCCGGTGGCGCAGTGGTCTAAGCGATGGCCTCTGATCATTCGTCCAAATGAGGTCCGGGTTCGAATCCCGGTGAGGCATGGATGTTGTGTTTGTCTTACGGTACTGGCTCTCTCCCTTCCCTGGAACCAGTGACCCAAAATTAGAGATGTGCGACTGCTTATAGCCCATTGAGTTGCTCACGGTTGTCGTTAAACCTCCAATCAATCCAGAAAAAGAACCCTCCAGCCTCACTCCCCAAAGAATAGTCTGGCGACGCCCCTTTTTCTAACACAGACAACAATGAAACAAATGTATCATCGTCACAAGTACCGCCATAAGAGGACGCCAAAATAATTTTTTGCGTTCTTCTTCCCATTTTAATACAGTACTACAAAAATTACGATCCCGTTTATTTTAAGACACATCATGACGTCTTAAAAATGGCAAATAAGACAAGCCTGTACCTTCTGCACAATATAGCACCGGGTGCTACAGCAAATTGTTTGTATAAAAACCGTACAGGTAAACAGCATTAGACCCCAAAGTTGAAGCAAAGAATTAAGTACAAATGACCGAGAGATCACCTAAGACAATAGTGTCAAATTCCAGAGTACTTCTGGAGGAGATTTGTGAAAACATTATTATAGACTGAACCTAGACTCCATCAGTGCACAAGTACGCATGTCATGTACGTATAGGATACGAAGGAGAGAGGGACTGTAATAATACGTAATAAGTATAAAATTATGCGAAACACATATCTACGTCGCCTATATCTACTACTACAGTACTTTGCCGATAGCAAATGCTCTACATTAGCCCATTCATACAAAGAACTGGTGCTTTCCTCAAACTCAAATAACACAGAAACCATTCACGGATTTCAAACTGCAACCGGATAAATTAAAATCGATTGTGTTACAACGGGATAAATTTAAATCGATTGTGTTACAATGGCATAGACGAAATTTCAATATTGCTGCTGTTTCCCCAGCCCCCACTTTGAAATAGGAATAACTGGTTACCGGAAATGGTACAAACGAAAGTTTTTGCGGTACAATCCGGTACAAGCGGAGTACAACAGAATAGCATAGTCTAAATTTCAAAATTGCGAGGTGGGGGCTGCCCTTTTCCCTCCAGCCCCACTTAAAATTGGAATCACTGGTTACCGGAAGTGGTACAATCCGATTCAAACGCAGCACAAGCGAATGTTACATAGTCGAATTTTCAAAATTTGCGTAGTAGAGGGGATGCCATTTTTTCCAGCTCCCCGCCTTTAAATGGGAATAACTCGTAACCGGAAGTGGTACAAAAGAAAAATTTTGCGGTACAAACGGAGTACAAACGAATGGCATAGTCGAAATTTCAATATTGCGTGGTTGGGGGGGGGGCTGCTGTTTCCCCAGCACCCACCTTGAAATGGGAATAACTCGTTACCGGAAGTGGTACAAACGAAAAATTTTGCGGTACAATCCGGAACAAACGGAGTACAAACGAATAGAATAGTCGAAATTTCAATATTGCGTGGGGGTGGGGGCTGCCGTTTCCCCAGTCCCCTCCCCACTTTGAAATAGGAATAACTCGTTACCGGAAGTGGTACAAACGAAAAATTTTGCGGTACAATCCGGTACAAACGGAGTATAAACGAATGGCAGTGTTGAAATTTTAATATTGCGTGGTGGGGGGGGGGGCTGCGGTTTCCCCAATCCCCCCAGTTTAAAATGGGAATAGCTCGTTACCGGAAGTGGTACAAACAAATTTTTTTGCGGTACAATCCGGTACAAACGGAGTACAAACGAATGGAATAGTCGAAATTTCAATATTGCGTGGTGGGGGCTGTCGTTTTCCAAGCCCTTCCCCCACTTTAAAATGGGAATGACTCGTTACCGGAAGTGGTACAAACAAAAATTGTTGCGGTACAATCCGGTACAAACGGAGTACAAACGAATGGAATAGTCGAAATTTCAATATTGCGTGGTGGTGGTGGTGGGGGCTGCCGTTTCCCCAACCCCCACTTTGAAATGGGAATAACTCGTTACCGGAAGTGGTACAAACGAAAATTTTTGTGGTACAATCCGGTACAAACGGAGTACAAACGAATGGCATAGTCGAAATTTCAATATTGCGTGGTGGGGGGGGGGGGGCCTGCCGTTTCCCCAATTTCCCCCAGTTAGAAATGGGAATAGCTCGTTACCGGAAGTGGTACAAACAAAACTTTTTTGCGGTACAATCCGGACAAACGGAGTACAAACGAATGGCATAGTCAAAATTTAATATTGCGTGGTGGGGTGGCTGCCGTTTCTTCAGCCCCCCCCCTCCCACTTTGAAATGGGAATAACTCGTTACCGGAAGTGGTACAAACGAAAATTTTTGCGGTACAATCCGGTACAAACTGAGTACAAACGTATGCCATATTTGAAATTTCAAAATTCCGAGGTGGGGGGCTGCCGTTTCCCCAGCCCCCTTTGAAATGGGAATAACTCGTTACCGGAAGTGGTACAAACGAAAAATTTTGCGGTACAATCCGGTACAAACGAATGCCATATATGAAATTTCAAAATTCCGAGGTGGGGGCTGGCGAAATGGAGCTAGTAAACACTTCATTTCAGGTATCATAAACCTGCATATTTTACTACGTTAATAGTGGAATTTTTATCGGTACATTTTCTTGCTCACTCTTGTGTCTTCTTGTTTTCAAGTTTTTATGTAAATCCTTGTTATTCTGTTTAAAATGTTCTCAATTCATGACGGTTTGACCTTACTGTCGAATCGGAAATTTAAGCTTTCGTGAACTTTACATATTTTGTACTGTACTGATTTCTAAATACTGAAACAGATGCCTTTTTGTCGGAACTGAAATTTAAGAATATACGTCCACATAAAATTAAAGGGTCCTGTCATACATTATATTGTGTATCGTTCGTTTTCCCGGATCTGCTTCCTTTTCTTTTCTTTTTTTTTTTTCTGTGAAAAAAAAAAGTCCCTTTTTTGGGACATAAGTCGGTATTTTCTTTTTTTTAATTGCAATACACACTGGAACCAGTCAGAAATGTAACAACTTATCTTACACCGGGTAAGAAATTTTTCGTTTTCAGTCTTCAGAATTAATGCATTTCTAACTAACCCATTGGTAAAATGTTTATATGCATCAAAGCTTTTATAAGCTTTTAGAGCTTTTCTGGTACAACACGAAAAACTGCCTATTAAATAGTTATAAATATCGTGATAGTTCAGATCAGGGAGGTCCTTAGGCAACACGAACTTCCAGACGATAAAAATATCTTTCAGGTATGTCATATGGATCTTCTATGCCATTATTTCAAATCTTTTCTTCGTAACGTTGCTCTTCCACCACATTAAGATGGCAAATTTTGTCAGAAGGAACAATTTTTTAGCTCTATTTACAGCAGCAGCCATTGAAGAGCATGGAGGGAGAACAGCTCAGGTACTTTCTAACCACCCGGAAGTCTAGCAGACAGTTTTGTGACGTCACGTGCAAAGGTCCTCCAATGCGCGGCCTTCCGTGGCTAAAGGTGACCAGATTTCTGAGAATGAAATTGAGAATAAAATCATACGTTGTCCACAATTTTAATGCGAAATTGGAGACAATTCCGTTTCAAAATGATCACTTGATTAAGGACAACGTCTGACAGTTACATGGGAAAACACACAATGAATCTGAAGTATGATATTCATGTGAAATAAATATAAAATAGCAATAAAAAACACTGTCACGCAGAATATTACTTCTGATAAATTTTAAATGCTATTCATAGGGGGCAGCACATGCAAACCACACTACATTTTGATTTGTGCTGTAATTTTATTGCGATTCTGTACAAGAAAAAATATCTAAAACCAGAAAATTACTATACACTAAGCTGACAGAAATCATATTATAGGAGTATATTATCTCTACGAGAAGGAATATTCAAAGTCCAATAACTTCATTCACTTGAGCAGCGCCGATTTAAACAACTGGTCCGTGGCGACCAGCTGGAAGAATTGTTTTATGAATGTTTCAGCACTGCCGCCCAAAAAAACTTTTACTTAAATAATTTTACAGAATTTATTAATTTTTAAAACTTATATTATTTGCAGTTGTCACTCCATATGCGTGGGCGGAGAGCATTAACTGAGCAAGAGCGTCGATCTCCAGCTTTATTGGGGCTAGCCAAAATGCTACAAAAATTAATTGCATGGGGGGGGGGGAGCAGTCTGGCATTGAAACTTGATATGTCCTGGTTTGGAGGGGGAAGGAGAGAGAGGTCGTGCGGTATCCCTCTTACCTTGACGTCTAATAATATGCTACTTTATAGTAATATTTATAGAAGCAATTGCCAGTAGAATTACTGTTTGCGTAGGTCGCGTTCTTCCCCTCCAAAATTATTTCAGCGGACCTGAGCCTCACATATTGTTTTTACTTCTAAGATTAATTAAACTGTTGAGCCTGTTTTTATCGAATTACCCATGCATTTTACAAAGTCGATCATGCACAGACAAAATGAATGCTATATAGAAATAATTCACCAAAGGGCGTGTAAAATAAGCTTTATAATAATATCTAGAAATTAACATTTGTAATTTAATACTAAAAAGTAATTCTTCATAAAAACGGGTGCGGTTAGATAATAGAAAAAGCATAGCAAGGTATTTTAAAATAACGGTCAAACTATATCATTTATTTATGATTACAGCGATATGAAAGAATAAACAATGGAGTGGGTAGTCAGCTGAATGTGTTTTATACGCCTTGAAAACTGTCTCAGCAACGAAAGTCTACATTTCCAGTCATATATGAATGCCGAAGGCTTGAACACACTTTCATCATTGATTACAATCTTCATAATACATTTCCAAACTTAGAAATAGCTATGAGAATGTTTTAAACCTTACCAGTCACGAATTGTTCTGCTGAAAGGTCATTTTCAGCCGTCTCAAAAATTCTAAATGAAGAAAAAAAGTTTAACTAACTCGTGATAATATGTGTAGAAAAGGACATAACCATGGATATCGACTACTCTTCAGTAATTGACAATTTTCCCATGGAAAGGCCCGTAAAAAACTGATGATCGTGCAGTCAGACATTGGGTGGAAAAGTGGGAAATTACGTAAGTGTTAATCAAATTTTCATTTTCATCGCAAGTGTTCATTAAGATTGCTTCAATACTTGCTTCTCTTCCCACATTATTAGCCTTTTCTGGTGCATTAAATTGTTTGATAATAACAAATGTTGTTATCACAATGTATTTATATGTCACAAAATCCAGAAGGTCAATAATTTGAAATGTACACTGGTACACATAAGCGCCGACTTGAAAAATTATTGGGGGTTCCAGAAATTTTTAATCGAACTACCCATGCATTTTTCAAAGGATTAAGTCTAATTTGAATTTCATTCAGTCAGATTATCTAGCACAACATGACTCCTGAAATACTAAAATGAAGAAAATTATAGTTAATTACAGAAAAATGTTTTTTTCTAGATAATTATTTATTTTATTTATTTTGCTTTTGTGGGCGCGACATTATATTTATTATACAATACACAGATAGTGTGTGAATTTCCAACTCAGTTGTCTTTATAAAAGTAACAAACACATGGAAAATTTATTTTTAAATGCTTTTAAAAATTTTAAAAATGCCAGAAACTTTTTTCTTCAAATGATTTGTGAGCAAAAACAGAAGGTTAGAAGGGAGAGGACATGGCATCATCGCACGCCCTGTGTTTTTCGTGGGCTCCACTTCGTATCAGCTGTGTATGGCCAGTATGCCCAACTTGGGCTGCTTCTGTACTTCTATATGGAGAAATCTTAGACTTTGAAGAGGTTTTAGACATAATTGTGCAGCATGTACAGCCAGGAAAAAATGAGACTGAAATATACATGCACATAACTAAAAATTTGCAAAAAAATTACAGAAATGCTGTTACGTATTTTCTAAAAAGAAAAAAGGAAAAAAATTATGCTTCATAGAGCGGAAGTGCATATTGGCATCAGCCAATCACGGCCTTGCTGAAGCCGTGGGAGCCTCGCTGACCTTCAGGGGATAATGTAGAGAGTAAGAGACGGCCGCTATTAACCAGTGCTTCAGCACAGGTCTTCAAGAAGTGACCTCCCGTCACTGGAACCCTCCCCACCCGGAGGGCGCAAGAAACCAGATGATCAGATTTGGCTTCACCATCGGCGGCTGATGCCATTTCTTCTGTTCTAACCTCCTTGGGCACCGACTGTCCGAAAGATGAGGTGGGACTGCGCAACATATTTCCGCCTTATTCACTATGACCCCGAATAGGTTCTCCTGTCCGTATGAGGAGCTAGACTTTTGTATTTTGTGGGAATCCAGACAAACCGAAGAATTTTCTTTCATAGAGGAGACAATTTTAAATGCTCTTAAACAACGGTACTTAAGGTATTGTCTGTTGCGTCAAATTTGAAGAGCGCGAACAAAAAAATAATTTTTTTGAAACACAATAAACAGCCTGAGGAGTAAATTTATATACACACATTCTACATATATGCAATGAGTGGCCACTTTATTATGACCACTCCCTCAGTACTTCGTTGGGTTACCTTTCACTTTTAATACTGCGTCGATTCTTTGTGGCATGGACTCCACGAGATGTTGCTTGATGAATAGCACTTTCCAGGAGTGTGAGAATGCAGGGTTGTGGATCCAGCTGTCTGATGGCTCGTTCAACTTCATCCCACAAATTCTCACTGGGGTTGAGATATGGAGATTGTGGGGCCCACCTAAGCAAAGTAAACTCACCGGCTTGTTCTTGAAGCCAATCCTGTACAATACGAGCACTATGGCAGGACGCATTATCTTGTGGAAAGTAGCCGTCGCCATTGGGATAAACCATCCATATGACAGGATGCACTTGGTCCGCAACGATGTTTAGATATGATGTGCCAGTCAGACGTTGATCAACACGCATAAAAGAGCCCAAAGCATGCCAGGAAAACATTCCCCAAACCATAACGTTGCCTCCACCAGCTTGAAGAGTTGTAGCAATGTATTTTGGGGTCCATGCTTTAGTTCTGTTTCCGCCAAGTTCTCACTCGGCCATCGGCATGGTGCAACTGAAAACGTGATTCATCGGACCACATAATTTGTTTCCAATTATCGACTGTCCAATCCTTGTGCGAACTGGAGACGATTTCTCTTGTTAACTGCAGACAGCAAAAGTGTTCGAACAGGCCCTCGGCTGCCATATCCCATCCGATGCAGTGTACGGCGAACAGTACGTGCAGAGATCATTTGCGGGGATCCTTGATTAAGATGGTCTGTAATTTGCTGCACTGTTGTCCTTCTGCTGTCTGTTGCCAGTCTGGACACTCTCCGTTCCGCCCGAGCAGTCAATCGTCGATGACGACCACATGTTGCACGTAGAGACCCAGTTTTTTGGCTGACAGTCCAGTCTTTAAACACTTTAACAACAGCTGCTCTGGAACATTTCACGAATGCGGCGGTTTCGGTGATACTCGCTCCATGGCTCCAAGCTCCTACAATCATCTAACGTTGAAAGTCCGTCAAATCACATTTTTTACCAATCTCGTCACCCAAAAATCACTGCTGCTACTACTGTCACAAGCACTAAGCTTTCCCTATTTATACTAACCACGCACTCTGGCGGCAACAGCGTGCAGCCATAGCTCATATGCTTAAAACTGTCAGGTGGTCATAATAAAGTGGCAATTCAGTGTATATATATAATAAACGGGGAATGAATAATAAAAAACTTTAAGAATTGATAACGAAAAACAAAATGTATGCACATATGCGTACGTGTATTTTCTCCACGAAGTACGTTAAAAAATATGAGGGGTTCGATGAACCCACAATAAAATCATTGGGGGGTTCAAAACGTGTCTGGAACCTACGAATTCGGCGCCTATGCTGGTACACTATAAATAGACGTACTATATATTCATTAATAATAAATATCATTGCAAAATTTCTTAACAAGCAATAAAACACCCGCACCTTTTATAGCAAAAGAACAAATTCGGTGGGGGGGAGCATATTGTCTTCTGCTCATGTCGTCAGAGACACTGACTTCGTCCCTGCACTTGAAGAAACAATTTAATGAAAAAAATGTACTGAACAAAAGTAGAACTCTCAATGAAATCTACCAAATGCAACAAAATACAGCATCAATTACTAACTTAATTGCAAGAAGGTGAATGCTAAAAAAGATGAGATTTATTACTCTTCTATGAACATTTTAGCTAAATCGAGTTAAAGCAAAAACGAAAAAAACACCACAATTATCGAAATGACTTTGGTGTGTTTTTCATTTTTTTTATTGAATGTTTAACGCCCACCGTGAGCAACTCAATGGGCTATAAAGCAGTAACCCGTCCCTAATTTAGGACCACTGGTTCCAGGGAAGGGACAGAGCCAGTACCGTAAGACAAACACAACATCCATACCTCACAGGATTCGAACCCAGACCCCTTTCGGACGAATGATCAGAGGCCATTGCTTAGACCACTGCGCCACTGAGGCTCCGCCTGTCTTTCATTAATATTGCATGATTTCATTTAAGGGAAAAATTCATCCCCTACAGAAAACAGTGTCCATTTTCTGGCAATTAAAAACGTAATTGATGTTAAATTTGGTAGATTTAATTAAGTTATGCGACTTTTGTTTAGCACATTTTTTTTCCATTTCAAGTTTTTGGACAAATTTAAAAAATTGAGGTCTTTAAAATAAGAAATTGAGGACATTCGACGTCCTGAGTCAGTTTTTACAGAATTGAGGACGAAGCATTGAAACTGAGGACTTTCTCGAGAAAATGAGGACGTCTGGTGATCTTACCATAGCTTTGTTTCTGAAAGAGGGCAAACAAAAATTGGAATTACGAATAACATGTACAAACGCCGTATACAAATTTCCAGTGTGCCTGCTGGTTACTTAACCGTTTTCACCACACTCTTAACAAATAAATGTAATTGGAAATGAGAAGACCCAAATACCACAGAAAAGAGACGGATAAAGGAAATTAGATAACATGTTATGCCAAGAAGGAAATTTTTTGTCGTTCTATTTAGATCCCTTTGGCCACTTGGGTCGCGAAGCTCCAGAGACCACCACTCAGTTGATCTTTAATACCTTCTAGACAAATGTCTGGGGAAAACTTCGAGAGATCTTTGTCTAGCAGTAAAGAGCTGCTGCAGAGGATGCTCAATATTTTTCATTCATTCAGCTTCCATACTTTTCCACACGCTGTTCTTCTGTAAATTTTCGCTTTTTCGACTGGAAATTTGCAACATTTTCCCTATATTTACAGCATACACACGCATCCAGAAGTTTAACAGAAAAATCGGTAATCAAAATTAGTGTTATAGCGAAAATCTATTTAGTACCTTCCAAGAATAGAAAGATCCAATTTGCAGGGAAGAACCCTCATGCTTTCCTACATGGGTGCACATGCAAATAATGTCTTGATTAATACAATTTGAAATGTTACAAATTAAGATTCAGCAGTTTACCACCGCAAAAAAATATATATATATTTAATTCAAGTAAAGTTTATGATTATGTGAGTTTCAGAGAAACTACTATCCTTGTAGAATGAGAAAGAGCACTAGTGGGAAGAGTGTCCGGAGAGAGTGGTGGATGCAATAAAAAAGAAGTTGAAAACTACTAGAGGGCGCACGATGTCAGCTGATGATGGCCATATTTATACGCGCCAACAAGATGAACAACACAGAGCCAAATAACAAAGGAAATCAATCTGGGACAAGGACACATGACATACTAATGCAGATTCCCCCATATAGTGTGCTGTAAGCCTTACAATACTAGAACTTTACTGCTTATTATTTTACGAACAATTTGCACATAATTTAAAGCAGTACAGACTGTCTGCACAGGGCACGAATTACATGTCAAGCAAGCTCAGTCCTGGGCATTAATTTAGACGGGATGTCCAGACAGAAGTTAACACTTCCGAGCCTTACCCGGTGGCAGAGTGGTCAGAAGAATAAGTTTCCGATTAATCGTCGTCCGAGCTACGCCTGGTTTTCAATTTCGATGAGACACGGGTGACGTTTTTCTCAGGGCGCTGACTCTGTCTCTTCTCTGGAACCAGTGGCCCCAAAATGAGGGATCAGCCAATACTAAGGGCCTTACAGTGGCTCATGTTTTATTTTCTGTTGCTGTTTTTTTTTTTTATTGGAGGTCTAACGACCACCGTGAGCAACTCAGTGGGCTATAAGCAATCGCCCGTCCCTAATTTAGGGTCACTGGTTCCAGCCAGGGAAGGGAGAGAGCGCCGTAAGACAAACACAACATCCATACCTCACCAGGATTAGAACCCGGACACATTTCGGAAGAATGATCAGAAGCCATTGCTTAGACTACTGCACCACCAGGGAAGCCATAGTTGTCGTCCAAGCCCCTATACAAAAAAAAAAAAAAGCAAGAAATATGACACCGAATTTTCGGGTGTAATAAGCACGTCTTTTGAATCCGTTCTGACGAAAATTAAATTTATAAAAACAGTTCAAAGGCAATGGAACCGGTATGGAAAACAATAGTATCTGACGGAAGAAAGAAGTTTTTCAACCGGGTCTTTAATCCCTCAGATATTGGTGTAAACGAAATCTCGAGCTTACGAACTCTTATAAACAGAGTTATGGACAAAAATAAGATGTGACTTTACGTCCCCTGGTGGGAAAACCATGCATTATTTTAGGAAGAAAGTATTCTCAAAAGGTTTATCCATATGAGCGGTATCAGTCCAAGAAAAAACAATTCAGTCGAGTTTTCAGGAACCCAGATTTTGCTACAAATACATCAGAAGCAGAAATTAACACTTATGACCCCTGGTGGCCAAACAATTCTTTACAAAACATCAGAAATTATGTGAAAAATATTTTCCATCAGGTCTTGTATGCGATACAGGAAGAATTTTTCAAATCGGAGTTTTAGGAGCAGAAAACGCAAATTACCTTTACGCCCCCTAGCGGAAAGTCTATGAATTACTTGAAAATTTTAATTTTTACGAGAAACATGTCACACTAGAAACACTATCTAACAAAGAAGAAATTTTTTAAACCGGACTTCTAGAAGTCGAGATATTGACAAAAATAAGACATACGTCTACGCCCCTTGGCGCAGAAACCATGCACTATTTTAAGAAGAAAATGTTTCTAAAAGGTTTGTCGACACGAGTACTTCAGTCTACAAACGACGTCTTTTTCAATCGAGAATTTAGAAGCTCATAGTTTGCTGCAAATACATCACAAGCGGAAATTAAAGTTTACGCCCCCTGGTGGCCAAACCATTTTTTTTTTTTTTTTTTTTTACAAAAATTAGAAATTATGTGCAAACGATTTTCCATCAGGAGCTGTATCCGGTGCAGAAAGAATTTTTCCATTCGGAGATTTAGAAGCAGAGATATAGGGAGAAACGCAATTTAGCTTTACGCCCCCTAGCGGAAAGTCTAGGAATTACTTGAAAATTTTGAAATTATATAAAGCACATGTCATACTGGAAACACTATTCAACAAAAAAGGAATTTTCAAATCGAAATCGTAGAAGTTGAGATATTGACAAAAATGAGATATACATCTACGCCCCCTGGCGTACAAACCTTGCACTATTTTAAGAAGAAAATGTTCCTAAAAGGTTTGTCGACATGAGTAGTATCGGTCTACAAACGACGTTTTTTTTAATCGAAAATTTAGAAACTCATATTTTGCTGCAAATACATCAGAAGCGGAAATTAAGATTTACGCCCCCTGGTGGCCAAACCATTTTTTCACAAAAATTAGAAATTATGTGCAAACGATTTCCCATCAGGAGTTGTATCCGGTGCTGAAAGAATATTTCAAATTGGAGATTTAGGAGCAGAGATATACGGCGAAACGCAATTTACCATTACGCCCCCTAGCGGAAAGTCTATGAGTTACATGAAAATTTTGAAATTATATGAAAAACATGTCACACGGAAAACACTATCCAACAAAGAAGGAATTTTTCAAATCGGACTCCTAGAAGTAGACATTGACAAAAATAAGATTTACATCTACGCCCCCTGGCGGATAAACTGTGGGATATTTTAGGAAGAAAGTATTCCGAAAATGTTTATCGATGTGAGTGCATCAGTCCACGAAAGAATTTTTTCAATCGATATTTTAGAAGCTGAGATTTTATGGCAAAACATCAGAAGCAAAAATTAACACTTACGCCACCTGGTGGCCAAAGTATTCTTTACCAAAAATTCGAAATTATATGCAAAAGATTTTCCATTAAGAGATGTATCCGTTGAAAAAAGATTTTTCCAATCGGAGTTTTAGAAGAGTTATCGGAAAAAATGTAATTTACTTTTTTACTACCCCTAGCGGAAAATCTATGCGTAATTTGAAAACGAAACTATATCTAAAACACTCTTCGACATAAATGGAATCGAAAGATAAAAGAAATTTTTCAATCGGATGTTTAGAAGCAAATATGTGGAATAAAACGTAATTTTGAATTCGACATCATCTGCATTTACGGCTCCCTAGCGGCAAGATTGTGCATCGTAAAAAAAACCGAAATGAAGGATCATTATTTGCATATTTCAAGCTTCCGAATGCAGAAATAATTTTTCAAATCGGACTAATAGTTGCAGAGATTCCGTGGGGACGGACTGACGGACAAACCGATAACATAAGCACGATCTTTTTTTACAAAAGACGTGCTAATAAAAAGCGGAAAAGAATGCATTCGAAATGAAAGCGTCGTTATAGTACCCGAGATGGCGCCAAAACATCTCCAGTCATCCATTGGTCTAGGTAATCACCGGTTCGAATTTTTTACAAAAGATTTCTCTTTTTAGGACACAACACAGATCAAAAATGTATGTTGCTATCAATGTGGATGACAGTACAGTGCGTAGGCGCCGACTTGAAAAATTATTGGGGGTTCCGGAAATTTTTAATCGAATTACCATGCATTTTTCAAAGTATTTAAGGCTAATTAAAATTTCATTCAGCCAGATTATCTGGCACAATAGGAATCCTGAAATCCTAAAATGAAGCAAATGATAGTTAATTACAGAATTTGTTTCCTCTAGATAATTTTTTATTTCATTTATTTTGCTTTTGTAGGCGACATTATTATATACAATACACAGATACTGCGTGAATATCCAACTCAGTTGCCTTTTAAAAATAACAAAAACATGTAAAATTTATTTTAAGGTTTTTTTACCAATTTTAAAATTACTAAACATTTATTCTTCAAATGATTTCTGAGTTAAAATAGGAGGTTAGAAGGGAGAGGACATGGTATCATCTGCACACCCTGCGTTTTCCGTGGGCTGTACCTCTTATCAGCTGTGTATGCACAACTTTGGCTGCTTCTGTACTTTTCTATGGAGAACTCGTTGATTTTGAAGAGATTTTAGAAGCACTTGTGCAGCACGTACAGTCAGGAAAAAATGGGACCGAAATATACATGCACATAACTAAAAATTTGCAAAAAAGTTACAGAAATACTGTTTAGTATTAACAAATTTATGCTTCGTCGACCGGAAGTGCATTTTGTGTATTAACCAATCACGGTCTTGCGAAAGCTGTGGGAGCCTTGACCTTCAGCGCCTGCTGAAAAGAGTAAGACGGCCGCTATCAACCTGTGCAGCACAGGTCTTCAGGAAGTGACGTCACGTCACTGAACCCTCCCCACCCGGAAGGCGCAAGAAAATAGATGATCAGATTTGGCTTCACCAGCAGCTGCTAATGCAATCTCTCTCTTTTAACCTCCTTGGTTCCCGATTGCCCGAAGATAGGGTGGGTCAACTGATTACAACATATTTCCGCCTTTATCACTATAACCTCGAATAGGTTCTCGTCTCCGAATGTAGAGCTAGACTTTTGTATTTTGTTAGAACCCAGACAACCAGGGGAATTTTCTTTTATAAATACGGCAGTTTTAAATGCTTTTAAACAACGGTACTTGATTGTCTGTCGCGTCAAATTTGATGAGCACGAATAACACTAATTCTTTTTTTAGGCACAATAAACAGTCTGAGGGGCAAATTTCTATACACACTTTCTGTATATAGTAAACGGTGAATGAATAACAAACTTGAATTGATAACGAAAAACAAAATTTATGCACATATGCGTACGCGTATTTTTCCCACGAAATACGAGCAACAATATTAGGGGTTCAAGGAACCCACAGCAAAATCATTGTGGGTTCAAAAAGTGTCTCGAACCCACAAAGTCGGCGTCTATGGTACAGTGGTATAACTATCAAAACAAAATTCGTCCGTCAATGTCACTTGCCAAGAGATGGCGCAACCGACATGTGTGCCGATGAATGGATAGATTATGATTTCTTATGAGAAGAACGGACAGAACTATTCCTTTTTTACGCTTTCCAACCGTAGGTTGAAGAAGCGTATATGCTCCAGCTTTTCTTCTTAGAGCTGCATTATACATAATTTTCATAAAACATTTAAGATTTCCTGCACTAACAGTTGATATAACATCCTCCAGGAAATTTCACATTTAATTAAGTACTAGTCATATTAGTTGTTGGGATAAAAATTAGGTCAACACAAATTTGTAAGTTAACTGGAGAAAAGAGCCTATCAAGGGTTCATTTGATGAATTAATTTTTCCCCCTAGTGCAGTTTTTTGAACTAGTAGCTTTTTTTTTTTTAAAGAGGTTTGCACATTTTGAAGCACAGAATCAACACACAAGCTGTTTTTCTTATTGTAGAAACTGGTAATGTAAGTAAATTCAGAGTACAAGTGTAGAGCGGGAAATTTTAATAATATTAATGGACAAAAATTATTTAGAAAAACATTTATGACATTATGGAAAACATTCAGTCACTACAGGAAAGTACATTAGTGTGGGGGATTAGCCCACAGCTGAGGATTTCAGTTCGTCACTATACCTAAGCATTCTGGAACAAAATCCAGTGAGTTGGGGTATTTTGGCTAATGAGAACTAGCTGGTACCTCAACACTAATTAAGGAGGTCTTCACAGGAATGATAGGTTCTAAAGAGAGTCCTGAATGGCTGTGTATGAAAGTATTATATAATTTTTCCTACTTTGATGAATGGCAGTAAAGCCTGGGTACTACACAAGAGACATAAGAGTCATGTGTGTGCTGGAGAAAAGTGGGGTCGGGTGGAGCAAGAAACATTACGATCATGTGAGGAAAGAAGATGCGTTGCAGATGTGTAATTATGTGAGGCAAACTGTAGTTAGTAAGGTGGAGATTAATATTCTTAGGTGGTTTGGTCATGTTGAAAGAATGAGGGATGAGATGCTTACTAAAAAAATAAATCCGCCCAAACGGCAGGAAAGAGTGGCAGAGGAGGATCAAGGAAGTCATGGGAGAATCAGTTTCAGGAGTGTTTGCATGAGAAAAAGATTACAAGTATGAAGTATATAACGCTGAAGAGCAATTGAATTAGATATACTTGTCTAGTAACGTGTAGCACCACCTTTCGCCCAGATGACTGCGGCGATTCGTCTCGTGGATTCGACAAGACACCGGAAGCGTTCGGAAGCCATACGGATCCACGACCCCTGAACACGCTCCCACAGTTCACGAAGTTTTGATGGAGGGGTATCAGAGGCTAGAACTTCTCTCTCGATGGCATCCCAGATGTGCTCGATGGGATTGAGGTCAGATGACCTAGCTGGTCAAGGAAGCGAGGTCACGTCGGTGGAGTGTTCATCCAACCATTCGGGTACAATTCGTGAGCTATGGCACGGTGCATTGTCTTGTTGCAGGATGAGGTCCCCAGTGGGATCTTGAAGACACACAAACGGAAGCAAATGGTCATCCAGGATATCCCGGTGACCTGTGAGGGACGATGTCACACGTACCAGGGGTTCCATTTCAGTCCACGTAAACAGTCCCCAGACGAGAATGCCATCCCAACCAGCTTGAAGAGTGCCCTGCTGGCATGTGTTTTGCGCCGTACTCGTATCCTGCCATCCGCATGTACCAACGTGAATCTCGACTCATCAGTCCAGGCAACATTTTTCCACATGTCTAGGGTCCAGTGGCGATGTTCCCGCGCCCATGCTAATCTTTGCACCCTGTGATGTGCGGTCAGCAGCGGTACCCTTATGGGACGATGGCTTCTGTACCCCATAGCGAGGAGATGGTTCTGGATGGTATGGCTGATTACACGTTTTTGTGCACCAGGGTTAAATTGCCGAGTGATTTCTTGCACAGTGGCCCGTCTATCCTCTGTTACAATGCGAGCTAGCCGACGATGACCCCGCTCATCCACACGCTCTTGTCCACGGCAGTTGGCCCTTGCAGGGATGGTTTTACCGGATTCGATGTACTCACGGAGCAGCCGTGACCTAGTGGCTCGTGAAAATCCCAGTGCCTGCACGACTTCCGAGATGAAGTGACCCATTCGTCGGGCCCCGACAATTTGCCCACGATCAAATGCGCTTAGATCCTTCGTCTTACCCATACTGTGTCCGACTCTTACTGATTCCCGTTGCATCACTCCTTATATTGTCGAATCGCTGCATACGTGATGTCGTTTCCGTTTACAGGGCCGCCCACAGCGCCACATTTGCATAACGCCAGCTGTCTCTAATTCAATTGCTCTTCAGTGTAAGGTCTTGTGCATGTCATGTAATGGTGCACCTGAAGCCTAAGTTGTGTGTAAAGATCACTCACTGTAAGTGGAGATCTTTGATATGACAATAGTAAGTAAATAATCAGTTAAAAATTTGTCAGGTGGATTGTTTTTATTTGTGGAGCTAACCTCTGAATCTCAGAGAACAGCTCAGTGATAATTATCTATGTATTCTGTCATTACATTCATGATATAGTATTAAGCAGTGGTAGGGTTGTTACAAATCTAATTGGCAGAATTCATTTCTTTTCGTTGTTCCAAAAGATTTAATATAATGAAGGTTAGTTATTTTTATACTGATATAAAAGTTTAATAAAAATATTAACCCATGTTAAACAAATGATAAAGCGTATACCTCCCCTTCTGCTTATCCACAAAATAAATAAATAGTACACACAAAAGATGATTACATAATTAAAAAGAAAAAGGAAACATCTCAAAACCCTGAACTAAGAAATGTCTTGAAATGCACTGGCAGCTTTCTTTTAAAAGCAAGAACGGGCATTTCAAAACGGAAACTTTCCAAAGAGATTAGAGCGCATTTCAGCAGGGAGAAAAATACTATGAAAAGAAATACTAAGAAAATACTAAGCATTTTGTCTGTAGGAACCAGACAAAAAATTTATAACATTTTCACTTAGAAACAAAACATATTGCAACTCTTACCATCTTACCACTTCAAGTTAAAAAATCCACTTCTGTCACCCCACAAAGTTAAAAAAAAAAAAAAAAAAAAAAAAAAAAAAAAAGAGAGAGAACATATCTATTCCTCACGTAAGAAAAGCATACTGAACACATTTTTAGCAAGTCTTCTGTTAAAAAAAGTACGTACTTATAATTATAAGTACCACTTTGTCCATCTGTGGACACTATCTCTGAAACTATTAGTCCGATATGTTTTTCTTCCACTGGAAAGGTTGAAATGTGAGAACAATACACCTGGCTTTCTAGAGCTTTCTTAACGATGCATAACTTTGCCACTAGGGAGCATAAATGCAAGTGCTGCCGAATGCAGAATACATTTATTCCGTATCAATCCTTCTATTTATCTAATTGAAAAAAATATTTCATCCTTTCAATGCCATTTATAATGAAGACTGTTTTGGGTACAGTTCCTTTTTCAAGTAATGCATAGATTTTCTGCTTGGGGGTGAAAAGGTAAATTGCTATTTCACCCACATTGCTGCTTCTAGGAGTGCTATTTGAAAAATTATTTCTGCATTGAATAGAGCTCCTGGTGAAAAATGTTCTGCACGTAATTTCTAATTTTTGGTAAAGAATGGGGTTTGTCCAATAGGGGCATAAGTGTATATATATTTCTGTGTCTGATGTATTTGCTGAAAAATCTGCACTTCTGAGAACTCAGTTTAAAAATTATTTCGTGGACTGATACAACTTACTATGAAAAAGGCTTGGAGGACAACTTTTGCTTAAAATAGTGTATAGTTTTTCCACCAGGGGTTGAAGATGTATATAATATTTTTGTCAATATCTCGGCTTCTAATAGTCCGATTCGAAAAATTCTTTATTGGAGAATATTTCTGATGCCAAATGTTTTGCATGTAATTTCAAATTTTTCTTAACATACAAGTGGACTAATAGAGGGCGTGAAATCTCATTTCCATTTACAGCATATTGCAACAATATCTGTGAGGCTAAAATAACCGATGGAAAACATTCATTTCCGATCAGATACTACTAACTATGGAAACATTTTGTTTGTATTTCGTTCCTAAATAAGAAACAAGTTCCCTGCTGCGAAGCACAAATGCTTAATCTATTTTCCTCAAAATCTCTGCTTCGAAATTACCAATTGAAGAAAATTCTCTTTACGCTGGATACCATTTACAACTATGTGAAACTGTTTGCTTGTCTCCGAGTTTATTGTACCCTCTTTAAATAATGCACAACTTTCTCGCTAGGGGTGTAAATGTCAAGACCTTTTTATCTCCGTCTTTGCTTCCAGAAAATGTATGTTTAAAAATCCCTTTACCTTGACATAGTTTTTGCTATAAAAAATACTTTTTGTACTTCTCTACTTTCCCATTATTCAAAATTGTTCTGCTGGAGGCGAATAGTTATATAATGTTTTCCTCTATATCTCTTCTAACTGTTTGATTTGAAAATACCTTTGTCTCTAATTACCTTCCCCTTCAGCGGTGTGAAACTTGGTGTACAAATTTCTTTATTTTCATAAGATACTTTTCAGCCGCTAGTAGAAAAAAGTAGTTATTTATATTTTGAAATATTTTACTTATTGTAGAAATCCAGTTCATTATTTTTAATGGATTCCATTGACCAGGAATAACTAAAATATTTTATTTGTCATGGAAAGAATTCAAAAGACGTACTCTCACAATAACTGAAATTTCGGTGTCATCTTTCTTGTTTCAATTATCGGTACAAAACCAAAAATTATTATCCCATTAACCAGTTCACTTGCTGTTCTTTACTGTGTGCCCAAAGGCGCATGCTCAAGTTGGGTAGGCATATACAGTACATGGTAATTATAAATATACAGACCACGAAAACAGAAAATTGAGAATTGAAAAGAAATTAGAATTGATTATCTACAAACTTTTCCAATCTGTTTTATTTCCCTGAAAGAATTTCTGCCGCTGACAAATACCCATAAAGACCAACTTTAGGCCATCTGTCCTTCGTATTCTAGACCTATCCCTTGGTCTAAGGCCAGGTATTTCAGCAGTATTTGTCATTTTCTTGTAGGACTTCCGTCCACAGTGAGTAGACTTTAGGTCCCAGCCACCTACAGCGACATCGCCTTTTGGGCAGCACAGAGAAACGAAAGGAATGAGAGCAAGTCTAGAGACTTCGACAGAACAGTTCGTAGTGAGATTAGAGTACAGTAGATGGCGCCACCGTACAAGTACGATGTTGCACATAGAGGGGTGAGAGAATTTCAGTGGGGCATAGGAAAGGATACCCATTTAACCAGTGGGTCCAGCCTGGGGGCCGTCACTTAACGTGCTCGTCTGATGCACGGCGGATATTCAGCGATTGTTAGTAAATCACACCATCTCTGAAAGATCAGCCCAGGCTTGAACCTGAGGACCTCACAATGATATTCTGACTCGCTAACCACTAAGCCATCCGCGGCTCCCAGGTATTTCAGAATGTAAAACCTGTTATATATACCAAGCCTCCTATTCCTGCCTTATACATACTAAAAACCCTACTAAGTATGGTTTCACTAATTTTGTTTTCTCCACTGAGCTATTATAACAACCAGGTCCTGCACTTTCATTGTGGAACTTACAAGACTTATCTTTGAAGGAACATTTAAACACATCAAGTTGGCAAAAAATATAGTTCAAGAAGAAAGAAAGTACACAAATTACATAATGACGTCAAGGAGAAGTAAATTTTGGCTACAAAACAAATACAACAAATTTGAATTATGAAGTTGTTGGTCACTATAGAGTTAAAGGAAACTTATATGAATGTGCCCCTCTAGATGGCAATAATATTTCAAAGTCGCAGATGTTTGTGCTGTGGGTGTATTTATGAACAGCTCATTTTCTGTAATAATGGAATAACAGTCATTTTAATATAGAAACATTTGAAATATTAAATATGGACTCTGGTTTATACAACGAGAATGGTAGACCGAAATTCGCCTTCAGAGAAAAATGGCACTTAACAGGTCCTTTAGGGAAACAGTTCCTTCATTGACTGGGACCACTTACGGAACAAAAGCTACAACACTGCCTTTGTTTATCTATGCAGTATGCTGTAAGGACAAACTTCCTCAGAGATGCCCAACGTGAGAATTAACCCCACCAAATAACAACTTCTCATCATGGGCAGCATCTTTTTTCAACAGGCTGCAAGAAAGAAGGAGCAAAGGAAAAAACACTGGGTGTTGTAAAAAACATACCTGCCACGTTTTATGGTTTACCTGTAAAACTTAATGGAAATTCTAATTGTTTTAGTTATTTCAGTACAGATTACATATTTTACAGATTTCCAGCTTTTTTTGTTCGCAAGGAAAATAAGTTCCCAAGGACTACTGCATCTATACCTGGGTATACTCTGATTTACCTGATCATATGTTCACCCACTTCCACATCCAAATCCTCTTTGCTTGCTGCTTAGCGATAAAGACACTAAAAATACTGTAGGATTAGCATTAGTTATAACTGCTGAAATGAAAAAAAGACTTTAAAATTGCATTTTTTAAAGGTATTCTAATAATCTGGCATAAAACTTCAGGTCCAGACTTAAGTTAAAGTAAAAAGTCACCGCAATATATAATATCGCAATAACTTTGCAGTTACAAATGAAATTTTTATCTGTGTATGTTACCTAATGATAGGATGCTAAGCAGATAGTTATTTGTCGATTATATTTCAATCAGTGTAAGTGTTAAACAGCATCCAATATCTTAATTATGGCTTATGAAATTGACTAAAATCAACAAATCATTTGCATAATAAAGCATCTTTTTAATCAATGCGTCCGATACATCAGTCATTGAATGTATAGATGAAACAACGTTCACTGGAAATTTTTCACAGATTTCAATTGTCAAAAGTTGGCAGGTGTGAAAAAGGATTCAAACTCAGAACTTCGGAGGGAGTAGGACGATTCTCCCAGACATGTAGCTTGGAAGGAAAAGGAACGAATTTTAATCGGAAAAATATAATTGGAAATCCAAAATAACCATCTCCTCAATGGAAGTAGCACATACATGTACAGTATTTTGATGAATCAATACCTTCCCATTTCCCCCTAATCAGAAAACTAAAGATACTACATGTGCGACTGAATTTTACTCTTGTTTTTATCTTCAATTTGTTTACTGATTTATTTGTTTTCCTGCTCCAATGACTTTGGAACCTGCAAACAGCAGTTCTGATATCATTTTGGCGTCCGATTCATTTCCTAATAAGAATCCCGCCAACAATATATAATTTTACAAGTACAATGATCATGCATTCATAGCAAGAAGGATGATAATTATTACATCTTCCATGCAGTTACAGTGGAAACTAAAGGGTGAAAATGATTATCTACATTCTGAGTACTTTTGCTGTACTGATATGTTTCATGACTGACAAAGTACCGAAGAAGAAGAAAACTTTTTCTGTTATGAAAAATAGACATTTGCATCATTCAAAATTCTGAAGCAGTGAAATTTTAAAATTGTTTTTAAATTGAAAAATTGCTTGCAGACATTATTAATAAACTGGAAGCAATGTTTAAGCGACTGAACCTGAATATTATATTTGCTTTTCATGAGTTGCCGAACTCACATTTCAACTTACAACAATGTTAAGCATAAACTTATAAATGGACAAAAATGCAACCTTACACGTACAATTTGCAGCTATAGTATAGATTTATGTTTTTGAGGAATTATCTATTTCACTGAAATTATTTAATGCAAAGAAACAAATTAAACATAAATATACTTTTGTTCACTATTAAACTTAACAGAATTAACCATATTACTGATTATTTTATTACTAGATGTCCTTTTCTTGATTTCTGTTGCATCAATATAACACAATTGTAATGATACAGCACTAATAAAAATAAATTAAGCAGAACACCATGTCTCAAAAAACTTCACAATATCCAGTTTAAGTAAAAGGTTTTTAAACTATTTTTTAAATTCACACAGCCTTCATTGTCCAAACTGCTTGCCTATGGGACGACGAGTGAAACATCCCACACTAGGCCTACTTCTGCAGAAGAAACACGAAACTCTGATAAAATATCGGCATTACTAATCCTTCTACACTAACAAACAGATCCACTTTTTCTTAAATTTCTTTTACCACCCTCATGTTACCATCTAACTGCTTAATATTCTGACTCATTGCCAAACAGAAAGTAGGTGGTACAACCAGCTTTGTTCTTTGATCTTCCATGTCCTTAGAGCAAATGTGCGTAGGCAATTGATGTAAGACTTTGCTTACCTTATTGACTCTAATTATTTAAAAGGCATCTTCTCTGATTGAATAAGCATCAAAGTATTATAAGTATTAACATATTATATGTCAAAAAAGGATATCTACCTTAATAGGATTTTTTAACACATTGGCAAGTAATGGAGCAATTCTATGTTTGTATTACTAAAATGGAAATCCCATTGTAGAGAAATATTGTAAATACATCCAAACTGATAACAGCATTTTTTAAATACAGCATTTGGCTTAATGTAATTAAAAAAATATTAAAAAAATATCCAAAAATATTTTCACCGTATTGACTACCATTTCAAGTTACAGATTTTCGAAGAAAAACACTGCACTTAGCAATCACTTATCAATCACTATATCCACGAGAACAACAATTTATTCCTGGTTTCGAAATGTGTTTTATTTATATTTTGGAACTCATAGAAATCAGTAAATTTGCCAGTGAAACCAAATTTCTGTGTTTCATAGATTATATGAATAAATGTCTTAGAATTAAATTACCAAATGCGTTTTTCTTATTTTGATTTATTTCATTAAGAAGGATCCCATGTGTCTATACAACTGAATTCCATCACCATGGAAACCAAATTTTGAAAGCGATATCTGAACATTGCAAAAAGAAAATCCTTGAAAAATGAGAAGCATATAGAACAGATGGAGATACGGATTAAATAATAGCACCTTGTTTTCCCATAAAATAAATAAAAAAATTGCTACCCTTGAGTGGGCGCTGTTGAAAAAAACTTGGCCACTTCTGGCACATTAAAACTGGAGAACTGTTTTTGCTTTAAAAAACTAAATAGGGATAAAATAAATCAAGTCAAACTGAGGAAAATGTAATTAAAAGTATGTGGCAGGCCTTGTCTAATTAAAGAGGGAATTTTTTAGGACTATGCAACAATTCCAAATAAAAACTACCTAAGTAATTCCGCATGCATCAAAATAAAAATATGCTTAATGAACTGAGAAGAAAGCTTTCCCAAATGACTACCAGATGACATTAATTACTGATTTAACATTCAATGTCATATAAAAGAATAAAAAATAAATAAAACCTCTCCCATCATACAGACTAGTGTGAAATCTATCACACGACTTTCATCAATTGAAAAACATACCGTATGTTTTGGAATATAAGACACACTTTTTTCTAAAAAAAAAAAAATGGTGTCAAAATCACCTTGTGTCTTTTATATATACCAAAGGTCATTGTTATTGCCATAAATGTATGTGAGCTGGCTATAAAGACTCCTGAATGAGTTCAAAATCGTATTACTTTACCTTAGGTACAGTAATAAATGATCTTCTGCACTTTTTCTGCAATGGTATAATATCATGAATACTTATATGTACTATATTTTTGTTTATCTATTGTTAACTATGCAAGCATGTTTTCTTATTAGCATGAAATATGTATTGTGCTTGTGTGCATACCTGTGCCTTCATGAGTTAATGATGTAATAAAATACAGTTTAAGTATATACCTCATATTTTCATGCAGCAATCTGAACAAGGACTTATCATTTTTTAAAAGTGAAGTGACAAAAAAAGAAGGGGAAGAATCGCATATCAGGATAAAACATCACAACAAGAGATGCTTAAAACATCCTACCAGCAAACTAGGGGTGCATGATTACTGCTGCAAATTCTTCAGTTTACACAGAACTTTTGTAAACAAATGCAGAAATCTTATTCATTCACAGCAACATAAATATTGTAGAGTCGTAATAATTTTTGGAAAAAATTCATAATTAAAATGCGCACTTTAACTGGGGGAATGTATTTTTATTTGATTTGCAGTTTACGACAAAAAAGCCGCCATGTTCAACGATTTCACTTCCTTGTTAATTACACATAATAATCTTGCATATGAGCATAAATAGATCAAGAAGAATGAGAACACGAGCACAGCTCACCTTCTTTTTGATCTATTCATTTTCCCACGCTTACATCACATTACTTCCTCCGACTGTCTGTTTATATAAATTATGGCATTGGGGAGGGAGAGCTTTTTATACATAAATTTGGTTAAGATCAGGCCTCGATTTCGCTTTTTTTAGCAGTAGCATCACTTGCTATTGGCCTTATTTTTTACTAGCAAATTGCATTATCTACCAGCAAAAGTTTATTAATATTATACAAAAGAAACTTTAACATGTCCACTTTCATTAGTCAATCATGACAAATTTTGATTTTACTCCTGTAACTGTCACATTGTAATGCTGAAAAGATTACAAATATTTAGTTATAACTCACCTTTTAATAACCTGACAGATTAATTCTTACAATTTAATTTGAGTGCAAATATTTAAAAAAACATTTTTTTATTTAACTTTATTCACAAAATTCAAGAACACTATTCAAAATCTTTAAGTTATTTTTAATATGGTTTACGATCTGGGTTTCGGGTCTTTTCATCATATCACTTTAAAACAGCAAGCTGGGGGTCAAACTTGTCTTCGGACGGTTATTCAGCCTCAATACTAATGGCCGCATTCAATGTTTGTAAGTTTAAACTGCCTCTCCAATCACCTTGGATTCTCTTCGTGAAACTGAACCCAACCTAACATGCAGAAGTAGATAAGGGAAATATACTGGAAATTTCTCTTAGTGCCAAAATGCTTTTATAATGTTTGTACCCTTCAAGAAACATTCATTTCCAGAAAGTAGTTGTTCCTTTTTGCATGTGTTTAAAATATTCCACATGCGCAAATTGCAGTGGCGCTTACAGTTCACACTAAAACTTTCAAAAATTTTCCACTAGCAATTTTTGCTAGAACCACTTTTTATCACTAGCAAAATGCCTTTACTTGCTAGCAATTGGCTACTAACTACCGGTCGAAATCGAGCCCTGGCCCTGTTTTAGCAAACTCCAATATTATAATCTAAACCGATCAAGTACACCAATGAGACATTACATTATGACCACCCCCAGCCTAGAGAAATGAGCGCTCCTGGAGACCGAACGGTGGCGTAGGTGAAGTTTACAGAGCAGTATATATACAACCCGAGGACCGGCTCTGAACTAGTAAAGTGTTCATAGTAAGAATGGGAAAAGCTGCGAATTTATCGAAGTTTGATAAAGGACACATTGTGATGGCACGTTGCCTCGGAACTACGATTTCGGAAACGGCGCAGCTTTTGGGTTGTCATGTGCCACTGTAGCGAGTACGTATCAATAGTGGTGCACAGATAACCAAACTACGAACCGTCGTCCTGCGGTGTGTCGTGCGCAGCTCATTGATGCCGGAGGGCAACTGAGACTTTCGCGCATTGTTCACAATGACTGCTGGATCACAGTGGTTCAAATCACCCGCAGCTATAACAGTGGTTATTAGGGCAATATGCCACAGCACACAGTTCATCGCAGCCTTCTGCGTATGGGCCCTGCGTAGCTCAAGACCCAGACGGGTCTCCATGCTCACTACACGTCATCGCGAACAACTCATGAAATGGGCACAAGATCATCAAGATTGGACCATGAATGATCGGAAGAACGTGACCTGGTCTGACAAATCAAGATTCCTGGTGCATCAAGTAGACGGCTGAGCGAGGATACGCCGATTATCAATGGAGGACTAAGATTGTATCCAGATTCTACATTTGAATTCTTGTTACTTTTGTTGCCATATCTTAGAATCGACCTAAATATCATCGGGATGTAGAGTGGAAATTCGGAATTGCAAGTCTTTGGGTTGAAAAGAATTTCCACGCTTTCACGGTAACGGAGGGCACAATGATTGTCAAAAGAAGCAATACGTTTTGTTTCGTTCCAGCGGGGAATTGCAGAAGTGTCTTCCATTGTCAAAATAGACAAGGCTGTATTTTGGTTGGCTTTCAAAACATCTTTCTTATGTTCCAAAATTCTGTGGTTAATGCTTCTGTATGTGCTTCCAATATATAAGTTATCACCTGTTGAAGTAGAGATGGAATGCAGGAAACTCCTGGGAGATCCAGATTTCCAACTTTGTCGGTATCACTTTGTAGAAGTTTCAATATGCTTGGGGCGGATTTCATAGCAAGATGGTAACCAAAGCTTCTGAACAGAATTTGTAACTTATAAGCATAGGAAGAACCGGAGACTGAGGTTTTTTTTTCTTTTGAGGATGGAGGCATTCAATTTTCAACTTGTTTCTATATTTCTTTATGAGAGGGTTGACTGAAAATGCAAGGAAATAAACCATGAGAGAGGGCTATTGTAGAAATTCTGGAGAATTCTTCTTGAAGAGATAGTTGGTTGTTGCAAATGATATGAGCCCTGTGGATGTAAGACTTCAATGCTGCGAGCTTGTAGAGATGCAAAGGGAATTATTCGAAGGGAAATGATGTTGGTGGTGGCAGAAGGTTTCCGATAAACGGAACGAGTGTTGGAGAGATCACAGTTTCTGCAGATGGAGACATCCAAAAAATCAATTTTGTTGTTTGCTTCCTTAGATTTAGTGAGTTTAATAGATGGAAATTTTTCTGTAATGGAGTTAATCAGGACCTCAACCTGATTAATCAGGACACCACCAACTCAGTCAAAAACTCAGTTGACAGATTATCAAAGAAAGAAACAATTCAATCCTTCCTTGCAGATATCTTGTCTCCTCTCTACTTTAGAACTCCCAGGCTTTCCCTGCAAGTTAAACTAACAAAAGCTGGTAACCCCATCGAATCTTTGTTTGAATATTCTTTTTCTCCAGCAATAAACCTTGAAAATAAATTGGTCTTCAAAAGCAAATCTCTGACAGCCAATAATCCTCATACAGTTGTCTCCACTTCAGACTTCATCCGCAAACTTCCTAATTCTTTTTTCCTAGTGAAAATCTATATACTCTTGATATAGAATCTTTGTTCCCCTCAGTACCATATTTTGAGTCCTACATGCTCCTCATGAAGAAATTGATTCTTCATTTCGAACCACCCGGTACTCTTTTCAAAGATCTTTATGATTGTTTCCACGCCATTCATGAACACAGTTGTTTTGGTTTCAACAAAATTGTGTACAAACAACAATCTGGTCTCTCCATGTGCTCACCTCTTTCCCCTTTTCTTGCAGAGATCTACATGGGACATATTGAAGTTTCCGTCATTCCTCACCACCCTTTTCAACCTTCCGTGTGGTTAAGATATGTAGATGACATTTTTATTAGCTGGCCATATACCGCGTCTGAATTAGATATCCTGATTAACTCCATTACAGAAAAATTTCCATCTATTAAACTCACTAAATCTAACTAAGTAAACAACAAAATTGATTTCCTGGATGTCTCCATCTGCAGAAACTCTTATCCCTCCATCACTCGTTCCGTCTATCAGAAGTCTTCTGCCGCCACCAACATCATTCCCTCCGAATCATTCACTTTGCATCTCTACAAGCTCTCAGCATTGAAGTCTTACATCCACAGGGCTCATATCATTTGCAACAACTAACTATCTCTTCAACAAGAATTCTCCAGAATTTATACAATAGCCCTCCCTCATGGTTTCCCTTCATTTTAAGTCAACACATTCATAAAGAAATATGAAACCAAGTTGAAAATTTAATGTATCCATCCTCAAAAGAAAGGAAACCTGAAAGTCTCCAGTTTTTCCTATGCTTATAAGTTACAAATCCTTTTCAGAAGTTTTGGTTACCAGCTCGCCATGAAATCCACCCCAAGCATCTTGAAACTTCTACAAACTGATACGGACAAAGTTGAAAATCTTGATCTCCCAGGACTTTCCTGCATTCCTATCTCTACTTCAACAGGTGATAACTTATATATTGGAAGCACATACAGGGGCATTAACTACAGAATTTTGGAACATAAGAAAGATGTTTTGAAAGCCAACCAAAATACAGCCTTGTCTATTTTAACAATGGAAGACACTTCTGCAATTCCCCGCTGGAACAAAGCAAAACGTATTGCTTCTTTTGGCAATCTATTTTCCCTCCGTTACTGTGAAAGCCTGGAAATTTTTTCAACCCAAAGACTTGCAATTCCGAATCTCCTCTCTACATCCCGATGATCTGAAGTTCGATTCTAAGATCTGGCAACAAAAATGACAAAAATTCAAATGTAGAATCTGGAAACAATTTTAGTCTTCCATCGACATGATGACGACTTATCGAAAGCTCCCGACTTACGAACTTTCTTGTAAAAGTTCTAAATTTAACGTAGCTAGCGTGATCGTCTTACCTTTATTTGGTACAAGGAAAGCCCGTGATCAGGACAATATCTCAGGAACTATGGCAGTTAGCGATTTACTTCTTGTGCAGTTGTATAGGAAAACCTCTATGGCACACACAATAACACCACAAAGGATCCCCTCGCCCCCATTTTGGGTGGAGTTGTGGGGGCTATCACGCCCCCATTTGCAGATAGGGCAAAAAAAGTCAATTACAAACTTGTTCAGCGAGGCAAAAATAGTACATAAAGGTTTTTGTCCCATAACAAAAAATGGAAGGGGAGTCTTCAAATGCGAAAAAGGGGAAATCTACTTGAGTCGCTGTGTCCATGAAAACATAGCGCTTCGGACACAGCGACTCAGGTAGCTGTCGCTGAAAAGCACATTTGAAATCCATGGACACAGCGTCTGAGTCGCTGTGTCCATGGTTTTCAAATGTGCTTTCTGCTCCGTCGTCAGAATACAAAAATGATATGCGTGGTCGGTATGCCAACACTTCGTGAACCAGTGACGGAAAGTCGAAAGCTTTGCCACGTACACAAGTAATTACATGAGCATACAATTTTCGTATTGGATGAGTGTTTCGCCACTTTATACTATTTCTCTTGTCTCAGTGTATTTTTTACCGTATTGGACATCGAAGTCTGATATTGAATATGTCAAGGAACTGCGTTTTATTTCAGAACAAGAGCTGTTGATAATGTTTGTAGGAAAACTTTTCCTTTGTGCTTTCATTTACTTAGAACTTACCAGTTTAGATAAGTTCTAAGTAATAAGTTCTTGTCTAAATACACTGTCGTTGCTTCCAGATGTTGTGATTTTCTTGGGGTCACATTCCCTGTCTCCTTCCATCTTTGTTATGGGACAAAAAACATTTATGTACTATTTTTGCTTTGCTGAACAAGTTTGTAATTTACTTTTTGCCTTCTCTGCACCTCAACTCCACCCAAAAAGGGGCGAGGGGATATTTTGTGGTGTTATTGTGTACGCCATAGGGGTTTCCTATACAATTGCACAAGAAGTAAATCCCTAACTTCCATAGTTCGTGAGATATTGGCCTGATTCAAGGAACTTTCCTTGTAACCCTGTATACCGGTGTGTCTTACATTATTCAAAATACAGTATATATTAAAGAGGGGTTAGCTTCGCAAAACAGTAACAAAAGAGTAGTACAGTATAAAAAGAGGGGGTTAGCTTCATTTCAAAGTCAGCGTTGCGGGTGGCCTAGTGATCAGCGTTCGTGACTGCCATGGAGATAACCTCAGGTTCGATCCAGTAAATACCCGCCGTGCGTTGGATGGGCACGTTAAGCCGTCGGACCCCGGGTACTGACCCCCGGTATTAAATAAGGGCGTCTTTCTTCCCCTTTCTACCTCGCTTCCGTGTCACTTTCCTATCGGGCACTCTAGCCCAAATCTCCTAGCTTCCTATTTCTAAGGGCTGTTTAAGACCTGGGGTCAGATACTCCCTTCCTAAAATCCTCAACATATGATCTATGATCATTTCAAAGTCATATTTTTAAAGATTTGTAAAACTTGAGAACGGAAGCGATCTGACACTGTCTTGGCTTTTTCAAATCTGAAAACTACTGAAGTAGAAACCTGTTCGAAAAATTCTAAACAAATTGTTCAAATCTCAAATAATTTTGCACTTAATTACAATTAATTCTGATTCAGATCATTCCATTGATTTTGAATTAATTTAATATAACATGATTATTCTGTTATAGAAATTAAGGAAGAAATACCCTTCAGAAATACATGGAAAATTCACCAGATTATTCAAAGTGATCAGAAATGCGTACTGAATTGCCTGTAGTTTACCGGTCTCTATATAACATCACTTCAGAAGAGAGATGTTTTGTCTCCATGTAACATCTCTTCAGATGTTGCACAAAAACCAGTAGACTATACGCTATTCAGTACACCATTCTGTTTGTTTTTCATAATCCATGATTATTCTGGTTGTTGCAATCATCTGAAAGGGGAATAGAGATCTGGTAAAAGCATAAATGCTTCCTTTCCAAACATTGGCTGAAAAAAGATTAAGAGAGATATTCAAAAGCTCGAACACTTTCATTTCAAGTTTACATAACTTAAACTTGAATTTAGTGTTTTACTATTAAAATTCTGATAGTTACATGTCTTTCCCTTTTTCTCTCAGTGTTACAAAATTTCCCACATCTTCCACTCAGAATTTAGTACTTAATGTGTGTACAGTACCATGACAAAAACAGAAAGAGAAAACCAGGTTCCCCTTCTTCCTGAGTGTGCAAAAACGTTAAATATGACAACAAAAGTTTCAAAAGTGTAGGAATTGACAAAAGTCATTTTTCTACACAGGTTTTTTCCTCTTGTGTTTTCTGAAACTAGATACATTGCAAAATATCCAAAATTTCAATTTTCTGCAATAAAGAGCTATTTCTAAAAGAATGATAGTGCATTTCTAGAGAAATACAAATAATCATTATTATCTACTAATATTAACAAGATCAATACAAACTCCAATTAGATCTGTTTTATTTTATATGTGTGTATATGAACTTTCAACTTGTAGCATGGCATTGCTGTAGGCTTATGCGGTAGTTTAAAAGTTAGACAAACCTAATTACAGGGAAATGCCTCAGTTTTGTGCTACATCATGACTATGGAATAGTTTTATTTGCCTTAACCCCATTTTTTGTTTTCAGGAGGCCTTATTCATGTAAATAACATCAGTCCATATTCTTTACACACAATCCTATACCTTCAAACTGTCAGACCCCAAAACCCAAGTACTATGAACTGATCTTACTTGCAACATAAACTGAATCCGCAACCATCAACTGAACAGCTGGTTTACATCTATTTCCTCCTATCCTAACACTGTAAACACACTCAGCACTGAATTTAATTGGCCAATTCCATGCCAAATCAAAGGGGGTGGCTACCTCACAGTTATGGATTTTGTTGTAATTTAAATGTTGGGCAAGTATATACACTGCTAGACAATTGCTAAGGACGGATCATAAACGGCTATATAGCGCATAAAAAAATAAGTGTGGTTGGATGCCAAGTGAAATAAAATAATGTCAGAATGCCAGGACATTACAAGAAAGACAATTTATTGTGCTCTGAAATCCAGAAGGCTTTGGAACGTGTTCAAGGGACAAACAGGCCATTCTGCGCAGAATACGTAAACGTGAAAAAAATGAAATTACCGTCCGCAGGCGTTTCGGCGTAAGATGTCAATACGGGATATAGTCAATACGGGATATATACATGGAGGGCGATGCAAGATTCCACACGTCGTGTCAGGCTTTGCACAACATTGTCAAGCAGCTGTTGGTGTAATTTATCCCATTCCTCTGTCAGTGCACGGATGAGGGTGTCCTTGTTTATTGGAGGGCATTGGCGACCAGCAAGACTCCTCCCCAAAGCATCCCACACATTTTCAATGGGATTCAGATCTGGAGAACGTGCTGGCCATACGAGGCGTTGAATATCCTCGCTCTCAAGACACTCCTGGACAGCGACTGTTCGATGACATGTTGCGTTGTCGTCCATGAAAATGAATCACCGACATCACCACGGAACATGCGAACATGAGGTAGCAGAACATCATTAATGTATCGTTGGCCAGTCATAGTCCCAGTTGGAAGCACCTAGAGGGACGTACGGCCATTGATCATGATGCCAGCCCATACCATGACACTACATGTCGGATATCGGTCCCTTTCCTGTATGTTTGCAGGACAATACGCAGTACCACTATAACGCCAGATCAGTTGTCTTAGACAATCAGACGATAGACTGTATCTACTCTCATCTGAGAAGAGGACAGCAGACCAGTCGTTATCAGTCCAATTGCGATGTTGATGGCACCATTGCAAACGGGCGGTAGTGACGTCTGGACAATGGGATGCACACAACAGGACGGCGGGCGTATAGTCCTATTTCATGCAAACGTCTGGCGACAGTTTTTCGGGAGATCCGCTTGCCAGTAGAAGCCATAAACTGATTTGCTACCTCACTAGCTGTGCTGCGCCCGTGTCTTTTTGTTAATAGCACTATGTACCGATCTTCTGCAGGTGTCGTACTGCAAACACGACCTCCCCCGTGACGTTTGCTACACTCTCCATTTGTTTGAAATTATTTCCAACGCCTTGAAACAACACTGTGGCTGAGGTCGAACTACCTGGCAACATCTGTTATTTTTCGCCCTTCTTCAATCTTGCCAATAATACGGCCACGCGTAAAATCATCTAGGTGATGTCGGGAAGACATACTGAAAATTGCAAGTTCGTCAATTGATAATTTCCCTTTCAACTTTGCGTTTGAACAACAACGGTCGATACGCGTCAAATCCTTTATATCTCTTATCAGCGCTATGACGTCACGAACAATTCGGCAATCCAAAATTTGCATACGCACAACACGTCTTACTGTATCCCGTACTTATGCTAATGTCCACATTTTCCTGCCTTCCATTTTATGGTTGCTATCGTTGCTATTGTGATCCGTCCTTAGCAATTTTCCGGCAGTGTATAAACATAAAAGGGAGATTTCAGGATTTCATTTTCTTTTCAAAGCAAAAGAGGGGGTTAGATTCATTTTAAAGACATATTTTTAAAGTGCAGTTCATTTTTTACTCATAAAATTACTTGCAATTGCATAAACCTAATCATATACTGCAGGTATCATTTTGGAAGCTGAGATGATCACCTTTTAAAAATTAGTGTAAAATAAAGATTTCAGTTTCCAAATGCTTTTTTAATTTTAATTTTTTAATATTTTTTTCAGCACAGCCCATAAAATCCATGTGTCCTATTATCCCATATAATAACATAAATCCATGTGTCCTATTTGATGAGTTAGAACTGCTTTGTCTCTACAATTAAAAATAAGTATATATTTTAAGGCTACTTTGCATTTAGGGTTGCCAAAATTATAAAAAAAGAGTTCATTTTGATGCTTAAAAAAAATATGTGGTCACAATATTAACAAGTTTCAAAACTGTTTCAGTAGTGGGAACCTGGTGAATAGATTTTCTCCTAAACGTACTGCTTTTCATCTGTAACCATTGCCTAAAAAAACAAGTTATTAAAATCATGCAATGCATTGATTATGATACGCTTTCCAATATACTAGAAATCATTACTCAAGCTAGTACTCAAGTTATGAAGAAAATGGCTGTGGAATAAATCTCTCACCCCTGTGCCCTGACATTTGATTCATTTGGACGATATTCAACAGAACTGGTTCAGTATATCTCCGAAATAACATGATAAAGTTTTGTCGCAATCGAAGCAATTCTACGTAAGTTATGATGCATAAGCGCTATGGAATAGATCCCGCTCCCGTGTCCCAACCTTTCACCTCATTTCGCCCATTTTCAATCGTCCCCAGACAGGTCCCTACAACATACCAACATTTCATCCAAATCGAAACATTTTTACGTAAGTTATGACTCATAATGGCGTTGGAAGTGATTCCGCTCCTATGCCACGACCTTTGATCCCATTTTGCCAATTTTCCATAGGATTTGTCCCAAGGTGGACTCCTACCACATACTAAAATTTAATCGAAATTGAACCTTTTTACGTTAGTTATGACGCATAAGAGCAGTGGAATGCATTACTCTCTTATGTACTGACCTTTGACCCCATTTCGTTCACTTTCAATAGGGTTCCTTCCCAGGTGTTCCACTACCACATACTAAAATTTCATCGAAATCGAACGATTTTTACGCGTTATCGTGCGGACGAACATACGCACACAACGCGTGACGTAATGAGGCAGATGGGAATCGCGACCATCTGCAAGCAAGGTGTGACGTCATAAAACTTTTATGGGATCCACAAACAACGCGTGACATAATGAGATAGATGGCATGACCGCGCGCCAACATCTAATGGGGCGACGTCATGACACCACACTACAAACTTGGTAATTCGGGGTGGTTATTTAACCCACTAAAACAAATTTTCTTAAAGTCGAGAACAAGCTAAATCGATTTCTAGTGCCAGAAAACGGTCGACTTTCATCAAAATCCTTAAAGCCGTTTTCAAAATAAAATTTACATACATACAAGAATTGCTCCTTTAAGGTGAATGTCAAGTAATTTTGCTTCCTGTACTTCGAATAGAAAAATTTCTGTACACATTTTCTTCCCAATTAATGCGTTCCCAAGGATGAAAATTTGAACATCGATTAATATATCTTCATTTTATAACTTGCAATACTTAATATTTTCTAAAACATAACCATAATTATGCAATCCAACATTTGTTTGTCTACTGACGTCATCAAAGTACAGGTCGCGCCATCCTTTTTCTGATTTCAACACCACCAAAGCAAAAGTTATTGATTTTTAATGTAATTATGGTTATGTTTTAGAAAACATTAAGTATTCCAAGTTGTAATAAAGTTATTTTAATCGATGTTCAAATTTTCATCCTTGGAAACACATTAATTGTGAAGGAAATGTGTACAAAAGTTTTTCCATTGGAAGTATAAGAAGCAAAATTACTTGAAGTTCAGCTTAATAATATGGGATAAGAGCGATGGAATGGATCGCATTCCGATCTCATGACCTTTCACCCCATTTCGTCCACATTCAATAGGGTTCGTCCCCAGGTGGTCCCCTACCACATACTGAAATTTTATCGAAATCGAGCCATTTTTACGCACGGTATGACGCATAAGGGCAATGGAATGCATCCCGCTCTTATGTCCTAACCTTTGACCCCATTTGTCCCATTTTCAATAGGGTCCTTCCCCAGGTGGTCCCCTACCACATACTAAAATTTCATCGAAATCGAACCATTTTTACGCCAGTTATCGTGCGGACAGGCGGACGGACGGACAAAGTTGGAGCATATAAGCTTCTTCAGTTCAACACAATTTTATTAACAAGGTTGGGTTCAGGAGGCGAACATGGGCGTCCTGATACATATATTGTACGGTAAAATATACAAACACTAACATTCTATGTACATTATATACAGCACGATGCATTGATTCACAAAGGAGCCTCGTGGTAAGAGGTGCAGACATTTTGCACAAGAACAATAACAGAGATTGTCGAAACATTTCGTCTCGAAGCATAAATATATTATAGTGCTGACAAATAACAGAACGAGAATATTATAATGAAGCACTGTGCTAAAGGAGAAATGTAGATGACAAAGTAGACAATGTGAAACCTAAGGCAAACAGAATAACGATGTCTTAGTACTGGTAGAAAAATGATAATCAGAGAGAAAACAAGTAAGGCTATATACATTTGTACAGTATGGTGCATATTATATTCACATTTGCTAGAAGATATAAGCTTTATGTTGAAGTTTGATTCCGAAAACCAATGGTGAGCATGCACGTTGAACTGAAGTTAAACAGAGCTAGGAGCAACGAGGTTATAAACTACCGACAGTCAGTTGCAACGTCGCTGGCATGCCGGCGAACCAGGAAGCGGCCGGAGACCAGGTGGAACGGAAATGTTGTTCTCTATGTTGGGCAACGGCCACAAGGTTCTCTAGACGACGTCTTGAGAGGAGACGCTCCCGAAAGTGGCACAGTAGTTCCACAGAAGCTTGGTGGATGGTATAAAGAGATGATATATCTCGGCAGCGCTGATGAAATACGTAGATGACGTGTTTCACCAGGATGAAAATATATGAGCAGATGGGCGGAAGCTTGACTGGCGGAGAGACCTGCAAGAGGAGTGTCTTATAGGCATCGAAAGGAAGATCAGTTGTGGCTGAACGTTGAGCAATGGAAAATGCAAGATGTAGTAGTGGAAGGAGGATGACACAATGTAGATAAACGTGAGAGACATCAGCTTCTTGAGCACAGAAAGGGCAAAGAGGTGAGTCAAGAATGGTCATGCGGTGAAGGATGGATGGAACGGGAAGACGGCGTTGGAGAAAAAGCCAGTGAGTGTTTATTTCAAGAGGAGCTGAAAGAGGAGAAAGGGTGGCAGACCAGACAGCGGTGGGAGAGGATTGTGAGACATCAGGGATGTGAAGAGGAGAAGGAAAGTGGAATTTTAAAAATTACCAATAGAGACCTGAGTTAGAAAGAAAGGAGAGTGGAAGTGTAGATCTGCCGACTGAAATAAAAAAAGGAAGGGGAAGGGAGGCGGAAGGAACAAAGGTTAGGCGGGTGGGGGTTGCGAAATGAGGGATCTTAGCAATGATGATAGAGAGTAGGGAGTCATAGACAGAGCGAGAGGAGGGTGAAAGAAGAACAGTGGGGGGGGGCGGCAGGACAGATCTGAGGTTACAAAGTCTTTGAGGGTTACAACTCCGACTCGGAGCCAAGAATACCTACGGTTCGAAAGCGTAAAAAATTAAGTGATTTTTTTGACAAATTCGCTGAAAGCAACCTATGTCTCTCTGATTTTCTGTTAGCACATATAACTTTTGTCCAACGTATAAGGATGTGATGGAGGCATACCAATTCCTTGTAAAAATTTCATCTGGACTTTTTAAATTCTAAAGGATGTGATGGAGGCATACCAATTCCATTAGTAAAAATTTCATCTGGACTTTTTAAATTCTATACTGTTCATTAAATTAATAACGGGGAACTGTACACCAATTACACACAAAATAATAAAAATAAACTAGTAATTCAATTTATTTGCATAAAAATACATAAATAAGGGTTTTTAAGGCTTTCGCACAGCAACCAGATAGTTTTTTCAAGGAATGTAGACTGTTTACCATTGAAAAAGCCATCTGGTTTATGAGAAAAAGCCTGGAAATATATTTATATACTTTGATGCCAATAAATCAGGCTGTAAATTTATACATAAACCTAGTTTGGAAGGACTTAAGTGTTAGATTAACAAATAAATATAAAATGTGGCGTTAAACACTTTAGAGCAGTAAAGCATCTTAAAAAAATATTTAAAGAGGACACAAGGTCAAGTTTCTGAGGACAAATGTCGCTGTAAGAAGCATGAAGTAGCAAAGTTGGTTTATCAAAGTAAGACAAAATATTGTTACGACTTTTGGGTACGGAAATGAATTCGATTAGCAGGTTTTGTAATAAACAGGAACAGCATTAATTATTGGGTGAAAATTAACAGCTAGTGGTTTCCCGCACTGCAAAAGAGGAGAAGAGATAAGGGTCCATATTCTTGGAAAGGAGAAATCTTAGCCTGGTGTGCGGAACGCGATGCGTCGCCCCCTAAGTGCGCGGCGGTCAAGTCTGGTGGTCATCAAGCGTCAACAGATCAGGAAACTTATGGCGTTTGCTAATCCGAACCTTGGCAGGACAAAACAGTGTTAGTTAAGTTATGTTTTTTCCGTACTTTCCGGAAGGGGACCCGCCACATATTCCGAATGCAGAGGATCCATTTCCGACTTCTTTTTCGCGCCGAATGCTTTCAGGCTGACAAGAGAGTTTAATCAGACCCCTAAGAAGGAGAACAAGGAATTGGTTGACAATGTAAACAAGCGAAGAAGAGTAGTATGGTTCCGAGCCGTGAAGGGAACGAGTCTCGGGGAAGCGGATACAGCTCGGAGGAAGAGCTTCTGTCCGAAAATGCCGGCCAGCTATACAAAGAGCGGCCAGCTATACAAAGAGCGGCCGAGCGCTTGATATTACCGCGAGGAAATAGGAGAGAGAGGACGGTACCTCTTTTCCTAGTGCTAGATAGATTGCACGTAAGAGAAAGACAGCATCCCGGAGGTCACATGATGTGATGGAATTACAGCCCTGAATGACGGAGATGCCGACCGGTGATGTATGCGAGAATCACATTTGGAGAGACGAACGGATCCTTCTACATGTCAGCGGCTTCGTTCCGCCACGACATTGGTGTGCATAAATGCGTCCATGATTTCATTTAGGTGAATGCCGTGCACGAGAGAAAGTGGGAGATGGGGTTCGACTCCCCTCTCCATTGGTTATAAGTGCTCGCTCTGAAATGGGCGTGTCATCACACAGATGCGCTTAAAAGCCAAAACACATAAAATGTTAGTGAGTGCATAACGAAGTGAGTGCACTAAACATGGATACCCGAGGAAACAGCATATCTGTAAGTACGGAACTTATGTATGCATACCAGTTGTGATTAAATTGGCTCCGGTCAGCCAATAGACTTTCGTCGGCTGAGAACTGTTTTTAAAGCCGGACTGTATAGGCCAACAAATAATCATTGACTTTAATGACAAATTGAGCCTCAGAGCTATCCCGAAAGGGGCGAGTCTATTTGACGCCCCTCCTTCACAATCCTCTGTATATAGACGTCTTCATCATTATCTTCATATTTTATTGTTAACTGATTAAATGTCTGTTGTCTCGTGCCAGTCCTGTAGTTGCATGACTAATTAATGAGTGTCAGAATTTCTTAGTTTTGATTGGCTAAATTGCAGGATAAATTCTTTTCACTTATCTGTACATAAGATTTCGGCGATAAAAGCTCACAAATATTTATTCCAAATTCTAATGTCTAAATCCTGGTGTTCAGCCATTGCCTGACATCCTGACATCTAAATTCTTAAAGCTTATTTTTATTCGATAATGTGGCGTTCCGGGGTGGAGCAACACAATATAATAAAGATCATGTGGAAGAGCGGAGTTAGTATTTTAGCATTTTGGAAAGATTGGAAAACACTCTGGCAGTACACGAGATGCAGGAAATATTGGTCAAATTCTAACTTGTGTAAAGAATGGGGTTGTAGAAATGATATGCGAGCTTAAACAGATGAGTGGAAGATGGTGTGAATACTTCTGAGTGTTAGTTATTAGAACATGAAAGCAAAGGCGATTTTCAGGCATAAAGTAGATGATGTCACTGAGAGGAGGAAGCACAGCACGGACTGTTATCAATCTGCATCCATTGTTTGAAACTCACATTTTCAATGCTATTAAGCTCAAAAGTTTCTTCAAACCGAGCCTTCAAATCATCACGTTCTGGGCATTTAACACAATTTCCGAAGTAACGTTTAGATATTGGCGTTTTACAAATTATATTGCTTGTTACATCTTTGTATGTTTTAATTGGGAGTTCACCATTTGTCAATTCAGGTATTTTACACTGAGCCATCATTAATTTGGCATTCTGATGTATTGTGCGAATGCACACAGAATGTGTCCCACTGAACCCAGGAAGAACACAATGCTTGGGACAAAGCTCACACAATTTAGAAATTCCAATTCTCTGACCAGGGTAACTCTCCTTAAATAGTACATATGATTATTTTAATGTACTTAGAATTAAATACTTTTGAACATCTATCTGTTTGCCATCTTTTTTGACTGAAGCAAAGTCTTTTTTACCCGGCATTTGACGACTAACCTCATCATTTTGATCGAATTCTTTGACTAGGGCTACCGTTGCAGGGTTTAGTAAATCATTATCTGTAATACACCCCAATGTAAATTGGTTACCTTATAGCCAATGTACTTTTTTTTTTTACCTAACAAAAGTTAAAGGTAGCAATGTAGCCCTAACCGGTATTTAAAACAATACCATTGGTACCATAACTCCTGATCCCATTGAGATCCCACTTTAAACGTTTCAGGATTTAAAGCTTATAATGTTACAAAAAACATATTTTTATTCAAAATTTTTGAAAAACATTTTAAAAAATATTTTTTTTTAAATTAAATTTTTTTTCACCAAGCATAGTCAAGTTGCATATCAAATTAAAACTTATGAAATTCTCTTTAAAATGAGGAATCAAACAACTCTGTAGGCCTTATAGAACTTGAGGAATTCAAGATTAAAAAAGTTGATGCAAGCCAAAGAACGACAATTTTTCAAAATTTAAAAAATTAATTACATGCAAACCCAGTGAGATAAAAAAAAACTTTAAAAATATATTCTCATTTATATCACTAGGGAGAATGATCCCTGAAGGTTTCGTTGGAATCTGAAATGGTCAAAACTGAAATGGTCTGGTTGACTGACTGGTTGATTTGGCATGGAATCGCCCACAAGCCTTGGATTGCCATATCCCATCCGATGCAGTGTACGGCGAACAGTGTGTGCAGAGGTAATTTGAGGGGATCTTTGATTAAGATTGTCTGTAATTTGCTGCACTGTTGCCCTTCTGTTTGTCTGTTACTAGTCTGGACACTCTCCGTTCCGTCCGAGCAGTCACTAGTCGATGACGACCATACGTTGCACGTAGAGACCCAGTTTTTTGGCTGACAGTAGTCTTTAAACACTAACAACAGCTGCTCTGGAACATTTCACGAATGCGGCGGTTTCGGTGATACTCGCTCCATGGCTCCGAGCTCCTACAATCATCTCACGTTGAAAGTCTGTCAAATCGCATTTTTCACCCATCTCGTCACCCAAAAATCACTTCTACTACTGTCGCAAGCACTGAGCTTTCCCTTTTTATACTAACCTCGCCCTCTGGCGGCAACAGCGGGCAGCCATAGCAGGTGGTCATAATAAAGTGGCCACTCAGTGTATACATATAGAAGAAAATGTATTTACATACATTTTCTTCTATATGTATATAAAGCCAGTGTGTGTGCAATTGCCGAGGTCCTTAACATTTTTTCAATAGGTGCTTAAAAGTCCTTAAAAAGTGCTTATTTTTTATGGGAGAAAAAGAATGGGAACCCTGTCCTTAGTGCAGCATTCTATTCTGGAGAAAGCAGTATAAAATTCATTAGACACACACATATACTGTATATCACTAAGCTGTTTTCTGAGATTCAGAGGTTAACTTCTCAAAGAACGTTGTGTATAATAAAAGTTTAAAACTGATGGTGCTAGATTTTGCGCACTGTTAATGAATCAAACGACTGCATTTGCAGCAATTTTGGCACACAATTGGAGTGGAGCTTCATTGACATCCATCACACGTCCCACACAAGACCTTTTCTACTTCACACCTATTATCTCTTCCTCTTTCCTGAATGTGGCCTACCATGATTTCCTTGGCCTTCCTCTTCCTTTCTATCTGTCACTTGAGCTAAATTAATACTCTTAGTAAGCATTTAATTTTTTCTAACGTGCAAAACCACTTAAGAACTGACCTAATAGCCTGCCCACCACTGCACAATAGAAATATGTTGCACTGGATTCCAAGGGACGGGACAAGACCACATGGGAGATGGATGGAAGAAATTTGAAAGCATGTTGAACTGACATGGAGGGGACTGGCTCAAGACACAGTTGTGGAAGAGACTTGAGAGACATTCGTCCACCAGTGGAATGGTTGATGATGATAACGTCAAAGGCCACTATGGTGAATATAGTTTTTATTTTTGGTTGAAGTTATCATTTGTTGAAACTTAGAAATTAAAAACAAATAGCAAATTATCTTGCAAGAGTCCATTTTTAGATAATTGTTATCTTATCCCCTGCATACCACCTCCTTAAAAATGACAGGTCCCACAATTTGGAAAGCCTGCAATTGTGTTTTGGGCATCTCAGTATAGGTAGCTATATTTTTTTAAACAATTTCTCAAATTCTGCAACAAGCACATATATTCAGATCTCTGGAAATGTATTGAAATCATCCTCTGATTACAAAGATAGTTTTACAATAGAGAAATCAAAGAATAACATAACATTTAAGATTAAATCTTTATTTTGAAATGATACAAAATATGGAAACTCCTAAAGTACAGATAAATCAAATTTTAATTTACACATTACCCTTACAAATATAAATAGCTTGTAAATATAGAAAATACCAGTTTTCACATCATTTGGTAGATTTAGTGCACTTTTCTGAACAGACACCCAGAAAAACCCTACAAATAGGCTGAAAACTGTTAAAAGATTGTCAAAGTATATTTCTACATGGATAACCGATTTAACATAGATAAGGTTTACCTACTAGAAGTTGTTAATTATTTCACATGAATTATTAAACACACAAAGTATTTAATCCGTTTCTTTGTCAAACATGCTTCCTAAGTAGACAAATGCAATTCACCTGGTCTATCTCTGTGCCATTAAGGCTGATCCTGCATTCAGCAGTAACAGTTCCTCACGCAAAAACCATAACTTTTCCCTGCAACATCTAATCTGTTTCTCTGTCAAACAAGCTTCCTGAATATTAAAATACATTCACCTGGTCTATCTCTGTGCCATTTACACTAATCTTGCATTCAGTACTAACAGTTCTCACGCAAAAACCATAACTTTCCTATGTAACATCCAATCTATTTCTCTGTCAAAAATGCTTCTTTAATATACAAATTCATTCACTTGGTGTATCTTTGTGCCATTAAGACTGATTTTTTATTCAGTAATACCAGTTGCTCACTGAAAACCCATAACTGTTCTATCTAATATTTAATCTGCTTCTCTGTTAAACATGCTTCCAAAATATACAAATTCATTCACCTGGCCTATCTCTGTGCCATTTAGATTGATCTTGCATTCAATAATAACAGTTCCTCACTCAAAAACAATAACTTTCCCTATAACATCCAATCTGTTTTTCTGCCGAACATGCTTCCTGAATGTACGAATTCATTCACTTGGTCTATCTCTGTGCCATTTAGATTGATCTTGCATTCAATAATAACAGTTCCTCACTCAAAAACAATAACTTTCCTATAACATCCAATCTGTTTTTCTGCCAAACATGCTTCCTCAATATACGAATTCATTCACCTGGCCTATCTCTGTGCCATTTAGATTGATGTTGCATTAATAATAACAGTTCCTCAATTAAAAAACAATAACTTTCCCTATAACATCCAATCTGTTTTTCTGCCAAACATGCTTCCTGAATATACGAATTCATTCACCTGGTTTATCTCTGGGCCATTTAGACTGATCTTGCATTCAGTAATAACAGTTCCTCACTCAAAAACCATAACTTTCCTCTGTAACATTTAATCTGTTTCTCTGTCAAACATGCTTCCTGTTTATCCAAATTCATTCGCCTGCTCTATCTCTGTGCCATTTACTCTGATCTTGCATCCAGTGCTATCAGTTCCTCAGTGTCACGTCAACTCGTCGCGTGCGTCAATTCGTCGCATGCGTCAATTCGTCGCGGACAAATTCGTCGACTACGTCAATTCGTCGCGTTTACAGATTTTGGTTACATACAAAACGAATGCAGGAAAACGTACGATTTCGAACGTCTTGCTCCTTGATCAAATTCATAAAGTTTGGACACGCAGACAGGATAGGAATATTACGTTTTTCTTTGGCACTAAAAATATTAGACGGTAAACGGTTTTTAGAAAGGGGCAGGGCCCGGTTGGTCAGAGCCCCCTTATACAAAATTTTAGTAAAATCTGCAGTTTTCAATTCAGAACCACCAAAGCGGTTGGAGAGGGGGGGTTAGGGCCCCCTACAGAATTGCCGTAAAATATAGTTTTCAATTTAGAACTACCAAATTTGGTATATTATCTCATGGTACTCTAACTTAGACGGTAGACGGTTTTTGGAACGGGTCAGGGGCCCGGTTGGTCAGAGCCCCCATACAGTATAGTACTCTAACTTAGACGGTTGTCAGTTTTTGGAACGGGTCAAGGCCCGGGGAGACAGAGCCCCCCCCTACATACAAAATTTTGGTAAAATCTAGTTTTCATTTCAGAACCATCAAATTTGGTATCATGAAACTAACTTAGACGCTAGACGGTTTTTGGTAGGGGTTGGTGCCCGCGGGTTCGGAGCCCCCCCCCTCATAAAAAAATTTCGTAAAATCTACAGTTTTCATCTTAGAACCACCAAATTTGGTATACTATCTCATGGTACTCTATCTTAGACGCTAGAAGGTTTTTTGAAGGGGTTGCAGCACGGGGGTAGGCCCCCCTCATAAAAATTTCGTAAAATCTACAGTTTTCATATTAGAACCACCAAATTTGGTATACTATCTTATGGTACTCTAACTTAGACGGCAGACCGTTTTTGGAACGGGTCAAGGCCCGGGGTGTCAGAGCCCCCACATATAAAATTTTCTTAAAAACTACAGTTTTCAATTCAGATCCACCTAATCTGGTATACTATCTCATGGTACTCTAACTTAGACGCTAGACGGTTTTTGGAAGGGGTTGGAACCCGGGGGTTCAGACCCCTTCATAAAAATTTCGTAAAATCTACAGTTTTCATCTTAGAACCACTAAATTTGGTATACTATCTTATGGTACTCTAACTTAGACTGCAGACCGTTTTTGGAACGGGTCAGAGCCCCCACATACAAAATTTTCTTAAAAACTAGTTTTCAATTCAGAACCACCAAATCTGGTATACTATCTCATGGTACTCTAACTTAGACGCCAGACGGGTTTTGGAATGGGTTGGAGCCTGGGGGTCGGACCACCCCTCCGAATAAAAACTTTTTCGTAAAATCTACAGTTTTCAATTTAGAACCACCAAATTTGGTATACTATCTCATGGTACTCTAACTTAGACAGTAGACCGTTTTTGGAAGGAGTTGAAGCCCGGGGGTAAAGCCCCCCCATAAAAATGCCGCGTAAAATCTACAGTTTTCAATTTAGAACCACCAAATTTGGCATACTCTCTCATGGTACTCTAACTTAGACGGTAGACGGTTTTTGGAACGGGTCGGGCACGGGGTCAGAGTCCCTCCGCCCATAAATATTTTTCGTAAAAACTAAAGTTTTCAATTTAGAGCTACCAAATTTGGTATACTATATAATGGTGTTCTAAATTAAACGGTAGACGGTTTTCAGAACGGGTCGGGGCAAGGGTGGTTAACCCCCCCCCCTACGCACAAACTTTCGTAAAATCTATAGTTTTCAATTTAGAATAACCAAATTTTGTATATTATCTCATGGTACTCTAACTTAGACGGCAGAAGGTTTTTGGAACTGATCAAGGCCCGGGGGTAAGACCCCTCCCCACATACAAAATTTTCTTAAAATTTTTATTTTTCAATTCAGAACCACCAAATTTTGTGTCACGAAACTCTAACTTAGCGGGAGACGGTAAGTGAAAGCGCAACATTATTAACTTGATTTGTTATGCAAACCTTATAAATACGACCACAGCGATTAAAAGTTACTAAAGAGTCCTTGTAAGTAATAATTTTTGACCGAGTGCAAGTGCAATTTACAAAATGTCAACAGGTCAAAATATCTAAAGTAACAATGGAATTTGGAAATTTCTTTTTTCTTTCTTTTTATTTCAGTTTTGACACTTGTATTAAGTTTTAAAAACATATATTTCTCCTATCGTATACCTTCATTGTGCTTCCAACAGAATTTCTTACCATGTTTTGGGTATTTTGTTTCGTGTGGTTGCAGTTTTTTAATGTTTTGGGCATTTCATTTTGTGTGGTTACTTCTTTTTATGTTTTGGGCATTTTACTTTGTATGGGTGTTTTTGTTATGTTTTTGTTATTTTCTTTTCTGTGGTAGTTGTAATGTCGACAGGATGAAAAGGGGAAACTGGGGACAGTCACGATGCCTACTTGTTGCTAATTTTTTTTTCAAATACAGCACATGATTTTGTATTGAGTTATACCACTTACTCATTAAGCGACTACAGGTTTCTTTAAATATGAACGTTTTCTTAGAGCCTTTTGTTTCCTTTACCTAGCTTTTTCGGTTCCGCAATTTCTTTTTTTGGTTTTAGAATATTTTCCTTATTATTAATCTATTTTCTCATGCAAACTCTTTATCTAAGGTATGTTTATTCTATCGAAGTATTTTGCAATTATACGTGAAGCCCTGTTGCTGAAGTAAAAAAATATTTCCAACTGAAACAACGCAGTTCAGATATTTTCCCGCTGTTAACTCAAAGAATGAAAACAAAAACAACAAATCTGTGCAATGGTTGAGGCATGAGACAGTACTTACTGGTAACCAGGCAAAGTTTTAAGGAAGAATGAGCTTAAGAATTTCTAACTGCAACAAAAAAGAGCATCCGCACTGTATCCCTCCCCATCCCCTAGTGCCGGCCTTTGGACGTCTTAAAAGAGAAGTCTTAAGGACACATCTGTATCGTAATTGCCTGAGCATTCGCGACAATCTTCTGGTGTCGTAGTAGAAAAACACACTTTCTACTTCGCCTAAATTGCTTGGATGTAATGCCAACGAACAAAGTTTTGCTCTCGCATTGGATTTCTGTTGCTTTTGATGGAATACTTTTCCCCTGGGGTTCACCGCTTTCACTATAGTCTTCAGGACAGGCGGCAATACACATCAACGTAAAACACCAATTTCACGGCAATTAACTGCAATTAGCGAAAGAGAGGGGCGGTACAGGAAATAAGTCGAACGAGACAGATCTGAACTTAGAAAGTCGGGAGAAGGTGTTGCATGAAAAACTGTGTTTGGCTTACAGATCATTTGGCACGTAGGGACGTAGGTTTCGTTTATTATGTTACGGGGTAAACAAATTGTCTTTTCAGTATAACAATTTTCTTTCATACGCATCGTGCAACACAAAAAAATTGAATTTATTTTTGAGAATTAGCATGACGCCTACCGGCCCAGAGTACAGCTGCCCAGTCCGCGCCTGCTGCCGCCACCGGAACCTGGCTCCCGGGTTCTTCGCATCTGTTGATCCCCGCCTGGAGCGTCCCAGCTGTAAAATACATGTACCTCTGCGTTTTGGAAAAACAAAAGATAAGATGCCGATCCTTAAAATTAACCACTTCTTGTGACCGCAGGTACGAAAATCTTGAACTTCGCTTAAACCCTAACTGGAGGAACAAGCTTCACGTGATTGTCTGTATTCTGAGTGTTTTATTGAATGGTTGCTCATTAGTTCGTAGTTGACTGGAGAACAGAGAATGTGCTTGTTGAAACCTTTGTTGTGCGTTGTCAAGTGATAATAGTGGAAATATATCATTCTAAATATTTTGGAAAGAGAAAGTGCATTGTTTTCCGAAGGCACTATATGCAGATGAAAAATGCAACATAAATAGTTAACTCACAAAAAGAAAATGATTTGCTGAAATGGAAAGGGTATTTATTTTGCCATAACAGAGTGCGAGGTGATTTACGGTATTGTCACTGTATTGAATGAAATTATGGAAATTGTACTGGCTTTGCTAATACTATTCTTATTGAAGATGAACACAGGATGCGCAATGAGAAACCACATAATCATGCTCCAAGACCGGAGAAAAGTGATGTTGCTGTTGTAAGAGCGCAAATAAAAGAACGAGCGAGAAATACGGACGAAGCCCCTGCACAAATTATTCAAACCGTGACAACGTCAATGGCTACAGTAAATGCAGCTTACATGCCTAATATGGATGCACTAAGGCAAGTTGTAAAAAAGAGAAGACATGCCAAGACATGCCTGCGGAGCCTACGACTTCAGAACGGATCGATGCCCCAATAAATTTACAGGAGAAGATAGTGCAAAATTTCTTGGCAGAGATAGCGCATTTGGACATCAAGGAATTATTTTATTTTTAACAGAGAATAATTTACGAAAGCTTAAAGAAGCACCCCTCGGGATTATGGATGGGACATTTGAAACTTGTCCAACCCTTTTTAGGCAATTATGTTCCATTCATGCTATGGTTGAACCGAATCCAGTGATGCACAGACTTGTCCCACTAGTTTATGGGTTACTTTCCAGCAAGTATAAATAATATAATACTATTATAAAGTATTTTTGTAGGATTTACAAGACTATGCATCAGACTATGATATTCAGCTTGCACCACAATATACGCATAATAATAGATTTTGAAATAGCTACCGTTATAATACTGCTAAAAAGGAATTTGGAAGCAGCACACACAAATGTCGTTGGTTTCATCTCGGAAAAAATGTGCTGAGGAATATCCATCCTCTGGCATAGCCTTGGAATATAAGGAAAACAGTGAGTTTGCTCTCAAAGTCAGACATTTGCAAGCACTCGCATTTTTTTCATCTGATGAAATTCCAGCTGCTTTTGAAGAAGAGAAATCAATTTTACTAGAATATGCAGATTCTGTAGTTCAGTGGTTTGAGGAAAATTATGTTCTTGGAAAATTTCGTGGAAGCAGAAGAAACAATCCAAGCAGAAGCCCTCCGCTGTTCCCGCCAACAATTTGGTCAGTTAGTGAAAACAATTTATTTGGCTTTCCCAGAACACAAAACGAACTTGAAAGATTAGACAGACGCTGGAATACAATTCTGGGAGAGAAAAAACTGTGACTGTACGAAATAATCAGTGAAATTGCGAAAGAGCAGAGAACAACTATGGCTAAAATCGAAAGAGTGATAGCACAGATTCCAACAAATCCACCCGGAAGAGAAACGCTGGCAAGATAAAAAGGAATTCGAACTTCTTTGGTGCACAGAGACAATGTTAACATGCTGGACTTTTTAAGGGGAATTTCATATAATTCTACCCTTTACTAAAATGTGCTGGTATTTCTCTCTAATTGAATTATACCTTTTACTAACTTGTATTTGAATTTTTCAAGAATGTAATTCCGCCGAAGATGCAAGAATGTAAAACACAACGCAAAATTTAAAAATTCAAAATTTTCAAAATAGCATGTCAAAAACATAAAATGTCAAAAAGTAATCCAAAATGTGAAACATATAAAAATTCAAAATGTGAAACAAATAAAAATTCAAAATGCAATCACAAGTCACAAGCATTACAAAAATGCGAAACGCTATGTAACAAGTACAACACAAAATAAAACAAATGCCAAAAAAAATGCATACACTTTGTAAAATGTACAAAATAAAATAAATGCCATATTCACAAGGATTTCATGACGAGTCAAGTTAAAAATGAGCTTTTACTTAGACTTCAAATAATAATTACTAGCCTCTACACCTTTTTAAGTCTTTAATAAGTGCAACATCATTAACCTGACTTGTCATCAAACATTATCAATATGACCATAGCATACAATCACTTAAAATACTTGTTAATGGATGAATTGAGGAATCACCAAGTTCAGCGGGTGAAAGTTAATGGCTGTTTATAGTTTTGTACTCGAGTAAATGCGTAGCACAGTAAACTTGACTTTCTCTGAAAATTTTATGTATATGAGCACGGTTGATTGAAAACTGATAAAAAGGCTTAAGGCCTGTTTATTAATTTTTGTGCCTCAGTCAAAACGCAGTACCATAACCTTGGCATGTTATCGAAACCTTATGAATACGTCGGACTAAAAATTCCTAAAAAAGTTTACGCCTAAGGTCTTGTAACTAAAGTTTTGTGACAGGGTAAAACTGCAACATTAATAACTTGACATTTTATGTTAACGTTGTGAATATGAGCACGGCGGATTAAAGATTTCAACAAATAGCCTTTGGGATTAATGTGTTGTAGCTGAGTAAAAATGTAACATTATCTTGATTTTCTATATAAACCAAACTACGTGCTGAAATGGCCCAACTGTATGTACGTATACTTCAACCATATACCGAAGCGCTGACAAGGTGAAAACAAAAGTGCAATTTTGTACGGTCCCCTAACATTTTATGGCCAGCCTACATGGAAGTGGACACCGTGATATCAAAAACATACTTTTTGTACGGTCCACAACAAATAGCAATGGACACGTCGCAATCTTTGGGGGGGGGGTTAACGACCACCGTGATCAATTCAGTGGGCTATAAGCAGTCGGACATTCCCAATTTTGGGCCACTGGTTCCTGGGAAGGGGGACAGCCAGTGCCAGAAGTCAAGCACAACGTCCATGATTCACCGGGATTTGAACCAGGATCCTTCTCTACAAGTGGTCAGAAGCCAGCGCCTAGATCACTCCGCCGCCGTAGCGGCACACGTTGAAATGTATTTTTCATACGGCCCCAAACGCTCTTGTGGACATACTAGATTGAACTGGACGCAAATAAATCATTAATATAATTTGTACTAGCAGGGATACCAGTTATTTGCCAGGTACATATTACAATTTGTGGAATCACCAAGTTCAGCGGGTGAAAGTTAATGAATGAAAAAGATATTCCTGCAATTTTCCAGTAAACTTATTTTAATTTTTTTGATTTAGTTAATTTAATTTTGCGAAACAAAAAAAGAAAGAAAAAGGAATGGGAATACTTACCTTCTAGGAGACATCTATAGAACTGCCGTACATCTGGCGTGTGCTTCTGTGAATCCCGCGACACAGAAATGCAATGTACCTATGTGATGTCGCATGCATACGACTTCACATTGGCATTGATAATCTTTTTCTTACCGTTTTGAATTTTAAATATCTGGAACTCTCTGTTTACATTACATTATATTTCTTTCTGATAAGCCGTTCGTTGGTAGTGAAAGCTAAACTATATAGATTTGTGTTTTTAATACACCATTAAACGCATATTTTTGCACTTTATTGTTATCTACAGTCCCTAACTTAGACCGTAGGTTGGTTAGTTGGTTGGTTGGTTAGTTGGTTGGTTGGTTGGTTGATGGTTTATGGTGCAAGGCCCTCAAAGGGCCAAAGAGCGCCTTAGAACGTAAATAGGGTATTCTTAAGAGGAAAAAACGGAACTTTTTACGAAAATTTTGCATGGGGCTACCTTGACCCGGGCCCCGACCCCTTCCAAAAACCGTCTACCGTCTAAGTTAGATAACCATAAGTAGTATACCAAATCTGGTTGTCCTAAATTGAAAACTGTAGATTTTACGAAATTTTTATGAGGAGGGGGAGGGGCTCTCAACCCTGGGTTCCAGCCCCTTCCACAAACCGTCTAGCGTCTAAGTTAGAGTTTCATGATACCAAATTTGGTGGTTCTGAATTGAAAACTGTAGTTTTTAAGAAAATGTTGTATGTCTGTGTGTGTGTGTGTGCGGGGCGGGGGGGGGGCTCCGAACCCCAGGGCCTTGACCCGTCCCAAAAACCGTCGACCGTCTAAGTTAAAGTACCATGAGATAGTATACCAAATTTGGTGGTTCTAAATTGAAAACTGTAGATTTTACGCGGCATTTTTATGGGGGGGGGGCTTTTACCCCCGGGCTCCAACCCCTTTCAAAAACCGTCTAGCGTCTAAGTTAGAGTACCATGAGATAGTATACCAAATTTAATGGTTCTAAATTGAAAACTGTAGATTTTGCGAATTTTTATATGAGGGGGGGCCCTTACCCCCGGGCTGCAACCCCTTCAAAGAATCGTCGAGCGTCTAAGTTAGAGTACCATGCGATAGTATACCAGATTTGATGGTTCTGAATTGAAAACTGCAGTTTTTAAGAAAATTTTGTATGTGGGGGCTCTGACCCCCGGGCCTTGATCCGTTCCAAAAACGGTCTACTGTCTAAGTTAGAGTACCATGAGATAGTATACCAAAAGTTGGTGGTTCTAAATTGAAAACTGTAGATTTTACAAAAAAAAATTATTAGGGGGTGTCTGACCCCCGGGCTCCAAACCCTTCCAAAAACCGTCTGGCGTCTAAGTTAGAGTACCATGAGATAGTATACCAGATTAGGTGGTTCTGAATTGAAAACTGTAGTTTTTAAGAAAATTTTGTATGTGGGGGCTCCGACCCCCGTGCCTTCACCCGTTCCAAAAACGGTCTGCCGTCTAAGTTAGAGTACCATAAGATAGTATACCAAATTTGGTGGTTCTAAGATGAAAACTGTAGATTTTACGAAATTTTTTATGAGGGGGGCTCCGACCCCGCGGGCTCCAACCCCTTCCAAAAACCGTCTAGCGTCTAAGTTAGAGTACCATGAGATGGTATACCAAATTTGGTGGTTCTAAATTGAAAACTGTAGATTTTGCGAAAAAGTGTTTATTCGGGGGGGTCTGACCCCCGGGCTCCAACCCCTTCCAAAAACCGTCTAGCGTCTAAGTTAGAGTACCATGAGATAGTATACCAGATTAGGTGGTTCTGAATTGAAAACTGTAGTTTTTAAGAAAATTTTGTATGTGGGGTTGCTCTCACCCCCGGGCTTTGACCCGTTCCAAAAACGGTCTGCCGTCTAAGTTAGAGTACCATAAGATAGTATACCAAATTTGGTGGTTCTAAGATGAAAACTGTAGATTTTACGAAATTTTTTATGAGGGGGGGGCTCCGACCCCGCGGGTCTCCAACCCCTTCCAAAAACCGTCTAGCGTCTAAGTTAGAGTTTCATGATACCAAATTTGATGGTTCTGAAATGAAAACTAGATTTTACGAAAATTTTGTATGTAGGGGGGGGAGCTCTGACTCCCGGGCTGTGACCCGTTCCAAAAACCGACAACCGTCTAAGTTAGAGTACTATGAGACAGGATACCTGATTTGGTGGTTCTGAATTGAAAACTGTAGATCTTACGAATATTTTGTGTGTGGGGGCTCTGACCAACCGGGCCCCTGACCCGTTCCAAAAACCGTCTAAGTTAGAGTACCATGAGATAATATACCAAATTTGGTAGTTCTAAATTGAAAACTATATCTTACGGCAATTCTGTAGGGGGGGCTCTACCCCCCCTCTCCTTTTCTGCAACCGCTTCCCAAAACCGTCTACAGTCTAAGTTAGAATACCACGAGATAGTATACCAGATTTGGTGGTTCTGAATTGAAAACTGTAGATTTTACGAAAATTTTGTATATGGGGGTCTCTGACCAACCGGGCCCTGCCCCGTTCCAAAAGCCGTTTACCGTCTAATATTTTTAGTGCCAAAGAAAAACGTAATATTCCTATCCTGTCTGCGTGTCCAAACTTTATAAATTTGATCAGGGAGCAAGACGTTCGAAATCGTACGTTTTCCTGCATTCGTTTTGTATGTAACCAAAATCTGAAAACGCGACGAATTTGTCCGCGACGAATTGACGCAGTCGACGAATTGACGCGCGACGAATTGACGTAGGCGATGAATTGACGCGCGACGAATTGACGCGCGACGAATTGACGCGCGACGAATCGTCGCAGTCGACGAATTGACGCGGTCAACGAATTGACGCACGCGACGAATTGACGTAGAACCAGTTCCTCTGTCAAAAACTATAACTTTTCTCCTTAATATCTAATCTGTTTCTCTGTCAAACATGCTTTATGAATATTCGAATGCATTCACCTGGTCTATCTCTGTGCCACTTAGACTGATCTTGCATCCAGTGCTACCAGTTCCTCACTTAAAAACCATAACTTTTCCCTGTAACATCTATTCTGTTTCTCTGTCAAACATGCTTCCTGAATGTTCAAATTCATTCACCTGGTTCATCTCTGTGCTATTTAGACTGATCTTGCATCCAGTGCTATCAGATCCTCTGTCAAAATCTATAACTTTTCTCTGTAACATCTAATCTGTTTCTCTCAAACATGCTTCCTAAATATACAAATCCATGCACCTGGTCTATCTCTGTGCCATTTAGACTGATATTGCATTCAGTACTAACAGTTCCCCACTCAAAACCCAAAACGTTTCCTTGTAACATCTAATTTGTTTCTGTGTCAAACATGCTTCCTGAATATCCAAATTCATTCACCTGGTCTATCTATGTGCTATTTAGACTCATTTTTCATTCAGTTGGAACAGTTTCTAACTCAAACACAATAACTTTCCCCTGTAACATCCAATCTGTTTCTCTGTTAAAAATGTTTCCTTAATATACAAATTCATTCACCTGATCTATCTTTTTGTCATTAAGACTGATTTTTCATTCAGTAATAACAGTTCCTCACTGAAAAACCACAACTTTTCTATCTAATATCTAACCTGTTTCAAGGTTAAACATGCTTCCCAAATATACAAATTTCATTCACCTGGCCTATTTATCTCTGTGCCATTTAGACTGATCTTGCATTCAGTAATAACAGTTCCTCACTCAAAAACTATAACTTTTCTCTGTAATATCTAATCTGTTTCTTTGTCAAACATGCTTTATGAATATTCGAATCCATTCACCTGGTCTATCTCTGTGCCACTTAGACTGATCTTGCATCCAGCGCTACCAGTTCCTCACTCAAAAACCATAACTTTTCCCCGTAACATCTAATCTGTTTCTCTGTCAAACATGCTTCCTAAATGTTCAAATTCCTTCACCTGGTCTATCTCTGTGACATTTAGGCTGATCTTGCATTCAGCAGTAACAGTTCCTCAAGCAAAAAACCATAACTTTTCCCTGTAACATCTAATCTGTTTCCCTGTCAAACATGCTTCCTGAATGATACAATTCATTCACCTGGTCCATCTCTGTGCTATTTAGACTGATCTTGCATTCAGTGCTATCAGATCCTCTGTCAAAAACTATAACTTTTCTCTGTAACATCTAATCTGTTTCTCCCAAACAAGCTTCCTAAATATACAAATCCATGCACCTGGTCTATCTCTGTGCCATTTAGACTGATATTGCATTCAGTACTAACAGTTCCCCACTCAAAACCCATAACTTTTCCTTGTAACATCTAATCTGTTTCTGTGTCGCACATGCTTCCTGAATATCCAAATTCATTCACCTGGTCTATCTCTGTGCTATTTAGACTGATTTTGCATTCAGTAGTAACAGTTCCTCACTCAAGCACCATAACTTTTCCCTGTAACATCCAATCTGTTTCTCTGTCAAACATGCTTCCTGAGTATTCAAATTCATTCACCTGGTCTATCACTGGAAACTATTATAAAACCTATAACGAAGTAAATTTCTCCGTCATTTTTGGTCTACGCCGGGATTCGAACCCGAGGTCGCTTATTCCGGAACAAGTCGCTCTACCAACTGAGCTACGCAGACATTTGTTCTGATTAATATCTGCCTTTATGTCGTGTGCGTCCTGCTGGCAGGTACGTCACATCTCCCCCCCCGAAAGAGGGCAGGGGACATGGCACACGGATCAGCCGTGACCATGAATCGCTGCAGGCAGACAACCACTGTAGAACGTGCACTTTAGAACTCCCAGTCAATCTGGTGTGTGGAATGCAACGTCACACACATTTATTTTTCGAAGCACTGGAGAAGGGATTCTCTGATTTTTCCTATCTCGCGGTGTGGAAATAACATCACACCAATGCGAGATTTTGAACGGTCGGGTCATCCGGGTAGTTCGGGCGCCATTATAACGAAGTAAATTTCTCCGTCATTTTTGGTCTACGCCGGGATTCGAACCCGAGGTCGCTTATTCCGGAACAAGTTGCTGTACCAACTGAGCTACGCAGACATTTGTTCTGATTCCTATCTGCCTTTATGTCGTGTGCGTCCTGCTGGCAGGTACGTCACAAACCAACGGAAGGGTTTTGGGATTATTTCTTTCAGAGTTTGCCAAAACTTTTAAGACACTTTTTCATTGCTACTCAACAGTCTTCTTATTTGCGACACTTGAAAGAAAATCTACCTCAAAACCAATGCATTGTACTTTGTGATTTTGCTGAAAATTATGCATTTGTGCTTCAAGATTTTGCACAAAGCTTTCATTGGAACAATGCTCAAGCAACAATACATCCGTTTGTTATATACACTGAAGAGCAATTGAATTAGAGATACCTGTCTAGTAACGTGTAGCACCACCTTTCGCCCTGAAGACGGCGGCGATTCGTCTCGGCAAGGACTCGACAAGACACCGGAAGCGTTGGGAAGCCGTACGGATCCACGACCCCTGAACAAGCTCCCACAGTTCACGAAGATTTGATGGAGGGGGGGGGGTCAGAGCCTTGAACATTTCTCTTGATGGCATCCCAGATGTGCTCGATGGGATAAAGTTCAGGTGCCCTAGCTCGCCAAGGAAGCGAGGTCACGTCGGTGGAGTGTTCATCCAACCATTCGGATACAATTTGGGAGCGATGGCACGGTGCATTGTCTTGTTGCAGGACGAGGTCCCCAGTGGGATGTTGAAGATGCACAAACGGGAGCAAATGGTCGTCCAGGATATCCCGGTAACGTTGACCTAGGAGGGACGATGTCACATGTACTAGGGGTCCCATTTCAGTCCACGTAAACAGTCCCCATACGACAATGTCATCCCCACCAACTTCAAGAGTACCCTGCTGGCAAGAATGCTCCATCGCTTCATTGTGGTTTGCGCCGTACTCTTATCTTGCCATCCGCATGTACCAACGTGAATCTCAACTCATAAGTCCAGGCAACATTTTCCCACATGTCTAGGGTCCAGTGGCGTTGTTCCCGCGAACATGCTAATCTTTGCACCCTGTGATATGCGGTCAGCAGCAGTACCCTAGTGGGACGATGGCTTCTGTACCCCATAGCAAGGAGATGGTTCTGGATGGTGTGGCTGCTTACGAGTTTTTGTGAACCAACGTTAAATTGCCGAGTGATATCTTGCCCCGTGGCCCGTCTATCCGCTGTTACAGTGCGAGCTAGCCGACGATGACCCTGCTCATCCACGGCAGTTGGTATTTGTAGGGATGGTTTTACCGGATTCGATGTGCTCACGGTGCACCCATGACACAGTGGCTCATGAAAATCCCAGTGCCTGCACGACTTCCGAGATGGAGTGACCCATTCGTCGGGCCCTGACAATTTGCCCACGATCAAATGCGCTTAGATCCTTCGTCTTACCCATACTGCATCCGACTCTTACCGATTCCCGTCGCATCACTCCTTAGATTGTCGGATCGCCGCATACGTCATGTCGTTTCCGTTTACAGGGCTGCCCACAGCACCACCACATTTGCATAACGCCAGCTGTCTCTAATTCAATTGCACTTCAGTGTACTACGTTGACGACGAGGAAACCAAAAAGTTGGCGTACCCGAGCTTAGTTATTCTTTCTGATTGTATGGTGCATGATACAGTTGCTGTTCATTTGTTTCAACGCCTCATGATTTACTTTCTTAAACAAAATCTTCCCCATAAACCCGAAAAGCTGAATTACTTTTCAGATGGAGCATCATCACAGTACAAAAACAAATCAAACTTTCTCAATCTCTGCCATCAGGAGAAAGATTTTGGCATCAATGCGGAATGGTTAGGTTGTGTGTTAGGAATAGAAGGAGATGAAGTAAAAATAAATTTTTTGGAACCACATGGCCCTTCTCCATTTTTTAAATACCCACAATTTACTGACATACCAGCTGTGCATAAAAGTGAGGCTTTAACAAAAATTGATCCTACAGCAGCTACAGGGAGAGTTTTATTGACTTACAGACTCAGAAACCAAAAAGGCAAACAAGAACTTATTTGTTAAATTAAAAGGGAACTAAGAGGTCGCTATTTTGGCATAACTACAACTCTGAGTGCCAACTAAAAAATTTTTTATTAATTTTACCAGGTAAAAGTTTTAGCCTGTTGGGACTGTCCTTCCCTCATTTTATATTTGACTATGTATTAGTATGATGTATTATGTAGATTTTAAAACTCAGTGTCTGTTATCATGTAAACACACTAAAACGAAAATTATAATCCATTATTACTTGTGCAGTAACTAAACACACTAAAACGAGAATTATAATCTATTATTACTTGTGCAGTAACACACTAAAACGAGAAATATAATCCATTATTACTTGTACAGTAACTAAGTTTTTTTGCCATAGCTCCCGATCCCATTGAGATCCCACTCCAAAAGTTTCAGAATTTAAAGCTGCTTATAATATTACATAAAAAAAACATTTTTTTCAAAATTTTTAAAACACTGTCTTAATTTTTTTTAATATTTTTTTCACCAAGCATAGTCAAGTTTCATATCAAATTAAAACTTATGAAATTCTCTTTAAAATGAGGGGTCAAACAACTCTAGACCTTATAGAACTTGAGAAATTCAAGATTGAAAAAGTTTAGGCAAGCCAAAAAACGTCGATTTTTCAAAATTTTAAAAATTAATTACACGAAAACCTAATGAGATAAAAAAATTAAAAAATAAATTCCCATTTATATCATTAGGGGGAATGATCTCTGAAGGTTTCATTGAAATCTGAGATGGTCAGGTTGAATATTGAAATTTTTTGGTTGATTTGGCATGGAATGATCCTTGTTCGAACACCTTGCTGTCTGAAGTTAACAAGAGAAAATGTCTCCAGTTCGCACAAGGATTAGACAGTCGATAATTGGAAGCAAATTATGTGGTCCGACGAATCACGTTTTCACTTGCACATGCCGATGGCCGAGTGAGAGTTTGGCGGAAACAGCGCGAAAGCGTGGACCCCAACTGCATTGCTACAAGCCTTCAAGCTGGTGGAGACAACGTTATGGTTTGGGGAATGTTTTCCTGGCATACTTTGGGCCCTTTAATTCGTGTTGATAAACGTCTGACTGGCAAATCATATCTACACATCGTTGCGGACCAAGTGCATCCTGTCATGTGGATGGTTTATCCCAATGGCGATGGCTACTTTCAGCAAGATAATGCGTCCTGCCATAGTGCTCGTATTGTACAGGATTGGTTTCAAGAATATGCCATTGAGTTTACCTTGCTTAGGTGGCCCACACAATCTCCAGATCTCAAACCCATTGAGAATTTGTGGGATGAAGTTGAATGAGCCATCAGATAGCTGGATCCTCAACCCTGCAATCTCACACTCCTGGAAAGTGTTCTTCATCAAGATGGTCTCAGATTCCACAAACCACCTGTCAACATCTCGTGGAGTCCATGCCACGAAGAACTGACGCAGTATTAAAGGCGAAAGGTAGCCCAACGAAGTACTGAGGGCCGCCCCGGTGGCGCAGTGGTCTAAGGCGTTGGCCTCTGATTATTCGTCCGATAGGGTCCGGGTTCGAATCCCGGTGAGGCATGGATGTTGTGTTTGTCTTACGGCACTGGCTCTCTCCCTTCCCTGGAACCGGTGACCCTAAATTAGGGACGGGCGACTGCTTATAGCCCATTGAGTTGCTCACGGTGGTCGTTAAACCTTAAAAAAAAAAAAAAAAAAAAGTACTGAGGGGGTGGTCATAGTAAAGTGGCCACTCTGTGTATAAAGACACACTTTTTTTTTTCTCAGTGTCTAGGTTCCAGATATTAATTAGGTATAGCATTTCATATGAACTCACGTGCTCCACGAAAATGACCGATCGAGTTTATGGACGAATGTGGAAAAATTGAAAAAAAAAAAGTCCGAACAAAATGAAGAAATAATCACCTTTAAGCACTCCGAACAAAATAAAAAATAAGCACTTTAAAGTACTTTTTGCTCTTTTTGGGAAAATATAAGGACTTTTAAGCACCCAAAAAATATATAAGCACTTTTTAAGGACTTTTAAGGATTTATAAGCACCGTGGGAACCCTGAAGGAACTTACCCCCTCCCAATTCAACAAGCATGAATAACCAGCAGTACAAAGGGGGTTAAAATTATCCAGTAGGGGGGAGTAAGCATGAGTTTTGATTCAGTTTGCTAACTTTAAAAATACCACACTGGGGTAAGTGATTGTTTAACAATTTTCTTTGAGCCTTTTCTACAATAGGAAACTAGGGAATTCTTTAGAAGCCGGACACACTTGTTTTCATGCATTTTAGGAAACCCAATGCATTCAGTTTGGTATTTTACTTCCTTTTGCAACTTAAATAAACATTACCAACAGAAAAAAATGGCAATTCAGGTATACTTGCATTGAAAAGATTCTGCAGACAAATCAACATCTGTTTTTTTTACAGCAGGTGATCATGGGCAACAATGATGCATAGCTGCTCCCCGTTATCACATTTGTTATAGTTTAAAATAGTATTTTATAAAAAATTTCCTATTTATAAATTCTTAAAAGCACTCCCCTTTTCATACATACTTACATAGAGCATTAAAGCTATTCTCTGAGATTCAGAGGTTAGCTCCTCAAAGAAAGTAGCTCCTCGAAGAAAGACCTCGTGCCAAGTACATATTTAACTGATAGAACTGGAATTTACTTACTGTTGGTGTATCAAATGTCTCCAATTGCAACAATCCCGGCACACAGCTCGAGCTTCATTAACATCCATCACACACAAGACCTTTTGTACTTCATGCTCATAATCTTTTTCTCAAGCAGACATTCCTCAATCTGGTCCTCCCATGATTTCCTTGGTTTTCCTCTACCTTTCTTTCCTGCCACTTGGGCTGAAAAAATTCTCTTAGTAAGCATCTGATCACTCATTCTTTCAACATGGCCAAACCACCAAAGAATATTAACCTCTCGTATTACACATCTGCAACACATCTTCATTTCTCACATGATCAGCGCGTCTTACAAGAAAACCCCGTAAGTAACTCATCTCCCAACCACACAAATGACTCGTCTTTTCTGCAGTACCCAGGTTTCACTGCCACACATCAGAGTCGGATCAATTACACTTTCATACACAGCCATTCGGGAATTCCTTGAGAACCCCATCATTCTTGTGAAATCCTCCTAAGGCATCTATGACTTTCAACGAAGAATTCACTTTCCTATTAATTTCACCATCTAATTTGTTCTCACTATCAAATATACTTCTTAAATATAGAAACTCATTCACCTGGCCAATGTCTTTTACATTAAGACTTATTTTGCTTTCAGTACGAACAGTTCCTCACTCAAAAACCATAACTTTGGTTTTTCTCGTATTTATACTCAGTTTGAATTCCATACAAACTTCATACATCTGGGACAACATACTCTGCTACTCACTTTTGCTCTCTACCAGCAGGACTGTGTCATAAGCATACAGCAATCTGCACACACGCATGTTATCCTCTTTTCTCTATCATAATAAATATTTTATGCGTTTTTTGTCCTGTAAAAAAAATATGGATTAGAACTCCTTGATCTACTAGTCAATGCAGATTGAAAAACAAAGGAAAGAAAAGAGTGAATCATTTAGTGTTGAGATTTCAAAGTTCAGTTTTAGGAGAAAGTAAAAGTAACAAAAAAAAATAGGGGGTGGGGTGGAATAATTGAAGACATGGCTATTCCTAAACTTAATGCATTATGACTATATCAAAATAATTTATTTTGTAAGGAATTCAGACACCTTAAGTACAGTTTTCTGGTAGTAATCCTACCCTTCCTCGGGAGTGCAGCTATAAGTAGCCAGCTCTGCCACTGATTCGCTGTAGCGCGTAAATTAACCCCCCCCCCCCCAAAGGACCCATAATAACAAATTCAACACGTCCTTTGGGACCCACATTTTATTTCAGGGTGGGTTTTTTTTTTAACATACCGTTTGGCAAAGGTCAAATTTGTGAGGATTAGGGAAACAACGAAAACAGCACTGTCCCTCAACATTATGTAAACATACAAGATTATGTAAATGTACAAATGTCCTGATTAATTTATTAAACCTTTCAGCTTTTTAATCAATATTGGGACAGCTGAAATTTAAAATTTGAAAACAAACTTACATTTAAATCTACTAAAAATTGTGCGTCTACTTCAATAATTGTTTGTTAAAAGTAAAAAAAAAACTGTATAACAGTAGTCATCCATCACAGAATTCCTGTGTTTTGAAAAGCAAAAACTGCTCTGGTGTTCTGAACTGACTTAAAAATGCAGTGTTTTTGACTAGTTCCATTATGATAAAATTTATTTGAAAATGATAAAATTTAATTGTTAGTTCTTGATTTTTTTAAATATTTCTTTCAAAGAGCATAAATTAAAGTGTCGAACATTATGCATTTTCCATTTGCTTATATAAGTATAAATTTTCATTGTCTCTTGATTCGTTTGACGTTTTAAAAGGACCCAGAATATATCACTAAGTACCCACTTTTTAAAAATCTGTGGGTTCCTAGGACCCAACTTGATAACAATGCAAAAGCAGCTCTGACTCTGAGTAGGTGTTCTAACTTACAAAAAAACTATAAGGAACAGCTACAATAGTTCAGCCCTGAGGAAGAGTAGGCAGCTCTTACTCTGAGTAGGTGTTCTAACTTATAGAAAAACTATAAGGAACACCAACGATGTTTCAGTCTTGAGGAATGGTAGGCAGCTCTGACTCTAGTAAGTGTGTGACGTCTTGGTAGATTAATCCTGGTGTCATGGCCTGGAGTCGTTGGGATAGAAATTACGTCATTAGAAAATTTGTAGTCGCTCACGTACTGAAGTTAGAAATTATGATTGTATAAATTGTTTATTATGTAAAGGAAATTGTTGTGTATTTTATTTATATAAATTAGAATTTATTAAGTGAGTTAAGATTGAGGATCTGAGAGTGGAAGATTCTTATATGCGAAAATGTACCGGAGCTGACGCCCCTCGTAGTGGAGTGGTTTGATTGGAGCTCAGGATCTCTTGGCACTATATATTGGTGGTACCTTTTTAATTGGATGGTTACAAATTTGCTCTTCGTGTAGCATGCAGGGGCAGAAGTTGTTTTCCGTTCTGCCAGGATTCGAAACCTCTACCTGACTGTTCTTGAGTATCAGAAGTAGTGAAGTTGCTGTGCTATGCTGCTAGGACTCGGAACCTCTACCTGATTGATCATGAGAGTCTGAAGCCGTAAAAGTCGTCGCGTCTTTTTCATTGTCGAGAGGGCATGGAGATTGTGTGGGACGTTTCTTCTCATTTGGCCTGTTGTGTGTGGGCTGAGTTCGTCAGAGGAATATCATTAGATCCCAGTACGTGAGTGTAAAAGTCCTTTTTTTTTCCTTTGTATAATTAATAGTTGCTGGCAGAGTTTACGTAGGGCTGTAGAATAATTGAAAGTTATTTGGAATTAGTGTATTCTCATGGGGTGTTTATTGTTGCACGTTGTATTATTGGGAGTTTCAAATTAACAGTGTATACATACCCAGAGTTAATATTTTCGTGCTTTAATCTCGAATGTTGTCTCAAGAAATGACAAGCTAATAATTAATGGGGTTTAAATATTTGGTGTTATTGGAATTGTATCGCCCGTTTTGTGTGATAAAATAATTGAAGTAAACATTTACAGTATGTTGGAATTTAACTTCAGTTTAATGTGTTCTGAAATAATTGATTTGTATTGGTACTAAAATTATTGAATGATATACAAGGGGTTTAGCAGAGTAATTTGTGAATGATTTGTTTTTGTAAGATTATTTCAAAATCTGTCCACTGCACTTAACGTCCTAGTCGTGGGTTCGAATCCAGAGAGACAGATTACCCAGATTGTTAGCTGGGCACAGTAAATTTTGGTGGGGAAGTAATGGCTAGGAGCGTTGCATAATTGACTCCCAACGTGGGGCTCGAAATTGTAAAATTTTGTTTGTTTTGTATCTTAGTTAAACAATTTTTTTTTGCTCTGCCAGTTGTTTATGACTAATTACTGTGTAATTAGTTTTTTTATTGACTCCCGGCTGTGACTCCGAGGTGAGAAGTAGTAAACATTTTCAGTAACTTTTTTTTTGAGGGGATAGGAAAAAAAAACATGGTTGTTTTCTCGTTGTGGGAAATTCTCCCTTATGTTGTTGGGACTAGTGTTTTGTGTGTGTGCTTGTCATTACCATTTCCAGGTGTTGCAACAAGTTTTCGGATCTTCTGTCTGAAATTCAGATTCTGAGAGGGACGTGGGATAGTCCAAGGCGTGAGAGGGGATTTCCTGCTCCAGAACTAAGGGAGAGTGGGTTTGGTCCCACTCGAGATGGGGGCACGTCGTTCGGAATTTGTTCGGAGTGACTGTTTTCTCGTAGTAGTGACAGAGTTTTCATTAAAGCAAGGTTTAGTGGTAAACCCACCGAAAATGTTCACATGTTTCTTCAGGAGCTGGGAATCTAATTTGAGGCATTGCAGGTCACCGACGAGGAAAGATTACATTTGGCACCTGCATGTTTACGGGAGAGTGTTTGGTGTTGGTGGGAGCATGTGAGACTTGGTCATGTCAATCTTTCATGGGAGGAATTTCGAAACATGATAGTGAAACAGTATACCCTCTATCATTCTCAAGGTGCGGTGGTTCGAGAGTTATTCTCCCTAGAGTACCGAGGAGGTGGTGATATCGAGGCGTTCGGCTGGAAATTTCGAGCACTATTTTTGATTTGGCAGCCACAGGCGTCTGAACAGGAAATAGTGAAGTCTTTGATAGAACAACTTCCTTTGACTTTGAGAGTGCTTTTGGTTCCCCAGGTAAATTATTCCTTGTTGGAAATAGTTGCTATTGTCAAAAGAATACAGGTGGCACGGGTTCAGCCTAGAACTCAGGTGGAGACTAAGATGACCGGTGGAAGAGTCATAGACGAAATAACTCAGGATTCTTCTTTTGGGATTAAAGTAATCAGGTGTTTTGAATGTAGAGAATTAAGACACATCAGGAGTCGTCGTCCTTTAAAACAGTCGGGAAACTGACGACCGGGGTCGTGAATGGGTTTTGTGACCCCGGGAAGGATGATCGTTCTAGCATACAGCCCCCTTCGGATTTTTTCTGTACCAGAAGGTAATTCTGAATGGCAGGGTTTCTCAGGGTTACCTAGATACTGGATCCGAAAGATCCTTTAATTAGTGAAACAATACAGAGTGATTCTCTCAAGGGGATTGAAACGGTCAAAGAGACCCGATCTCATTACGGCAAATGGCAGTAGGTGTCGGAACCACTGAGGTGGAGATGGAAATTCTGGGTCATAGGATGAGACTTGAATTTGTTGTTCTCCCCGGTCTCGCTTTCGATGTGGTTGTGGGGCTGGATGTCATGACCCGGATTTCTTTAAAAATAGGTTTGGAAGTCCACCAGTTGAGTATAGGTCCAGTTCCGTATAAGGGTAAAGTGAACCGAAAAGCCATGGAGACCCTGGTGGACCATGCAAAGGTGTAAAGGGAACAGCTGAAGAAAGTTATGCAGGAGTTCTCTGATTTATTTAGAGATAAAGTAGGACAAACTTCTCTGGTTCAGCATTCGATTGCTGTTAAGTGTTTCACATCCGATTTACAAGAATCCTTACCCTTTGAGTTATGAAAAACATAGGGAAGCTGAAAAGCAGGTTCAGGAGATGTTGCAGGAAGGAATCATTACGAGTGCCAATTCTGCCTGGTGTTCCCCTATAGTAATGGTTCGGGAGAAAGGTGAAGCATGTAGATTTTGTATAGACTACCGTGGGGTTAATAGTGTAACCCGAAATGATCACTTCCCTTTGCCCACCATAGCTAGCTTATTCTAGCGAATTGTGGGAAAGTGTAAGTATCTGACTACTTTGGATCTGCGTAGCGGATATTGGCAGATTTGGTTAAATCCATCTGATCGGCCGAAAACTGCTTTCATCCTTGGGAATGAAATGTATCAGTTTAGGGTATGCCATTCGGACTTGCACCTGCTACTTTCCAAAGAATGATGTCCTGTGTGTTCTTAGAGAGGTGTTGGGAAACTGTTGTGAGGTCTATCTGGATGATGTGATCATACATTCAGTCACTTTTGAACAGCATGTGCAGGGTTTGTACAAGGCTTTTTCTTTGCTTAAAGAGGCTGGTTTGACATTGAATCCCGAAAAGTGTCATTTGTGTCAAAACGAATTTACTTATTTGGGACACAAGTTGTGCGATGGGGAAAATCAGTACACTGCCCGAGAAGATACAGGCAGTTCAGGATTTTCCAGCTCCAAAGCGACTGAAACAACTTCGTCAGTTTCTGGGGGCTTTGTGGGTGGTATGCTAGATATGTTGACAATCTTACCCTCAGAGCTAAACCATTGTACGAGTTGTTGGAAAAGGTCAAATGGAAATGGGATTCTTATTGTCAAGAGGCCTTTGAACAGTTAAAAAGTAAATTATGTCAAGCTCCTGTACTAGGACTGCCCATCGCAGGTTTGAGATTGTATACAGATGCTTTGTCTGTGGGTATTGGTGCAGTACTTCATCAGGTGGTTCCTGAGGGGAAGGAAGAGCCAATAGCTTGCATAAGTCAAACTTTGAATAAAGCAGAAAAAAAGTAGTTTCTGAGCGGGAATGCATAGCTGTGGTATGGGCCTGTCAAAAATTAGAACGGTACTTCTCAGGGTCAGTTACAGTGATTACTGATCACAAGTCTTTGGTTTGTTTGCAAACAGCTGGTGGTTTGAAAGGAAGGTTGCATAGATGGATGTTGCAACTGCAAGAATTTAATTTGCAATGGGAGCATAAAGAGGGGGTAAACTTCAAGTACCAGATGCCTTGTCCCGAAATTGCCAAAATTTTGCTGAGGACAATTTATTACTTCAGAAGCTGTGGTATGTGCGTGAGGGAGTGACCAGAGAGGAGATAGTTAGGGAACAGCGGTTGGATTCAGAGCTGGGATTGTGTTACCAGTATTTGAGTGACTGAATTTCGGGAGCTGACTCTAGAAATCTGGCCAGAGTGAAGGGTCAGTCTCGGGATTTTGTCCTCAAAGACCAATTGCTGTGGTATATAGCCCAGGGTCCTCCCAGGATAAACATTCCTGAGAAGCTTCGTGAAAAGGTTATGCGGAAATTCCATGCTAGTTCAGTTGCAGGGCATCTGGGAATTAGAAAAACTATCGAGAAGTGTAGGGAAAGAGTTTACTGGCCTCGTCAAAATAATTGTATAAAGTTCTTTGTGCGTTCTTGTGGAGAGTGTCAACTCCAAGTACTCCCAGAACCGACCAGCAGGTTTGCTTCAAAATATATCCAGTGTGGCACCATTCGAGGTGGTAGGGATTGATCTATTGGGTACATTGCCCAGAAGCACTAAAGGCAATGTTTATTTGTTGGTAGTGTACTACTATTCCAAATGGGTTGAACTTTTGCCCTTGAGAAATTCAAAAACGTCCACTGTCTTCCGATACTCACAGAATGAGGTTTTCTCACGGTATGGCTTTTCAAAACGCATGTTGTCTGATAATGGGCCACAATTTGTGTCTATCCTTATCGAAGATATGTGCAGAATGACTGGAATTAAGCGGTCTTTCACAACTCCTTACCATCCTCAGTCTAATCTGGCTGAGACGGTGAATCGGACTCTAATTCCCATGATTTCCTGTTACCTACAAGGCAAACATGGGAGATGGGATGAGTACATCTCCCTGTTTGCATTAGCAATGCGTTCTGCCTGGCAGGAAACCACGGGGCAGACGCCTGCAAAGTTATATTTGGGTAGAGAAATCGCTCTTCATGGGACGAAGCCATGCATTGGAATTTCTAGAAGGTGTTAGAAGATTGGAAAAATTAGCTGAGCAAGTAAAAGTAAGGGTTCTGAAGCAACAACGGTAGAAACGACATTACAATAGGAATCGGCCGGATTTGAAGTTCAAATTGGGGGATCAGGTATTTCTTCGTACTCATCCTTTGTCTAGTGCTAATAGTCATCAGATTTCATAATTTATGCCACGATGGAAAGGTCCCTACCGGATAATTTATGTATTGTCTCCTTTAGTCTACGAGTTGCAGACAGACTGGAGAAACAGTAGGCTTCCATAATGTGTGTAACTTGAAGTATGTGGCTACAGGGAATAGTAATCCAACAGAGCTGATGGCATCAAAGCCTAGAGTAGTGGATAATTCAGTAAGTGAATTTGATGACCTCCAGGAAGTGAGTGGTGAGATGGAGATGCAACAGGAGTTGGATCGATCAGATTGTTTACAAGGAGAATAGAGTAAGGGAAACAGAATTGGAGCAGACACAGGTTAAAGTGGTAGTCTACCCTCCAGGAGTTTACGAAGACAAACCAAGGTGTTATAGGAAATTGGCGGGGTTACGTAAGTAAAAAAAAAAAAATTCCTGTTCCTCTCAGTCCTGGAGGTTTGGTGGGTGCCCTTCGGAAGCATGTGGCGTAAATCTACAGAATCAACCTAAGGTGCATTTACGGAGCGACCCAACCCGGACGGGAGGGTGACGGGATGGAAAGACAAAATTAGTGAATTTATTTTTTTTCCTTCGATTTTACCTTAAGTAAAATCGTGCAGTAAGGAAGGGGGTGTGACGTTTTGGTGGATTAATCCTGCTGTCATGGCCGGGAGTCGTTGGGATAGAAATTACGTCATTAGAAAATTTGTAGTCGCTCACGTACTCAAGTTAGAAATTATGATTGTATAAATTGTTTATTATGTAAAGGAAATTGTTGTGTATTTTATTTGTATAAATTAGAATTTATTAAGTGAGTTAAGATTGATTATCTGAGTGGAATTCTTATATGCAAAAATGTACCGGAGCCGACTCCCTCGTAGTGGAGTGGTTTGATTGGAGCTCAGGATCTCTTGGCACTATATATTGGTGACTTTTTGTTTCTCGTGGCTGTTGGCACCTTTTTAATGGGATCGTTACACATTTGCTCCTCGTGTAGCATACATGGGCAGAAGTTGTTTTCCGTTCTGCCATGCTGCCAGGATTGAAAACCTCTACCTGATTGTTCTTGAGTATCAGAAGTAGTGAAGTTGCTGTGCTATGCTGCTAGGACTCTGAACCTCTACCTGATTGATCATGAGAGTCGGAAGCCGTAAAAGTCGTCGCGTCTTTTTCATTGTCGAGAGGGCATGGAGATTGTGTGGGACGTTTCTTCTCATTTGGCCTGTTGTGTGTGGGCTGAGTTCGTCAGAGGAATATCATTAGATCCCAGTACGTGAGTGTAAAAGTCCTTTTTTTTCCTTTTGTATAATTAATAGTTGCTGGCAGAGTTTACGTAGGGCTGTAGAATAATTGAAAGTTATTTGGAATTAGTGTATTCTCATGGGGTGTTTATTGTTGCACGTTGTATTATTGGGAGTTTCAAATTAACAGTGTATACATACCCAGAGTTAATATTTTTGTGCTTTAATCTCGAATGTTGTCTCAAGAAATGACAAGCTAATAATTAATGGGGTTTAAATATTTGGTGTTATTGGAATTGTATCGCCCGTTTTGTGTGATAAAATAATTGAAGTAAACATTTACAGTATGTTGGAATTTAACTTCAGTTTAATGTGTTCTGAAATAATTGATTTGTATTGGTACTAAAATTATTGAATGATATACAAGGGGTTTAGCAGAGTAATTTGTGTAATTTTTTTTTGTAAGATTATTTCAAAATCTGTCCACTGCACTTAACGTCCTAGTCGTGGGTTCGAATCCAGAGAGACAGATTACCCAGATAGTTAGCTGGGCACAGTAAATTTTGGTGGGAAAGTAATGGCTAGGAGCGTTGCAAGTGTTGTAACTTATAGAAAAACTAAGGAACACCAATGATAGTTCAGTCCTGAGGAAGGGTAGGCAGCTCTGACTCTGGGTAGGTGTTCTAACTTATAAAAAAATTGTAAGGAACACACCTGCGGTAGTTTAGTCCTGAGGGAAGGGTAGGGTGTTGGTTGAAAACTTAACTTAAAAATCTCTTTTATTCTGAAGTAAAAAAACCCATAATTTTTAAATAGTTGTAATGGGAAAAAAAGGGAAATAGAATCTGTAATGTTGAAATAAAAGATAACAAAAATCAAAGTGACTCCTATCATTCACACCCCTCATTACTACATTCTCAATTTGACTGCATTCTGGAATGGGGGTAGATTGCATTAATGAATATTTCCAGACTTTAAATATTACAGAATAAATTTGTAAAATTTTTGGAATTAAAAAAATTTTAAATCTATAAATGAAGCACAATTTAGTTTTCGACAATTTGCTAGAGTACATCCTGCGAAATGATTTTTTAACTATTGGCCACTTATATAATTTTAAGTACGATAATGCATAAAAGAATTTTAAAAAAATATTAATGCATTTATACTAATTTCTAAATCTTTTCACAGCTACAATATCACAAATCAAGATGTAGTGAAACCAGTTTTTCCCAGAACTAGTTATATAACGCAAAGTATAAACTACATGGGACCACAATAGGACTCACTACCACATGTATAAACTACATGGGACCACAATAATGGGACTCACTACTATATGAAATTACTGATTTGAATAACTAATATTTTAAAGAGGAAATTAAAACTTCATCTGCTACATAAAAATTGGAAATGAGGGGAGGTAAGGGGGATATTAATCTGAGAATGTAGGGGAAATGTGAGTGATACGGTGAACATGATGGGTGATTAGGGGAGAAAGATCTTTGCATTTACATCTTTTTTTATTCTTCTTTTTTTCTCTCTAACTTATCTCTTCTTCTTTCCTTTTGAATTAATTAACATGTTTACTAACTTACACTAATAATTCAGATTGCTGTCTCTGTGGTTCTTGACTGGATATGTATACGTAGGGAGACTGGGGCTATGTCAGGTCTTTGTTTGGCCTTTCCCGTCTTCCTAGCTGTATTGTATTAATAAACATGTCAATTATTTTGCATTTATTTGTACTAAACAGCTGAAATAAAAATAAAATCCCTATCATTTGGCAAAGCTATTTTCAAATCTGGCAACAAGCGTTGCTTATACTACACGATTCATTTCACGTATTTCATTCGATGGCTGATGAAGGTAGAAGTCACTACCGAAACATCCCACCACTTATATTTTTTTTACATAACTTATGGGTAATATGAGGACATTAAAAATTCTTTTAAAATTTCTCCAACATCTGGGCAAATATGCACTAATCTTAAATTAAGTCTTTTTAACTGATCTTAGTGAGAGATGGGTTTGTCTCCACGTGGTGCTCTGCTGCGCAACAATAGTACACATGACAGCAACAAGGGCCTTAATGAATCTTTGGGAACTGACACAAATTTTAAGCTTCAGTATTAAATATTATTGAGGTACCAGCTAGAGTTTTCTATGACATTGTCCAAAAGACTAACTCATTGGGTAATGTTCCAGAACCATTAAATGGAATGACCAACTGGAACCATCAGCTGTGGACTAATCCCCTGCACTGGTTGTATTTTTCTGATTAAAAAGACAAAGGCAAGTTGATTCTTCATTGAAAGTCATAACCGCCTTAGGAGGATTTCACAAGAATGATGAGTTCTCAAGAAAGTCCCGAGTGGCTGTGTGTGAAAATGTAACTATTCCTATTCTGATGTACGGCAATCTGAGTACTGCAGAAGAGACATAGAAGTCATTTGTGTGCTGGAGAGATGATTTACTTCTGAGGAGGGGGGTAAGACACGCTCTGATCATATGAAGAATTGTTGTAGATGTTTAATGTAAGCCAAAATGTTGGTAGTGTTCTCTTGAGATTCAGAGGAGAATGTATTTACTTAAGGAGGATATTCTCAAGTGGTTTGGCCATGCTGAAAGAATGGGTGAGATGATGGATGTTGCCGAAGCTCGAGGTGTGTGCCAAGATCGCTGTAAATGGAGACATTTAATACAATAAGTAAATTTTAGTTTCATTAGTTAAGCTTTAATCTTAGCAGATTGTCTTTGTTTGAGGAGCTAACCTCTGAATCTCAGAGAACAGCTTAGTGATATTTGTGCATTTATGTAACTGTCAATCTCAAAACTGCTGTTAATTTTATATCATTGCTGTGGAAAATGGGGTTTAATGCATACAGTGACCATGTCTTTCTATGGTCACTGTTTAAGAGTACACTAGAATTGTACTATTGTACGTGTGTAAATCATGACCTTCGTATACGTTGACAGGATTTGGGTGGGGCTATTCGTCATGACCATTAATTATTATGGATTGAATTTTTTAGTGTGTGATACTTTCTGATACGTTTTCTAATTAATTTTTGCTTAAACTTCAAGATACTGGTGAATAATCTTTTATAGTGTCCTGTACCAATCTGTAAAACAGTTTAAGTTCAAAATCCACAAAAGGAACAACATTATTGTTCCCACAGCTTGAATCAGTATTATTTCTTACACTATATCCCCTAATTTTTGCATGATATAACATCTTATCTTTTAAGGTATTTATTTTATAAGAATACTTTTTTAATTAGTATAAACACATTTTTGAATATTTTCACTTCAGGTACTCAAAGAAATTGTTTTTTGTCATGGTACTGTACATACTAGTAAGGACCATTCATAAATGATTCATTCACAACAAATGGCTCTTCACCGTGAATGGTTTGCTCTCACCGCTGTGAATGACTATAGCATGTGTTGCAGTAATGGTGCATTTAAAAGTCTCACGCTTAACTTTATTCAGCTCACATGAGTTCGAAAACGAGTTCTCAGTGAGAAAAGTAATGATGAGAATTATGTGTCCCCAGTTATATGAATGAGCAATCAGCATCATCTAGGAAATAGTAATGAAACTGAAGATAGGGAATGAAACATAAATGGCATTCATTCGAATGGGGCGCCCGAATTGTCTCATGGCAAGTAATTCATTGTGAATGGATGAGCTTGTGCTCTTTTGGGCAGTTTGTAAAAGAGCTGTGGCATTATTGAAATCACTTTGATCATAAACACGAGATCCCTGTTACTCTACTAACAGAAATTGAATGATCACTTGAGAATGACTTTTGTGTGAAAGATGAATAAACTAAGAAGGAATTATTTGTCATCACTAGTACAAACTACTATTATGAGTAAACTATCCCAGTAATGATACATTGTCTGTCCAATAAAACAAATTTCTACATGGAATACTCCTTGAATTAATTGCACATCAGTAGAATTTCAATAGAAACAAAGACATTGCCAATAATTAAATTTCTTGTGACTTCACAGTGAAAATTTTTTTTAGATAATAAGGCAGCATTTTTCAGTGTCTACATCTCAGCTTTGAAAGAATTTTGGAGAAGTAAATATCTGTGATTGATAGATTTCATTCTGGGCTACATAATTTGAGAACGTATTTTAAAGAATAAGGGCATAGTGATCTGCAAAGTCCAGCGTGCATTGCAAGATGCCATTTCTTCTAAAACATTGGGAGGTCAGAAAAATCAGAACAGAATTCAACTGAACAAACAAATTGCATTCCTGATAGAACTAGAGCATTTAAAACTGAAGTATTTCTGTGATCCCACAGACTGAAAAAAGTTCTAATCGGAAGACTACATTTAACCTTCTATTCTGGCAGTTTGCTAAACAGATATTCTGACCTGTTTTCATTAAACGCAATCAGGCAAGCTTGTTAAAAAAAGACTAATTCTCCATTTTTAGATTATTTTTGTTTCAGTGTGCTGAAAATCTTATGAATACGAAAAAAAAATGTGTAGAATTAACATGCTCCTTTACAAATCTGGTATGTGAAATACCAGCATTAGTATTTTTTTCTCAATGTTACTGTATAAACTTCACTAAATACCACCTTATGTTTGCTTCAAATAGGGAAGTAAACACTTCAGTAAACCAGGCACATATACTTTAATTTTTTATAGGTATTCTCAATGCCTGTAATACAGAATTTCAACAGCACCTTAGACATCTATATACACTTTCCACTTAAAAAAATCTGGCAATATCAAAAAGGAAACTAATTCGACAAATGATTCAACTCATACGGAATAAAAAATATATTTCACACATTCATGATGTTGCACTAGCAGTATATTAATACATATGATATTGCACTAAAATGCGCGACTCGGGCTGGAATTTTGAATTCATTTTATGTGAGTAGATCGAATAATGCTAGTTGTGTAGATCATTATTACGCATTCATTTTATTTCATGCTTGCAGGCCTTTATGTGGGCTAATTTTATTTTTTAAATACACGTTCCAAGCTGCCGTCAATAGTTTTTCTTCCACCAGAGAATTTTTATTAGAAATAAAATTACCTATGCATGTTTGGCAGTGTTTTATGCACACCACCACTTTAAATATGGAAATATAAACACCTTGCACTGCCATAGTTTTGCACATAATGTGAAATTCCTGTGTAGTAGATTATGTTAACAGATAACACTTACAGATAAGAGAACATTTTTCAGTATTTTAATTTTGGCAGTGTCACACGTTCAAGTTTTGAGAATGCAAAGACACAAACATGGGTAAAAATTTTGTTTTCCTTTTCAAACAAAAACAAATCATTCTTGGTGGAAAAGGCTATTTACCTCTGCATTAAACATTTTCTGCATTTTAAAAATAAAAGTAGCCGGCATAAATGTCTGGAAATATGAAATAAAATGTGTCTACTTCTAGGTCTTTAATAAAATAAAAAAACATGAAATTTGAGACATATTTGGCATAATATGTTAGTGCACTATTTCTATCAGCCCAACTCCAAACACTTTGATGCAGTGCAGACCAAAATTTGTACCTAATAACAGGCTGCATGAAATATATATATATACAGTATATCTTGTAGCCAGATATGATGCAGTCAATTATACCACAGAATTGGATATAATATAGGTCCAAGTGTATCTCCCAATACAAAAAAACAGACAGATGCATACTCAGATATACCACAGGTATATCTATAACACATTTCTCGCCTTGCCCACGTATACCTGCATTATAATACTTTCACTGTATATATTATAAAGTATTTAACTGGGGACACAGAAAAAAATATGGTAGTGTGAGGAAGTAAAAATATCCAAATCACAAATGTTGTTTTTCTAAAGAACACTGTATTTTCAAGAAATAACAAACAAAAATTAATCTGACCTTTTTTTCTGAGGGATCATCACAGCACTCGATGAAATCATCACATCTTTACCTGTTAATCGTTTGAAACACTATTCATAATAAAACAAACAAAAAGAATAATTCAGCCAGTTAAGCACTTTTTCTATATAGTTTCGTTCCAGATCCAAGTACTGGTCATTCATCAGTCGATTTATTCATATTTTGATACTAAAAATAGAAACTGCAGTACTTTTACTATGAGAACATAATCTTTCTCTCAAACCATTTTGACGACCTTGCATAGTCACAGTCGAAGTTTCTGTGTAGATATACAAACACAGCATTACTATCCATGGTCCACTTGGGATCACTTTGCAGTATGGTTACACACTAGGGTCTGTACCTCATTGAATTGAAGGTCCCAAACCCCATCAGCCCCTGGATCTCAAAGTGGGGAGGAGAGCCCTGCTGTATGGGTAATGTCAACAGAGGATCCATGGTAGTTTTAGCTAAGTATCAGAACCTCTGTCCATGATGCAAACAGTACTTTACTTCAAGTTAAAATCCTTCTCATAATTTTACACACTATATGGTTACTTACAACAATGTGCAATTGGTCAACCTGTTTATTTGCAAGTACCTCCTTCTGATTGTAATATGGAAGTCAATGGTACAATTATTTGCACTTATATGCACTTCAAGAAAAAGCATCTAGAATGAAATTCATGTATAAATACCCATGGGTGCCCATAGTTTGTTTTTCAGGAGGGAGCAGAAATTGTAAACATATACAAGCACCACAATGTGCCTTATTGATATCTAACCACTTTTACCACAATTTCAGTGCACACATTTTATTAGGAGCGTGAAGACCCAAAAAAGATAAATAAATGAAACTTAACAGCATGTCAGAAAAAGTTTTGTCGTTCTCTTGACTGTTTTGGCTACTTCTGTTGCATGTGCCCCGAAACTTCGAAGCTTACTCACTTAAGAATGAAAAAATACTCTCAAAACAAATTTTAAACTTCCAAATATCTTTGTCCACAGTAAATAGCTGCTGCACAGGAAAATATATTTTCCATTGGTCGTCTTTCATACTTTTCCATACATACTGTACACTGTTCTCTAACATGCAAAGGAAAGTTTCATTAACACTTATTTACTGCAAATGTTTGCTTTTTCTACTGGAAATTTCCAACATTTTCCTTATTTTTACACATGCATCTGGAAGTTCTATCGAAAAACTAGCAACGAGAGTTGGTGTTACCAAAAAAATTCTGTAATACCTTGCAAAAATAGGAAGGGTATGATACGACTTCCAGGAAGAGGGCAAATGTTCCCTCAGCCCCCCCTCCCTATATGGACACCCATGGTAATCACATCCAACAACAATAAATAAGTGAACAAGATCTCGGATAACAATTCCAGCTTCCGCATTAACATGTAGGTGTACCGAACAGTCACTTGAAATGGATAAAATTAGAAATGGGAGGTCTAATGTTTTCTTTTTGATTAATGCAAGCTGCTAAACGAGGGCCTGACGATTATGTGGGCCCCTGTTTAACAGGACGGCCCTTTTGAGAAATTGCTTCTAGAAGTTACCTAATTTTAACAAATTATTATTACAATAGAAATTGACCTCACATTCAAATTTGATATTGAAAATGTTATGACTATTTTCATAGCTAAGATGTGAGTCCTAATCAGGTTTTAGTTTTGCAGAAGAGAAAGCCAGAAATATAAATAGGCATTATTCAGGATTCAGATATGATTACCATACTCACTCCAAAAAAAAAAAAAAAAATTGGAGGAACATGAAAATAAGGCCCCTATCGAAACAAAATCTCTCTTCAATGCATGGTGCTGGGGCTGTCACTTGATTTCAATCGCAGGGTTGTGAATAAATATACACATATATTGTTTTTTATTTAACTTTGGCTGAGATATTCCATTCTGTATAGCACATCTGATTGTGAGTCATTGAAAAATGCTGGAATTTGATTTATAATACAGGAAATTGTAATAATTTTTAATGTTAGAATTTGTGATATATTCTTAAGTGAAATTACTTGGTATCTTGAAGTACAGCAGAAATTCAGAACAGTAACAGAATTTCGTGAAAATTAATACTGCTCCCTTAATCAAAGCATTGGAGATGTGTCGGATAAGAAGGTGCATCAAAACCACACATAAAATATTACTTTTGACAAAATTAATTAGTTCAACTACCTATTCAGGTCATTCTTAGAAACTATCTTTAAAAAGGGGCCCAAATCCTGTGGGGCCTTTTGTAGCCCTTTAAAATTTGTTGAAGTGGCTTCAAATATTAGGTGTGCACTTTTTTTTGCGGTCCTATTTTATCAGTGCATCAAGTAGTTCCGTTCATGGGCAAAGAAAGTTTAATAAAAAAATAGCGTAATTATTTCTATGTCAAACATTTCATTCCTATAAAACTAGTTTTATTTTTCTTTACAAAATTCGTATTAAAATTAAAACAAAATTTTTCGGAAAGTACGTTACATTTGATCTTTTTTTTAGTTATCTTAACCACTAAAAGATGCACTTAATCTGCAATGCTTTCATTAGAAGAGCAGTTTTAATTTCCACAAAATCATTTTTTTCCTTGAAAGTGCTACCACAATTCAAGATCATAAAAAAATTTTACTTTTACAATTTATTTCAAAATTTAAGCAGGGACTTACTTAAAAGGGGGAGAAAGGTCAAAATCCCCTGAAAAATGGTTTTGAAATTTTAGAATTTGATTCAGAGCTGGATAAACACTAAATATGAGAAATTCGATTTTTCCTATAGATTTGTAATATTCATGTAAATTGTATAACTACACAGCGTATTAATCAAATTATTTTTTATATAATTTATTCTACTAGGTAAAATGTTTGGATATCATTGAGTGTGTACTACTACTATTGTAAAATCCGAAAACTTTGAGAATATACATTATTTCACTTATGAATTCAAAATTAACTGAATATATATATATATATATATATATATATATACACAGGAATGTGTGTGTGAGTTCAAGGTAAAATCCCCAAATTGGGAATGCGCTGGACATTGGTATTTCAGTTGTCCAACAGTAATCAGACTGGATTCCAAGTGATAGGAAAAGACTCAGACCACATGGGAAATAGGTGGGTGAATATAGAGGCTGGCTAAATATAGGGAGTCCTCTATCCAGCAGTGGATTGACTCATTGTTGAGGATGACCATACAGGAAGGAACTCCTGTATCACAAAAAATGACATGAGTTGAAGAATGATTAAAGAAAAAACCCTCAAGTATCTGCACATACATATTGCTAAAACTGACCACCGTTGTACAACTGAAGTACCAGACTGGATTCCAAGGAACAGAAGATCTTTTGGGAGATGGGTGGATAAAATTCAAAAGCATACTGGAGTGACTTGCAAGAGACTGGCTCAAAAGAGAAAGTTTTGAAAAATTTGGGGAGACCTTCATCCAGCAGTGAATTGATAATAGTTGAATGATACACGAGAATAAATATATTATGAAACTTAACTTTTTTTGATTGGAGGTTTAACGACCACCGTGAGCAACTCAATGGGCTATAAGCAGTCGCCCGTCCCTAATTTAGGGTCACTGGTTCGAGGGAAGGGAGAGAGCCAGTGCCGTAAGACAAACACAACATCCATGCCTCACCGGGATTCGAACCCGGACCCCTTTCGGACGAATGATCAGAGGCCATCGCTTAGACCACTGCGCCACCGGGGCGGCAAACTTAACTTAAAACGACATGCAATGGATGTGGGCAACGGAAAGGAACTTGGAGATATAAAATGCATGCAAGATAAAAATGCATCCAGGAAAAATAAACTTGTGGATCTGGAAAATACCTTTCGTTGATGACATAATGACTAAACTAAAAACCCTCAAGTGGCAATGGGCTGGACATACTGTTAGATCTGATCACTATTGGACAACTTAAATAATACACTGGATTCCTAAAGGTAGGAAAAGGCACAAAAGACCATGTGAGAGATGTGGATCAAATTTGAAAGTACGGCAGAGTGACTCAGAAGTACCTGGTTCAAGATGTGTTGTGGAAAAGACTTGGGGAGACCTTCATCCAGCAGTGGATCAACAAGTGATGACATGTGAACAGACTGCTATATACGTATGTATCCCCATCCCACTCGAAAGCAAATTCCATGTGTGGCCTAGTTGATAAAATTATTAAACATAATCATGAATTTGTAGATTACACAAATTCTAACTTTTCAACTATTACACAATCAAATGTGTTATAGGATGAAATGTGAAACAGCTTCTGTGTTTGATGCAAAAGTTTAATAGGATATATAAATATACTACGTCGTGAGTAACATGTGGCATACACTCCTAAAACACTTAATTTTTCCAAACTTTATAAGATCTGTTGTATCAGGGGACATATTCCCGCTCCTAATATTGCAATTTTTTCTGTCCTTCCAAGAGCAACAAGCGCTGCAGGTTGTTTGGACATGAACCTTGTTTAGGATATCTTTCGTTTCGTTTAGAAGCATATGGCATCTTCGGCACCGTACGACGGTGAAATATTTCTTTTTCAATGGGAGCCTCTCTATTTTGTTGGGCCCTGGTAATACCTAAACCAATAACGCAATTATTCATGAAGGCAGCTTTGGAGGAAACTTATTTGCTTTGAAAAAAAAAGCATATATCACAGCCTAATATGATACATCCGAAAAGGAAATTCTCGGGCTAAGTGACTACTTTACTGACCTAATTGTAATGGTCAATCAGAAAACTTTTTTATTTGGATCAATGCAAGCTGTAGAACGTTATTAAAAAAATGACATTTATTTAGCATATTTTAAAATAGTTAAGATATTATTTCATTCACATACGTTATTGTACAAATAACTTCTCTTTTTCCCGTTCTGATGCAGAATGTGTCTCAAATAAAACTCATCTATCAAAACACCGCATTTCTGTTCTCCGTCATATCATTTTAGGTCTAATTTTTTCTTATTTAATCTTTTATTTAAAACGTTATTTTTCAATTAATCACCGAAGTATTTTTTAAGTACGCGACACAACATCGAACATGAAAACTAGGACGATCTAACTAAAAATCAAATTGGATTCCAAATAAGAACAACGCAGGCCTACCTTTCTTGAAACATTTAACCGCTGGAACATCAACAACCAAGACACACATTCACACCCCAATGGATTCGACCTAACTGCGCTGGTGAAGCCCTGAAGCTTGCCTTCAAGGATATCGTCAGCCAATCAAATAGCAGGATTTCGGACAGTGTTCTCTACCATTTGACAGAAACACGAACGTTCTGTGACCATATTTCTCTGGTGGCAACGCCAGCTTTTCGGACGCAGACAATAAAGTACTGAAAATCCCAAAAAAACAGTTTATCATCTGCGTTTTAAAATGGCTCCAGTAAGGCGAGCTTTGTTTTGCATTTGCTCTTACGGGGAACAAGATGGCTTCCAAAAAATTGTAAGCATTCCATGTGACAGTAGAAACACAAACTGCACTCAAGTTAAAATTTTTTTTTTCCCTTTTCGTAATTTTGTCAGCCTGTAAAGCTTTAAGTATACGGAACATTTGCCGATGTTTATTGAGGTTTACTGATTGGAGGAGTGGTTACAGACAGAATTTGCCGTACTAATAGGTGCTATTAATGGGAGACGAAACAAGGTTTTCGTGCAGATGAAAAATCCAGTTGACAATCTTCAAACGGGAGAGCTTCTAAGAAAAGGTGATTCAGGAGGGTAACTGCATTAAATATTCCCACATGTATAATACTTTTAAACTGCTTGTAACTCAATTCACGCTACAAACTTTTTTTTTGCCGTTTTCGTGGCCAAGGGATACGAAGCGTTGTCTTCTAATCATTCAACGTTGATGAGTTCGTGTTCGAATCCTGATGAGACATGGATGGCGTGTTTGTCTTACGGTACGACTCTCACCTCTCCTGTAACTACGCAGTGGTCTAAGCGATGGATTCTGATCATTCGCCCAACAGAGGAGTACGGGTTCGAATCCTGGGAAAGGCATGGTTGTTTGTCTTTCGGGGTGGTAATGAAACAAGGTTTTCGTGCCACATAGACTACTCGGGGTAAGAAACTTGCTGTTAACGCACGATGTACAAACTTGCTGAATGGTTCCAGTTATAGGCAAACTTTAATAACTAAAAACACACACAGCCGCCCGGTGGCGCAGTGGTCAAAGGCGCTGGCCTCTGATCATTCGTCCGTAAGGGGTCCGGGTTCGAATCCCGGTCGGGCATGGATGTTTGTCTTACGGCACTGGCTCTCCCTTCCCTGGAACCAGTGACCCTAAATTAGGGACGGGCGACTGCTTGTAGCCCATTGAGTTGCTCACGGTGGTCGTTAAACCTCCAATAAAAAAACACAAGTTAAAATATCTTTACATGGTTTAAAAAGACATGAGTACTTTCGTGCTCTGTACGAGCACTGTGACAGCGCTTCGACTCGAACGCTGCACATTTAGTCGAGAACCCATTCCCTAGTTTATTTATTTAATTATTTTATTTATTCATTTTTATTAATTCGTGTATTTTTTTGAAGGAGTACGTTTTATTTTGCCATATACTTTCGGGTGAATCTTTTTTTCTCTCCGTCCCCCCTCTCCCAGCACAAGGCGTCACAGGACAGGCCGACACCGTAAGGAGTAAACGCTGGCGACAGCCATCGGCGAGCTGGCTTTGAAGTATGTTTTATTGGGGCAATAAAGTGTACACCGTCTATAGCATCAACAATGCGTATTGGGCCGACTGGAGACTTGTTGGAACCGGGCCTAACAGTTTAATTGGGGTAAGGATTTATGGCCGGTGGTTGTATCACGCGGCAAACGTAACTTCAGGGGTTCTCAGAATTTCACTGGAACGGGTAGGAATCTTGACCCCTAGCGAATGGAAGATCAAAATGTTAATTCTCTGACCAGTAAGATTCACACTGGGGAATTTAATTCAGGGAGGCTTGCGTTTGCCAGCAAGTGATTGGATGATGGGATATTTTGAGGTAGTGTGAGTCTTCTTGTGGGTCGTCGAAATTTTTACCAGGGAAGAGAAGAACTTTGTCACTTTCATCTTTTCACTTGTTCTTCTAAGTCGAGGTGCTTGACTTGCACTTTTTTTTACTGGTGACTTGTCACTTGGGTTTTTTGGTGGTCCAAAACGTGGACACGCCATGAGGTATCAGGAACCCGGCAAAGGATGACGAGGGCCCGCACCAAGCTTGACGGACCGGGGCAGACATCGCAGACCAGTATACCCTATGTGGAGGAACCACGATAAGTGTTTGGCGGACGAGAATTCTCCCGGCTCAGGAGTGGTCAGCAGCGCGATATCTAGTCCAGATTCGGAGGTTAAGGTAGGAAATCCATCCTATTCTTTTTTTTTGGTACCCCCTCATAAAATCTTTATCGGAGCAGTCCACACATAGAGTAAATAATTTTTTTAACAAATACTCAGTTTAGTACAGGTTCCTGTCAGTCTTAAATCATTTTTGCTAGTATCATGAGCGTATATTTATTATTATGCCAAATCATAACCAATAAATTGTTTTTGTTGTTAATATTGTCTCAGTTCCATGATGAGTGTATCGTTAACTACAATATGTGTGCTCAACCCTAGATTATTTGGAGAATATATATAACTTTTGGAACCGGAACTTAGAAAATCACTTCACTTATGCTTTTTATTTTAAATCTAGACGTTCACAAAAATATTGCGGCACACAGCGGACCCTTTGACTCCCAAAGGAAAATCTGTTGTGTGAAACACAACGCCCCGTCAGTGGATTCTGAAGCTGCGTCAGCCCTAAATCAGGGAATCGCAGAATCACAATCCACTCGACACCCCTTGGCTCCCAATATTACGCCGGGTGAACCCAATTAGGAACTCGAGCGATAATAGCACATCAGATGAAAGACAAGTTGGAGTTCCTGAAAACACATTTGCCGCCCCGGTGGCGCAGTGGTCTAAGGCGCTGGCCTCTGATCATTCGTCCGTAAGGGGTCCGGGTTCGAATCTCGGTCAGGCATGGATGTTGTGTTTGTCTTACGGCACTGGCTCTCTCCCTTCCCTGGAACCAGTGACCCTAAATTAGGGACGGGCGACTGCTTATAGCCCATTGAGTTGCTCACGGTGGTCGTTAAACCTCCAATCCAAAAAAAAAAAACAAACCACATTTATGTATCGGGGACGTTCCCAAAAATTCTCAATGAGGAAAGAAATACAAGAACGTTCACTTGCTCTAACGTAATGTGAGAAATAAGAGGCCTATAGAGTTCTATTAATGATGGGCAGAGTCTGCGATGTAAGAGGTAGAAACAGGAATCGAGGACAGTAAAGTCTTCCAGGCCTGGGAAATATAGCTTGGTACTTCATCATTGCAACAAGTGTAGCGAGCACGAAAGTACCATGTCTTTTTAAACCATGTAAATATATTTTAACTTGTATGTGTTTTTAGTTATTAAAGTTTGCCTATAACTGGAACCATTCAGCAAGTTTGTACATCGTGCGTTAACAGCAAGTTTCTTACATTGAGTAGTGTTTCTGGAGTTTATTTCCTGAGTTCCTTGTTCACCTATGTACATTGCTGATGCTGAAAAACTAAATGTCTCTACTGTATATATGTGAATCAAGTCTAATATATGTTCAATCTATACGTCAATGTATCTGTCAACCAAATCCAATAAATATTTTTTAAACCTCGAATAAAAAACAAATATACAATAACAAAAACATATTTTTTCGGCAGTCATACTGTATCTCTCTTTCTAGATGCACTTTGAAAATTTTATATTTTCTGGTCTCGGAGCAGAATGTGATAAAGATCTCTGCGGTTTGTGAAAAAAAGTCTCTACTCCTAAAAGTAATGAAAGCCGCCTTTTCTTAACCAATTAGTCTGTAAGCATCACAGCTTTGTTTCATGGGAATGTCAAATAGCACCAAGCAAAGTTTTCCTGCAGAATACAATTGGGCTGAAAGTTTTTACATTTCAATGCTTTCACTTGGCAGTGTGCTAAAGAATAAATTATAAACGTAACTCTATGCGTTTGATTTTTTTATTTGAGGTTTAACGACCACGGTGAGCAACTTCATGGGCAATAAGCAGTTGCCCGTCCCTAATTTAGAGCCACTGGTTCCAAGGGAGGGACAGAGCCAGTGCCGTAAGACAAACAAAACATCCATGCCGCATCGATATTCGAACCTGGGCCCCTTTAGGACATATAATCAGAGGCTATCGCTTAGACCACTGCGCCACCGGGGCGGCGCGCTTGATATTAAATCGTACGAAAACCTTGTGTGCAAGACTGTGGTCGTCTCTGTGATGTTTCAATTCTTTGTTGTCCGGCTGCGTAAAATTGTTAAATGAAACACGATAAAGAAATAGAAAATGAATTGAGTCAAATGTTTGCTTCGTGACGTGGGTTGCCAAGTGGTGGGAAGCGCTGGCTTCGGACCATTTTTCCGATGTGAGCACGAGTTAATGAGAACGTGTGGTGCGTTTATCATAGGGCTCTCTGGTACAAGCGACCTAACATTAGGGACGGAGGACTACTTGCAGTAACATGTTCACCGGTTATTTACACCCTACCTCCCTCCCTTCCCCTTTAAAAAAGAAAGGGGAGAGGGGAGTGTATCACTATATCTGAGGAATTCATTTCTATTCTCATAATGCTTTCCTTCTCATCCCAAAATACGTACATGGCAGAGGAATTCTATTTGCTGACTTAAAGACATTAGTTGTGAAGTTTTTGTGCAAGCAAGATTCGCGGACACTACTCAGACGGTAATTCTTCTCACGAGTGTCTACGTTTTCTGTACAGACTGAGTTATGTACGAACTGATGTACAGAATAAAAAATGCATCAGAACCCGGGGTTTGACTGCCATGAGAAACTCTAAGGGCTAGCAATACCCTGTCCATTATTGGCGACCACAGTTCCACGGAAGGGAGAGAGACAGCGCCTCTGAGCACTCGGTCACGGGGACGATTTATCATTGGTTCACGGAAAAGGTTTTATTCCGATAAAATAAAAGTAGCATTCTTGCCTTGCCTTGACTGGGATTCGAACCCACACTCAGCAGTACGAAAAGCCAAAATTCTGCGTGCTACAGCATCGGGAGACATCTTGACAGCACATTTCTGATATATCAGTGAGCTAGTGTATCACGTTTCTGCAACAGCCGCGTTACAACATTTGAATTTGAGGTCCCAACAGGAATCGCTCTCGTTTAGCAAAACACCGATAACAACATGCGGGACTGTTTAGCCGAGAGTAGGGTATTCGTCCAACAAGTAATCAATCTCTCCGGTGCGTGAACACCAGGGTATCTCGCTGAGTAAATGAACCAAGAAAAACTTTTGTGCCCACACTGAACCCTTTTCTTGCATTTTTTATTTCCAAACGTCGGTTGGCCGCCCCGTGGCGCAGTGGTCTAAGGCGCTGGCCTCTGATCATTCGTCCGTAAGGGGTCCGGGTTTGAATCCCTGTCAGGCATGGATGTTGTTTGTCTTACGGCACTGGCTCTCTCCCTTCCCTGGAACCAATGACCCTAAATTAGAGACGGGGGACTGCTTATAGCCCATTGAGTTGCTCACGGTGGTCGTTAAACCTCCAATCAAAAAAAACGTCGGTTGAAGAAGCTGATATGCTCCAGCTTTGCCCGTCTGTCCTTCCGCACGATAACTCGCGTAAAAATTGTTCGATTTCGATAAAATATTAGTATGTGGTAGGGGATCACCTGGGGACGAGCCCTGTTGAAAATGGGCGAAATGGGGTTAAAGGTCAGTACATAGGAGTGGGATACATTCCATTGCCCTTATGCGTCATAACTTACGTAAAAATGTTTCGATTGCAACAAAACTTTAGTATGTTGTTCCGGAGATACACTGAGCCGGTTCTGTCAAATATGATCGAAATGGGGTCAAAGGTCACGTTAAATGTCTGTATTAGTTATTATTCATTCGCCTTCTAATTATTTCTTCAGTTGCTGCTTACAATCTTTGGTGAATCCCCAGCATTGTGCGGGGCTCCAAGAAGCAACCTGCCAACTTGGCTTGACAGTTAGCGTGTGTGAGTCTGGAGGAATTCGAGGCCGCTGTGGTGTAGCGGAAGCATATCCGATGCGTAACTGGATGACCCTGGGTTCGACTCCCGGTGGTGGCCAATGAGAATTTTTCCATGACTCATAAACGTGGAAAGAGCGAAGATCTTTGTTTGATAAAAGATAATTTTACAGGGTTTTTTTTAAGAAATCACCCAGGTTTTCCTAGACGAGCAGTAAGATGGGAAAACCTGAACCTTAGTTAGATCCTAGGTATATTAGATGGGCGTCTTTCTCGCTCTCTTAGCAGCGAAACTGGTCCACAACATCCTTAAAAGTCAAGTTTGCATGTAAGGTTACTTTCTATTTTTAAAAATCGCAAAAATTTGTTAAAAAAATGACAATAAGAAGTTAAATTATGTTTAGGCCATTTGTAGAAACAATATTTATAAAGAGGGTCTTGTTAAATAGGGGGCCTAGGGCCCGTGCGGTAATGAGGTCCTGGCTAAAAGCAGGCGCTTCTGACCACTCGGGCACTAGTGCAGCAGCGTCTTGTGGTGTAAATGGTTCATTTTGGAGTGCAGAATGCGACATGTCAGTCTGCACACTTTGTTTTTTAGATCTTGTTGCCTGCCCTCCGCACAGACAATTACCATGAATGGCGGATAAGCTCTACAGATCCTTTTTACGATTTTTATAAAGCTTTGAATGTGCAATTTTGAATTTTACGAAGAATGGGCACAGAGGTCTAACTATCTTTCTCTAAAACGAAGATTTCGGTATGGTACTACCCTAGTTTCCTCGATAACTAAATTAATGGAATTCAGCCGGTTTGATTTTTTGGTTTACGCTACGATTTGTAAGCGCCCTGGGACTGAAGTTTTGTAAAAATCATACACGTCAGCTAATTATCAAGTCTTTTACCTTTTATAAAAAAGGCATCAGATGTAAGTGGTAATTTAAGCATCGGAAAAAAAAAACATTAAAAAGAAATGCGGTCGCCAATCTGTGGCAATACATTTATTTCGTTTATGAAAAATGGCGCTTTTCTTCCATGGCAGAAGCTTGCGTTAGCTGCCAAATATTAACAGGTGTCTTGTGCTGTTCACGTGACACAATTTCCCAGCGAACTTACAGAACGCAGATGGGTTCATCTCGCGACAAGAGTGCATGTGCGCATGCGTAACCTTGTAATTTCGTGGAGAAGCGGAAAACATTGTAGCTGCAAAATAGTTTATTTTGTGGGAATCACCTTTGATCTTGAACTTTCGAAGAATAAAAAAAACTATCAAGCGGTTTGTTATTCGTTCTGTTGACAGTTTGAGTAGCGATATGTTTCTTGGAGAAAAATTTTGTAAAAACAAAAATACAATGCTTTGAACATTTGCCGCCCTGTGAGTGTTTCGTGTAAAACAAAAGAAGGAATCTTGATCTTGATGCGAATAAAAGCCATGATTGAAGTACTGATTACCATAAACTATTTTTGTATTATGTTTAAACACTTAATCGATGATAACATTATCCAAGTTTAAAATGTCATCAGTAAAATGATAACATTTTAAACAACAATAAAAGATGTTCTCTATAAACGGCATATATAGGTATTTCCTTTTTTTGCTTCTGCTTGCGAAAATGTGCCAACGCTATGTGTAAATAAAAGTTCTAGAGGTATTTACATAGTGTATTGTTTCGTAATTCTTCTGAATGTACGCTGAAATTCTGTAGCGAGGTACATTTGATTTTCTGCCAGTGCTAATGATGTACCAATCGTCAGTGTAAATACATGTTTCAAAACTAAAAGTTGGCATCAGAGTTGCTGATTGTTTAATAGAATTTCCACAGGGACAAAAGCCAAGAAAGCTATTTCCCAAAACCTGAAACCATTTCTCCTATGACACAGTGGTCTAAGCGCTGGCTTCTGTCCGTTCCTCCAGGTTCGAATTCCGTTCGAAGCAAGGATGAAGTAAGGCAGCAGGCACTAGCTCTTTCCTTTCCTTACGGCACTAGCTCTTTCCCCTCCCTGGAATTCATGACCCTAAATTAGGGGCGGGCGACAGTCATTGTTGGGTTACTCACGGTGGTCGTTAAATCCCTAAGCAAAAAATAAATAAATAAATGAATTATTTGTGGCTGTCCCCGAGGTTTCGTGATTTTAACCATGACTTGCCCCTGTTGTGCCTTATTATAGAAACAACTAGTCTTCTGAGGTGGACTCGAGTTCGAGCCTTAGATGATGCATTGGTGGGATATATTTTGTCCTATGGTGATGGGTCTTTCGTTTCCTTAGAGCCAATGACCCCAATCAAGGACAGGCGACAGCTTATAGCCCTTAGAGTTACTAATGATGGCCATTAACCCCCCCCCCCCCCAAAAAAAAAAAAAAATTGAGGAACACGGACGTTGTTTGGCCATTATTTATGTTCACTGTGATTTTTGTAGCTAGTTCCCTTGTTGGTGTCCAAACGAAAGAAACAAAGGGACAAAAACTCGAGTAAAGTATTTATGTGCTCGAGCTTTATTTCATTTCATTTTATTTTGACAAAGAAAGAAGACTACTGTTCTGCAGCCTTTGGCAGAAGTAATAAAGCTCATAACATTCTGAAGCAAGCCGGCATGCACTGCTCATTAATTTGAAAAGCCCACTGGAAAACTGGAGATCTCTTTCTCTCTCTGTCATACACAGACACAGAGCCAGCTAGAACACATGGGCAGCCGACCCCCGCAGTTCAGGAAATAAAAACAAAAAAAGTTTCAGTCGAATTTTTTATATTGTTATTATTTATTGTAAGTTTTGAGGCATGAGGACCTTAAGAGATTTTTTTAATTTTAAAAATATTTTTCCTAGTTTCTCTAATCCCCTCTCCACTTTCAAATAGATTATAGCCCTTCGCCGTATACAGATACTGAGATTTGCAAGTTTCAAATGATTATTGTAGCCACCTTAATTAATATTTTCCGCATTCATGACATAGCAAACTAAATTTCATCATTTTGTGTCATCTGCTTTCATATGTTCAACGATTTGTATATAAACCAATTATCTAAATTAAAAAAAATAATAATAAAAAGAACAATATCAAAGTTGTTTTGGGGCTAAATACATATGGAATCCAATAATTCGGTGACTTTAAAAACATGACTAGAAATTTGAAAAAAAGCAATTTTCATATCATCGTCAACCATTATCAATCCACTGCTGGACGAAGGTCTCCCCAAGTTTCCTCCACAACGGTCTGTCTTGTGCCAGTCTCCTCCATGTCACTCCTGCATACTTTCGAATTTCATCCACCCATCTCCCATGTGGTCTTCTTCTAGGTCTTTTCCTGTCCCTTGGAATCCAATCTAAAATTTCGGCGGTCCATCGATGATCTGTGTCCAGCCCATTGCCATCTCAGATATTTAACTCAGATCATGTCTTCCACTCTTGTCATTTTTCGGATCCACGAGTTCCTCTTCTTATCTCTCCTGGTTACACCAAGCATGCACCTCTCCATGCTGCTTTGAGTTTTCTGCAGCCTTTGTATGTCTTTTAGTTAAGGTCCACGTCTCTGCACCATACGTAAGCACTGGAAGGATGCATTGATCAAACACCTTTCTTTTAAGACACAATGGCATATTGCTCTTGAAAATTATGCTGTTTCTTCCAAAAGCTCTCCAGGCAAGTTTTGTACGCCGATTAATTTCTTCATCAATGTGACTCTCACTTGATATCTGCTGTCCAAGATAAACGTATGTGCCTGTTATCTCCAGCTTTTCTCCATCAATCGATAAAGCTTCATTTCTTGTAAAAGCATGGAACATCCCTTTTTGTCTTCTGAAAGTTCATTTTTAATCCCACTTCTTTACTCTTGTCAGCACGTTCCTGAATCATACTCTGCAGCTCTGATGGGGTAGTTGCAAAAATGACTACGTCATCAGCAAAACGAAGGTGGGTTAGATAATCTCCATTAATCTTTATCCCCTTGTTTTCCCAGCTCAGCGACTGAAAGACACCCTTAAATGTGGCATTAAAGAGCTTTGGAGATATCGTGTCTCCTTGTCTCACTCCCTTTCCAATGTTTATGTGTGTTGTATTTTCAAACAGACTAATCTTTGCACTTGCATTTTTATAGATGTTATTAATAATATTAATGTATGCATCTTCAATACCGCAGGATTTCAGAGCCATTGTAACTGCTGATGGTTTCACCGAATCAAAGGCTTTTTCATAATCGATAAAAGCCATGCACAATGGAAGTTCATATTCCCTCGCTCTCCCGAAATCCTCAATGTCACCTTTTTTATGTAGCAGGATCATTGTAGCGGTGTTCCAATCCTCATGAATCTTCCCCTCATTAAGGCATCGAGTGAAAATTTCGGCGAGTAATGTTTCGATTTCTCCACTTGCTTCTTGTATGATGTCTCCAGTAATTCCATCTTATCCTGGAGCTTTCCCCCGCTTCATGTTCTTGATTGCATGTGCAACTTCTGCTGGGAGGACTGGAGGACTCTGGTACTGGTACCTTTCATGATGTCTGGAGTACATGTATCATCCCTTTCATATAATTTGGAGTAGAAATCTTTCATTCTTGTCAAAATTTCGCCTCTCTTTCTTGTTACAGAACCATCTTCTTTTCTCAGTGCCATAATCTGTTTTCTTCCCTTACTGAGATGTCCCTTTGCTATCTTTAGGCTTTCGTTGTTTTCAATTGCTTTCCTCACTAGTTCAGTTGAATTTCCTTACGTCTTCAGTGATAATTTTTCGTACTGTCTTGCATAGCTCTATATATTCCACTTTGGAAGTCTCATCTTCTTTAGTTGTCCTCATCTCTCTTCTTTTTTGCATCAACATTTTGGTTTTTCCTGATAATTTGTTAACATGCAACTTGTTCTTAGACCCAGCTAATTTTGTTGCTGTTTCCATAAGAGCTTTGGTTACTTTTCTGTTAACTACAGAAATAACCACTTCTTCTGATGTTAGGCCTTCTAAAGCAATGAACCTGATCTTCAGTTCCAACTTGAAAGGTATTATGGTGTTTTCTAAGGTTGGTTATGTCAATAGATTTTGTTTGTCTTATGAGCTTGCCACGTTCAAGTTTAGTGTTGAGGTGCATCTTACATCTCACCAATCTATGGTCACTACCTGTGTTGAACTTGTTTAGCACACTGCAGTCTTCTATGACAAATTTTTTGTTACACATAATAAAATCAATTTCACTTGTCGTCCCATTTGGATGTCTCCATGTCCATTTCCTGTGTGGCTTTTTCTTGAAGAAGGAGTTCAAGATGAAAAACCCTTCTGCCTCTGCAAACTCAACGAGAGTATTTCCACGCTGGTTTCTGTTGCCGTGACCGAATTTACCTACTGAAGTTTCATTCTGTTGCCGTTGTCCAATTTTTGCATTGAAATCTCCCATAATTATCTTTAAGTGCTGCTTACCTTTATTATTTAAATGACTAATTTCCTCATAAAATTCTTCAATTTCTTCTTCAGGATGACTTGTGGTGGGTGCATAAGTTTGAATAATCTGAGCCTGGTATCTTTTCGAGAGTTGGATAACGAGTCGTGCAGCTCTGTCAGAGGAACTTTCAACTTCTACAACTTTATCCTTCAGTTTCTTGTTTATTATAAATCCAACACCACTAGTTCTGCCAGTATCTGTCCCACGATAGTAGACGAGATGTCCACTTTTCAGTTCAATGAGATCTTCTGCTTTTATCCTTACCTCACTTAGCCCGACGATGTCCCACTTGATCCTTTGTAGTTCCTCTTCCTATTCAAGAAGCCTTGAATCAGAAGATAGGGAGCGTCCATTATATACGTAGCCAAAGTCAGCATCAGACGGCAGCCTAGTCCGGTCCTCCGGGGATTCTTAGCACCCTCTGCCTTCATATCGCACTGGCCGCTGCCTTGGCCAGGTACATTCCAGCTGCCGGAGACTCAGGGCCAAGATTTAAGTTGTGGAGTCATTTTGGAGGGGTTTGGCCATAACTGGCCAAGCGGGTTGGTGAGTGTGGGATAGCATTTCCTGTAATCCCGATGGTATAGTTATACCGCTATTGGCGGTCGTCAGAGCCCCTTTAGTGGGAACAGGATGCACCACGAGAAGGCGATGTTGACATTTGTCAAGGAGAGGCTGTGATGTTACGCATCACCTGACCTTACATCCCATTTCATATGAGTGGGTAAGTTTATAAAGGCACTAATTTGTCAGTAACTCCACTTTGCATTAAAAATCAACCACTAAAATCTGTATCGGGGAGAGAACTAATTATACAAATTTATTTTATAGGTATATTTATTATTTTTTACACACTAATATTGGCAGTGCAGAAGTATTCGCTTCGCAGAATAGTTGAAGTTATCTTTTTCATTTTGTGAGGAAGTTTCTATAAGAAGCACGACCTCAACCCCCATGTCGGAAAGGAAATTGTAGATTTTAACACATTTTACTCTTTGCCCACCCTCTCTCTCTGAATTCTTAATAAATATTATGGTCTTTTTCTAAACCTTTAAGCTAATACTTCTTTGAGATAATAATTTTGTCTTTGACAGTTTTTCTGTTGTTTCTGACAACGTTTTTCACCAACAAGATTTATTTTGAGGGACAACATTGAAATTTCGTCCCGGTCCGGCCAAAGTTCTATATGGCCCTCCACACACACACGTAAGAAGTGCTTCTGTATGTTATTTAGATAATAATGGAAACCTTAGGCTTTCACAAAAAAGTCAATAAAGGCTGCAACACAAAACGATACTCAATAAAAGCTATAACACAAAACGCAGCATTTTCATTTTCTCCACTGCATATGAAACTCCTACGTTAAAAGTTCACGTTTCTGCAAAATAACGAATAAAAAGAAATTGTGAAATCATTTGAAACTTCGTCCAAAACAAAGACTAAATTAAGACAAAAAAAAAATGGGGCAGAGGGGGGGGGCCTGTGTCCTGTGTTGTAGAATATGCCAGGAATAAAGAATCAGAACCGATAATTTCCTTGTGGTAGTTCCTTTCACTTCAGGAACTACCACAAGGAAATATTATTTAAGGACACTATGTTTAATAGTTTTACAAAAATATTTTGGATAACCACGTATTATGATTGTGATGATATTCAAGAGTTGTCCCAAAACAGTGGCTGCTCTGTTGGTGAGGCGAAGGCCCAGCCCATAACATATATGTTACGAAAAATAACTAAAATCAAATTTTGTAGAGAAGGATTTGATGTCTATATTGGGTAGGTGCGAACGAGCAGTAGAGACAGGCCCCCAACACAGCGGAATGGAACCACCCACAGGTGTTGAGTTTTACGTCACAGAGTTACTGTAATTAGCTAGCACGTGTGAAAACAAGGGCCGCGGATGGCCTAGTGGTCAACGTTCGTGACTAACACGGATAAACCTCGGGTACGATCCCAGCAGATACGAACGCTCCAACCACTAAATATCCACCGTGCGTCGGATGGGCACGTTAAGCTGTCGGACCCCGGGCACTGGCACCCTGCTAATAAATAAGGGTGTCTTTCTCCGCCTTTCTATCTCGCTTCCGTGTTTTTTTCTTATCTGGCACTTTAGCCCAAATCTCGTAGTTTCTTATTTCTAACGGTTGTTTAAGACCTGGGGTCAGACACTCCCTTCCTAAAATACTGTGCATCTGATCTGATCATCTTTGACGACAATGAGCTGACGTAAACGCTACACATCTCATCAGTCTCCTTGCTGTTAGTCCGTACTCGTGAAGATCGTTTTGTACCGTTTGGGTACGTTCTGTAACATCAGAAGCAGCTCGATGTGATTCCCGGAGTTGGCTACTGGTGATACTAGTACTTCTCCGAGCTCTTACTGTCAGGTAGCATTGCCTCATGGTGGTTATCGATCTTGACTCCTGGTATTATCCTCGGGCGACCACTCCTGCTTCGATCATCAACATTTCCATGGCTTAGAAATCTTGTGTGTATCCGCTAAAAAGCAGCCTAGAGCAGCAGCCACATCGGTCTGCCGTACACATGTCTGTAGCATACAGCCCTATTTCTGTTGTCAATGCTTAAACGTCGTCTGGACATCATTTCAGGTTAATCCCTCACTGAAGGCAGACCATTCAGGAAACGTTTTGAACAAGCGGTGAAACGACACGTGACGTTTTCCACTACTTGTAGGGTACTTTTTATCGAAGGTCGCACTCCCTGTGCTGTGATGTCATGATGTTAATTTACATATAACGTAGCTACCCTCGCTGATAACCGATCTCCAGTACTCGATGAATTTGCATATTACAAAGTTTTCTCTTAGAAATCGCAATATCCCTAATTTTAAGTCTATACGTATACATGTAGTATATACCAGATGAACGTCCGTCAATAATATATTTATATAAAATTGAATGTTTGCTTGTTCGTTTATTTGTATTTCCGCTATTGGAATCTACAGTTTTTATTTAGAACCACCAAATTCGGTATACTATTACATGATACTCTATCTTAGATCGTAGACGGTTTTCTTCGGATGGGGTGGGAGGGAGCCCGGGGTCAAGAGGGCCCCATACAAAATTTTCGTAAAATCTGTAGTTTTCAATTTAGAACGACCAATTTTTGTATACTACCTCGTGGTACCCTAACTTGGACTGTAGAAAATTTTTTTGAAGGGGTCGAAGCCCGGGGCCAACCCCCCCCCCCCCCTTCCTCTAAAAAAAATTCCGTAAAATCTATAGTTTTCAATTTAGAACCACCAAATTTGGAATACTATCTCATGGAACTCTAACTTAACCGTACGGTTTTCGGATGGGTGGGAGCCCAGAGTCAAGGGGCCCCATGCAAAATTTTCGTAAAAAGTTCTATTTGTTACTTTTAAGAACTGCAACACAATTCGGCTCTCCAATATCCGATCTACGGTCTAAGTTCGAGACCGTGCATAACAATAAAGTGCAAAAATATCCGTTTAATGATGTATTAAAAACACAAATGAATGAACCTTGGCTTTCACCATCAACGGGCGGCTTCATCAGGAAGAAATACAATGCAATGTAAACAGAGAGTTCCAGGTATTCAAAATTCAAAACGGTAAACAAAACGATGATCAATGCCAACTTCAAGTCGCATGCACGCGACATGACATAGGTACATCGCATTTCAGTGTCGCGGGATTCTGAGAAGCGTACGGCAGATGTACGGCAATTCTATAGATGTCCCCTTCAAGGTAAGTATTTCCATTCATGTTCCTCTTTTTTATTTCATAAAAACAAATTAACTAAATTAATATCTTTTATTTTTCACATTTGCAGCCATCCCGGCTCCTTTCTTTTTCAGAAATATTACTGCATCAGTCATTAGTAGTGGTTGGCATTAATTTGGAAGAACCCTGCTTTTCACACGGACAACTCTGTCGCCTGCTCAAGGATTGACAACCCTAAAATCTCTATATTTTTGCTTCCCATGGAAAATCCAAAAATACTGTTTACCAAAAAGCAATAAGCTAAATGAATTAAATGTATATTAACTGCACAATTACAGGAATATTTTTTTCATTCATGAACTTTAACCCGCTAAACTTGTTGATTCCACTAATAGTAATACTTACCCGGGAAATACCGGGCACCCCTACTGGTGACTTATAAAAATAATACATGTAGAGTAATTTTTAATAACCAAATCCTTTTTGTTTGTGATGTCCAAACGTGAAAGTATGTTTCATGAGCTTTACGATATTAATAAAAACATATATACTGGTTGTGGCACGGATTCGACAATTAAAACAGGTAAGCGCTATTTCCACTGTGCTACCAAAGTGAGGCCAACGGTTCAAACAAAAGAAATTGTTTATTATATACACTATCTACCAACAAGTAATTGGACACCCCTACAATCGACGATATCTGCAGTCCTGATACACGTAACGGCCGCCGCCGTTAAATATCGTGTGGGAAACAACAATGCAACCAGTCGCATGCAAGATGCCATGCAGTTCGGAGCTCTGATTTCGAGAAAGGTGTAATCGTCGGTTATCACAGAAAGGGCCTATCCATACGTGACATATCCAGCGAGTTGAAGTACCCAAAATCGACAGTGGCCTACGTGATTGGCAAGTGGAAGATGAGAGGGGACTGTCGGAATGGGCCCCGACCCGGCAGACCCACAAAACTGGGAGTTAGAGACCGACGGGTGCTGCCCAGAGAAATTCGGAAGAACTGCACCAAATCGATGGGCTACATCCGCGATGAGTTTCAACAGGCATCCGGGAGTGTTCTTTCGATGAATACCATCCATAAGGAAGCCGATCTGTTCGGTTACAATGGATGTGCTGCCGCCCACAAGCCTTTGATCACCAAGTCCAATAGCGCTGCTCGGCTAACGTGGTGCAAAGAACGTCGACAGTGGACCGTTGAACAATGGAAACAGGTTCTCTGGAGCGACGAATCAAGGTTCACCCTCTACCGTTAGGATGGCAGGGTCTGGGTTTGGCGTCTGCCTGGAGAACGCCTCCTGCCGGAATCTATTGTGCCAACTGTGCAGTTCGGCGGCGGTGGAATTATGCTATGGGGATGTTTCTCCTGGTATGGCACGGGACTGTTTATTGTCGTTCTCATACTGAATAATTTGTTCATATATATATGTAGATATGTTGCGATTACAAACTTATATATATTTACGTCGAATCCTTTATTGCTCCGAATTTTTCTTTGTGACACCGATGGTTTACGTACGAGCGCCATTTTGAATAATGTGAAGAACTGAGATTACAAAACGTTGGATAGGCAACTGTGAAATGAATAACGAAGTTATATCGTTATTTTTTTATTCAAGCTCTTATAATACTTCATTTTTACGTAGAGTTTTTAATTCCATTCATTGTCGATGATTTTTTTAAACGTTAGAATCGTTATCTGAAAGACAATTTCTGATAGCAGGGGTTTTGTGTAGGGCAAGGAAATTACCTCTTCAACAGAATTATTTGCAGTGAAGCTTTTTTCACGTAGTTATAAAATATCACGCTCTTGCAAGAAATTCTCTGAGTAATTAAATACCATGGATTGCAATCATTCGTGCGGGCCTGTTAAAGACACCCGGATCCAGGAAAATGGCGACGACGTGGAATATATACATATACGGTGAAACCTAGGTTATATATGTTGTTTTTTCGTTTTTATACATAATTCTACAGTAGTTCCGATATTTTATTTCTGTCGCTATTTTACTTCGGTTATATGTAGTTCATTTATTCGCTTTATGTGAAATTTTGGTTATCAAAAATACACGTTTCTTTGATTCTTGTACACTTAACCTGGAATGCAATGACAGCCCTGCAATTTAACGTAATGCCTAAAAGACTATGGCTCAGCGTTGAGCCTATGCTAAATTGCAAGTCTGTGCTAATTGGCAATATTACGACTTTGAGAGAATTGAGACAGGGTTGCTTTTTTTTTTTTATAAAATAGATAATGCAACTGAAAACATACTAAATAACAATCACAGCTCTCTATTTTCTCTGAATTCAAGAAATTTGAAGCAAGGAATAACCAGTGAATATTTTACTCGGTTCTAACGCTAAATCCAGTAATGAACAAACTGCTTATAAAGAGCGATGCTTATAAGTAAAGAATGTTTGAAAAAGATATTGATATAAAATAAAATCTTACTCAGATTCACTACCATTTTGAATAATGTGAAGAACTGAGATTAAAGGTAAGAGGTTCTTTTTATATTTCAAAGGTAAAGGGTTCTTTTTATATCATCATCATTATAATTGTCAACCATTATCAATCCAGTGCTGGACGAAGGTCTCCCCAAATTTCCTCCACAACGGTCTGTCTTGTGCCAGTCTCCTCCATGTCACTCCCGCATACTTTCGAATTTCATCCACCCATCTCCCATGTGGTCTTCTTCTGGGTCTTTTCCTGTCCCTTGGAATCCAATCTAAAATTTCGGCTGTCCATCGATGATCTGTCCTTCTGGCAGTATGTCCATCCCATTGCCAGTTCAGGGATTTAACTCTGATCATGATGTCTTCCACTCTTGTCATTTTATGTTGAAAATATAAAATCGCACAAAATTCCTTGACAGTAGTTTTTATAATAAAATTAAAACAAATTAAATTAATACAAAATTCAAAATAGACAGGCTAATGGCAGCAAATAAAATATCCATGTACGTCTTATATTTTAAAACAGCGAAATCTAAAATTACGAGTCCCCCCCCCCTCCCCCATCTTCTGCTTTGGAGACATTAAAAATTCTACAGTAGTACTTAAAAATGAAAAATAAATTGTTTTTCAGAGCTATACCCTAGAGAACCGGATAACAGAAGTTATATATATATCATCATCATCATCATCATTGTCAACCATTATCAATCCACTGCTGGACGAAGGTCTCCCCAAGTTTCCTCCACAACGGTCTGTCTTGTGCCAGTCTCCTCCATGTCACCCCTGCATACTTTCGAATTTCATCCACCCATCTCCCATGTGGTCTTCTTCTGGGTCTTTTCCTGTCCCTTGGAATCCAATCTAAAATTTCAGCTGTCCATCGATGATCTGTCCTTCTGGCAGTATGTCCAGCCCATTGCCATTTCAGGGATTTAACTCTGATCATGATGTCTTCCACTAATGTCATTTTTCGGATACACGAGTTCCTCTTCTTATCTCTCCTGGTTACACCAAGCATGCACCTCTCCATGCTACTTTGAGTTGTCTGCAGTCTTTGTATATCTCTTTTAGTTAAGGTCCACGTCTCTGCACCATACGTAAGCACTGGAAGGATGCATTGATCAAACACTTTTCTTTTAAGACATAATGGCATATTGCTCTTGAAAATTATGCTGTTTCTTCCAAAAGCTCTCCAGGCAAGTTTTGTACGCCGATTAATTTCTTCACCAATGTGACCCTCACTTGATATCTGCCGTCCAAGATAAACGTACGTGTCTGTTATCTCCAGCTTTTCTCCATCAATCAATAAATCTTAATTTCTTGTAAAAGCATTGAACATCACTTTTGTCTTCTGAAAGTTCATTTTTAATCCCACTTCTTTACTCTTGTCAGCAAGTTCCTGGATCATACTCTGCAGCTCTGATGGGGTAGTTGCAAAAATGACTACGTCATCAGCAAAACGAAGGTGGGTTAGATAATCTCCATTAATCTTTATCCCTTTGTTTTCCCAGCTCAGCGACTGAAAAACACCCTACAATGTGGCATTAAAGAGCTTCGGAGATATGGTGTCACCTTGTCACACTCCCTTTCCAATTTTTATGTGTGTTGTATTTTCAAACAGCCGAATCTTTGCATTTTCATAGATGTTATTAATAATAATGTATGCATCTTCAATACCGCAGGTTTTCAGAGCCATTGTAACTGCTGATGGTTTCACCGAATCAAAGGCTTTTTCATAATCGATAAAAGCCATGCACAATGGAAGTTCATATTCCCTCGCTCTTTCAATTAGTTCTCTCAGTACGTGGATATGATCTATTGTGCTGTAGCCACTCCTGAATCCAGCTTGTTCTCTCGGTTGAGCCATGTCCAGTGTTACCTTCAAGCGGTGTGAAAGAACTTTAGTGAAGATTTTATAAACTACTGATAGGAGGCTGATAGGTCTGTAGTTTCCGAGATCCTCAATGTCACCTTTCTTATGTAGCAGGATCATTGTAGCGGTGTTCCAATCCTCAGGAATCTTTCCTTCAGTAAGGCATCGAGTGAAAATTTGGGCGAGTACTGTTTCAATTTCTCCCCTTGCTTCTTGTATGATGTCTACAGTAATTCCATCTTCTCCTGGAGCTTTTCCCCGCTTCATGTTCTTGATTGCATATGCAACTTCTGCTGGAAGGACTGGAGGAACTCTGGTACTGGTATCTTTCATGATGTCTGGAGTGCATGTATCATCCCTTTCATATAATTTGGAGTAGAAATCTTTCACTCTTGTCAAAATTTCACCTCTATTTCTTGTTACAGAACCATCTTCTTTTCTCAGTGCCATAATCTGTTTTCTTCCCTTACTGAGATGTCCCTTTGCTATCTTTAGGCTTTGGTTGTTTTCAATTGCTTTCCTCACTAGTTCACAGTTGAATTTTCTTACGTCTTCAGTGATACTTTTTCTTACTGTCTTGCATAGCTCTATATATTCCACTTTGGAAGTCACATCTTCTTTAGTTGTCCTCATCTCTCCTTTTTTTGCATCAACATTTTCGTTTTTCCAGATAATTTGTTTACATGCAACTTGTTCTTAGACCCAGCTAATTTTGTTGCTGTTTCCATAAGAGCTTTGGTTACTTTTCTGTTAACTTCAGAGATGTCCACTTCTTCCGATGTTAGGCCTTCTAAAGCAGAGAACCTGTTCTTCAGTTCCAACTTGAAGGTATTATGGTGGTTTTTAAGGTTGGTTATGTCAATAGATTTTGTTTGTCTTATAAGCTTGCCACGTTCAAGTTTGGTGTTGAGGTGCATCTTACATCTCACCAATCTATGGTCACTACCTGTGTTGAACTTGTTTAGCACACTGCAGTCTTCTATGACGAATTTTTTGTTACACATAATAAAATCAATTTCACTTGCCGTCCCATTTGGATGTCTCCATGTCCATTTCCTGTGTGGCTTTTTCTTGAAGGAGTTCAAGATGAAAAACCCTTCTGCCTCTGCAAACTCAACGAGAGTATTTCCACGCTGGTTTCTGTTGCCGTGACCGAATTTACCTACTGAAGTTTCATTCTGTTGCCGTTGCCCTATTTTTGCATTGAAATCTCCCATAATTATTTTCAAGTGCTGCTTACCTTTATCATTTAGATGACAAATTTCCTCATAAAATTCTTCAATTTCTTCTTCAGGATGACTTGTGGTGGGTGCATAAGTTTGAATAATCTGAGCCTGGTATCTTTTCGAGAGTTGGATAACAAGTCGTGCAGCTCTGTCAGAGGAACTTTCAACTTCTGCAACTTTATCCTTCAGTTTCTTGTTTATAATAAATCCAACACCACTAGTTCTGCCAGTATCTGTCCCACGATAGAAGAGATGTCCACTTTTCAGTTCGATGAGATCTTCTCCTTTTCTCCTTACCTCACTTAGCCCCACGATGTCCCACTTGATCCTTTGTAGTTCCTCTTCCAATTCAAGAAGCCTTGAATCAGAAGATAGGGAGCGTCCGTTGTACGTAGCCAAGGTCAGCATCAGATGGCAGCCTAGTCCGGTCCTCCGGGGATTCTTAGCACCCTCTGCCTTCATGTCGCACTGGCCGCTGCCTTGGCCAGCTGCCGGAGACTGAGGGCCAAGATTTAAGTTGTGGAATCATTTTGGAGGGGTTTGGCCATAACTCACCACGCTGGCCAAGCGGGTTGGTGAGTGTGGGATAGAATTTCCTCTAATCCCGATGGTATAGTTATACCGCTATTGGCGGTCGTCAGAGCCGCTTTAGTGGGAACAGGATGTACCACGAGAAGGCGGGGTTGACATTTGTCAAGGAGAGGCTGTGATGTTACGCATCACCTGACCTTACATATATATATATATAATGTATATCGAGAGAGAGAGATACAAAATCTCTAGCTATTATCAATCCTCTGTTGTTGGATGAAGGGTGTATGAAGTTATGTATACCTTTACTTAACACTTTTACCTGAAGTGAGGTATGTTTTTTTACCCTTTCCAACCGTAGGTTAAAGAAGCGTATATGCCCCAGCTTTTTTCGTCCGTCTGTCTGTCCGTCCGTCAGTCTGTCTGTCGGCGCGATAACTCACGTAAAATTGGTTCAATTTCGATGAAATTTTAGTATGTGGTAGGGGACCACCAGGGGACGAACCCTATTGAAAATGGGTGAAGTGGGGTCAAAGGTCACGCCATAAGAGCGGGATCTTTTTCTTTGCCTTTATGCGTCATAACATGCGTAAATATGGTTCGATTTCGATGAAATTTCAGTATGTGGTAGGGAACTACCTGGGCACGAACCCTATTGAAAATTGGTAAATTGGGGTCAAAGGTTAGGCAGGGCATAAGAGCGGGATTTATTATTTCATTTTGTTGCTCAATGTTTGAGACGTCCTAGAACTTGATTAGGAATCTGCCAATTTGTAATATTTTTCTTATTCGTAGAACTTTTAATAAATTTTAAAGCATAATTCATTTTGAAAAGAAGCAGCAATTTGTTTAGTGAAGGGTATCGAAGAGTTTTGTGAAAATTGCATCTGTTCCTTAAATACAAGCATTGAAAATCGCTATATAAGATGAGACAAAACCCCATTCAAAATATTACTTTCACAATTACTGTAATAATAGTGATTATAATAATGACATTTATGATAACTAAAAGAAGTTGTACAATGATCAGGTCATTCCTAGAAATAGTTTTAAAATTTGGGAACCCCAGGGCCTTAGTACTGTGAATCCGTGCAGTAATGAGGCCCATTCATAGATGTTAACCTATATGAGATAATATATTCAAATATCACCTTCTCGAAGTGTTTCAATAGAACAATAAAACCGCAATGAAATAATACTTTTGGCGACTGGAATTTATTTATGGTTGATAAATTTAAGAAACCTCGTCTGAAATGAGTATGACATACTTACACTAGCGTTAGTCGTTTTGCAAAAATTCTGTCTTCATCAACAATATTTTCAACATTTTGTAACGTTTCAGATATATATACATGGCCGTTGATAAGAGGGCACCATGCACGTGGAAAATGGTTGGTATCCCGCCCCCTTCCATAGAAATGGAAGTTGTAAATTCTCTGAACCTTTATTATCGGTGGTCCGCCGAAATTTCGTTTGTATTATATTCTAAGCATACAACTTTACGTTATCTATTGGCGTGTTGAATGTTTTTAAATGAAACAAAATTGAGGTAATATCTTACGAAAAATTGAAAACTCAACAGAAATTGTTTTTCAAAGTGAATTAGGAAACAAACAGTAATGTGCCAATGATTCTTTTCCAAATGGGCACTGAATTTGTTGCAGCTAAGCGTCAGGGAAGAGAGAAACTTTTTTGGTTTTGTAGAAACGTAAAATAAGAATTAACCCTCCCCCCACCTAAAAAAAAAAAAAAAAAAAAAAAAGAGTTGTGCATACGGACGAAACATTGTTCGTCACCAGGTAAGTAACAATGAGATGAACTATTGTCATAAAACTTCCTCGGGTTGTAAACTTCCTACAAAGAAATGTTGTCATGGGAAGGTTTTACCTAAATGCATTTCTCTCTGCATTCTATTCCTACTAATTTCTTTGCGCTAAGTAGGAGCGATTTTGTATGCATGTATGGGAGAAATGTTTATAGGGGGGATTTCAGGGCTTTTGTCTTTGGAGAGGGAAAGGGTGGTTTGACTGTTGACCACGGTAAGAAAAGACAATCTCCGATTACTCGCGAAGAAGAATGCGCGATTAAAGATATAGGAGGAAGGGTCAAAATTTGTATCGATAACTCCTTGAAGTCATTGCGTTCATCCTGGGAAAGAAACTTTAAAGGTAAACTAAAAAGAGCAAATAGTTTTTTTATGCTATTTGACAGTTGTCTTTCCCCAGCGATAATGACCTTTCAACTCGATCATCATCAAAGAAATTCTATAAATTCGATTAAATTTTCATATTTCAAGATAGCCCTCTCTCCCGTTTTTTCATATTTTGAATTATCTTCCGGAAGAAAAAAATTTCACTAAAGAATTAAATTCACAAAAAGAACAAAAATATAAAGCAAAACTTGAATCTGTATTCGTGGATGAATATAGTTCGTCGTCTACTCACCTTCGTTTTGCTGACGATGTAGTCATATTTCCAACTTCCCCTTCAGAGCTGCAGAGTATGATCAAAGAAATTGCTGACAGAAGTAAAGAAGTGGGATTAAAAATAAATTTTCAGAAAACAAAACTGATGTGCAATGCTTTACAGGGAATTGAAATTTATCGGTAATAAAGGAAAAGGGGAGGTAACGGATACCTACATTTACCTTGGAGAACAGATATCATGCGAGTGTCTCATTGGAAGAAATTAATCGGCATATATAAAACTTCGTTAGAGAGCTTTCGGAAGAAACTGCACGATTTTCATGAGCACCTTATATCTTAAAAGAATAGTGTTTATCAATGCATCCTTCCAGTACTTACGTATGGAGCGGAGACGGGGATCTTAACAAAACAACACATACGAAAGTGTAGCCAATTGACAGAACCATGGAAAGATGCATGGTTAGTGTAACCTGGAAAGATAAGAATAGGAACTTCTGGATCAGGAAAAGGACAAAAGTGAAAGACATCATGACAAAAGTAAACTCCCTGAAATGGCAATAGGTTGACATATTGCCAGAAGGACGGGCGACCGATGGACGTTTGTCCAAGGGACAGGAAAATACCATGAAGAAGATGAGATGGGTGGATGGAATTCGAAAGAATGGCGGTGTGACATGGAGTTCCCGGTTACACCAAGCATGCGTAGAAGAGATATTTATTCCACAAATTTCAGGCTTCAGCCGATTTCTTTCATGTCACTCAGGTATTTTTTCCAATTTGATCTGTCCATCTGTTACGTGGTCTTCTGGGTCTTTATCGGCCCCGTTACGATGTACAACGGTGGTCCATTCTTCTAGCATTTTGCTGAACTCACTGCTATTTCAGGGATTTTACTTTGATCACGATATCGCCAACTCTCGTCATTTCCCTGATCCACGTGTTCCACTTTTTATCCTACCTGTTTTTCTTTTCTTTTCTTTTTTTGGTTGAAGGTTTTTTTTAATGATTTATGGGACCTGATGGCACAGAGACATGACAAACAGGCAGACATAGACAGGAAACAGATGCTTCACATCAACAAGTACATATCAAACATGGTTTTGTAGTATGCTAAACGACCAATGTTAACAGATAACCAGTGTTGCACAAGCAACACATTGCGAGCCAGTGCCGAAAGACAAACACAAACATCCATGCCTCACCGGGATTCGAACCCGGACCCAACTAGGGCGAATGGTAATAAGTTAGCACCTTAGAGCAGTGCTTTCCTAGTTACACCAAGAATCCTTCCATTTTTGGAAAAATCTATGCTTCTTTCAACTGTTTGCAGACTCAGTATGTTTTTCGTTGTTAAGATCTTTGTTCCATACGTAAAAACTGCGAGGACGCATTACTTATACTCTTTTTTTAAGAAATAATAATAATGAATTGCTCTTGAAAAATGTACCTTTCTTCAAAATGCTCTCCAACCAAGTTTTATCTGCCCATTATTCCTTCTTTGATGCGGCCTTTGCTTGATTTCTGTTGTCCAAGGTAAATATGCGCATCGGTTACTTCTAGAATCACTGCAACAATCGCTAAACTTTCCATTTTTGGAAAATCACTGTCAGTGGCTCCGAACAGCCGATGCAAAGGGGGCAGCTGCCCCCGTACTCAGAGGTGCAACTAAGGGCGGTTTCTTTGGGCCCGGACCGATTTGAGGGTGGATTGAGTATGAATTTTTTGGTTTGTTGTTGGATTTGGTTCGTTTTCTTCCACAAATGAAACAAATCCATGGACAGCCCTCCCTCCCTCCCTTAAAAAAATATTTAGCTGGGCTACTGCGCGTTCTCATCATCCTCTCTATATGTTTAAGGTAAGGTTCTTTCATTTGTCTTCAGCCTCTGTACATCTTGTTTTTAGGTAGTCTCTCTCTCTCTATTTTTTTAGGTAAGGTTTTTATACCCGTTACAACGGGAATGATGCATTGATTAAAAATTTTTGTTGTAAGTCATAATGGTAAATTTCTCTTGAAAATTGTACTATTTCTTCCTAAAGCTGTCTAACCAATTTTTATACTCCGACTATGTTCATCAATTCGGCCCTCGCTGGATATAACTTTAGTCCCAGGAAAATGTAGATATCGGTTACTTCCAGATTTTACTAATCAATCGATAAATTTTCATGTCTTGTAAAAGCATTGGGCATCAATTTTGTTTTCTGAAAGTCCATTTTTAATGTCACCACCTTAATCTTGTCAACAAGTTACTGGATCATACTCTGCAGCTTTGATGCGATATTTGAAAAATTGACTATATCATCAGCAAAAGAAAGTTGCGATAAAAATCTCTATTAAACTTTATTCCGTTGTTTTCCCGGTTCAATAATTCAAAGAAATTCGCAATGTGGCACTGAAAAGATTGAGAAATATAGTGTCACAGTTTTTCATTCCTTTTCTAATTTTTATTGGTGCAGTGACCTCAAATATCCGAACCTTTCACTTGGCATTTTCATAAATGCTACTAATAATGCTAATGTATGCATCTTCAACACCGCAGGTTTTTAAATACTTTATAACAGCTAAAGATTCCACTGATTCAAAGGCCTTTTCATGGGAATTCGTATTACCTAGATCTTTCGATGATTTCTCTCATACATGGATATTTTCTATAGTTTTGTTGCCACGGCTTAATCCAGCTTGTTCTCTAGATTGAGCAGAGTCCAGTACTAACTTCAAGTGATGTGAAAGAACCTTAGTGAATATATATATTCGTACGGAAGGGGTCAGAGTTCGAATCCCGATAAGGCATGGATGTTGTCTTTGTCTTACGGCTCTGGCTCTCTGCTTTCTCTGGAACGAATGGCCCTAAATTAAGGACGGGCAACTGCTTATACCCCATTGAGTTGCTCACGGTGGCCATAACACCTCCAATCAATATATATATATATATAATATATTATCATCATCATCATTGTCAACCATTATCTACCCACTTCTGGATGAAGGTCTACCAAAGTTTCTTCCACAATTGTCTGACTTGAGACTGTCTCCTCCGTGTCACTCCGGCACGCTTCCGAATTTCATCCATCAGTCTCCTATGGGGTCTTTTGGGTATTTTTTTCTCTCTATATATATATACAGTATATATAATTTGATACAGGTTTACATTCCTTACAAGCACAATCGCTTTCGTCTAATGTACACTGCACTCTTTATCAAAAATTTCCGAAGCGGCAGTCTGAATTCAAGAACGCAGAAGAATCAATCAACGTCTTTGTGTTTTGGAGTTTTCGAAGAATTTTCTTTTAAATTTACTGTGTGAAATTATTCGTGAGATGGATGTACGCTGATGCGCGAGCGGCGGTCGGGGGCAATGACCTTCATGAGTCATTGTGCCGAGTGGCGTCGTTCTGTTAAATTTGGGAGCTGTGCTACACGATATTTGATGACCAAGTGCAGAACACGGATGCGATTTCGATATGGACTGCAAACTAGAGCAGCGAACGAACATCAAATTCTGCGTCAAACTCTGCAAATCTGGAACGGAGACGCATGAAATGTTGCTGCAGGCTTATGGCAATGAAGCAATGAGTAGTGCGAAATGTTTTGGATGGCACTCGTACATCAAGAGCGGCAGAACGGCACTGGAAGACAACGAGCGGTGAGGGCGACAGTCTAGCAACAAAACCTCCGAAAATATGGACAAAATTAGGGAACTGGTGCATGAGGATCGTTGGAGAACCATTCAAGATATTGCTACCATTGTCAATGTGTCATACGGAACAGTGCAAGGAATTCTGACGTCGGTTTTGAACATGCACGGCATTGCTGCAAAGTTTGTGCCAAAGATTCTGAACCCCGAACAGAAGGCGTTTCGTGTTGAACTCTGCCAAGATCTTCGTTAGCTGGTGGTGAGTGAACCAACGTTCCTGTCGCGGGTCATCACTGGAAACGAGACTTGTGTCTACGGTTACGATCCGAAGAACAAACAACAGTTGTCGCAGTGGAAAAGTCCGGCATTTCCACGATCGAAGAAGACCCGACAGGTCCGGAGCGCAACCAAAGGCATGCTCATCGTGTTCTTCGACATTCTAGGGGTTGTGCACCGTGTATTCGTCCCCCAGAGACAGACCGTAACCACTATTTTTTCTGCGATGTTCTCCGGCATCTTAGGAAAGACATTCGCCGCAAATGACCTGAAATTTGCGCAGGGGCGATTTGCTGCCCCATCACCACAATGCAACAGGTCGCAGGGCGTTAGCAAATCGGCACACTACCCTTCCTTACTTTCCGGAGTTGGCCCTCTGCGACTTCTTTCTGTTCCAGAAGCTGAAGCTCAAGGTCCGCCGTTTTAAAACCGTGGACGAGAGCCAGCGTAAATCGCAGACGGCGCTGGATACTATTCGCGAATAGAACTTCCAGGGAGCGTTCCAACAGTGGCAAAAATGCTTGCAGCGGTGTATCGATGCCCAAGGAGACTAATTTGAGGGAGGTCATAGCCAGACTTAGTTAACGTAAGGGAGGTTCACTATAACTTGACAGTTGGGAAGGGTTCACTTTACCAGTTTTAGGGGAGCTACGCATCGTGAGCAGCGTGCTTACAACTAATCGCCTCCAACCCTCTTGGAGAAGGACAATAAACAATGAAGATACGGGGTGGATGGGGGGAGTGTTGGCGGTCCCTCCCAATGCTGATTCCCTGTGATGTTTAGAGCTTCTCCTTCAATGGTCTTTGTGGGAGGGAAAAGAAAAAGGCATTCTTGAACATCACCAAACTACCCTTTCCGACTTCTGTTACTGATTTCTCAAGCTAGCTTTGTAGCAAGCAAGAGATCTTTACTCACGGTTTTTTTCTTTTGCTGTTTATTTAATCTTTTTTTTGTGATACTGTTAATATTATTGCTCACAACTATGGCACTCAGCACACTGAAAGCTGGAAAAGTACTGAAAAGCCAAGCTAGGGAAATTATTGGGAATCTAATAATGTTCATGGACGAAGAAAAACGAAATGGAGTTCCGAAAGTGGATGTGAAAAAATCCAATGAACGCGTTTCGGAGGCTACAGGAGTTTCACTGAGAACTGTTTACAGAATTCGGAAACAGACTGCTACAAGCGAGGTTTCGTCAACTCCTGGTAAAAGACTAAACAAGAAAGCGCCGAAGCGCGAAATAGATGATTTTGACAAATGCGTTGTGCGCAGAACGGTACATGACATGTATGAAAAAAAGGAAATCCCTACTCTTCAGTCTTTATTAATCAAATTACGCGACAGTATTGATTTTGACGGAGGTAAGACTACATTGAGTAAAATACTAGATGATTTGGGTTTCAAATATAAGCGATGGAATGGTCGAAAGTTTTTAATAGAGAAACCCGACATTGTAGCGAAACGTAGGCATTTCTTAAAGGAGTTAAAGCGTAATGAAAATCTAACCGTTCCAAAAGCTGTTGTTTATCAAGATGAGACATGGCTTCTAACGTCTCATGTTTGTCCTAAAGGATGGCAAGACACAAGCTGTGAAAAGCCAACTGGACTCCAAGTTCCTTCATCGAAAGGAAGCAGATTTATAATTTGCCATGCCGGAACAAAGGATGGTTTTATACCAGGGGCTTCACTTTTATTTCGTTCGAAGACAAAAAGTGGTGATTACCATGATGAAATGAATTCCGAAAACTTTAGAAAATGGTTTGAGAGCCAGCTGCATCCGAATTCACCACCAAATTCAATAATCGTCATGGACAATGCACCATATCACTGCATGCTTGCTGAAAAAACACCCACGACGAACTGGAAGAAGGCTGAAATACAAGCATGGCTTCAGCGACATAACATTGATTTCGCATTTGATATGCTTAAAGCGGAGTTACTACAGATTGTCCGTCGCACCAGGCCACAGAAAAAAATTTATCATTGATGAAATAGCAGCAGATCATGAACATCAAGTATTAAGACTCTCACCTTATCACTGTGACTTGAACCCCATTGAGTTGATTTGGGCTTATGCCAAAAACTATGTGGGTCGGCATAATGCCTCTTTCACAAAAGAAAGCATAGAAACTTTATGGAGTAAAGCATTGCAAACAGTTACTCCGGGAAAATGGGAGGCCTGTGTGAATAATGTCCAAACTTTGGCACAAAAATACTGGATTTCTGATGGCATCATGGATGAAATAGAGGAAAATGAGATTGAAAAATTTGTAATAAATATAGGAGAGGATACTGACAGCAGTGATGAAACTGAAGGCGTATCATCAGCCGATGAAGATTGTGATATTGAGGGAATAATCCCTTTACCTGACTGAAATTGTTTCTGCTTTGCTGTTGCTTCAAGGTAAGAGATACAGTCCTGTTTCAATAAAAGGAATGTCCCTAACACACACACATATATATATATATATGAAAAGGCTTTGATTCCGTGAAACGTTACCAGTTACGAAGGACTGCCTCACTCATTTTTTTCAGGCCGATGAGGACGGCAGAGTGGTTACTGTCTCGATGAATAGTGGAGTTACGCCGGTTAAGATTTTCTGTGTGTATGTTCGCTGTTGTGCTCTCTTCGGAACTGATTCTACGATCAGTTCCTTTACTTCCTCAGAAGGGGCTAGATTTTTCTGTTCAGAAGAATGTTAACTCATTTGTCGATAACCATAACGACCTGCTGGGCACTCGTTGCCACAAGGATCCTGATAACACGGTCTCTACGGACTTGATCAGGAATCAGCAGTTGTAGGACGTGTGGTGCTCGTATCTGCAGGTGCCGGATTTTACCTGCGTAGGAATAACAAAGCTTCTAGGATTGACATATGTTTCTTGTCTTCGACGCTTGAGTAGGTAACTGGGGCTGAGGTCTTCGAACAGAATTCGCAGCAGCTGCATATATCTGATCATAGTGTTCTCGTGATGGACATCTGTAGCACCGAAGGAAAGAGATGTGACACTCTGGCGCCTAAACACTTCCGTGTTGGAGGATATCGAAGCACTGTCGAAAATCCAATCGATCCAGGAAGAGGATGCACAGGCGAGATCCGTGGATGGGAACTAGCGAAGAAAGAGGTTCAGCGGGTTTTGAGTATTCGGGGGAAGCAGTTAGCGAAGGAGAAAAGAAAACTCAGTTGTCTCTCGCGAATTTTATGAATGCTTTTCTTCAAAGTAAAGAGAATGTGTGTAACCTCCGCATCATTACTGAAATTAAGCAGGAGACTGCCCATTTTTACAAGACCGTTCTGAAGTCCAACTTCAGGCGGAGATCAGGAGCATCGAGGAGGAGTGGGATGTAAATTACATCTACCGTAAGGTGGAGGTTGAAAGAAAGAGAAACAAGTTTTCTGCATGAAGTTTGGGATTATAGGGAGCTTCTGCGGGAGTCTGCAAAGTTCTACGGCGAGCTTTTTTCCGGCGAGAAAATTGAGTCAACCACGATGGGCAGTGGCTCGAGGGAATTTCGGTGGATCTCCGAAGAGGAAACTGAACTCAAGCTCTTCGAAGGGGATTTTATGGTTACAGAAGAAAGGTCGGCGATCCAGGCCCTTCATCAGGGACTTGAGAGTCTTTAGCAGAAGGTTTTCGCTCAGAGAGGCGTGAATGAGCATTCACTCGCATCGGGTGGACTGTAAGCGTATGGATTCTAATGGTGGAAGCTTGCTCATTTTTCGTAAAGTTGTCTTCCAATGAGGCACCGTGCTAACGCCCACCCCCTCTCAGTTTAGTCTTGAAATGTTTGTTTTCGTAGTCTGTGATATGTTTCTAAATGATGTTTGTTTTTGTTGATGGCTTAATCGCGCCTCTCGGTGAGACGTAAGGAGGTTTTCCTCTTACCTCCCACTCGTGGGGCCCTTTGTTTTTGATTACAGGTGTCTCCTGTTGCCGGAGGTGGGTATCGTGCCGTTGGTGCCGAGAAACCGTCACGAACGTAACGTGCGGGGTGTGCGATTCGGGGGTGGTGCTTGTTTTGCTGCATGCATTTATACTATATTGTGGTTATGTGTTTGGGTTTCTCTTGGGGAGGGAGGCTGCGTGAGTTTGGTGTGTGCCGGTTCTGTGAGGATGAGTTGTAGGGTGGAGGCGTACCTCGTCGGAGTAAAGTGTTAATCTCCAACGCCTCCGCTGGTGGGGTCACTTCACTGGTGACAACGCCACTGAGTCTCCTCTGAAGGAGGGTTCTCCTCCTACTTGTACGTACAGAGAACGTCAGCCTGACTTTCTCGCCGTACTTGGTGACTCCGCCGTCGGTTCGAGAGGGGTCCGTTAGAGGTCCTCTGCGTGACCACTATGTTTCGGGGGTTCAATTGTCGGTGCCTGTGGAACCGTGGTGTGTGCAACGGGGCATGAGTGAAACACCAAATTGTGTTGGTGTTGCTGGGCAACAAAACTTCGTTGTGGGAGAGAGGTCGCCGTGCGTGAGCACACTATGACGTCATTCTCTTCCAGTTTCCGAAGACAAGAATTTTAGTGTTATCAATAAAATCTTTGAAAATGCAAAGGTAAAGGCTATTTGAGGATACAGCACCGATAAAAAATGGAAAGGGAGTGAGACAAAGTGATATCGTACTTCCCAAACTTTTTAATGCCACATTGTAAAATGTCTTTCGATTACTTAACTGGAAAAACAAAGGGATAAAGATTAATGGAGATGATTTAATTCATCTCCGCTTTGCTGATTACATAGTCACTTTTATAACTACCCCTTCAGAGCATGATTCAGGAACTTGCTGGTAAGAATCAAAAAGTGCACTTGAAAGTGAACTGTCGGAAAACAAAGTTGATGTGTTATGCTTTTACAAGAAATTAAGATTTATACATTGATGCAGGAAATTCGGATATAACCGATACCTACATTTACATTGGGCAAGATATCAAAGAAGGATCACTTTGATGAAGAAATTAATCGGCGTATGAAACTAGGTTGGAGAGCTTTTGAAAGAAACAGCAGAATTTTCAAGATCAATAAAACGTTATACCGATCAGCCATTATGACCACCCCCAGTCTAGAGCAATGAGCGCGCCTGAAGACGGAACTGTGGCGCAGGTGAAGTTCATTGAGCAGAATGTATACAACTCGAGGACAGATTTTCAGTTAGTAGAGTGTTCGGAGTCAGAAGGGAACAGCTGCTGCTTTATCGTCGGTTTATCGGAGTTTGATAAAGGACAAATTGTGATAGTACTGCGCCTCGGAACGATGCCATCTCAGAAACGGCGCGGCTTGTGTTTTGTTCCCGTGACACTGTAGTGAGTATGTATTAAAAGTGGTGCAGAGATGACCAAACGTCGTCCAGCCGTGCGTCATGCGCAGCTCACTGATGCCAGAGAGGGGAGCGGAGACTGTCGCGCATTTTTCACAGGAACCGCAGGACCATAGTGCAAACAAATCATCCGCAGCTAAAACAGTTGTGATCAGAGCAATGTCTCATAGCCCACAGTTCACCACAGCCTTCTGCGCATGGGCCTGCGTAACCGAGACACAGCCGGGTCCCCATGCTCACTGCACGTCAGTCATTTCCAACTACGCATGAAATGGGCCCAAGATCGTCGAGATTGGACCGTGGATAATTGGAAGAAAGTGGCATCGTCTTACGAATCAAGATTCCTGGTGCATCACGTATGACGGCCGAGCACGGATTCGTCAATTACCAACGGAGGGTGTAGCACCTGAATGCACTGTTGGGCGGAAGCAGGCCGGCGGCGGGGTGTTATGCTGTGGGCGATGTTTTATTGGGACACGTAAGGCCCCATTACGCCAACAGCACAATACCTGACAGCTGTCATGGTATCTCAACATCGTTTAGGACCAAGTTCCCCATTCACAGCAACTGTGTTTCCTGCAGGCGACGGCCATTACCAGCAGGATAATGCGCCATGCTACACTGCCAAAATCTTCAAGGAGTGGCTTGAGGAATATGCTGGTGACTTTCTGTTAATGCCCTGGCCTGCAAATTCACCTAACATGAACGCAATCGGACATTTGTGGTTCGACTTGAAAAAGCGGGTTTGCGCTAAATCACCACCATCCCGAAATGTACGGGAACTGGAAGACCCACTGTTGAGAGTATGATAAGAGATATCGCAGGATACCTATCGCCAGCTCATCGAATAGATACCTTGACGCTGTTTTGCGGTCTAAATGGGGTCATACAACTTATTAGGCAGGTGGTCATAATGTAATATGGCTCGTCGGTATATACATCATCCCCATCATAATCAACCATTATCAATCCACGGCTGGATAAAGGGCTCCCCAAGTTTCTTCCACAACGGTCTATCTTGTGTCACTCCCAAATGCTTTCGAATTTCATCCACCCATCTCCCATGTGGTCTTCATCTGGGCTTTTTTCTGTCTCTTGTAATTCATTCTACAATTTCGGTTACCCATCGGTGGTCCGTTGTTCCAGCATATGTCCAGCCCGTTGCCATTTCAGGGATTTTACTTTGATCGTGATGTATTCCTATCTTGTAACTTTCCTTTTCGACGAGTTCCTGCAGAGCATAATCCAGGAACTTGCTGCAGAGCATAATCCAGAAAAAAATGTTCTAAAAAGGCCTGTGGCCTTTCAGAACATTTCTCTCATTAGGTATAACACCTACCTTTTTATTTTAGAAGACCTTTCATTAGGTGTCATAAAATGTTTACAAATGCGAAATATCTAGGTTGTAACTTAAAATTTTCTAAAAAGGCCCATGACATAGTGTTTTTACTTTTTTTATTTATTGTATTGGGGTTTAACGACCACAGTGAGCAACTCAGTGGGCTAAAAGTAGTCTCCCATCCCTAATTTAGGGCCGCTGGTTTCACGGAAGGGAGAGAACCAGCGCCGTAAGACCAGCACAACATCCATGCCTCACTGGATTCGAACTCCGACCCATCTCAGAGGTATGATCAGAAGCCATCGCTTAAACTACTGCGCTAGCTTATTTATTTCGTACACGTCTGTAATTGGGTGAAATTTTTATACATCAAAAATTCGTTTGAATTATGATATTTGGATCATATTTTATTTTGCCCACTACTTTGACGTAATTTCAACAATGAACCCGGTGGGTGAAGGGTCAAAGCAGAATTGGACTAGTGTTCATTTTTCAACCATGCATTTTTACATTTTCTTGCTAACACTGATTCGTTTATGAAACGGGTGTAGGAGAACTGTCCACAAAAAATTTGAGGGGCATTGTAAAAATTGCATTTTTGACCGCTTCGTGGGCACGACCCCCAGAGGTTGGTTATCTGAATCATATGAAGTTTTCGTAAGTTCGTCTTTTCTTAATTGCGGTTATTAATGTAATTCTTTATACAATTGTTTATGATCTTCAACTCAACAAAAGATATCAGGATTTACAACAAACTGCAATTAATTATCTGGGGGCATGTCCTGCCTCAGGAAACCTGTCGAGGAAGGGGGTGACAACAAAAGTATAAAATATAAAGGATTTCTGGTCCGATCGGGAGATTTTTAGCATTTACAACCTACATCTCAAACTCTCTGAAGACATGTGCTGACTCACTAAACCTGCCCGGGAAGGGGGGTCCAAAAATGTAAAACAAAAACAAAGTATTTCTAGTTGTAAATGCTGAAAATCTCTCGATTAGACGAGGAATAAAAAAATCCTTACATTTTACTCTTTGGGAACAACCTCCCCCCCCCCCCCCGGCCCGACACAGGATTTCTGCGTTATCACATGTTCGTAAAGAGTTTGTTCAGATTAGTTTCTAACCGCTCAAAATCTGCCGATCTGATCAGAAATTATTTGCATTTTACACGGGTTTTTACCCCCCCACAGGTTTCCTGGGTAAGCACATGCCCACAGATAATTTGCTTAATTCTAGCTTGTGAATGCGGAATATCTCCCGATCGGACCAGAAATCCTGTATATTCCATATTTTGGGTTTTAAGCACCCCCCACATCCACCCCCGGTAAGTTTCCTGGGTTTGCACATACACGCAGAGAATTTGTTTAGCAGTAGTTTATATACCTTTAAAAATATCGTAAATAAGAAAATACGAAATTACGGAAATTTTATGTGTCAGATAACCCATCTCCGGAGACGTAGCCGCGGGGCAATCCAGAACGCAATTTTTATACGGCCCCTTAAAATTTTTGTGGCAAGTTCTCCGCTTTGTCTTTTTTCCGAAAATCATGGAAATGTTTAAATTTCTTACTGAAAATGAAATATTTAAAAAAAAAATGTGGACAGTAGTTGCTTAAGTAGTGGGGAATATAGCGACACGAAATTTGTTTATGCAGAACAATTTTACTGCACTGAAATTCCAATGTATCCAGTTCAACGGTGTGGCCAGTTCTCCGTACCCGTTATGATATGAGATACACACTTCAATGTGGAGGGGATATTTATATGGCTTCCTCATCAATATCATGCTTTTGGGGAAATGTTTCTCCTTGGTATTTCTATTCGGTCACCCATAGTGAGATCCTAGATGTGCACTAATACTGAGGCCCAAAAATAATGGCCCAGCCCTGGACCCACTGTCTGCTTAAAGAAATGTGCTCAGAGATAGTGTATATATACGATATATAACTACTGATGACTTTTCGTTTAAATTTTTTCAGAGACCAAAAAAAAAAAAATTCCCCGTGTTATCTGTAAATGCAATGACAGTATTCGACATTTGCTACCGAATATTAACAGCATGCATTTTCTTATTAAAACCTAGCCGTGATTGTTTCCTTATTTGACAGCATTTAGTTGAAACTTTTAATGTCAACCCCTGGGCTCCCTCCCATCATGGAAATCCGATACCATCTCACAAAACCGTAGAGGATACCCAGCATGCAAAGTCTGCGGTATCCTTCATGCAAAGTCTATTTACCGAGAAGCTTCTAAGCGCCACAGGGAGTCCCCCTCCCCCTCTACTTCCCGTCGTCATTGTCCAAAAGGGTCTTTGGTCTGCTGGAAGCGATTAGTTCGTAAAAGACAGGCTGCTTACTCCCCTCAAAGTGGTAAAATGAATCCTTCTCATCTGCCAAGTTAGAGTGAATGGACTATACTTTGTTGTATATCGGCCTAGTCTCGGAACTTTTTTCGGACCTCGTATTCGGGACAGTTCTTGAAGAACATTCCAAGTTAGCACTTTGGAATAAAATTTCTCATAGACCGAGGAGCCTCTTAATTGGGTCAAAGTGTTCTTTCCTCGACGTGTGCCAATTAACCAGAACCTACGGTATATATTATAAACGTATGTCGTATATGTATTTTTTGTATGCTGGAATCTTTTTCTCCAAAATCAGTTTACCGGTGGTCCTGATTTACTGAGTGTTTGTCGCGAGCTCGTCCTTATAAGTTGCTTCTACTATATTTAATTTCCAAATATGCAGAGAAATTCAATTGTGAAATTTTTCTGAAAATGTGAAGAGGAAATGCATAAATGAAAATTCAAATCTTTCCTCAAATTTTGGTTGTTTTGAAGTCAGTTTTTTGAAGTGTAGGGAAAATGCCATCTCCTCCCTTCGTATGGAACAGCTACTTGATATAACGAAAGTCAGAGTATACAGTTATCTAGAGAAGATTAATGGATATTTTTCACGCCCTACTATACTGAACCGGAAATTGATTAGATTACATAATCACAAAATACCTTTTTGGGATGCTGGTGTACGATCGATAGTGGGGAGAGGGGATCCAACGAAGGTCTCCCGAAGTTCCTTGCACAACGTCCTGTCTTGAGCCAGTCTTATCCATGTCCCTCCCGCATACTTTCGAAAATCATACACCCATCTCCCATGTGGACTTCTTCTGGGTCTTTTCCGGTCCCTTGGAATCGAGTTTAGAATTTCGGTTGTCCATTCTTCTGGCAACATGTCCAGCCTATTGCTATTTCAGGGATTTTACTCTGATCATGATGTCTTCGACTTTTGTCATTTTCCTTATAAATGAGTTGTTCTTCTTGTTCCTCCTGGTTACACCAAGAGTGCATCTCTCCATTCTTCTTTCAGTTGTCTGCAGTCTTTGTACGTCTTTCTTAGTTAAGGTCTACGTATCTTCTCCGTGCGTAAACACTGGAAGGACGCATTCATTAAACACTTTTCTTTTAAGACATAATGGCATATTGCTCTTAAAAATTGAATTTTACTATTTCTTCCAAAAGCTCAGCAACCAAATTTTATACGCCCATTGCTTTCATCATCCATGTGTCAATGTGACCTTTGCTTAATATCTGCTGTCCAAGGCAAATGTAGATATCGGTTATCTCTTGCTTTCCCCATCAATCGAAAAATCTTCATTTCTTGTAAAAACAATGTGCACATCCCTTTTTTATTCGGAAAGTTAATTTTTAATTCAAATCCTTTAATCTTGTCAGCAAGGTCATGGATCGTTCCCTGCATCTCTGAAAGGGAATTTGCAAAAATGATTACGTCATCAGCAAAACGAAGGTGAGTTAAATAATCTCCAAATTTTGAAAATGACAATCCGATTTTTGGTGTAAATATGACAAGGATGGTAAGTCAGACAATATCAGAAAACTTGAAAATTTCATCGTCCCAGATAGCGCCCAGGGTATTTAGACACGGGTTCGAGTCCCGCTCCAGGACGATGAAATTTTCAAGTTTTCGGATATTATCTGACTTACCATCCTTGTCACATTTACAATAAAAATCGGATTGTCACCTTCAAAATTAGTATCATATGGTGTAATCCCGTATTTCTTGCTTGATATTTCTTTCATAAATAATCTCCATTAATCTTTATCCCCTTGTTCTTCCAATTCAATTATTGAAAGACATTTTGCAATGTATCATTAAATAGTTTGAGAGACGTGGTGTCACTCTGTCTCACTCCCTTTCCAATTTCTATTGGTGTTGCATCCTCAAATAACCGAACCTTTGCGATTTCATTTTTATAGATGCTACTAATAATACTAATGTATGCATCTTCAAAACCACAGGATTTCAAACCAGTGTAAGGGCTGATGGTTTCACGGAATCAAAAGCATTTTCGTAATGGACAAAAGCCATACACAATGGGAGTTCATATTCCCTCGTTCTTTGAATTATTTCTCTCAGTACATGGATATGATTTATAGGGCTGTAACAACTCCTGAATTAAGATTCTTCTCTGGATTGAGCCATGTCCAGTGTTACATTCAAGCGATGTGAAAGAACTTTTGTGAAGATTTCATAAACCACTGTCAGGAGGCTATTGGGCTTGTACACTGGTGTGCAAAAATTAAGGACGAAGAGGAGAAATTAGCATAACAGCGGAACGAGCAGGCAGAACTGACAGAAAGAGCACTCAGGATATAGACTAGGGTCCGGTACGGTAGGTCATGCGCATATATGTAGTATGACGTAGGGTGGGGGGAGTGTCGGAAGGGTATAAAGCACACGGGCGGTGTGCGCTCCGCAATTCGGAAAAAGCTATTGCACGGTGCACATCGGTTTGAACGACCTCGAGTTGCTGCCACCGGGTGATATGGCCAACAGGCAATGCAGTAGACGACGTCTCGATGACTTTACCTGAGGTCGCGTCATTCGGAAGTTGGAAGAAGGTCGAAGTGTGACTAGTGTGGCCAAGGAGTTCGGGATCGCTCACAACATCGTTTAACGAGTTTGGAGAGCATTTCAAATGACAGGAACAGCGGTCGGAGAGTTTAGCAGTGGTCGTCCACGAACAACTACGCCGGCGGATGACTGGTATATTGTCCTACAGGAGAGAAGAGACAGACGGCAGACAGCGGGAGAAATCATAAGTCTCATGCAACATAAAACCGGAAGTCCACTATCGTGTTTTAATGTGGCCAGGTGGCTGCACAAAGGGATCTATTTGCACGACGACCAGTACGGTATGTGTCATTAACGCCTGCTCATCGGTGACGGTGGTTTCTGTGGTGCCAGAAACACACGAACTGGACACATCAGCAATGGGGTAGAGTTCTCTTTACGGATGAGAGCCGATTTAGTGTCACGAGTGATTCTGGACGTATACACATCTGGAGAGGGTAGGTAACACGCAATCACCCCTCCAACATCATCGAAAGGGATCGGTTTGGAAGTTGCGGAGTTCTCGTTTGGGGCGGTATCATGCTTGGTAGCCGTAGTGACCTCCACATCTTCCAAGAAGGTTCAGTCACTGACCGCTATTGTACCGAGGTTCTCCTGCCTCATGTGCGTCTCTTTAGAGAGGCTGTGCGTCCTGAGTTCCTCTTCATGGACGACAACGCTACACCTCATCGTACAGTGGCTGTCGCAGAGCTGTTGGAGTGAAGATATTCAACGCATGGATTGGCCCGCAATGTCCCCGGACCTCAATCCAATCGAAAACGTGTTGGACCTTCTCTGGAGACGCTTGGCAACACGTCACCAGCCGCCAGCAACGATTCCGCAGCTGCGATTGGCGCTACAAGAGGAATGTGCCGCGATGCCTCAACAGCTCCTCGACAAACTAGTCTTCAGCATGGACAGACGTTGTAAATCGTGCAACGCAGTCAGGGGTGATCATATACCCTACTAAAGACTGGATTTTTCTTGGCAGCCGCCTGTCGCATGGACGTTTCTGTCTTCTATCCATTTGTGATCGAAGCTGCGTTTTCAATAAGGTGCCTTTGCATCTACTAGATTCCTTTTTTGGACGGTTTTGCTCACTTGTCCCATTTTCTTACATCTTGGGGATCTTATAGTATGATTTGTGTCGGTGTGGAGCACTTCTGCACGACGTTACATTCGAAAAACCGCCCCGTTATTAATGTTTGAACGCTAGTGTAGTTACTGAGATCATCAATACCACCTATTTGTTTTTGTAGCAGGATCATTCTAGGATTGTTCCAATCCACAGGAATCTTCCCTTTATTGAGACATCTAGAGAAAACATTGGCGAGTGTAGTTACAATTTCTCCAATTGCTTCTTGTATAATGTTCACGGTAATTCCATCTGCTTCAAGAGCTTTTACTCATTCCATGTTCTTAAATGCATGTATAACTTCTATATGCATACATTTAAGAACATGGAATGAGGAGAGCTGGAGGAACATTGCTACTGTTTACCTTTCGTAACGTCTAGAGTAGATGTATTATTCCTTTCACATAGTTTTCAGTAGAAATTTTTCACTCGTGTCAACATTTTCCCTCTAATTCTTGTTGCAGTGCCATAATCTGTTTTCTTAATTTACTGAGATGCCCATTAGCTCTCCTCAGGCTTTGGCTGTTTTCAAGTGCTTTTCTCACTACTTCACAGTTCAATTTCCTTACGTCTTCAGTGATAGTTTTTCGTACTCTCTTGCATAACTCTATATATTACACTTTAGAAGATACTTTTTTATTTGCCCTCATCTCCATTCTCGTTTGTATCAGTATTTCTGTTTTTCCCTGACATTTTATTCATGTTCAACTTGTTCAAAGCACCACCTATTTTTGTTGCTGTTTCCATAACATCCTACATTAGTCTTCTATTAACTTCAGAGACATCTACTTCTTCTGATGTTAGATCTTCAAGAGTGGAGAATCTATGCCTCAGTTCCCATTTGAAGGTATTACGATGTTTTCTATGGTCGATCATGCCAATATATTTTGTTTGTTTTCTGTGCTTGCCATGTTCGAGTTTAGTGCTGTAGTGCATCTTACATCTCACCATTATCTGAACACTGTCTGTGTTGAATCTATTCAGCACACTACAGTCTTCAATGAAAAATTTCTTGTTGCACATAATAAAATCAATTTCACTTGTCATTCGTTTGAGATGCTTCAATTTCTGTTTCTTATGTGTTTTTTTCTGGGAAAAGGAATTCATGATAAATGTCCTTTCTGCCTCTGCAAACTCTACGAAAGTATTTCCAAGCTTGTTTCTATTCCTATATCCGAAGTTACCTACCGAAGTTTCATTCTGTTGCTGATGCTCTATTTTCGCATTGAAATCACCAATAATGATCTGCAAATGCTGCTTGCCTTTATTTAGATGCCGAATTTCTTTGTAAGATTACTCAACTTCTTCCTCAGATGACTTGTGGTTGGCGCGTATGCTTGAATAATCTGAGCCTGGTATCTTTTTGAGAGTTGGATGACGAATCTAGCAGCTGTGTCCGAGAAACTTTCAACTTCTAGAACATTGTCCTTCCGTTTCTTGTTTATTATAAATCCAGCACCAATAATTCTTCCAGTATCTGTCCCACGATAGTAGAAGAGATGTCTGCTTTTCAGTTCAATAAGATCTCCTTTTCTTCTTACCTCACTTCTCCCGATAATGTCCCACTTGATCCTTTGTAGTTTGTATTCACGGAAGTGATAAGCGATAGGTGTCGCTTATGTGCTTCTGTTGAACCAAAATAACCCACACTGTGCAGCTCTCTGTGGTACTAACCGAGCCATTATGAAATAATTTTCTGTTTCAGCAGAGATGGGAATAGCAGAAGAACTGGATTTCTTATTGTTTCTTATCATTGCTCTTCTGTTACTTTCCGTCAGTTTGCCTTGCTGAACTTTTTTTACTGTAACTGCACCGTTCAACTGCCATCTCTTCAGGATATCATTTACTCTTTATTTTGGTATATTTAGTTTAGCTGTAATGCTCCGCATGAAAGCGTCCCTCAAATCACACCACATTCCCAGTCCACGCTGGAACTGGGAATGTTCACGTCCAGGTGACATATGCGCTTCAAAGCCATGGATAACACACAGTACGTATCAGCTTTATAAACGTACCTTCTTACTGACAGGGCACCTTCCTGCGAAAATGTTCTTCGCACTAGGCAAATTACTGGTAATGTCCGAATACTTTTGATAATGCAGTGTATATCTCTTGCAATCCCGTGAGAAGTTTTATTATTATTGGTGATCAGAGACGTTATAAGGATATGGAACAAGTTTGACCATATTTTGCAAGGCAAAATAATCGGAAGGCTGCAATCAGGACAATCACACACTGCCGTCTTTAGAGTACTGAACGTGCCGTAAATTGTTATCTCCAGACTTTGGAAAAAGTTCTACGATACAAAAGAGTTTAGACGCCAATAATTACAAGGTCGTCTAAGAGCCACAACCCTTCAGCAGGACAGTTATCTTGCATTAAATGTACGACGTCATAAGACGACATCTGCTAGCCAACTCTCTGAAAAGCTTGTGGCCACCTCAAGACCAAGAATTTCATGACAAACTATTCACAGGAGGTTCAGGTCATCTGGTTTTCTATGTCAGATTTCCATTAGTTTCTGCCCCGTTCACCCCTGTGAAGTGAAGGACCCGTTTAGACTGTAACGTAGAACATCGAAACTGGACACTGAATGAGTGGAGCAGTGTGCTCTTCACGGGTGAACCCAGATTCGATATACAGACTGATTCCCGGCGAACCACTCTCAGAAGAGAGATGGGGAACCCGTTGAAATCTCAACAACACCAGGGAAAGGAACCAATTGGGTAGGAATCATGTTGAATGGGCGCACATAGCTTTACATCTTCGACCGAGGTACTGTAATTGCTGTGAGGCACACAAACTGGATCCTGGAACCTCATGTGAAACTTTTAAGGGTTTCAGAGCTGGAATTCAGAGAGGGTAGTGCACGCTCCGACAGAGTTCAACTGGCGGAGGACTTCATTCAATGTGAAGTTATCCAGCACCTCGAGTGGCCAGCGGGGTCTGCAGATATGAATCCGATAGAGAATGTATAGAATGTACCAGGGACGCGAATTGCATTCCTTCAGACTCCACAAAGGACCAATCCAGAGCTCTGAACTGTTATTCATCAGAAATGGGACTTGTTGCCTACAGAGCTCTTGGATGACCTGAGAAGCAGCATTAAGAGCCGATGCGAGGCTTGCGTGATTCCACATCCCTTAATAATCACGGTCCACCAGCCTTTACTCAATTTTATTTAGTCAACACGAAAGTCACTGTGTTGTTGATTTTTGTAAATTTGCGTAACTAACAATAAACCTTGTTTTATAACTCGTTTTTTGCCGCTGTGGTACTTGCAATATGTTACTACGCAAGAATTGCCAGTTTCGAGCCTTTCCAGTGATTGGTTCTTAAAATATTCACAGGTGTATGATTATGGTTAAATTTTGGTCATGAGTATTTATACACAGTCGAGTCACGTTATTGTAGCCCCCTCCTACTTTTGATGTCAACAGCACGTAGCCAGTGAAAGAAGGCGCGTGTTGTGAGCTGGCTTGGAGGGTATATAAGGTGTGCTGTAGGCAATCTGAAAACATATCACTCGTTGCTGTCATGGCTAAAAGGAGCGATTTATCAGATCTGCAAAAAGGGATGATTATCGGCTTTCGGGCCAAAGGTGGCAGTATTTATGAGACAGCGCATTTTGTGAACTGTTCACGTGCTGCTATGGTTAAAGTGTATCGTGATTAGAGAAATCGCTCCATTGCAAATAAGGGACGTGAAAATTATTGAGCAACAGATGCCATTGATGTAAGAGGTGAACGTTGGCTTCGAAGGTGCGTGAGGGCCGATCAACACGCTACAGTGTAGCAACTCACTGGCCGAATGAACCAGGGGGGCTACTGGAAGTGTGTCTAAAACGACAGTTCAGTGAAACCTGCAGCGTATGAGGCTCCGATGCAAACGGATGGTCACAGCACCTATGCTAATGAAGATGCATCGGCAGAAAAGGCTTACATTTGCACGGCAGTATCGGAACTGCCTTCTCAGATGAGTCACATTTTCTGCTTCATCGAACGGATAGACGTTGGCGTATAAGGCGAGTCGCCCGTCGCTAATTTAGGGTCACTGGTTCCAGGGAAGGGAGAGAGCCAGTGCCGTAAGACAAACACAACATCCATGCCTCACCGGGATTCGAACCCGAACCCCTTTCGAACGAATGATCAGAGGCCATCGCTTAGACCACTGCGCCACCGGGGCGGCCCTTCTTAAACTTAAACCTTTGCTGCAAGAACATAAGCTGGTGAGGGCAGCGTTATGGTCTGGGGAATGTATTTTTTTTTGGTTGGAGGTTTAACGACGATCGTGAGCAACTCAGTGGGCTATAAGCAGCCGCCCGTCCCTAATTTAAGGTCACTGGTTCCTGGGAAGGGAGAGAGCCAGTGTCATAAGACAAACACAACATCCATGCCTCACCGGGATTCGAACCCGGACCCCGTTGGGACGAATGATCAGAGATCATCGCTTAGACCACTGCGCCACCGGGGTGGCGGGGAATGTTTGCATGGCATTCCCTTGGACCATTCATACCTGTGGAAGGCACTATGGACCGAATTCGTTATGAATCCATCCTTGCAGACCACGTACACTCATACACGCTAATTGTCTTCCCTGGGGCGGATGGGATCTTCCAGCATGACAATGCGACGTGTCAGACAGCTAGAAATGTCCGGGAGTGGTTGGATGAGCAGGATAAGATTTCAAAGTACTTCCGTGGCCCCCTAATTCAGCAGACTTAAACCCTATTGAGCATCTGTGGAACCACCTTGATCGTGTTGTTCGCTCTACGAATTCTCCACCACGTACCCTCCAGAAGCTGTCAGATGCACTGCTTTCAGCAAGGCTCAACATACCTGTGAACACCTTCCAGCACCTTATTGAGTCACTCCCAGCCCATCTAGCTGCTCTTTGCGCACCACACGGCGGTGACTGGTGGTCACAATAATGTGACTCAACTGGCTATATATCAGTCTGTCTTGAACCAGTCTCCTGCACGTCACTCCCGCATGCTTTCGAATTTGATCCATCCATCTCCCACGTGGTCTGATTTTTTCTTTCAGGTCTTTGGAATGTAGTGCCTAGAATTTCGGTTATCCATCGGTGGTCCGTTCTCTCGGGAATATGTTCAGCCTACTGCCATTTCAGGGATTTTAATCGGATCTTGAATGCCTTCAGGGCCACTGGTTCCAGAAAAGGCAGAGAGGCAGCGTTGTAATACACAAACATCCATGCCTCAAAGCGATTCGAACCCAGATCCATTACGGACGAAGAGTCAGAAACCAACGCTTAGACCACTGCGCCATCAGGGCCGAAGAGTCAGAAACCAGCGCTTAGACCACTGCGCCACCAAGGCGGCCTGCTTAGCTTCTTACACATAGTGAGTGGCAGTGGTACTTGTCCAAATAATTTGGCATCTGTCTGGCTGCACATTTATTTAATTATCATTTATTTCTGAAGAGTTATTTCTTCAGGGGCTCGCCTTCTGCTCGCATGGTGCTAAGATTAAGGATCATATATGCTTCGATTTGCGCAGAGCGAAGCGTTTCATCTGAGTTTTGAAATACATCCTCAGTTGCTTGGAGGTTCTTCGTTTTGGGTGGGATAATGGTATCACACTTGAAAGTAAATAGGGAGCTGCGGGTTCGATTCCTGTTCCAGGACGATGTAATTTTGAAATTTTCTGAGTCATGTATGTGTACTCATCTATTCTTCTGTGTTTCCAAACCGACCACATACTTCTGGTAGGCAGATGTTTTCCTGATTCTTTTCAACTCTTCTTTCTACCTTTCAAAGAACTTTTGTTTTTCAATTCCAGAAAACTGACTTAAATAGGTTTGTGCAGTAGAACAATACAGGCCAACAGAGTTGTTTTAAACGTAGAAAATGCTTGGAGAAATAAAAGTGGTCGTGTTTGGGCTTTGATAAATGTTTACTTAACCTGAACGAATCAAATTAATTTTTCAGTTAAGTTGAAAGGAATGTTTTGTTTGTTTCTTTAGATATTTGAGTTTTGAATTGAAGCACTTTCTTATACAATGGGTTGTGAGAGCTCTTTGTATCAAATAGTTGTCTGCCTGCTGCATAATTTGTATAGTTTATTTCTCATTATGCCCATTTCATTTTTATGTTCATATTAGACTTTTATTTCTCTAAATAGATCACAAAATAAAAAGAATTGTGTTAATTTGAGTATTTGCATTGCATTTAGAGTTCCGTTTTTATCCTGTAATATTCAATGTATTGTTTCCTTTTACCATCTGCAAGCTCAGAGGAAGATTTCACTGCAACCATGTTCTTTCCTGACATACCCGAGATCCGGAGGCTTGTGTTGACAGAGGAGCAGCTATCAGAAAATGGATATCCTCTTGAAGCAGAGTTGTTAGGGCAGTTTAATCAGGATGCCACGAGGCAATATAGCAGATGTAGTAGTCAGTACGTTCTCACGGACCAAAATGCTAAATGCATTTTTCATCCAGAAAAGCCCATTAATATAGGAGCTAAACATAGGATGTATCCGTGTTGTAACCAACTGGCATGTAGTCAAGGTTGCAAGTTCGAAAATTATCATGTCAGTTCTATTAAAGTGTGTGACATTCCTTTTGCTGCAACGGTTGCTTTGCCATACCCTTATTACAATCCTGCATTTGCACTTACCACAGAAATGTGCTACACTACAAAGGGTCTCGAGGTTGCAAAAGTTTTACTAGTTTCCCTAGATAAGAAGGTCGTTGTCCAAACTTTTGTGCGACGTAAAAATTGGATCATCGACTTTAACACACGTTACAGTGGAGTAACTGCTGAAGATTTGGAAAATGTCCCCGTGACCCTTGAACAAATGCAGAAGCTAATGCTAGAATTAATCAATAGTAGTACAGTACTTATTGGACATGCCCTCGATAACGATTTAAAGGCTCTTGGTATTGTGAACAGGTCTGTTGTAGATACCAGTATCCTTTTCTCACATCAGACAAATTCCTTGATGAAAGTACCTTTAAAAACGCTGGCTGCTCAGCTCTTGCACAAACGGATTCAGGACTTACGTAAGTGTCGAAAATGCCGTAACTTGTGTTGAACTTCTGGAACATGCAGTTCAGGTAGAAAGAAGTGTTAGGAGGTAATATGCATTACCTACATCAACGTGCAGTAATTGCTTTAAATTGGAAGCAAGCATTGATTGCATTAGCTCCATTCAACGATGTTTCTTAGTTCAGTAAGAAATAAAAAAGAAAGCACACTTTAAACCCATTCGAGTTAATTTGAGACCTGCATACGCACTTGACTACCAAAAACCTTTACAAAGTTTTAGCAGTTTCCGTAAAAGGTCGCCATAAATATTTTTGTAAGGTCCCGAAAAATAGGCATTGTGCGCAGTTGTGATGTGTAGTGGATACGAGAGCCTTGCTCCCACATAGGATGAATTCGTTGAAGAAACTTCAGAACGCAGCTGATTGGGTGACACACATGCTGTTGAACTATTGGAATATAAGCTTAATTAAAAAGAAGCCGGCTGAACTTTTATTTCTGTAAAAAATTTATTCTTACGTTCAAAAATCTCATGGAAGCATGTTCTTTTAATGGAACATAGGTATCTCTAGTTGTTATTTAAAAGTGTTAATTGAAAATCGATGCATCAAAAGGTGTAAGATGACAAGCATCGTGTATCGAAAGATGTAAGATGACAAGCATCGTGTATGGAAAATAGATGCATCAAAAGGTGTAAGATGAGAAGATTTTAGTGAAGAGATCCATTGTACAGAATCAGTATTATTTGCAAAATCAGTATTATTTGTAAAATTATTTCATTGTGTATCATATTTTGAGTGCTTCTTTTCTATTGTGTCTATTTGTGTTGTTACATTTCAATAATTATCATCTTTGTGCTGTGTAGTTTAGTATAATGCGCATTAAATGCGTAACGTTATTCTTTCATTGTAAATTTGTAATTGATTAGCAGGGTTCCTCTCGTCTTTTTTTAAAATGTCTAACTTTTTTTTTGCGAGAGACAGAGTGGGAACCCTATATGAACTAAGTATTTGAATAAAATCACATTAAAAAAAACAGTTGCTACTTTCATTACAGCATGATTTTCTTCAACAGTTTTCTATTATTTATGCTTGAACTAAAAATTACTCTACAGTATTTAGGCACATCTTACTTGATCACATTTTACACATTAGCGTTCAAGATAATTTATTCACCAGTGCATAATGAAAAAAATATATTAATATCCTTATGCTTCTCTCAAGGAATAAAAAAAGGAAAGCTATGAACATGCTTGAGGTAGGGAGGATAACACCAGAGTCCCTCGACAACAATGACCATATTCTTTATTAATCATGGAATTCCAGCACTCTTAATTTTCTGTCGCTATAACCTTGACGGACTAGTTTTTGGGTTACACAACTGCGGTCTTATCAGTTATTTCACGTTGCAACATTGCAACGTGAAATAACTGATAAGTCCGTTTTAAGCATGAAGCAGCCAAAAGCTCATTGCACACTTAGATCCTTCTGGTTTTACACAGATGAAAATGAAATGTATCATGCACTTCCTGAAGTCTTTGTTTCGAATTAACGTTTTCATTACATTGTGACTGCAGAGATTAAAGCAACAGCAACAACGGAAAAATTCAAGTGGTGGTTTTAAAAAACACTCCAAAGCTGTTTTTGCCGCCCTGTGGCGCAGCAGTCTGAGCGCTGGCTTACGATCTCTCGTCCGAGAAGGGTCCGGTTTCGAATCCCGGTTGGGCATGGATGCTATGTTTGTCTTACGGCGCTGGCTCTCTCCCTTCCCTGGAACCAGTGACCCTAAATTAATCAATAGTAGTACAGTACTTACTGAGATGTCCCTTTCCTATCTTTAGGCTTTGGTTGTTTTCAATTGCTTTCCTCACTAGTTCACAGTGGAATTTCCTTACGTCTTCAGTGATACTTTTTCGTACTGTCTTGCATAGCTCTATATATTCCACTTCTGGGTCTTTTCCTGTTCTTTTCAGAAATATCCACTTCTTCCGATGTTAGGGTGACTGTTTATAAGCACATTGAGTTGCTCACGGTGGTCGTTAAACCTAAAATAAAAAGTTTTTTTTTTTTAATGCAACATACAATTTAGTTTCTAGTTAAGAAAGTTGACTACTTTTGTATGATATGTTTTTGTTCCAAGTAATTTCACACAAACATGATTTAATACTTTATTCAAAAATATTTACTGCACCAATCTGGATGACCTTCATTTTGGCAGACAGAAAAACACATATACATAGGTCACGATGTCAGTCGCATTTATCGCAATCTGCGAATTTTTTCAAAGTAGCTGGCTGTAAAAAATATTTGGAGATTTTTTGTGGCGATGCTGTGTACAGGTTTACAGCCTAGTATACCTGGCGTTTTGATCATTTTGAGATTGGGAAAAAGAGAAGGAAGCGATTTCTTTTATACACCCGACTACAATTTTTAAATATTCAGCAGTAACAAATGCTGTGAAAAATAAATAATTCACATTAATTTGTATAATTCTTAAAACTAGCTCCGAGTAATCTAGAAATATGGAGAGGGAGCTTTATTTTTTGGTGAATAAAGTGGCGAATGAAATTACAGAGCTAGAGCAACCCGTGCAGATAGATAGATATCATCATCAATGTCAACCATTATCAATCCACTGCTGGACGAAGGTCTCCCCAAGTTTCCTCCACAACGGTCTCCCTTGTGCCAGTCTCCTCCATGTCACTCCCGCATACTTTCGAATTTCATCCACCCATCGCCCATGTGGTCTTCTTCTGGGTCTTTTCCTGTCCCTTGGAATCCAATCTAAAATTTCGGCTGTCCGTCGATGGTCTGTTCTTCTGGCAGTATGTCCAGCCCATTGCCATTTCAGGGATTTAACTCTGACCGTGATGTCTTCCACTCTTGTCATTTTTTTGGGATTCACGATTTCCTCTTCTTATCTCTCCTGGTTACACCAAGCATGCACCTCTCCATGCTACTTTGAGTTGACTGCAGCCTTTGTATGTCTCTTTTAGTTAAGGTCTACGTCTCTGCACCATACGTAAGCACTGGAAGGATGCATTGATCAAACACTGTTCTTTTAAGCCATAATGGCATATTGCTCTTGAAGATTATGCTGTTTCTTCCAAAAGCTCTCCAGGGAAATTTTGTACGCCGATTAATTTCTTCATCAACGTGACCCTCACTTGATATCTGCTGTCCAAGATAAACGTACGTGTCTGTTATCTCCAGCTTTTCTCCATTAATCAATAAATCTTCATTTCTTGTAAAAGCATTGAACATCACTTTTGTCTTCTGAAAGTTCATTTTTAATTCCACTTCTTTACTCTTGTCAGCAAGTTCCTGGATCATACTCTGCAGCTCTGATGGGGTAGTTGCAAAAATGACTACGTCATCAGCAAAAGGAAGGTGGGTTAGATAATCACCATTAATTTTTATCCCTTTGCTTTCCCAGTTCAGTGATTGAAAGACATTTTCCAATGTTACATTAAAGAGCTTCGGAAATATGGTGTCAACTTGTCTCTTTCCAATTTTTATGTGTGTTGTATTTTCAAACAGCCGAATCTTTGCACTTGCATTTTCATAGATGTTATTAATAATATAAACGTATGCATCTTCAATACCGCAGGATTTCAGAGCCATTGTAACTGCTGATGATTTCACCGAATCAAAGGCTTTTTCATAATCGATAAAAGCCATGCACAATGGAAGTTCATATTCCCTTGCTCTTTCATTTAGTTCTCTCAGTACGTGGATATGATCTATTGTGCTGTAGCCACTCCTGAATCCAGCTTGTTCTCTCGGTTGAGCCATGTCCAGTGTCACCTTCAAGCGGTGTGAAAGAACTTTAGTGAAGATTTTATAAACCACTGATAGGATGCTGATAGGTCTGTAGTTCCTGAGATACTCAATGTCACCTTTTTTATGTAGCAGGATCATTGTAGCGGTGTTCCAATCATCAGGAATCTTCCCTTCATTAAGGCATCGAGTGAAAATTTGGACGAGTACTGTTACGATTTCTCCACTTGCTTCTTGTATGATGTCTACAGAGATTCCACCTTCTCCTGGAACTTTTCCCCGTTTCATGTTCTTGATTGCATGTGCAACTTCTGCTGGGAGGACTGGAAGAACTCTGGTACTGGTACCTTTCATGATGTCTGGAGTACATGTATCATCCCTTTCATATATTTTGGAGTAGAAATCTTTCACTCTTGTCAAAATTTCGCTTCTATTTCTTGTTACAGAACCATCTCCTCTTCTCAGTGCCATAATTTGTTTTCTTCCCTTACTGAGATGTCCTTTTGCTATTTTTAGGCTTTGGTTGCTTTCAATTGCTTTCCTCACTAGTTCACAGTTGAATTTCCTTACGTCTTCAGTGATACTTTTTCGTACGGTCTTGCATAGCTCTATATATTCCACTTTGGAAGTCACATCTTCTTTAGTTGTCCTCATCTCTCTTCTTTTTTGCATCAACATTTTGTTTTTTCCTGATAATTTGTTCACATGCAATTTGTTCTTAGACCCAGATAATTTTGTTGCTGTTTTCATAAGAGCTTTGGTTACTTTTCTGTTAACTTCAGAAATATCCACTTCTTCCGATGTTAGGCCTTCTAAAACAGAGAATCTGTTCTTCAGTTCCTACTTGAAGGTATTATGGTGTTTTTTAAGGTTGGTTATGTCAATACATCTTGTTTGTCTTATGAGCTTGCCACGTTCGAGTTTAGTGTTGAGGTGCATCTTATATCTCACCAATCTATGGTCACTACCTGTGTTGAACTTGTTTAGCACGCTGCAGTCTTCTAGGAATGAATTTTTTGTTACACATAATAAATTCAATTTCACTTGTCATCAAATTTGGATGTATCCATGTCCATTTCCTTTGTGGCTTTTTCTTGAAAAACGAGTTTTAGATGAAAGACCCTTCTGCCTCTTTAAACTCAAGGAGAGTATTTCCACGCTGGTTTCTGTTGCCGTGACCGAATTTACCTTCTGGAGTATCATTCTGTTGTCGTTGCCCTATTTTTGCATTGTAATCTGCCATAATTATCTTCAAGTGCTGCTTACCTTTATTATTTAGATGACGAATTTCCTCCTAAAATTCTTTAATTTCTTCTTTAGGATGACTTGTGGAGGGTGCATAAGTTTGAATAATCTGAGCCTTGTATCTTCTCGAGAGTTGCATAACGAGTCGTGCAGCTTTGTCAGAGGAACTTTCAACTTCTGCAGCTTTGTCAGAGGAACTTTCAACTTCTGCAGCTTTATCCTCCAGTTTCTTTTTTATAATAAATCCAACACCACTAGTTCTGCCTGTATCTGTCCAACGATAGTAGACGAGATGTCCACTTTTCAGTTCAATGAGATCTTCTCCTTTCTCCTTACCTCGCTTAGCCCGACGATGTCCCACTTAATCCTTTGTAGTTCCTCTTCCAATTCAAGAAGCCTTGAATCAGAAGATAGGGAGCGTCCATTATACGTAGCCAAGGTCAGAATCAGATGGTAGCCTAATCCGGTCCTCCGGGGATTCTGAGCACCCTCTGCCTTCCTGTCGCACTGGCCGCTGCCTTGGCCAGGTATATTCCAGCTGCTGGCTGCTGAGGGCCAAGATTTAAGTTGTGGAGTCATTTTGGAGGGGTTTGGCAATACCTCACCAGGCTGGCCAAGCGGGTTGGTGAGTGTGGGGTAGCATTTCCTCTAATCCCGATGGTATTGTTATACCGCTGTTGGCGGTCGTCAGAGCCCCTTTAGTGGGAACAGGATTCACCACGAGAAGGCGGGGTTGACATTTGTCAAGAAAAGGCTGTGATGTTACGCATCACCTGACCTTACATTCCAGATAGATATATACAAACATGGGATGTAAGGTCAGGTGATGCGTAACATCACAGCCTCTCCTTGACAAATGTCAACCCCGCCTTCTCGTGGTACATCCTGTTCCCACTAAAGGGGCCCTGACGACCGCCAATAGCGGTATTACTATACCATAGGGATTAGAGGAAATGCTATACCACACTCACCAACCCGCTTGGCCAGCCTGGTGAGTTATTGCCAAACCCTCCAAAATGACTCCACAACTTAAATCTTGGCCCTCAGTCGCCAGCAGCTGGAATATACCTGGCCAAGGCAGCGGCCAGTGCGACAGGAAGGCAGAGGGTGCTCAGAATCCCCGGAGGACCGGACTAGGCTACCATCTGATGCTGACCTTGGCAACGTATAACGGACGCTACCTATCTTCTGATTCAAGGCTTCTTGAATTGGAAGAGGAACTACAAAGGATCAAGTGGGACATCGTCTGGCTAAGTTAGGTAAGGAGAAGATCTCATTGAACTGAAAAGTGGACATCTCTTCTACTATCGTGGGACAAATACTGGCAGAACTAGTGGTGTTGGATTTATAATAAACAAGAAACTGAAGGATAAAGTTGTAGAAGTTGAAAGTTCTTCTGACAGAGCTGCACGACTCGTTATCCAACTCTCGAGAAGATACCAGGCTCAGATTATTCAAACTTATGCACCCACCACAAGTCATGCTGAAGAAAAAATTGAAAAATTTTATGAGGAAATTCGTGATCTAAATAATAAAGGTAAGCAGCACTTGAAGATAATTATGGGAGATTTTAATGCAAAAATAGGGCAACGGCAACAGAATGAAACTTCAGTAGGTAAATTCGGTCACGGCAACAGAAACCAGCGTGGAAATACTCTCGTAGAGTTTGCAGAGGCAGAAGGGTTTTTCATCTTGAACTCCTTTTTCAAGAAAAAGCCACACAGGAAATGGACATGGAGACATCCAAATGGGACGAGAAGTGAAATTGATTTTATTATGTGTAACAAAAAATTCGTCATAGAAGACTGCAGTGTGCTAAACAAGTTCAACACAGGCAGTGACCATAGATTAGTGAGATGTAAGATGCACCTGAACAGTAAACTCGAACGTAGCAAGCTCATAAGACAAACAAAATGTATTGACATAACCAACCTTAAAAAACACCATAATACCTTCAAATTGGAACTGAAGAACAGATTCTCTGCTGTAGAAGGCCTAACATCGGAAGAAGTGGATATTTCTGAAGTTAACAGAAAAGTAACCAAAGCTCTTATGGAAACAGCAACAAAATTAGCTGGGTCTGAGAACAAATTGCATGTGAACAAATTATCAGGAAAAACCAAAATGTCGATGCAAAAAAGAAGAGTGATGAGGACAACTAAAGAAGATGTGTCTTCCAAAGTGAAATATATAGAGCTATGCAAGACAGTAAAGTATCACTGAAGACGTAAGGAAATTCAACTGTGAACTAGTAAGGAAAGCAATTGAAAACAACCAAAGCCTAAAGATAGCAAAGGGACATCTCAGTAAGGGGAAAAACAGATTATGGCACTGAGAAGAGGAGATGGTTCTGTAACAAGAAATAGAGGCGAAATTTTGACAAGAGTGAAAGATTTCTACTCCAAATTATATGAAAGGGATGATACATGTACTCCAGACATCATGAAAGGTACCAGTACCAGAGTTCTTCCACTCCTTCCAGCAGAAGTTTGCACATGCAATCAAGAACATGAAGCGGGGAAAAGCTCCAGGAGAAGATGGGATTACTGTAGACATCATACAAGAAGCAAGTGGAGAAATCGAAACAGTACTCGCCCAAATTTTCACTCGATGACTTAATGAAGGGAAAATTCCTGAGGATTGGAACAACGCTACAATGATCTTGCTACATAAAAAAGGTGACATTGAGGATCTCTGGAACTACAGACCTATCAGTGGTTTATAAAATCTTCACTAAAGTTCTTTCACACCGCTTGAAGGTGACACTGGACATGGCTCAACCGAGAGAACAAGCTGGATTCAGGAGTGGCTACAGCACCATAGATCATATCTACGAAAGAGCGAGGGAATATGAACTTCCATTGTTTATGGCTTTTATCGATTATGAAAAAGCCTTTGATTCGGTGAAACCATCAGCAGTTGCAATGGCTCTGAAATCCTGCGGTATTGAAGATGCATACATTAATATTATTAATAACATCTATGAAAATGCAAGTGCAAAGATTCGGCTGTTTGAAAATACAACACACATAAAAATTGGAAAAGGAGTGAGACAAGGTGACACCATATCTCCGAATCTCTTTAATGCAACATTGGAAAATGTCTTTCAATCACTGAACTGGGAAAACAAAGGGATAAAGATTAATGGAGATCATCTAACCCACCTTCGTTTTGCTGATGACATAGTCATTTTTGCAACTACCCCATCAGGGCTGCAGAGTATGATCCAGGAACTTGCTGACAAGAGTAAAGAAGTGGGATCAAAAATGAACTTTCAGAAGACAAAAGTGATGTTCAATGCTTTTACAAGAAATGAAGATTTATCGATTGATGGAGAAAAGCTGGAGATAACGGACACGTACGTTTATCTTGGACAGCAGATATCAAGTGAGGGTCACATGGGTGAAGAAATTAATCGGCGTACAAAACTTGCCTGGAGAGCTTTGGAAGAAACAGCATAATTTTCAAGAGCAATATGCCATTATGTCTTAAAGGAAAAGTGTTTGATCAATGCATAATTCCAGTGCTTACGTATGGTGCAGAGACGTGGACCTTAACTAAAAGAGACATACAAAGGCTGCAGACAACTCAAAGGGGCATGGAGAGGTGCATGCTTGGTGTAACCAGGAGAGATAAGAAGAGGAACACGTGGATCCGAAAAATGACAAGAGTGGAAGGCATCATGATCAGAGTTAAATCCCTGAAATGGCAATGGGCTGGACATACTGCCAGAAGAACAGACCATCGACGGACAGCCGAAATTTTAGATTGGATTCCAAGGGACAGGAAAAGACCCAGAAGAAGACCACATGGAAGATGGGTGGATGAAATTCGAAAGTATGCGGGAGTGACATGGAGGAGACTGGCACAAGACAGACCGTTGTGGAGGAAACTTGGGGAGACCTTCGTCCAGCAGTGGGTTGATAATGGTGGACAATGATGATGATGATATACAAACATATTTACTATGTTCACTAACACATGTAACAGAGGCGATAATGTAACTAAGCGATAACTTCTCATCATTCTTTCGAAATGGGTCCGGGTTCGAACCCCGTTAGGCGTGGATGTTGCGTTTGCCTTACGGTACTGGCTCTTACCCTTTCCTGAAACCAGTGGTCCCAATGAGTTTCTCACGAAGTTCGTTAACCCTCCCAATTATCAAAGTAGGGAGGGAATTTCATCTTGACAAAGAGCTCCTCATAATCCATGCCAATTTTATATTGTCCAAAAAACGACTCCAATTAACAAATATTCACGTTTTTTTCACATAAGTAACACATGTAACTTTCCTCTAACAATTTTAAATTATTGAAGAACCATATTAAATTTAAAATAAACTGAAAACCCCTAATAAAGCTCACTAGGGCTGGACCTCTTCTTTTCTTTTTTTTTTTTTTTTTTTAAAAAGAGTATCTTTAAACTTTCGGGATCTTTTAAGTGACTTTGCACGTGTCCATGAGAATAAAGTTAAATGCATTTGATTAGTTGACAAGTGTGACATGGTTTGATTTCAGTTATGGTTTGTTCCTCAATACTCTCATTACACTGTGCTCGCAATGCACCTGGAAATTTATTTCCCTTTTCTCCAGTCCTCGAAAGTCCTTAATTTTTAACACGTCTTTTGTAAAAAAAGATCGTGCTTATGTTATCGGTTTGTCCGTCGGTCCGTCCGTCCGTTTGTCTGTACCCTCGGTATCTCTGCAACTATTAGTCCGATTTGAAAAATTCCTTTTGCATTCGAAAGCTTGAAATATGCGAATGATGATCCTTCATTTCGTTTTTTTACGATGCAAAATTTCGCCGCTAGAGGGCGTAAATGCAGATGATGTCGAATTCAAAAATAAGTTTTATTCCACATATTTGCTTCTAAACATCCGATTGAAAAAAATATTTTATTTTTCGATTCCATTTATGTCGAAGAGTATCTTGGATATAGTTTCTTTTTCAAATTACGCATAGATTTTCCGCTAGGGGCGTGAAAGTAAATTGCATTTTTTCTGATAACTCTTCTTCTAAAACTACGATTTGAAAATTTTTTTTTCAGCGGATGCATCTCCTGATGCACAATCTTTTGCATATAATTTCGAATTTTTGGTAAAGGATACTTTGGCCACCAGGGGACGTAAGTGTTAATTTTCGTTTCTGATGTATTTTTCATAAAATCTGAGCTTCTAAAATATCGATTGAAAATATTCTTTAGTGGACTGATGGCACTCACATCGATAAACCATTTCGGAATATTTTCTTCCTAAAATATTCCACACTTTCTCCTCCAGGGGAAAGTATATCTTATTTTTGTCAATATCTCGACTTCTAGGAGTCCGATTTGAAAAATTCCTTTGTTGGAAAGTGTTTTCCGTGTGACATGTTTTTCATATAATTTCAAAATTTTTAAGTAATTCATAGACTTTCCGCTAGGGGGCGTAAAGGTAAATTGCATTTCCTCCTATATCTCTGCTTCTAAGTCTCCGATCTGAAAAATTCTTTCTGCACCTGATACAGCTCCTGATAGAAAATGGTTTGCACATAATTTCTAATTTTTGTAAAAAAACTGCTTTGGCCACCGGGGCGTAAACCTTAATTTCCGCTTCTGATGTATTTGCAGCATAAATGAGCTTCTAAATTCTCGATTGAATATAACATCGTTTGTAGACCGATACTACTCATGTCGACAAATCTTTTAGAAACATTTTCTTCTGAAAATAGTGCACCGCTTCTACGCCAGGGGGCCTAGATGTACATCTTATTTTTGTCAATATCTCTACTTCTAAGAGTACGATTTGAAAAATTCCTTCCTCGTTGGATAGTGTTTCCGATGCGAAATATTTTCCCTATAAATTCAAAATTTTCAAGTAAATCATGGACTTTCCGCTAGGGGGCGTATAGGTAAGTTGCTTTTTCCCCTATATCTGGACTTCTAAATCTAAGATCTGAAATTCTTTCTGCACCGGATACAGCTCCTGACGGGAAATCGTTTGCACGTAATTTGAAATTTTTAAAAAAAAATTATTCTGCCACCAGGTGGCGTAAGCCCCAATTTCCTCTTCTGATGTATTTGCAGCAAAATATGAGCTTCTAAAATTTCGTTTGAAAAATAATCTTTTATGGACCGGTACTGCTCATGTCGACAAACATTTTAGGAACATTTTCTTCTTGAAATAATACATGGTTTCTACGCCAGGGGGCGTAGATGTATATCTTATTTTTGACAATATCTCTACTTCTAAAAGTCCGATTTGAAAAATTCCTTCTTTATTGGATAGTGTTTCCGATGCGAAATGCTTTTCCTATAAATTCAAAATTTTCAAGTAAATCATGGACTTTTCCGCTAATTCGCACAATGGTAAATTGCGTTTTCTGCTACTAAAACTCCGATTTGAAAACTTTTTTCTGTATCGCATACAAGACCTGACGGAAAATATTTTTCACATAATTTCTAAAGTTTGGTAAAGAATGGTTTGACCACTAGGGGTCATGAGTGTTAATTTCTATTTCTGATGTATTTGTAACAAAATCTGGGCTCCTGAAAACTCGACTAAATTTTTTTCTTGGACCGATACCGCTCATATGGATAAACCTTTTGTGAATACTTTCTTCCTAAAATAATGCATGGTTTTCCCAGCAAGGGACGTAAAGTCACATCTTATTTTTGTCAATAACTCTGTTTCTAAGAGTTCGTAAGCTCACGATACCGTTTACAGCAATATCTGAGGGATTAAATACCCGATTGGAAAAACTTCTTTCTTCCGCCTGTTACTATTGTTTTCCATACCGGTTCCATTGATTTTAAATAGCTTTCATACATTTAATTTGCGTCAGAAGGGATTCAAAGGACGTGCTTATTACACCCGAAAATTCGGTGCCATCTTTCTTGTTCATATTTTTATGAAAGGTCTGCAATTTTGTTTTTGCAATAAAAAAATATCAGGTGAATTGTTTGGATTGGTTGCACTACTTTGTTGCCTGCTGGCGATTGCATCACTTCCTTACATGCAGTGTGGACGAGATGATATTTCATGTGGCGTTGCAGTGCAAGATGTTTGAGTGCCATATTTCCTGCGACCTTGGTTCGTGGTACAGCAGTTGGAGTCACAACAGCTCGTGGAAACCCTTCCTTGTAGTCCTAGATGGCTGTTCCTTCTAACACACGCCTTCCGCACTCAAGGAAATCGATCTTTAGCCTCCTTACTGCAAACATGTGGGGAAATACATGACTGTGGATTATAGTCACATATTCCCGCACACGTAATTTAATTTAAGAGGATTAAAATTTAAAGAAGATAATACCCCGATCCCTATCTTTAGTGTAGGAAATGGTATGCACTAAGAGAAGGATTTTTTCAATACGATTTTTAGAATTAAAAATACAACTGCAAAAAAAAAAATGTGCGTCAACGCCACGGATTTATATAAAAAGTGTGGTGGAAAAAAAAAAAGGAACGACGTCAGGAAATCAAAGGGCACTAAATGGTTCATACGTGTATTGGTATCATTCCATAACTCATCTACCTGAACATAACATTCGGGCTACTCGAGTAAATTAAGTATTTAATTGACATGTACAGTCCACTTCCTGAAAAGGAAAAATTAGCAGCTATACGTGATCACCCCAAGCAATGCATTTGTGCCATAATATCACTAGTTTAGGAACGTTTCGACCCTCAGGCTAGTCTGATGCGGATACAAGTTCCAGAGATACATAAACAAAAAACCCTAACTGAGGGTACATAACAAAAACCCTTAACTGAGGTATATATTGCCGCCCCGAAATGAGGATTTCGAATAACCCACTGGATTCATTTTTATTTGTATTGGGTTGTCGGAAAAGTCAGGACGAATTTTGGGACCCGATGGCGGTTTGGCGGTTTTGGAAGTACCAGAGTCATGCGCAGCTCTGTTATCGCTATGACATTCAGCACGTGCCAGTTCTAGCTGCAGTCTAAAAGGAATAGTGAGCGATTTAGTTGATTTGCGGAGATTTGACATCAAGTTAAAGATGGAAAACCAAACTGTGCATTTTCGCCATATTTTACTGTTTTACTTCCGTAAAGGGAAGAACGCGCGTCAAGCTTGTGAAAAGTTGCGTATAGTGTACGGTGATAATACTCTACAAGAACGTCAGTGCCAGCGGTGGTTCGCAAAATTCCGTGCTGGTGATTTTGACCTCAACGGTGCTCGTCGGTCCGGGAGGCCAACCGAGGTTGATGGCGACCAAATCAAGACAATGATCGAGTCAAACCCACGTTAAACGACACAAGAGATTGCAGACACATTGCACACCCATCATTCAAGCGTTCACGATCACCTGAAGAAGCTGGGATACGTAAGCAAGCTCGATGTGTGGGTTCCTCATGAACTCAAAGAAGCTAAATTGACGGAGCGTATAAACATCTGCGATATGCTCATTAAACGTGAAGAAAACGATCCTTTTTTGAAGCGACTGATAACTGGTGACGAAAGGTGGATTGCGTACAACAATGTGCTACGCAAACGGTCTTGGTGCCGAAGTGCTGCTTCGCCTCAAACGACATCCAAAGCAGACATTCATCAGCGGAAGCTTCTGGTCTCAGTGTGTTGGGATTTTAAAGCTGTCGTGCTTTTCGAGCTCCTGTCACGGAACCAAACAATCAATTCGAATGTGTACTGTCGGCAATTGGACAGTTTGAACGAATCCATCATTCAGAAACGTCCAGATCTCGTTCATGGTAAAGGTGTTGTGTTCCATCACGAAAACGCGAGACCACACACTAGTGTGATCATCCGCCAAAAATTATTGGAGCTTGGGTGGGATGTGTTGCCCCACACAGCATACTCGCCTGACTTTGCGCCGGCAGACTTCCACTTATTTCGCTCTCTTCAAAAGTCCTTGCGTGGTATAACGTTTAATTCAGATGAGGCACTAAATCAGCACCTTGTACAGTTTTTCGCCACGAAAGACAGGTCCTTCTATGAACGAGGCATTCTGCAGCTCACTGAAAGATGGCAAAAGTTTATCGAATAAAACGTGCATTATATCATTGATTGATCTTTGTTCTTTCTATCAATAAATGACCTTTGCAAAACATGACTAAAATACGCTGACTTTTCCGATAACCCAAAAGAATTCGACACTAGTAAATTAACCTGAAATTTTTTTTTTAATTTACAAGAAATGCTGTACTTAACCAGAAATTTGCAAATTAGTGTCCAAATAAAGCTTGTGGTGTCAACAACTTTCACTAAAATCAAACAATCTGTATCAGCACAGAGCTCAGCAAATCACGAAATCTTCAACGCAAGAGAGTACTCTTTAATTATAAAGTGGCTTATATAAACCTTTATTGTTATTAATTAAATTGTTAATGACAGTTTTAAAGGTAACTTTGCTGCAAACATTGACGTAGGAGGAAATGCACAAGACACCAATGTACAATGGCCGTTCCATAAAAACTGAGAATAAAATCCCACAAAATGAAGAAACGTATGTTAATATTTTCCAAAGTACAGTGTCTTCCCTCGCATTGTATTTAACAATCCCATCGTTTTTACCAATGTACAATGGCCGTTCCATAAAAACTGAGACTAAAATCCCACAAAATGAAGAAACGTATGTTAATATTTTCCAAAGTACAGTGTCTTCCCTCGCATTGTATTTAACAATCCCATCGTTTTTACCAATGTACAATGGCCGTTCCATAAAAACTGAGAATAAAATCCCACAAAATGAAGAAACGTATGTTAATATTTTCCAAAGTACAGTGTCTTCCCTCGCATTGTATTTAACAATCCCATCGTTTTTACCAATGTACAATGGCCGTTCCATAAAAACTGTGAATAAAATCCCACAAAATGAAGAAACGTATGTTAATATTTTCCAAAGTACAGTGTCTTCACTCGCATTGTATTTAACAATCCCATCGTTTAGGCCACTTTTCAAAGCTTTAGCAAACCCCTGTATAGCTTGAATAACATCACCATCTATGTTGCATATTGCGCAACGGAACTTTTCCTTCATTGTAGGAAACAAGTAGAAATCGCACGGGGCGAGCTCATGACAGAAGGAAAGCTGTGGCATTATTTCAGTATTGCATTTCGTAAGATACGGTTAAACACAAGCAGCCACATGTGGGCGGGTGCGTTATCATGGTGTAGTATCCACTTACCAACCAGTTCCAGTCACTTAATCAATATGTGTCGTCGTAACGCTTCAAGACTGAAATATAATACCCAGCATTGACAGTAATTTGTGGACGGACGGCATGCTGAGAGATTACACCTTTATGATAAAGAAAACTTTCATCATCACCTTCCCAGCTGATTTGGTTTGGCGGACTTTTTTCGGAGGAGGCCAGCCTGTGTGTGTGTTTCCAAACAATCGTTGTGCGTATCGTGAGGGGGGTCGAAATATTGGACCCATGTTTCATCGGCAGTTACTACTGTGTTTAGAAAGTTTAGATCCTTTGCAATCATTTGTTTTCACTCATGACATACCTGAACTGTGGATAACAATATTGTTCTCTCATCAGGTGATAAGGTACCCATATGGAACACACGCAATGCAGCAGTAATTTGTCGCGTAGAATGCAGAATGCGGATGTTTTAAAAAGATAAGTTCACGCCGCTATGACTTCCCACGTCATTCGTCGTTCTTCGTGAAGGATTGCCCAAACAGTGTTAACATTACGCTCCGTAACAAAACTTTCAGGTCGACCACGCCTAGGAGCGAGTTCTGCCGACAAACGCCCTTTTTTGAAATCTTGGTGCCACCAGCTTTTTTAGCTCGTCTTTTGTAAAAACAGATCGTGCTTCTGTTATCGGTTTGTCCGTCCGTCTGTACCCACGATACCTCTGCAACTGTCAGTCTAATTTGAAAAATTCTTTTTGCATTGGGAAGCTTGAAATGCGCAAATGATGATCCTTTATTTCGTTTTTTTTACGATGTACAATTTTGTCGGGAGAGGGCGTAAATGCAGATGATGTTGAATTCAAAAATACGTTTTATTCCACATATTTGCTTCTAAACATCAGATTGAAAAAATTCTTTTATCTTTCGATTCCATTTATATCGAAGAGTATTTTAGATATAGTTACCTTTTCAAATTACGCATAGATTTTTCGCTAGGGGGCGTAAAAGTAAATTAAATTTTTCTCAATTATTCTTCTTCTAAAACTCCGATTTAAAAAAAAAAATTTCAACGGATACATCTCCTGATGGAAAATCTTTTGCATATAATTTCAAATTTTTGGTAAAGAATACTTTAGCCACCAGGAGGCGTAAGTGCTAATTTTGGCTCCTGATGTATTTGCCATAAAATCGGAGCTACTAAAATATCAATTGAAAAACTTCTTTCGTGGACTGATGCCACCCACATCGATAAACCTTTTCGGAATACTTTCTTCTTAAAATATTCTACAGTTTCTCCGCCAGGGGGCGTAGATGTACATCTTATTTTTGTCAATATCTCTACTTCTAGGAGTCTGTTTTGAAAAATTCCTTCTTTGTTGGATAGTGATTTCTGTGTGATATGTTTTTCATATAATTTCAAAATTTTCAAGTAATTCATAGACTTTCCGCTAGGGGGCGTAGCGGTAAATTGCGTTTCCCTCTATATCTCTGCTTCTAAATCTCAGATTTGAAAAATTCTTTCTGCACCGCATACAGCTCCTAATGGGAATTCGTTTGCACATAATTTCTAATTTTTGTAAGAAATGGTTTGGCCACCAGGTTGCGTAACTCTTAATTTTCGCTTCTGTTTTATTTGCAGCAAAATATGAGCTTCTACAATCTCGATTGAAAAAAAAAAAAAGTCCTTTTTTGACCGATGCTACTCATGTCGTCAAACCTTTAAGGAAAATTTTCTTTATGAAAAAAATGCTTGGTTTCTACGCCAGGGGCGTAGATGTATATCTTATTTTTTTGTCAATATCTCTACTTCTAAGAGTACGACTTGAAAAATTCCTTCTTTGTTGGAGAGTGTTTCCGATGCCAAATGTTTTTCCTATAAATTCAAAATTTTCAAGTAAATCATTGACCTTCCGCTAGGGGCACAAAGGTCAATTTGGTTTTCTGCTTTATTTCTGCTCCTAAAGCTCCGATTTGAAAAATTCTTCCTGTATCGCATACAGGACCTGATGGAAAATATTTTTCACATAATTACTAATGTTTGGTAAAAAATGGTTTAGCCACCATGGGTCATAAGTGTTAATTTCTGCTTCTGAAGTATTTGTTGCAAAATCTGGGCTCCTGAAAACTCGACTAATTTTTTTCTTGGACCGATACCGCTTGTATGGATAAACCTTTTGAGGATACTTTCTTCCTAAAATATTGCATGGTTTTCCCACCAGGGGACGTAAAGTCACATCTTATTTTTGTCGATATCTCTGTTATAAGAGTTCGTAAGCTCACGATTCCGTTTACAGCAGTATCTGAGGGATTAAGAACCCGATTGAAAATCTTCTTTCTTTCGTCAGATCTATTGTTTTCCATACCGGTTCCATTGACTTTGAATAGCTTTGATAAATTTAATTTATGTCAGAACGGATTCAAAAGACGTGCTTTTTACACCCGAAAATTCAGTGTCATTTTTCTTGTTTTTTCATTAAATCAAGTGTTTCGGGTGCCGTTTTACCCGAACGATAGCAAAGTTTTATCGTACAACGCATTTCATTTTTCAACTCTGCATTTTTTTTTGAAGGTTTAACGGCCACCGTAAGCAACTCAGAGGGCTATAGCAGTCGCCCGTCCCTAGTTTAGGGCCACTGGATCCAGGGAAGAGAGAAAGCCAGCGCCGTAAGACAAACGTAAAAATTATGCCTCCCCGGGATTCGAACCTGGACACCACTCGGACGAATGGTTATAAGCCATCACTTAGATCAGTGCGAAACCGGGGCTGATTAACTCTGAGTCTCTCACCTCCATAGCTGTTTTGCGAAATGGCGAAGTTCCTTAAACAACTGCACAATAGCAAAACCAGAATCGTATGCCATGGCTAATAACTGTTGTCATAGGTACCTCCTTAATTCAGTTAGTCGTCTGCGTGGATATTGTCGCCCTTCGCACTGTTGCCAACTCAAAAACAAACTACTCTCAGTGTTTACGGTACGGCCTTCGTAAATTTTAACGCAAATTATGACATTCTGAATGTTGTAAATTTCAAAGTGTTTTGATTGGCTGAAAAAATCTGAGATTTTGTGAGTTTAGCCTTATACAAGATTTAACGAATCACAGGAAAAATAAACCACTACCCAAATTCAGAAAATGTTCCTTTTAACGCCTTTGGAAAAATTGAAAATAAAAAAGATTCGCAACTTCTTGTGCGCTCGTACATCACCCTAAGCAACACTGATAGCAATGAAGAAACATATTTAATGTCTCCTGATAATTTCGGACTTTTTCCCGAGAAAAACATCTTTTTGCTTGTTGCTAAAGATTTTAACATAAGACTTGAATTGCCCTTTTATACGATTAGGACATTGCCTAAATTCTCTATATTTTTCAGAAGGTATTCAAAAAATTTGCTGTCTTTGGCAAGGCAAAAAAAGAAAAAAGTTTTAATAAAACCCAGATTTGGGTATTTAGTATGTGTACAAATATAACTCATATTAAAAAATAGTTACATCCAGAAAGACGTGTCGGATTGCAATGCTACTCGGGAGGAAAGTAAAGACCAGGAACAATAAATGATTAAACATTGAAACTGATATGGGCAATACTTATTGAGCTACATTCCGATAAGTAGTGTCTCTCAGCATGGCGTCGGGCCGCCATGCTTGCTCACATAGCGTGCCAGACTTCTTGGCATGGCGTTGTACAGGTTCCTAATGGTGTTTTGCGATAAGCGATTCCATGCAGCTTGAATCTTCTCACCCAGTTCCTGCAGATTGTGCGGTACGGGTGGAATGTGGATAGAGTGCCCAACAGCATCCACACATTTTCCATCGGCGATAGGTCTAGCAATGCGGCTGGCCATGGCAGAGTGTCAGTGCCTTGTAGGCAAGTTCTCGAGATAGCAGCAGCATGCCCACGACCGTTGTCCTCTTGGATAATCGCACCGGAGTGAACGTTCAGAAAAGGTAGGGCCACTGGTTGCAGGACCTCATTAACGTAACGCTCGGCTGTTAAATTGCCTGTAATGAACACCAAAGGTGATCTGGCATCGTATGCTATTGCACCCCACACTATGAAACCCACACCATGCACCAGGCTTTCTGGACGTGAGACACTCGACTACAAACCTTTCATCTTGGAGCTGACCACCTTGCCTTTACACACGGATTCGTTGGTCATCTCCTTCAAGAAAAAAGCGGGACTCTTCACTGGCGAATACCCGCTGCCATTCTGCGTGGCTCCATTACAGTCTGGCTCGTTACCGTTGCAGTCTTCGGCGACGATGTACTGTTGTTAAGGGCAGTCGTCGGACTGGACTGAGTGCGTGTAGTCCTACATCGTGCAGCTGTCTGCCAATGGTGCTGGAACTAATCGGACGATGCATGGAGGGCACCACTACTCGCTGAATATCCGCAGTCGTGGCTGTTGTGTTACTCCGCGCATGTAGGACAACCCGTCGGTCCTCTCTCGCTCCGTGGCTCGTCTAGGTCTCCCAGACCTATCCTGTCGCTCCTGCGTGCCTTGTTCTATATACTGCCGCCAACAACGTCCATGGTGATATCCGCAAGACTGGTATGGCGCGCAAAAGGGCGATAAGGGCATTCCGCTTTCCTGAGCCCGATGATGCGGACTCTCTCGAACTCCTCTAACTCCTCGAATTGCTTCCGAACTTTTCTCCGAAGCATACTTCACTTGCAAAGAATGTAACCAACGCAACAGCACCAGTCAGAATGGCAAGCACGCTCAGCGAAACGACGTTATATAGCCGGTCAGGCACAGCGCTACGACCCCTCTTTGCCTGCTTCACATGCGCGGCCTAGCGTGATACTTCAATCATTTGCATGTCTCATGATGTCAAACTTACCCACCAAGTTTCATTCCTGTCGGTTGCTTTCTTTTGGGTGCAACAATTTTTTGACGATGAGTGTATATCAGCATATATTTTCAGAACAGCTATACCACTGGCTACTGAAACACAAAATAGTACACTGCTCGATTCTGATTTACCTCAAGATACTCACAAAATAACTCAATTCACTGGTAAATAAAGATCTAGTTTTTCAAGTCATATATGAAACTGATGAAGAAGAAAAAAAACTGAACTTTTTAACTGCGTAAAAACTCAGAACACCGGGTGAGAAAGTGTGAATATAATATAACATGAGCAAGATGGAATTTTTCAGTGTACTTCTTTTATGTGAATATTAAACTAGAGAGCAGCATTTTATTCACATTATAAAATTACTTATTTCAAAACAAAACAAAATTATTTTAAATGATATTGCTTCAAACAGTTGTTGTTTTCTTGTTTTGTTTCGTTGCTGCGCATGCTAGAATATCAACTCAAATTTCCTCTTGGTAAAGCCTTGCTTTCTTCTCAGCAAGATCCACAACCAGATTTGTCTTTTGTTGAATTTGCACAGCATCCACTGCTTAAATTTTCTTTCTGCTGATATCATTTAATTAGCATTTCTTCATTTTCGCTTTTCTTTCTCTTTCTTTATTCCCTCAGATAACAATAATTTTATCTATCATGCTGAAGGAACTATCAGCTTTAGGGCTATGAATGCAGAACATAAAAGCTTTTAAAGTTTTAGATTTATAATGTGACTCTCAAAATATTAATAATTTTAAACACTATGCATCAAATCTTAGAAATTTTCAAAATTCGTCACTTCCGCTTTTGGAATATACTCCCCCCCCCCCCCTTCCAGTTACCAACCTGAAATGCAAACATTTATGAAGGGAAGTAACATTTAAAAACAACATAGGTTAGTGGGAACATACCACGAAAGAAAAACTACTAATACGGGATGCGGGAGAAATCTTCGCTCCGTCGGACTTCAGTTTTGGGAAATTTTCTCCATATTTTTTAGCTGAAATACAAATATTTACGGTATAAAAAGCTGTTTAGCAACAGTAACAGTATTGAACAGAAGACACACCACGAGAAAAATTACGATTACGGGAGAAATCCTGACTCCGTGTAACTTCCCTTTTCGGAAGTTTCTAAAGATGAAAATCTCTCCTCAAACGCCCGACGAAAATGACCCAAATGATAACGAAAAACGCGAAATGCATCGAATCCGTGAAATGATCTGATGCCTGAAGATTACAGGGAAATTTTCTCGCCGTCTTAACTTCCATTCTGAAAATTGTTTCCTAAAGTTCCATTCCAAAATAATATTCAGTAAAATGATGTTTACCAACAATACTGGGAAGAGGCCACATCGCGAGATAACAGAACTTACGACTGCGAGAAAATTCTTCAGTACGTTTAACTACCGTTTCTAATAGTTTTAAAAGACAACATACTATCTTCCGACGAAAAACGACCCCTCACTACCCCCACCAATCCCCCAAAAATTATCTTTGGTTTTACATCGATCTCGAGCAATATTCCAAATGATAACAGAAAAGGGGAAGAAAGCATTTCACGTCTATAAGAATCTCATATACGTGAAATGCTTTGTTTCCAAACAAAGAATACATTTTTTCCTGCTAATCTTCATGTAAGTCAATCAATAAATTGAATACACCCTGTAAAAGAATAAATTATTTATTTGCTGCACATAAAAAGGAACAATGCTGTTTAAGTGACCAGTCTAAGGGATTTCTTCAGATATCGAATTCCACTGAAATTTTGACAAAATAGGAAAAGGCTAAAAAGATAAAAGGAAAAAAGAGACATCCTCCCAGAATTAAATTTAACTCTTAGATATTCCAAAAAGAATCTTTCATGCTCTCCCTCTGAAAAAATACCTCCGAAACTTGAACTGTTCTTCTGTCACGCTCCCCAATTTTGTTTTAAAAGGAACTGTAGTAAATATTTAATTAGCCATTAAAAACACTGTTATTTTCACCCTCCGTTTATACTCCAGCTCACAAAAAAATTGCTGACCAAAGAAACTTTATCCTCTGATATATTTGTATATCATTTTAGATACTCTTAAGAATTAAAATGTATTTCTTTTCTTTCGGATTCAAAATGATGAAACACGCAGCAGTTAGCGATCAATTTTTTTTTCTACTGGCTCGGCTCGAAACATGAGCAACCAAGAAACGGTGAATCTCCTGGCTACACTTTTACGTGATTAAACAGCAACATTACTTTCAACTGTCTTCATATCATATTGAGTTGACACAAATAAAATAAGTCCTTGATTTGGGAAAAATGATACCGTTTTATTTTCATTTCATATCATCTTGGTACGGGTAATATGCCGCAGTTCTGACTGTTTCTCTCTGAACAGGATAGGTAGGAGATATTTCTTTTCCGTCTGGTTTCTATGTTGTCGGCCATGTTCCAACGGAACATGCACAACGAAGCCCGGTGTGTGTATTTATTGAGTAGAAGCCAGTGTTTCTATAGACTTTTACTTGAAATCAGTAAAATGGAGCCAAAATATCAGTATATTAGCCATTTTTTCATTGAACTATACACCACCTCAAAAATTTAATGTACAGGCATCAAAATAAAAAAAGGAGGCACTCCCCTTAACTTTGGAACCGTTTGCCGCATATAAACAAGTAAGGTGCTGTTGGAAAGGACTCACAGGGAACTATCACATGATGCGAAGAAGCATGCTAATTAAGCTAATTAACAAGTTAGTTAGGTCGCTATCTCCGAATTTTTCCATATAAAGGATATGTTACTTTTTGCGCATTTCATTTAGCACGTGAGAAAACCCCTAAATCTTAAATATCGTCTAAATCGGATGATTCATAGCGAAGATATTTGCAAATAAATTTAAAGGGACCACCCATAAATCTACATCTGGGAAACCCACCTGGAATGCTTTCTTCCCTACAAAAGCAGCGATAATGCTGGAAAGTTTACGTCGTGCCCGAATCTCCGACAAATTGAATACAGACTACAGGTGAGCACAAGGATCATGCCCACAGTATGTACAATAACATGGACACAGCCCATCTAGGGACGGGGTTCATTTACTATTGTTGTTTTCTTTATAACAACATCATTTATTCGTGCTAATGATTTGAATTAGTGTTAGAGTAAACAGTATATATTTTTCTAATAATCGAAAATCCGAATTTGTGCAAGCTGAAATTTGTTACTAATTTTCTTGTTCCAGATCATTACTTTTTCTCGGGGCACTGTGTATTTTCACTTATCACTGAAAGCTTGTTTCCTAATAGAAAATTGAAGCAGATACAGGAAATCCGTTTTCTTAGCGTCTTTTGCAAAAACGATCGTGCTAATGTTTCTGGTTTGTCCGTCCGACAGTCTGTGGACATCATATCTCTGCAAATATTAGTCCGATGTAAAAAAAAAATATTTTTGTATTGGGAAGCTTGAAATGTGCGAATGATGATCCTTCGTTCCGTTTTTTTGTTTTGTTTTTTTATGATGAAGAATTTCGCCTCTAAATGGCGTAAGTACGGATATCGAATTCAAAATACATTTTATTCCATATATTTGATTCTAAACATCTGACTGAAAAAATACTTTTACCTTTCAATTCCATTTCTAGCAAAGACTATTTTAATTATTGTCACTTTTCCAAATTAAGCACTGATTTTCCGCTATATTGCGTAAAAATAAACTGCGTTTTATCCGATACCTCTGCTTCTAAAACTCGATTGAAAAAATTCTTTCGTTGACCGATACAACACTTTATTCTAGTATATGAGGAATTTTACGATCCACAGTTCTGTCGGTAGGTTGTGTTTGTGTACTTTTTTTGCACCTGTATCTTCGCTTCTAAACTCCCTTTTGAGAAATTACTTTTTTACTGTATGCCATTCACCACAACAGGGATGTGGATCATTTTCCTCTTTAAATAATGCACAAATTTCCCGCTAGGTGGTGTAAGGGTCAATACATTTCTCTCTTTTTTTCTCTATCTCTGTTTGCGGGAGACGTAGGTAAAATGTTATTTTTCCTTAGCAGCCCTTTTTCCTCAGCAGCCCTTTTTCCATGAAGAATATTTTAAGCCTGTTTTCAACATTTCCATTACGCAGAATTCTTCCGCTAGAAGGTGTAGAGTTATGTCACGTTCCTTTCTGTATTTGTTCTTTTAACTGTTGGATTTAAAAATCTGTTTGTCTTCGATATCCTACTATGAAAATTTTTTTGTGCGCCATTCATTATTTTTTGTAACATACGCTTTAGCCGCTGTTGGAAGTAATGTAGCTGTTTCTATTCTGGATGTTTTATCGACTGTAAACATCCGGTTAATTTTTTCTAACTGGATGTATTGACTTTGAATAATTTTGAAAAATTAAATTCGCGTCAGAAAGGATTCAAAAGATATGCTCACTACAACTGAAAATTCGGTGTCATCGTTCTTCTTATATCAAATATTTGGAAGGCACGAATATAAAAATGAGGATGTATTAGATGCACAAATAAGTTTTGAAGCATTTTAAGACAAGACAACATGTAATTTGAGAGAAAACAACAATACCTTGACGAATCAAAATATGCATCGCCATTACCTTTACCTTCCGCCAGAGTCGGGCTGCTGACGAATTCCAGCCATGAAGAATATTTCGTCGTGTGACGCAATAAAGTCGTGAACCAATGTTTGTGCTTCGTCACATGTCCGGAACCGTAAAGCAGACAAATCATGTTGCATCGATCGGAACAAGTGATTGTCTGAATGAGCTGTATCGGGACTATACGCCGGGTGCTCCAAAACGTCCTAGCCAAGCGTCAATAACGTTTTCTTGACCGTTTACGTGACATGCGCCCTAGCGTTGTCATGCAGTAATTTCACGGGAAGCAATCCTTTGCCTGTGAATGGACGTTTCAGAGAGATTTCCTGGTTCAGTCGCAGCAATTGTTGCTTGTAGCGTTCAGCAGGAACAGTTTGACCCTGTACCAATAGTTCATATAAGAGCACACTCTTCATATCCCACCAGATGAACAGCAGAACTTTCTTGCAGTGAATCTTGCGTTTCGGTGTCGACGTAGTTACTTCACAGGGATCTACCCAGTTTTGTTTTGCGTTTGGAATTGTTGTACCATATCCACTTTTCATCACCGGTAACGATTTCCCACAGGAAAGACTTTCTGTGCTTATTCAACAGATTCAAACACTTCATAACACGGTCATCCTTGTTCCTCTGGCTCAAGTCATGCGGCACCCATTTTCCTTCCCTCTTAATCTCTCCCATTGAGCGTAAACAATTGGAAATGGTTTGTTGAGTTAGCCCCAGTTGTTGAGTTAGTTTGTTTTGCGTCTGAGACGAATCTTCGTCCAGCAATGGTTGCAGTTCCTCAAGTGCAACCTTCTGCTGGATGCCTCTACGTTCTTGATTGCTAAAATCAAAATTACCTGCTTTAAACCGTCTAAACCAAAACCCACACGTGCTTTCCTATACAATATTCTCCCGCAGAACAGAACAGATCGATGCTTATGCTTTTGCAGCACTTTTTCCTTGATGAACCTCGTAACGAATGTAGTGTCGGATAAATGTAGTATCGCTTGCCATCTTTCATCTGCCAATGTGAAAGTGCGTTTGACTGTTGGGAAAACTGCTGTATCACATTTTATACTCTGGACCAGTTAAGGTCACGTGAAAACAACACGGGGGAATGTTGGATATGTAAATTAGTGGTATACGTCACGCAAAAACGCTTTAAAACTTATTTCTTCACCTAATAAAAATCAAATATAACTATAAATACGTATAAAACTGTATGCTCCTTGTCATTGGTCACGTAATACGACAACCAGTTGAATAGTCCACATTCGAGCCGGACAGCCACACGTGAATAAGGAGTCCAAGTACGTAGTCGAAATTCGGGCAGGGACTGGTTCGACCTAATGAAATAAACCTGCAAATATAGTTTTCACACATATATGTACTCTGATATATATACCATGGAATATACAAGGACTGGCCCTGATGTTAACCAACTGAATGGATAGCAGATGAATATCTACAGTATGTGCACCAAATGACCCATGACATGCTTGATGTCAAGTTTCACTTTACCAAAAACCACTATTTAAGTAAATTAATGCATTAGTACACTTAAAATGACGCAGACGCTTGAATGATGCACTGCTTCGATAATTTCTTTTCTAGCTGTCCGTGGCATTTCGGAATATATAGCACATCGATGTGTTCCAACATTGATGAGGAAAGGTTGACAACTCATTCGGAACACATCCAGAAAGCAATTCTGGAAAATGCGTTCGCAGTCTGTTACGACAGTGTTCCATACTTATTCCACGTAGTGTTCCGAATGTGTTATGTAAAAATATTGTTTTCTATCATAAAATATTTTGTGGAGGAGAGAGCATTGTTAACACATGCAGAGAGAATCGATAACACATAGACATTCCGAACACCTTGGGAACATATGAGGAACGCAATGATCACTCTTTTTTTAGAAATGGCTTTCACAAAATGCTACGATCTATTCAAAGTGTACGATCTATTCCAAGTGATTTGTTACTTGGTTTCTTCCACCTCAAAAACTCACTTTGTTTTCATATAGTTCTCGGGCTTAACACACGAATAAATGGGAACCTCTATGTCTTGTAATTTAAATTTGCACCTCTCCACGTGACAATCTAAAACAATATAATTTTCTTTGTTTGAACGTATGAACGTTTGTCCCATTTTGTCACGTACAGCGCACGTGTGTACCACTTTGCTTTATTGTCATAGAAACAGAGACCAATTTTGAACAGCTTCTGGTGTGACGCCACCTCATCTAAATCATTCTTACATGACGTCACAGATGCATTACGTCCCATGATCAAATCTTTTGAAACAGAAAAACGCTACGTCACGAATTTTGGATCTACTTTGTCGTTCATAAACGACATATGGAATTTTTCATTTAGAGTCCTATTGTATGAAATTTAATTTTAAAATTTCTCTTGTGAACCTAAAATGTTTATTTTGAAGTGTCAAATCAGTTTCTTTTCTCATTTAAGTCTAAAAATTGACAGTTCTAATAGAGTAGGTAACAGTGTCTTTTTATTATTTCATGCGTATGCTGAAGAAACATGATTGGGAACTTTCTTTTTCCTTAAACTACGAAATGATCAGAATATAACTAGATTATTTTCGCAGAGTATAACCAGACATTATTTTATTTATATTGGTAGAAGAAATCAAACAGAAAAAAGGAAAGAAAAGAAAGCATATTTTTTGTGGTTCTGCGCATGAACTACCATAATATTTTTACATTTGCAACTACAGAGTTCTAAAATTCCGAAAATGCTTTTATTATTTTAACACTTTTCTGCTATGTGGCAATAGCAAGAACAGGAGAACGTAATTGCTTGCCATCTGCGTAATTTTGTTTTTCCTTTTTTTCAGTATACATGAAACAATGCGCGCTGTAGGGCCACTATGCCTTTTATGAGAGGTTTTAAAGGACGGGAACCACTAAACAGGCTTGCTTTCAAACGATTTCTCAGAAAAATGTCGGAAATATTATTATACAACTGGCTGCAGCTTTTGTTTTTCATATATTTCATGAGCTGCCTATAGGAACATCTGATGTGCAGCGAACAAACACTGGGAAAATGCGAGCGGTTGCCGATTTTGATTGTTGAATCCCTTCCTGAACCAATAATGATTTTGTTTTCCTCCAAATAGTATAACTATGCTAATTATCCGAATTTCTTGGCGTAGAATAGAAATAAAAATTTCAGGTTTTATTTCTATTCTACACAAAGAAATTGGGATTATTAGTGTGGTTATAGTATTTGGAGTGTAATTGGTGTACGGTTCCAACTTATTAATTGCTTTTTTTTCATTGTTGCAATGTTTACGAAACATACTTTCACAGTTGGACATCACACCAAAAAAAAAACAATATATGAATATTAAAATTACACATCTTAATTCCCCCGTTATTATTGACGGGCTTTCACCTAATCAATTATAATTGATTTGCAACATTGATACTTGTTTCTGTAGTTCACTGAGATATATTTTGTTAAAACTTTATTTCTGCGAAAGTTATCTGTCCACACATTCGCCTACGGAAATGTAGCGTGACATCTAGTTTGACCTGAAGCTAGAATTAAACTAACGGTAGCTCTGCTTAGGTATTCGCTGTATTTTAACCTGAGGAAACATAGCATTAGACATAGTCTGCGGCATTGTGGGACACAGAAACAATATACAGGAGTCAGCTATGTAACTAATAAAAATGATTAAATATGTCTCTTCACAAACTACTTCGTAAGTTAAGTTATACTTGTGCAAAATTATTAATTTATAATGTTTATCATTAAAAGTTGCAATTCTGAATTTAGTATTATAATAACTAATTCCGCATCCCATGGTTATCTTTCTTGAAACCAAAATCAATATCAGTGTCACGTAGAAAATTCTCCTAAGTGTTTTAAATACTGCGGGGAAAACTGTTTTACAGTAAGTAGAGGAACATATGTTTTTTTATGCACGGCCCCTTAATCGATGTGTGCTTGAGTTTTCGCTTATATCGCAGCAAGATTTTATGCTATCACGCTGTAACTTAGGATATACTGTTTTAAAAATATTGCGCATCGAAAGGGGTATTAATGAAATATGGTCATATTCTTTTTTCATGATCATATTCCATAATTTATAATTCTCTTAATATACCAGTTCTGCCCTTGCATAAGCGGCTCATATTATCTGGGTATCTTTGTGTTTTACTTTTGCAACACCAAATCATTGTATCTGTTCACGATTAAATGATACAAATCAAAATCGAATTCCACAGTTTAACATTAGCGGCATCTTTTTCCGTAGATCACTGTACACGTATTTACTGGTCGATTTGTATGAAATGTGGAATTTAGGGGTTTTACTATGTGCTGAATAAAATGCGCGTAAAATAACATACATTTTATATGGAAACATTCGGAGATAGAGAGCTAATTAGTATGCAAATTAGCCTAATTAGCATGTTTCTTTGCATCATATGATAGTTCCATTCGAGTCCTTTCCAACAATACTTTATTTGTTCATATGCGACAAACGGTTCCAAAGTTTAGGGATCCTTTTTTTTATGTCTGTACCATTGGAAGTAATGTTAATACCAAGGAGTAATTAAGTCTACTTTTATTTAAAATAATACAAGAACTCCGCATATCACTGTTAAACATCCTATTCCCCCTCCCACTGTAAACCAGGAGGGTGGATAGGAATTCATATATGTGTGTTGGAAACTCAGACTAATGTAATCCTGGATCACTAATTATTACTGACGATCAGCTTTGTCAAATAGTGCTCACCATGAAAACTGATGTTGGTATTAGTTACGATGACATTGATCTTTTATTGTAGTCACATTTGATGGGTCCAACTTCTTGTCTTCTAAAAACAAATAGTTATAAAAATACACTTCTTAATAAACTGTACATAGTTGTTCCTAAAGAACGAGAAATCAGAGCTATACTCGAAAAAATGACCATCAACACAAATATTTTATTACAAACGTTATCATAATATTTTGGGTTTTAACAAAATTTTACACTTAATCTACAAAACATTAGAGATACTTACCTAATAGGGTGTTGGTTAGGGTTTCCAGAGGTAAGTAATTACAGCCATGCCTGCTGCAGCATGTCCACAACTCCGCTCAGGTCGTCGATCCAGTATTCACATATCTGTTATTCCGCTCTACATAATCTTAGAGAGCATCCACAGGGTTGGAATCCGGGGACTTCAAGGAACATTGGATGGTTCCCAACTTAGATGAGTGCTCCTTGACCAATGCCCTGGTGGCTGTACTGCATGGGGCTGCGCGTTCTCCGGCTGAAACAGACCATCGGTCACAGGTTGTCCGAAGGCTACGAATACGTGCAGGTGATGAGCCAGCACATAACGGTGTACCAGCTAAGGACCTCTGAAGATATACTAAGGGACCTAATGGGTCTCATGAAAATGCTCCCCAAACCACCACAGAGTCACCACCACCTTGAAGTGAGCCGGTATGGCACGACGGGGACATGTCAACATGTTGCTGACGCCATGCCCTCACCCACTCGTTAGCTCGGTGCAACTGAGAACAGGATTTATCTGATCACACGATGCGGTGTCGCTATGCTGAGGTCCAGTTCTGATGTCCTTTGTGTGCCATAGGCGGCATAACTTACAATGGGGAGCAATAAACAGCGATACAGGAGTAGGGCATCTCATCCTGTAGCCCAGCGTATGTGCGCAGTAGGAATCGCGTTACTTACTTCTCTGAGGTAAAGTGATGAACAAAGCATCAGCAGGGCAATGAAAATTCAGTTGTTCTCCGCTCTTCCAAATCCTTAGTTTTAACCTTCTTTCATGTTAGTACGGACCAGGGGTGAATCAGGAGGGTGGATAGGGATGCATCCAAAGTGATCATCACTAATTATTTGTTTGTTTATGCTGCTAAGTATGGGACTGCAACACGATAACTCAAGTCTAAAGCTACACAAATGTGTTTATGCGGTGCTAAAGGGTTAACGATACCCATGAGCAACTCGATGTTGTATAAGCAGGCCCCAGCTCATTTAGAGCCACTAGTTCCACGAAAGGGAAATAGCTAGTGTCCTAAGTCAAACACAACAACCGTGCCTCACGAGATTCGAACACGGACCCATTTTGAACTAGCGCTTAGTCCACTGCCTCGCCGGGGGCAGCCTAACCATGACCTTAGCATGACTACCTCCCGGGGTAGCTCAGCCTTCCTTAGGAAAAACTCTTCAAATGTAATAATAATTAGCACATGTCACATTTAGAAAAAAGATAGAGAAAATAATATCAGCAACACACTTCAAAACTGACCACCACCGTTGGAACACTGAATTGCTAGACTGGATACCAAAGAACGAAAAAGACATGAGAAATAGGTGGTATATCGTTGCATATCGATCTGACTCAGAGGAAAGCAGCCAGTAAAACAACTGATTCAAAAATATTTTCAATACAAGCTTTGCAAAACAATACAATTCGCAGATGAGTTTGTGCCTTTATAAGCTTTTGCAATTGTACACGGTATGCCAGTCCATTCCCCGTATTTACTACAATTACTAATTCCTGAAACGGTTTGCATTCAGTGAAATCCGTTGGAAAAGTTTAGGATCCAATAAATACCGACGTTCAAATGAAAGAATAAGAATCAAAGGAGAACAAACATTGAAAAGCAAGTCAAGCACTTTCAACTGCTTCACACTATGCAATGGGAACCAATTCCTTAGGGATCTCACTTTACTGTCACCCATGTAAGCACTTTAATCCCGTTCGTCTGAATGTATATTTTTGCGCTTCGATTAATATTTGGGAACAATTTTAACTGGAAGTTGGCGTGTTCATACAGAAGTCTAATAAATAAGTAAGCATTTTTATCGTACAAAATCACACTTGTTTCCCCCCCCTTTTCATCCACGACTTCATAACACAGGCTCAATCACAGACTAATTATTATTATTTTAGCGGAGTTCTGTAGCGGTTGGACGTCCCACTTCCCAATCCACTGTCGATACACCACTCTGCTGTGAAACTAGGACTTTTTTCATAGAATAGTAGATACAGTATGTAAAAATTCCCTCAGGTAATCTTCTCTAGATAACTGTACACTCTGACCCCTAACTGATAGCTGTACACTTTTATCAAGTACCAGTTACATACGAAGGCTGGAGATGGCATTTACCCTACACTTCCAAAAACTGAATTCGAAGCAACCAAGATTTGAGAAAATTTCATTTATGTATTTCCTATTCACATTTACAGAAAAATTTCACCATTGAATTCCGCTGCATATTTGGAAATGAAATATAGTACAGAGTGTGCGAATAATGACTGTGCATTGAATGTACGAATTGTAGTAATGAAATAATAAAGAAATTTTGAATGGAAAGTAGAAGTGGCCCGCCTCATGGAAGTTCCCTTTGTCTGGCAACCTTCATGTCACCCAACCCCAAGGCGCGCGCAGCTATCATTCCGAACGAGGGACATTCCCGAGCGTTTGGTCGACGGAAGCAGACGTGTCGATTGATCACTCCTCTCGGCACAACAGCAATGGTGTTGATGGTTTACCAGAGAGTGATTTTTGTGGAACATGTCTTTCGCCATGACGACAAGTACATGGACGAAGTGTAAAAACAGTTGGTTAGGAAATCTCGTGATGCAGAGCACCCCTACCGTAATGCAGTAGGTCAACTCATAGCAAAGTTTCGGGTAGCTGGCAGTGTTCTGGGTGCCCACCGCCCCGGTAGGCCATGGATGGCCGACGAGACAGTACAGGATATCCAGGATACATACAGAGGAATCCACACAAGTCCATAAGACCTGTGCCTCAACTAAGCTAATGCGCCAAGGAGTACAACCCACGATATTCTGAAATGGAAGTTGCGTTTACACCCGTACAAAGTGTCTGTCGCGCATCAGCTGAAAGAAGCAGACCACGTGACTCGTGCTCGGTACTGCGGGTGGTTCCAAGAGCTCCTGTCTGAAGAAGGTGAAGACATTCTGGACGTGACTCTCTTTACAGATCAGGCATGGTTCCACCGGTCAGGGTTCAACAACAGCCAAAACACTGGTCTGTGGTGTACTGAAAATACCCACGAATTTAAGGAAGTGCCTCTCTACAACCAGAAGGTCCGTGTTTAGTGTGCCATGACTCGTAAGCGCATTATTGAACCCATTTTCTTCAGTGAAACAATTTACACAGAACGGTACCTTCCCTAAATTATCCAACCATTCACATCGGAAATCACGGAACGGGAAATCAATGAAGGATGGTTCCAGCAAGACAATGCCACTGCTCACACTGCTGGCGCATCAATACAGCTTCTGGAGGAATTATTCCGAAATTGCATTATCTCCCGTGATTTGGTGGTCTGCCCAGTCATCAGATCTGACACCACCTGATCTTTCTTCTGTGGGGATCACTCAAAGGGAAGGTGAACGCAGGTAATCCGCATACACTTCAAGATCTGCAGGCCAACAAGTAGAAACTTTCACCAATATGTAGAAGTGGGTGCAGACATATCTGGACGTCGGTGAGGTCCATTTCCAGCAGTTCCTGTAGAAACCAGTTCGACAAGGTAAGTATAACTTTCAGTGCCCTGTTATTTTTCGGACACCCTTAAAGGCTGCCACAATTAACCGGAATCCATTGTAATCCACGCGAGATGCCTGGGATGGAATGTGGTTCAGCCTTTCTGTGATGGCCACCCTTTAGACCCCGCCGCTGAAGGAAATAAAGTATTTAAACAATTAGACAACATAATTCAAGTGCAACCACTTAAGAATTTAGGAAACTTGTATAACATGTAAGTCTTGTTTAATTCACACACACACATACATTTCGCTCTTAAAATGAATTTAAATTTAGTGTTGTACTCTTCAGTGAAATAGGAAGCATCGGATTCAACTGAAATTTTACAGACATAATCATACACATGAATGATACGCATGATGGCAAAAACAGAGCTGCAAGACAATTACAGAGGGATCTGTGGCGCAAAGTCCGGCCATCTTCACTAGCGCATTGCACCGCCTCGTGTGTCGATATATGCTGCAATGCGGTCCGGCGTGGAAGCGAACAGACTCCTGATGTGATGTTGCCTTGCGGAAGACTATCCACACATGTTGGAAGGTGTGCTGCAAATCCAGGATAGTGCGGCACGCCGGCAGCTGGCTCTTCAACTGGTCCCACACATGCTTGATAGGGCACATGTCAGGCGAGTGGGCAGGCCAGGAAGTGTTCGGACATAACGTACGTAGTCCTGGCCAACTCTAGCTGATCCTGCTCGTATAGCGCACCAGGAAACCCGGCCAGGAATGGGAGCACACGGGGCTGTAGAATCTCATCCACACACCGCTGGCTTGCCAATGATCCACGTACCACTACTAGGGATGATCGGCCATCGTAGGCAATAGCTCCCTTGAACATATTGCTTGCAGTGGGGGAGGTGTGGCGCTCAATAGCGAGGTTGGGATTATATCGTTGACTCCGGGAACTCCACATCTGGACACGATGATCATCTCTCCCCAAAACGAAGTGGCACTCATCCCTAAACACCACACGTCACCAGTCTGTGGCGTTCCAGGTCGCTATGGCCTGGTACCACTGCACACGGAGACAGCGATGTTCTGGTGTTAACGGAAGCACATACAAGGGGCGCTGAAATCACTGGTTCGCTTCCGCGAGGCGTCGCGAAATGGTTCATGGGCACACAGGAGCCGCTACATCTGCCTGTATAGTGGACTGGACCCCCGTGGGATTCGTTCGTGCCTGGCGCACGATCCGTCGATCCTCTCTACCGGTGATCCTCCTTGTCAGTCCGGAGCCGCTCCGTCGTGTGGCAGTGCCGTCACGTGTCCACTGCTCCCGACACAGTCGGATGGTATGGTCAGAACGATCCACGTATCGGGCTATACAGAGCGCCGACCACCCTGCGGTTTTCAGCCCGATGATAAGACCTCTCTCAAAGTCCGTAAGTTGCCTAAATCGACTTTTCTGGAATCTACACAGCATTCTTGTTCCTCTGTACCCTTGCTTACGTCGGCCGGTGCTTTTGTTCATGGAGCATCGACTACATTTTGGTTTATAAATCTGCCGATTCGTGCTTGCAGCGCCACCACAGAGTGTGCGATCATGCGCAATCCCACCAAACGTGGATCATTTGCATTCCAGCATGCACTCTAGCTATTTTGAAAGTTTCGCAGTTGTAGCATGTTTTTTTCTAGGTGCGCAAATTTCATTGTCCGTGAGTGTACTTTAAAACGATGATAGCGACATTGATATATAGGTAGGTAGGTAGGCAGGTAGAGAGAGAGAGAGAGAGAGAGAGATCGATCTTTACCATGTTACAAACTAAAATTCATAAACGGCGTTATGACTACAGATATTAAAAACAGATTAAAAATGGCGTAAGTTAGCTAAAATTACAAAGACATAGTATTTGTTAAAAAAAAGTCATGGAGATTCAACTATAAAACGAAATAAACTAAAAACAAAATTTCGTAAGCCATGGATCACCAATGCTTTATTGAAAAGAATAAATAAAAAATTAGACAACAATACACACAAATTAACCAACATCAATCCGGGCTTCAACTTACACCAACTGGTGTCCCGCAGGGTTCAATCTTGGGACCGCTGCTTTTCACTATATATATTAACGATATCTTTGTTTTAATAAGTGACTTGGACCTACTTCTCTATGCAGATGATATAACCATTCTTACCACATTAAATTCAATGACAGACACTACTATGAATATTAATACTCAACTTAATAGCATCTCAGATTGGCTCAATTCCAATGAATTACTGATAAATACTACCAAAACAAAATCTTTAATTTTCTCAAAACAAAATATCTCACTACCTACTTCTATCCCATTATCTATTTATGGTACTAATATTGAAGTGGGTAACTCCTTACTTTATTTGGGGATTACCTTACATAAGGACCTTAAATGGAACCATCATGTTGACTCTCTTCTTCTCAAACTGTTTAAAAACATTGGAGTTATTAGCCTGATATTTACAAACTTTAACGGCAAAACACTAATTCATTTATATTATACCATGTTCCAGACTCATATTAGTTATGCTATCTTATCACAGGGACAGAAAAATAAATATAATTTCAAAAAACTTCAAATTCTTGAAAACAAATATGTGAAATTAATTGACTTAAAATTTGATAGAAATTCACAACTAACACTATATATATATATATATATAATTCTACTAGAGTTTTCCCAAATAAATATAATATTCTAACGATTAACCAATAATATTACTATAATATTGGGAAAATTATGCACAAGCGCATTAAGAATAATTTGCATTCCGATATTATACATATTACACCCCAGATACACACGCACTAAATTACATATTGGGCCTATACTTCCGAAATCGGAAGCCATGAAGCAAATTTTAAACTACATTGGCCCACATTATTGGAACTCATTACCCACGGAGCTAACTTCCCTAAATAACTTTAACCTTTTTAAAAAGAAATTAAAAAACTTTATAATGAATTGCGGCACCTTCACTTGGTGATCATAGTGGATGGGAACTATATTTAACAAAATGACTTGTATGTCGAGATGTGATCTGTTTTTTTTTTTTTTTTGGTTGTTCGATTGTCCTAATGATGCCTTTATTGTTTGTAATTTAAAACTACTGCCCTCATTGTAGAACTGATCTAGGGAGCATGGGACCTTGTCAGGCCTAGCTGGCCTTTTCCTCCTCCTTCCTGGCTGGGCATCGTTTCAACTGATTTATCTATAGTACTGTTCTTTTGTTTCTTGCTGAGCAAAATAAATGAATTGAATTGAATTGAATGCCACTCTGTTACCGCGCAATGCAGCTGAAAAACCAAGAGTTAGTAGTACATACATATATAAATAACCACAAGCAACACCTCTCGAACATATACATGACAACAAATGAACTCCAGACCACAGCAAAAGAAAAAAAAATAACCGCAAACGATACCTAAAGATCACACAGCAAAATTGTATACTAATAATTAAAAGAAAAACCCAAACAAAATATCGCATCAAATGGCTCCGATCCCCCGAACAACTCTTCAATTAAAGACACCCGGGAGCCCGGAGCCAGTACATATTCATATATATATATACAGTATATATATATTGAAAAAAGTCACCGGACACCCTTTCAAAATCAAATGAACGGATCCGCTAAGTTGTTAAGATGCGGGGTACAGGTGCAAACGGTATACAAGTAAAAACAAGCCTGCAGCTCACCGCCCCGATCATATCGCACGTGAGGTTGAGTGAAAATGTCGCGGCGAGAGAGAACTGACTTTGAGAAAGGAAAGATTGTTGGGTGTTATATTAGTGGGTTGTCCATAAGAGAAACTGAGAGGCGTTTAAACATACCCAAGTCAACTCTTTTGGATGTACTGAATAAGTCGAAGACACATGGCGTGCCTGAAGCAGCAAAACGTACCGGAAGACCAAAGAAAATCAGTGATAGAGGACGTCGAAACCTCAAGAGAGTCGTTGCAACTAATCGACGGAGTATTGCACAAGACCTCAGCGTACAGGTGAGTAAAAATGTTGGAACCTGGGTATGTTCACGTACCTTTCGCAGAGTACTTCATTCCATGGATTAATGTGGTCGTGCGGCTGCTCATAAGCCTTTCATCTCCACTCGGAATGCTACTCGTCGTTTAGCACGGTGTAAAGAACATTTATCGTGGACCGTAGATCAATGGAAACGGGTCCAATGAACTGAAGAATCCAAATGCGCAATCCATCAGTCTGATGGCCGTGTGTATGTATGGCGGCAACAGTAGGAACGCTATTTACCACAGTGTACTGTTCCTACGGTCAAGTTTGGAGCTGGCAGTGTACTCGTGTGTCTTTTTTTTTTTTTTTTTTTTTGTGGTATGATCCAGGCCTATTGGTTATCGTGGGCAAACCTGTTAACCAGCACGTCTACCTCGATATCCTGGACAATTATGCCCTATCAACTGTGGCAATACTATGAAACCAAGACTTTTTGGTACCAGCAGGATAATGCATCGAACCATAAAACAAGGACTGTTATGGCTTGGTTTGACGATAATTCCTTATGGTATGTGGACTGTCCAGCACAGAGCCCTGATCTTAATCCTATAGGGTACCTATGGCATGAATTAGAGCGCCGCATAAGAAGTTTGGAACCAAGGCCTACTAAGAAAAAGTTAGCGGCATCATTATGTACTGAATGGAAGCGCATACCTATTGCTGTGTTTCAAACCTTGTCGAGAGCATGTTTCGAAGGGTCGATGCATGCATTAAGGCCAAAGGTGGAGCGACAGAGTACTAATGTATGTCAATAAATGCTATGTTGTGTTTCTCTTCTAGGTGTCCGGTGACTTTTGTAAATAAAATGTATATACAGTATATGTGTGCGCGTGTGTGATGATATTCGTTTGTGTCCTTTTAATGTAATTTCAACACATTGGAGTATTTTTTTTTATTCACAAAAGGCTTTGAACTTGTTTCGGCTTTGTTTCCTTGTTGAACTTTTGTTCTGGTTGCATGTTTCTTGTTTGAGCCTAGTGGATCTGCTGTCTCTTAAGTTTTGTTGGAGGAAGCAACATTTTGTTGAGTTTGTTCTTTAAAGTAAATCATTTTTACAATACTGTGTATATATTGCAACTTTTGTTTGTTATTATTTATGTAATTTTCCAGGACTTGTATTACATTTCATTTGTTTAAAGTCTCAACGTGTCTCATGTCAAAGTTAAAATCTTTTTGTTTTATGATAATTGGCTCTGTACTAGGTTTTCCTGGATTTGTAAATGAAGGGTCTTTGTGTTTTGGTCAAGTATGTCACATATGTATTGCTAAATTTAATTTTCAATTTTTACCTTTTCTTGGTTTAGAAGGTGATTTTTGATTTTTGTAGAGTCATTAACCTGAATCGCATATATGACATAGCAGAAACCCATATTCAACCAGGTCTTTGTAGAGATGAGTTAATTTTGTGTTTTTCTGATCCTTGATAAAGCCAAAGGCATTTTCAAAATTGTCTGCATTTTTGCCTGTTTTTCTCTTCTTGTTTGCATGGCATATTTTATTTTTCTCCTGTTTTTAGCTCCGGTTAAATGTGCTTCTTCTTGTTTTCTTGTTATGGGTCGGAGAGACATACAGTTTGCAGATTAATATTCACCAAAGTAGGGGATTTTGTATGGCATTAAGAAAAAAATAGTTCAAAAACTCGACAATAGAGGGTGCTGCTGCAGATAAAACAACTAAAGGTGATAATTGTGAATAAGATCTACTTTAAATTAGCGAAACTTACTTTATTTCAGCATGATCTACAGATGTAAGTGCTCAATGTGTCCACCATCACATTCCAGTACTGCGTGCAGTCGTGGTATTATGCCCGATACAGCATAAAACAAAATGTCAACAGGAATGGCTGATACCTCCTGCCGTACGGCGTTTTTCCGCGATGGTAAGGTCTGGGGTTTACCTCTATAGACACGGGATTTCAAGTAGCCCCGCATTCGGAAATCAGCGGGTGTAAGTTCTGGAGATCTGGAAGACCATTCAAGTGCACTATGCAGGCCCAATAGACCATCGGCGCTAAACGTGCACGCTTCATTTCATGTTATATGCAAATTATTAGCTTAATAAAACCGGGTAGTTTTGCAATCAGAATGGCAGCACGAACCTTTATTATTTTCGCACATTGAAAATGTGACCGTATTTCTCCGTAATACATGTAGTTTTTATGTCTCACCCTAACGTTGCTTTATGGGAGTAATGTGCAAACGTCATTTATGTGGCATTCTCTGCAGCAGCGCTTTTTTTTCTTGATGGCATACAAATCCCGTACCTCGGTGAATATTAATCTGCAAACCGCATGTCCGTCAGACCCATAGATATTTTTTAATCGCATTTTACTTTTGCACAGAACTTTTGAATCACTGTGTACATATTTAATCAATAAACGAATGTAATCAAATTATGTCAAAAATAATTATGTACCCTTCTTGCTATTATGTACTTCTGTGCTTTTTTTGACATTATGTACTTATGTACTTTTTTTGACATTATGTACTTATGTACTTTTCTTGACATTATGTACTTTCCTATAATTTTGTACTTTTCTTATTACTTTCCGATTTCTTGCATTTAATAACATATAACATTCATAAAATTTGAACAAAACCATTTAATGAATTTCACGAGAAAATGAAGTTTTGTGTTTTATGTGAGTAAAACTGCTATTGTGAAGAGAATTAATTTTCGTTGAAATGGCAGAGTGTAGTTGAAAGTGGCTTCCATCGGTTTTACGTATGCATACAGGTTTACTTTTGGAAAATTCTTTAAAATCCTTAAACTCGTATAAGCCAGCCCCGGTGACGCAGTGGTCTTCTGACTATTCGTTCAAAATAGGTCCGGGTCCGAATTCCAGTGAATGAATGTTGTGTATGTCTTACTGCACTGGCCGTCTCTCTTTCCTGGAACCAGTGGCCCTAAAGTATGAGCTCATGACTTTTTACGTATGGGTGGATGACTGCACTGAGTTGCTCACGATGGTAGTCAGGTCCTCCCCAATTGAATTTTAAACACATCTCTATAACTATTAAACACGTTAAGCGCAGTAAAGAAACCTTAAACTTTCCATCTTTGGCGTTCCGTTTCGTTGTATAACATTTCTTTCAGAATAATGATTCATATGTACACAGCTTTGTCCTGGCAAGTTTTGATATATGAAATACATGATTTAAAATTCATGCCACTATATCGAAATGCCAGTCCACCCTTCCATTTGTGGGTAACTTAAACGATGATGTTTTTTTATTTCTTCTGCTAGGTGGTGTAAATGCATATGGTTTTTACTCCACATAATTTCTTTATACCCCACTCACTGCTACTAAACATCACATTGAAAAATAAACTTTTATCTGATTCCTTTCCTTGCAACAAATATTGCCTTCATTTTTCCTTCAAAGGATGCATGGTCCTTTCACTTCTAAAGGCCTGGCACCACATAACTTCTTTAGAATATTTTCGTGCATATTTCTCACTTTTCCATTATGCACAGCTCTATCAGTAGGGACCTAAGTTCTACTTCGAACCGTATGTTCGCTTCAGAATAAATGCGGGATGTTCATAATCAAAAATTAGGTGACACTCCTCTTGTTTTGAAGAAGGACTGCTTCTAATTCCACGGATAGTATGGGGCGACTTACGGCCGATCGCCTGTGACAAAAATAGGTCCCAATTGAAATCATTGTAGCGTTAAAAATACATGCCTCACACTAATCTTGTTAGGATATTCATAAACAGCATGGAGTGCAATTCGAGTACTGCGCAATACACCGTGCGCGCGACGCTCCCCTCGCTCCTTGTGCGTGGGGAGGTAACGCAATATTTCTGGGTTTGCCGCCGGGTTTGACTCAGTCTATCTCGGCAACCGTGAGCGCAACACGACTGAGCGTGACATCGTTTTAAAGCTCTCGACGAGATCTATTCGAATTTACGAAGAACGTTTCGTAGTGGTTTGTACTGACCATTTTTACAATTGTTTACTTGTAAACCGGTGGACACTTTCGACAACATCGCGGTTTATCTGAACAACCCTGAGTGCAAAACGACTGTACCTGCGTGGTATCGTTATAAAGCTCTCGACGGGATCTTTTCAAATATATAAAAAATATATCGCAGTGGTTTAAACTAATATTAAAAAAAAATTGCTTTCGTGTGAACTGGTTAACATATTTGATATTGCCACAGAATTCTCAGAAAGAAAGTAAGCAAAAGTGGAGAAACTCAAAACGAGAAGCAAGAGCAAGCCATAACGATACATACTTGACTACCTCATTTTAACTCTCCGAGCCGCAAATCGTAGTCCTACGTTCCAAACTGACCGCTTAATCAGAAATGAGCCTACCTGGGTTTTTTTTTTCTTTTTTTTTTTTTTTGTTTCTTGTTATTGGCTTAAAGGATTTATGCACTCCCAAAACTTTGTTGAAGTTTTATTTTTGAAATTGAGAAAAAGGAACAAAATTTTAAGATAGGGCAAAGATGAACAGCAAGGATTTTTGTACCATATATATATATACACTATCTAAAAACAAGTAATTGGACACCCCTGCAATCGATGATATCTGCCGTCCTGATACACGTCACGGCCGCCGCCGTTAAATATCGTGTGGGAAACAACAAAGCAACCAGTCGCATGCAAGATGCCACGCAGTTCGGAGCTCTGTGATTTCGAGAAAGATGTAATCGTCGGGTATCACACAAATGGCCGATCCATACGTAACATATCCAGCGAGTTGAAGTACTCAAAATGGACAGTGGCCTACGTGATTGGCAAGTGGAAGATGAGAGGTGACTGTCGGAATGTGCCCCCACCCGGCAGACCCACAAAACTAGGAGTTAGAGACCGACGGGTGCTGGCCAGAGGAATTCGGAAGAACCGCAATAAATCGATGGGCCACATCCGCGAGGAGTTTCAACAGGCATCCGGAAGTGTTCTTTCGATGAACACCATCCGTAGGGAAGCCCATCTGCTCAGTTATCATCGACGTGCTGCCGCCCACAAGCTTTTGATCACCAAGTCCAATAGCGCTGCTCGCCTAACGTGGTGCAAATAACGTTGACAGTGGACCGTTGAACAGTGGAAGTAGGTTCTATGGAGAGACGAATCAAGGTTCTCCCTGTACTGTTAGGATGGCAGTGTTTGGGTTTGGCGTCTGCCTGGAGAACGCCATCTGCCGGAATGTATTGTGCTAACTGTGAAGTTCGGCGACGGTGGAATTATACTATGGGTGTGTTTCTCCTGGTATGGCAGGGGACCCTTGGGCAATTCCTGGTAGACTCAACACCGAGACCTACTGTACCATTTTGAATGACCATGCACTTCCTACGTTGTGTCAGTATTACGGGGTGGACCCATGTTACTTTCAGGAAGACAATCCCACCTCGAGGTCCACCATGGTTTAGTATGATGACAATGGTGTTAATCGAATGGACTGGCCTGCGAAGAGCCCGAACCTTAACCCTATCGATCACCTCTGGGCCGAGTTGGAGCGCCGACTTAAGGGATGCCCCCACCATCCAAAATCGGTGAAGAAACTGACCTGTCTTCTCCAAGCCGAGTGGAAGGAAATACCGTTAGCCGTCGTACAACGCCTGGTTGAGAGTATGCCCCGGAGGGTGGCAGCTGTAATCGCCTCTCGTGGAGGCTCCACCAACTAATGAAGGTGAATAAACTTCGTTTTCCTTTGCTATCACAGGTGTCCAATTACTTGTTGGGAGATAGTGTATATATATATATATCTTTGTCTTTATCTTCGATACTTACATCTTACCCCATCATGGGTACTTCGGGAGAAGAGTTCGACGCTCCTTTTGCATAACAGGAACGGGGCACTTGGGATCAAACCTCTACACACGTACTAACGTATAGTAGCGAATAAGTTGAGGACAACCTACCCCTCAAAAAAATGATCTGAATGTAATTTTTTCAGCCACGCGTAGGTTTCACCTCTTCGCCTATAACTTTGGTGACATATTGCTTATTAGTCACTTTAATCAACAAAGGCACCATATCTATGATGCCTCCCCGGTGGCGCAGGCTTCTAACCAATCGCCCGAGATGGGTCCGGGTTCGAATCCCTCTGAGGCATGGATAGAGTGTTTGTCTTACGGCACTGGCTCTCTCTCTTCCCAGGAATCAGTTGCCCTAAATAGGGGGCGAGCAACTGTTTTATAGCCCTTGGATTTGCTCATGGCGGTCACCATGCTACTTGCTGTAAGCAGTTTCCCATCACTGATTTGTTGCTACTTGATCCAGGGAAGGAAGGGAATCAGCGCCATAAGACAGGGAACACCACCGGTTCCTTATCTGGGACTTGAACTTAGGTCCAATTCGGACCACTAGCCATAAGCCTATCCCTCTGACAACTGAAGCATCAGTGTGGCCGGCTGCTGAAATCTTCAGGCAACAAGAATTTAATCCCTCTCATCTCGACCTTTCGCTTTGATGCTTTCTGCTGAAGGTTTTATAGTAACGAAACGGATTATTGAGATAAATTAGTAAAAATTATACAGGTATGTAAAAAAAGGAAATAAAGTTGAGGTTAGTGATTGCTATTGCCAATGTTTAAGGTCTCATGGAAAACAATAACAATTTCTTTTCATAAAAAATCTGAACAGCGCTATAGACACTTTAACAATATGCCAATTTTAAATATTTCATTATGTATGTTTAACACACTTAATTTGTAATATTGGCAAAGACTGGTATTCTGAGCTGTTTAATCACGCCACCAGAGTTAAAACACTGAATATTCTCTTAATGTTTTACAATAAAGCCCAGTTGAAACGTTGAAGACATTAGACGAGAACAGACTTGATGCTCTTTCATGCTACTTCCAGCATGCATTGAAAACCGCTATTGTAGTGCTGACGTGACTGCGCGCGGGTGTTTGAGTTCCAAATCTTAAACATTTTTATATTTAAAATAACTGCTTTCAAGATGAAATGGTAGGTTGCACTGTTCGACAAATTTAAACTTTTTTCGTCTTTCCTGAGCAAGAATAACTGATTTCAATAGAGCTTTTCGTGCAGATTCTGAATCTGTTTTTAGTTTTTTTTCCATCACGTATAGTTTTGAGAAACGTAACATCAAAAATATTCATAATAATAATACATAATAGAAATAGAAGTGACATAATGAAACGTACCTGACTTTCCCAAGAACGCCCGAGCTGATGATTTCCGTTTGTATGAGGTTCGTGCTGTTTCCATGACTAAAACCCAACAGTAATCTGCGAGCATCGCAGGATTCCACTTCTCTTTAATATCGGTCATTTATTGCCGAAATTTCCTCTTGGAAACGTTCTCCGTGTTCATCACTCACGGAGCCCAAGTTGTATGGCAAGAAGTCAATGTGGGAGTCCACAAATTGAAGTTTGAGGGACATATTGCATCCCGTGTCGTGGTAAGCCATCTCCATAGTAGACACAATATCTTTGTAACCCGGTGGCTTTACATTGCCTAAAAACCGTTGTGTCACGTCTTTGAAAGATGTCCACGCAGCTAATTCAATTTTTTGAAAAATGGACTCGAATGTAGTGTCTCTATTACCTCTGTTGCAAATACTGAAACGCAACCTCATTACTTTCCAGATTTTTACAAATATCTTCATTAACCCCAGCTTAACGTGCAGTGGTGGGAGCAGAATCTTTTCAGCAGTTATTTATGGAACTGCTTTCACATTCTTTTCGCCAATTGTTAGATTTTCTTGAGGTGGCCACTGTTTTACCACATAGCGATTCGCGTTTGCCTGCTATCCCTTTCGCAGAGGACACAGTAGTATTTTGTGTGCCCACCCTTAAAACCAAGAAACATCGCTATTATTTTGGATGACAATGCGCTTCCTACGTTGTGGCAGTTTTACGGGGTGGACTCATGTTACTTTCAGGATGACAATGCCAGCTGTCATGTTGCGAGGTCCACCATGGCTTGGTATGGTGACAATGGGGTTAATCAACCATGGCTTGGTATGGTGACAATGGGGCTAATCAACCGTGGCTTGGTATGGTGACAATGAGGTTAATCAACCGATTTCGAACGGTGGGGTGTCCCCACCGTCCGAAATCGGTAAAGGAACTGACCTGTCTTCTCCAAGCCGAGTGGAAGAAATTACCGCTAGCCCTCGTACAACTCTTGGTTGCGAGTATGCCCCGGAGGGTGGCAGCTGTAATCGCCGCTCGTGGAGGCTCCACCAACTATTGAAGGTGAATAAACTTCGTTTTGCTTTGCTGTCACAGATGTCCAATTACTTGTTGGTAGATAGTGTATGTTCAGACAACAATTTAAATTACTTTGGGATACTTATTTATCTTCAAACAACATTGGTGTTCAAAATTAAGATGAGAAACGCAAAATCATGAATAATGCAGCATCCACACGACAACATTTAATAACAGTTTGTACTGTCATATGTATATAAATAATGCATCAATACGCTACAGAAAAGGAATGCCATTAACGCTTGAGGAGGAAGCATTCGTACAACAGCATGGCAATCCAAAAGTGATGCATCAAGTGGCGCAAATTTCGAAGGGTGATTGCCTGGAACAGCTATACGGATCGCACAAGGACTGCTCATGATATTCACAACATTTTGAATGAAATTTTTTTCCGGGGGAAGGTAACGACCACCGTAAAAAAGGGAACGTTCCCCGTCCTTAATTTAGGGCCACTGGTTCCAAGTAAGAGAGACAGCTACTGCGATTAGACGAGCACAATATGCATGCTTTGCCGTGATTCAAACCCAGAACTAACTCAAACAAATGGTCAGAGGATTTTCTTCCTTAGAGTACTGCGCCACCGGAATGAATGGAAGTTTAAGGCCATAAGTGTTTCTCCTTCACCAAAGCGCGTCCGCGTCCCGGGACAGTTCCGGGAGGGGACTACCGGGTTGCAAGTGCTTCTTCAAGGGATTTCCTTGACATGCACTGTCGGATTCAGGTCAGGAGATCTCTCCGGTCACTCCATCCTGTAAATATTCTCATCACTGTTCAAGTATTTGTCGCCTAGCCGAGCCCTATTGGGAACGGACCTTATTGCCCATAAGAAGGAATGTACCATTGAAAAGCCACACACAGGCTACTAGGATGTCAACCCTGTAGTTGCAACTGTTAATGTGCCTCCTGGAAACACGTGCAGGGGCGTGCATCCGTCGAACATGATGCCAGCTCAAACCAGGATTCCTCTAATACCGTAGTAATATATTTTCTTCATGCTGGAGAGAAGATTTCGGTTTACCGCCTTTCTCCAAACGTACACACGTCGAGAATCCATGTTTAGGCTGTACCACGTCTCATCGCTGAAGAGAACACACGCCCATTGTTCAGGGGTGATATTGCCGAGCCCAATTCAGACGGATTTGTGCGATGCGGCGAGTGGAACAGGGAGAATCGGCCTTCTTGTATACAGACCTCTCTCCGGGAGTCTTCTGTAAACTGTTTGCCTTGATATCGCCGTTTCCGTAGTACAAGACAACTCCCGCGAAAGAGACTTGGATGTGGACTCCTTATGGGGACGAGCTGTTAGAGACAAACACCTATCGCTTTGACTTGGGGCTCGTGGGCGCCCTTGTCTCGGCATTAATGGTTATTGTTCTGCTTTCCTGGAATTGTCTCTGCGATTAGAGACCCGACAGATTCAGTCGTCTTTCTACCTCAGCTTACGATCGCCCTTCTTCAGATCTACAGAGTGCTCTCCTTCGTAAAGGGTCGATGGTGCGGTTCCATTCTTCCACTTCCAACTCAAATTCAATTACCGCACACGGCTCAGAACAATCTTTATGAAGGTCGCGTGCCTGCCAGCTCATTGACGTACTGTCCTCATTTGCATATATCCATAGCGTTTTACCTTTCGCATGACACAATGTTGATTGAATACGACGATTTAGGTTTTGCCTTTCTCATATCTCTGAAAATTATTTACAGTCGGTCGTCTCGTTTTGGACATATTCTAGAATTTGTGTTTGTCATATTAATTTAGGACACCACTGTACATGAAACTAAGCTAAAACAATTCTGTTCACGTGTTGATGGTCATACATTGTAATATTCTTCGGGAGAAGAAACTTGTTTTCTCAGCACGAATGCAATACCTCTGAGATCGTTATTTAGAGGCTTCTGATTTTTATCAAGCTAAATGCCCGAAGTTCAGAAATTAGCATTTGATATGAGCGCGGTGAATTTATGACTAGAACCGCTGAATATCGGGATGTGGGAGATTCGCGGACTCCTAAAAATACTTAAGAAGCAATTTACTCTTTCCTAACTTGGACACTGTGCTAAGAATTTTAGTGAACATTATGACTTCTAACGCAGTGCTTTTCAACCGGTAGTACGCTGACCCTTCGAAACATGCTTTCGACAAGGTTTTGGAACAGAGCGATAGATATGCGCTTTCATTCAGTACATAATGCTGCCGCTAACTGTTGCTTGGTAGTAAGCCTTGGTTCCAAACTTCTTATCCGGTGCTCTAATTCATCCCATAGGTGTTCTATGGGATTACGGTCAGGACTCTGTGCTAGCCAGTTCACACACGACACGGAAACATCGTCAAACCACGCCGTAACAGTCCTTACTTTACAGTTCGGTGCATTATCCTGCTGGTACCAACATTGCCCCAGAGTTGGTAGGGCGTAATTGTACAGAATATCGAACTAGACTTGCTGGTTAACAGGTTTGTCCACGATAACCAATGGGTCGGGAGTATACCACGAAAAATATCCCCACATGAGTACACTGCCAGCTCAAAACTTAATCGTAGGAACAGTACACTGTGGTAAATTGCGTTCCCCTGGCTGCCGCCATACACACACACGACCATCAGACTGATGAATCGTCTATTTGGATTCATCAGACCATAGGGCAGGACATTTTCATTGATCTACGGTCCACGATAAATGTTCTTTACAATATCCTAAACGACGAGTGGCATTCCGAATGGTGATGAAAGGTTCATGAGCAGCCGCCAGACCATGGTAACCCATGGAATGAACTTCTCTGCGAATGGCACGTGTACATACCGAGGTTCCAGCATTTTTACTCACCTGTACACTGAGATCTTGGGCAGTGCTCTCTCGATTAGCTGTACCAACTCTCCTGAGGCTTCGACGTCTTCTATCACTAATTTTCTTTGGTCTGCCGGTACTTTCACTTATTCAATAATTCAAAACAGTTGACTTGGGTATGTTTAAACGCCTCTCGGTTTCTTTTATGGACAACTCACTAATATAAAACTCAACAATCTTTCATTTCTAAGTGTCAGTTCTCTTCCGCCGCGACATTTTTACTCAACCTTACAGTGCGATATGATCGCTGTCAGCTACAGGATTGTTTTTATACCGTTTGCAGCTGTACGGCGCTTCTTAAAAACGCAGTGGATCAGTTAATTTGATTTTGAAATGGCGTCCGGTGACTTTTGTCAATATAGTGTACATTGAGTGGTCAAATTGTGTGGTACTCTCTGTTGTTTTACATATGGAAAAGAACATTTTAAGTCATTGAATGCACAGGAAGAATTCTAACCTGTACTGAATTGTTGCACCCTTTCTCACATACACCCTTCCGAATGAGGCAATGTAAGAGCAAAATAAATGACAGTGTAAAATTTTAAATGATAATCTTTCCACGGGAGATTATATTACACACTGAGTGGCTACTTTGTTTGGTACAGACACTCATGTGGTACAAGTGGAAGAAAAATATAATTTTGGATGTCTGATCTACGACAAAAAATCCTTTGACGCGAAGATCAACTTAAAGTTAACTGTTTGAGTGAACGGAATATGGAACCCATTTGTTGTTGAATTCAGTTGAATGAAACTGAATGATTACATTTTTGAGACATAAATTCTTTTACTGGACATGAATTTTCTCCGGATTTCGGCAAAACAACCGAAAACTTTACAAACGTTTTGAAAAATATTAATTTCATGCAGCGAATGCCTAAGCTGGAGTTCCAGAATTTTAATGAAATTATACAAAAGAATCTGCGAAAGAAAGGGTTGAATTTGTATATCTAAATGCCCGTCGGTTGAAATATTTAAAACATTTTCGCCACGGTGCTTACCGACAACTAGTTTTTGCAATATTTGAAACTTTTTTCTCGAATGAAAACTTTGTTTAGCACATATTTCGGGAAAGATATCAACGATGGAAGCAATAAAATTGCATTCCACAAAATTGTGTCAGTAGTAGGGACGTCACAGGTGGGCATGGTCCTCTCTTTCTGCATGACGTCACCTACAGCGTTGTTCTCGTCAAAGCAACTTTTAATTCTGAGATTAACTTTTTTTGTCCGCCATTTTTTATTTTGAAATAATCGAACACATTTATTTTCGAAAAAGCAAGGAGTACATGTGGAACTGGGTGGATACGAACCAGGGCCGTTCATGGGGTAGTCAAACGCTCTACCGATTCGGCTACCAAGACGTTGTTGGGGGGTAATCAAGGGGATTAAGAGACGTAGTTCGCCTAATGGGGAGAAGACTGCCTGAGGGACTTGCTGTAGGACGTCTTTAGATTGAATACGGGAAGGAGGGTGTATGACTCACTCAAACAAGAACTGACATGATTTTCACAACCACACAGGTATAGTAGCAATAGCATGGCACCGCAGTATTTCTCCATGGTTGTGGGAACACGCCAGCGTTATTGCCACTATACCTGTGTGGTGGTGAAAATCATGTCAGTTCTTGTTTGAGTGAGTCATACACCCTCCTTCCTGTATTCAATCTGAAGACGTCCTACAGCAAGTCCTTCGGGTAGTCTTCTCCCCATTAGGCGAACTACGTCTCTTATACATTTGATTACCCCAAACAATGTCTAGGTAGCCGAATCGGCAGAGCTTTTGACTACCCCATGAACTGCCCGGGTTCGTATCCACCCAGGTCCACATCTACTCGTTGCTTTTTCGAAAATAAATGTATTCGATGCTTTTTCGAAAATAAATGTATTCGATTATTTCAAAATAAAAAATGGCGGACAAAAAAGTTAATCTCAGAATTAAAAGTTGCTTTGACGAGAACAACGCTATAGGGGACGTCATGCGAAAAGAGAGGACTATGCCACCTGTGACGTCCCTAAAAATCATGACGATTTCTTCTCACCACGTGACCTTAAGTGTTGCCACTGCCTAAAAACTAAGCATGCGCCGGAACTCCCCCTACTACTTGTGTCATATTCCCGGAAAACACTACAATGGAAATTTAGCCCACAGAAAAGCACTTTCAGCTCTCTTATGCGATCCGCTGGACATATTGCTGTTTTTGTTTTTTTTGGTGTTTTTCCCTTGTTTGTGTTCTCGTATGACGCAAATTGAATTATTACACCCAAAACACCGAAAAAGATGAAGAAAAGAAATAGAATTCAACAAAAGACTTAAAATTAGGAAAACCGTCCTACGAAATTAACTACGATTAATTTTGGAAGCGGTTGTTACCACGGTCCCGGACGATTCGTCCAACGACGATTGGTCCAATGCCGATTCGTCCAATGGTACGACTGGTCCAACGCCGATTCGTCCAATGCTATCATCTTACCAACGGTAAACATTTTTATTTTCCAGAAAGGAATAATAATTTAAATTATTCTCCTCTTTATATCCTTTTGAAAGATAATTTCCGAATATTTAGTAATTGTAAACATTTTACATAAACCTGGTAAAAGGCACTCAATTGATCATTTCTCAGCTATTTGCAAAACACCTAGGCCGCGGGCATTTTTTGAAGATTTTAATTTACAACCTAGATATTTGGTATTTGTAAGCATTCTATAAAACCTTATAAAAGGCACTCATCGTATCATTCCTTAGGTCTTTACGAGACACCTAGGCCCCGGGACTTTTTAGAAGATTTTAAGTCACGACCTAGATATTTGGTATTTGTAAACATTTTATAAACCCTTATAAAAGGCACTCAACGAATAATTTCTGAGCTATCTACCAGGCACCTAGGTCGCGGGCCTTTTTAAAAGAATTTAAGTTACAACCTAGATATTTGTAAACAATTTATAAATATTTATAAAAGGCATTAATCGTATCATTTCTGAGGTCTTTGCAAGGCGCCTAGGCCGCGGGCCATTTTAGAAGATTTTAAGTTACAACCTAGATATTTGGTATTTGTAAACATTTTATAAAACTTTATAAAAGGCACTCATCGTATCATTTCTGAGGTCTTTGCTAGGTACCTAGGCCGCGGGCCTATGAACTAATATTTCGATCTTAAGTGAAAGCGCAATATTATTAACTTGATTTAATATGTAAACGTTATGAATCTGACATCGGTAGAATTAAAACTGTTAAAAAAGCCTAAGCCTAGGGCCTACGAATTGATATTTCGTGTTTAAATAAAAGCGCAATATTATTAACCTGATTTAATATGTAAACGTTATGAATATGACATCGCTGCAATAAAAACTGTTGAAAAGGCCTCTGTCCAAACCCCGACCAGTTGTTTCCATTGGGCAGTTGGCGGAAAACCCCACTGCATTCTGCAAACAGGAACGGAACATAGTATTTTATATTATTTCATGCAAAAGAGAAACATTGAAGTTGATAGAACGGCTCGTACATCAGTAACTTCATACGGCAGCAAAGACAGTATAACAAGAAAATGCGATTTAAAAAAAAAAAAAAAGAAATCTCTAACCACAATATTACGCATACAATGTAACATTATTTTACATTCTTTGGACTACCGGTACTTTCGAATAACATCGGAGGTAGAATCAGCACAGATGAGACTTTTATAGCAAAGAGTATCACTTCGGACAGATAGGACAGAATTGGACCAAACGTCCATTGGACGAATCGGTATTGGACTAATTGTTGTTCAACGAATCGGCATTGGACCAATCGTCGTTGGACGAATCGGCATTGGACCAATCGTACCAGACCCGTTGTTATCACTGTTGGACAAAGTCAAGTGAAAGGTTATTTTCAATAAGTAGAAATTTCTGCAGATGAGGAACTAAAATGGGCCATGGGTGGTTTAGTGGTCAGCGTTTGTGTCTGCGACGGTGATAACTCAAGTTCTATCTTTGGCAGGTACGAACGCTCCAACCACCAAATATCCGCCGTGCGTCGGATGTACACGTTAAGCCGTCGGACCCCGAGTACGCCCCCCCCCCCCCAGTAATAAATAAGGGCTTTACCCTATCTCTTTTTGCTTTGCAACAGTGTCACTTTCCTATCGGACACTAGCCCAAATCTCCTGATTTCCAATTTCTGAGGGTTGCTTAAGACCTGGGGTCAGACACTCCCTTCCCCAAATCCTCTACATCTGATCTGGTCTGAGGAATTAGAATATCATCATCATCATCATCATTGTCAACCATTATCAATCCACTGCTGGACGAAGGTCTCCCCAAGTTTCCTCCACAACGGTCTGTCTTGTGCCAGTCTCCTCCATGTTACTCCCGCATACTTTCGAATTTCATCCACCCATCTCACATGCGGTCTTCTTCTGAGTCTTTTCCTGTCCCTTGGAATCCAATCTAAAATTTCGGCTGTCCATCTATGGTCTGTCCTTCTGGCAGTATGTCCAGCCCATTGCCATTTCAGGGATTTTTTTCTGATCATGATGTCTTCCACTCTCGTCATTTTTCGGATCCACGAGTTCCTCTTCTTATCTCTCCTGGTTATACCAAGCATTCACCTCTCCATGCTCTTTGAGTTGTCTGCAGCCTTTGTATGTCTCTTTTAGTTAAGGTCCACATCTCTGCACCATACGTAAGCACTGGAAGGATGCATTGATCAAACACTTTTCTTTTAAGACATAATGGCATATTGCTCTTGAAAATTATGCTGTTTCTTCCAAAAGCTCTCCAGGCAAGTTTTGTACGCCGATTAATTTCTTCCTCAATGTGACCCTCACTTGATATCTGCTGTCCAAGATAAACATACGTATCTGTTATCTCCAGTTTTTCTCCATCAATCGATAAATCTTCATTCCTTGTAAAAGCATTGAACATCACTTTTGTCTTCTGAAAGTTCATTTTTAATCCCACTTCTTTACTCTTGTCAGCAAGTTCCTGGATCATACTCTGCAGCTCTGATTGGGTAGTTGCAAAAATGACTACGTCATCAGCAAAACGAAGGTGGGTTAGATAATCTCCATTAATCTTTATCCCTTTGTTTTCCCAGTTCAGTGATTGAAAGACATTTTCCAATGTGGCATTAAAGAGCTTCCGAGATATGGTGTCACCTTGTCTCACCCTCTTTCCAATTTTTATGTGTGTTGTATTTTCAAACAGCCGAATCTTTGCACTTGCATTTTCATAGATGTTATTAATAATATTAATGTATGCATCTTCATTACCGCAGGATTTCAGAGCCGTGGTAACTGCTGATGGTTTCACCGAATCAAAGGCTTTTTCATAATCGATAAAAGCCATGCACAATGGAAGTTCATCTTCCCTCGCTCTTTCAATTAGTTCTCTCAGTACGTGGATATGATCTATTGTGCTTGTAGCCACTCCTGAATCCAGCTTGTTCTCTCGGTTGAGCCATGTCCAGTGTTACCTTCAAGCGGTGTGAAAGAACTTTAGTGAAGATTTAATAAACCACTGATAGGAGGCTGATAGGTCTGTAGTTCCCGAGATCCTCAATGTCACCTTTTTTATGTAGCAGGATCATTGTAGCATTGTTCCAATCCTCAGGAATCTTCCCTTCATTAAGGCATCGAGTGAAAATTTGGGCGAGTACTGTTTCAATTTCTCCACTTGCTTCTTGTATGATGTCTATAGTAATTCCATCTTCTCCTGGAGCTTTCCCCCGCTTCATGTTCTTGATTGCATGAGCAACTTCTGCTGGGAGGACTGGAAAATCTCTGGTACCTTTCATGATGTCTGGAGTACATGTATCATCCCTTTCATATAATTTGGAGTAGAAATCTTTCACTCTTGTCAAAATTTCGCCTCTATTTCTTGTTATAGAACCATCTTCTTTTCTCAGAGCCATAATCTGTTTTCTTCCCTTACTGAGATGTCCCTTTTGCTATCTTAAGGCTTTGGTTGTTTTCAATTGCTTTCCTCACTAGATCACAGTTGAATCTCCTTACGTCTTCAGTGATACTTTTTCGTGCTGTCTTGCATAGCTCTATATATTCCACTTTGGAAGTCACATCTTCTTTAGTTGTCCTCATCTCTCTTCTTTTTTGCATCAACATTTTGGTTTTCCTGATAATTTGTTCACATGCAACTTGTTCTTAGACCCAGCTAATTTTGTTGCTGTTTCCATAAGAACTTTGGTTACTTTTCTGTTAACTTCCGAAATATCCACTTCTTTCGACGTTAGGCCTTCTAAAGCAGAGAATCTGTTCTTCAGTTCCAACTTGAAAGTATTATGGTGTTTTTTAAGGTTGGTTATGTCAATACATTTTGTTTGTCTTATGAGCTTGCCACGTTCCAGTTTAGTGTTGAGGTGCATCTTACATCTCACCAATCTATGGTCACTACCTGTGTTGAACTTGTTCAGCACACTGCAGTCTTTGATGACGAATTTTTTGTTACACATAATAAAATCAATTTCACTTGTCGTCCCAATTGGATGTCTCCATGTCCATTTCCTGTGTGGCTTTTTCTTGAAAAAGGAGTTCAAGATGAAAAATCCTTTTGCCTCTGCAAACTCAACGAGAGTATTTCCACGCTGGTTTCTGTTGCCGTGACCGAATTTATCTACTGAAGTTTCATCTGTTGCCGGTGCCCTATTTTTGCATTGAAATCTCCCATAATTATCTTCAAGTGCTGTTTACCTTTATTATTTAAATGACGAATTTCCTCATAAAATTCTTCAATTTCTTCTTCAGGATGACTTGTGGTGGGTGCATAAGTTTGAATAATCTGAGCCTGGTATCTTCTCGATAGTTGGATAACGAGTCGTGCAGCTCTGTCAGAGGAACTTTCAACTTCTACCACTTTATCCTTCAGTTTTTTGTTTATTATAAATCCAACACCACTAGTTCTGCCAGTATCTGTCCCACGATAATAGAAGAGATGTCCACTTTTCAGTTCAATGAGATCTTCTCCTTTTCTCCTTACCTCACTTAGCCCGACGATGTCCCACTTGATCCTTTGTAGTTCCTCTTCCAATTCAAGAAGCCTTGAATCAGAAGATAGGGAGCGTCCGTTATAGGTAGCCGAGGTCCGAATATATATGAGGGGCATTATCAGATGTCATTATAGAAGCGTTACCTTCAGTAAAAGCTTTATTTTAAACAGGGATTAAAAATAGATCGGTTCCATATATTATCACAAGAAAGGGGTGTGGAAATTAGGGTGCACTGAGCTTAAGACAATCAATCACAGGAAAGAACACAAAGCCCGAGTTTTAAGAACCTGACACGGCACATCATTTTGCATGACAAGAGTTCAGTTGCACAGACTTGCTTAAATTTGTCTTACGCATTATTTGGTACTGAACATTTGGATATTTAATAGGTCGATAGGAATTTGGATAGAGAGGAATTGTTTTCAAAATATTAAACGGAAAGTAAGTCATATTATGGTATCGTATATTTCATTATAATAAATTAAGTCTTCGCTTGTAAAGTTTTCTTTTCTCCTAAAGATATGTGCAATGCATTCGAAGAAAGGCAGCTTTCGCGAAGGTCATATGCTCCGTCACTATGTTCGGCGTGTATGATAATGTATAACCGAACATATCTGAGAATATCGAAAATCGCTTGTTTTAATTTAAAAAAGGGTTTTAGTGAGTTATTAGGCTGTTTTACGAAAAAATATTTATATGCATACAAAATATTGCATTAGTTTCGATATTTTTCCGTAGATTCCATTGCTTTTCAATTCGGTTAAACGTAATGAATTTATAAGCTTTTTGGGATTATGCAATAAATTTTAAGTGTCAGATTGTTGGTTTTTTATACGCTAGACATGCTTTAGATACACAGTTCTTTTATGCGCGGTATATTTGTGAGAATCGAAAAAGAGAGATATTTGAGAGAATCGAAAAATCTTTTTAGCTATGCAATCGATGACGTAATTAAAAATTTACTAAATAGTGTGTTTTCTATAAATTCAAGAAATTTACTGTGTTTTTCTATAAATTCAAGAAATTCCTAAATGTATGCAAAGATTAATGCATAGTTCATTCAGCATTAACGTTAAAGCAAATAGTGGACAAACTACTTTGAAAGGAGTAATGTTTCTAATTAAAGGATGCCTAATAGGAGTATTACATATAATGCAAAACTATGTCCTAATATTTCAAACGTATGGAGTTTTATTTCTTATGTTGAAAAATAAAATCGTACAGATTTTTCCCCCTAACTTTTATAATAAAATTATTATCAATAAACATTACATGAGTGAAATTAGACATAGGCTTGAGATTATAAACAAAGGATTTTTATATGTATACATGTCTTAAATTATAAATTAGAGTAATCTAAAATTTCGTTAATTTGTTTAATTTCCTCCTTTTGGGGCTTTTGAAACTTTTACATTAGCATTTATCATCTGTAAATGTTGGCACAATTGTTCGTTAAACCTCTGCTTATGTCCATTCGTCCGAGAGGAGTTCGAGTTCGAATCCCGCTGAGGCATGGTTGTTGTGTTTGCCTTACGACACTGACTGTCTCCCGTTCCTGGAACCAGTTGTTTTAAATGATATGATATGATATTTGAAGAAGTTTCAGGAAGGGAGTGTCTGACCCCAGGTCTAAAACTGCCCTTAAAAATGAGAAGCTAGGAGATCTGAGTAAGTGAACTCAATAGGAAAAACAAACAGAAAAATGTAGTGAAAGGAGAGGGTGATCCGTGACACAACTCTGTCTAGGAAGGGGGAAAGGGAACGAAGCACCGAACAACATCACAGAGAACCACAACACCAACCAGCCGCACCAGGTGTGACTGAAACTCAACGATACCAATTTCAAATGTCATAGCTGAATCCATTTTCGCCACCTCGATGCCAAACTGAACAAGAAAGATGACACCGAATTTTCGGGTGTAATATGCACGTCTTTTGAATCCATTCTAACGCAAATTAAATTTATCAAAGCTATTCAAAGTCAATGGAACCGGTATGAAAAACAATAGTATCTGACGGAAGAAAGAAATTTTTCAATCGGGTCTTTAATCTCTCAGATATTGCTGTAAACGGAATCGTGAGCTTACGAACTCTTAGAAACAGAGTTATCGACAAAAATGAGATGTGACTTTACGTCTCTTGGTGGGAAAACCATGCATTATTTTAGGAAGAACGTATTCACAAAAGGTTTATTCATATGAGCGGTATCGGTTCAAGAAAAAGAGTTTTAGTCGAGCTTTCATGAGCCCAGATTTTGCTACAAATACATCAAAAGTAGAAATTAACACTTATGACCCGTTGTGGCCAATCCATTCTTTACCAAGCATTAGAAATTACGTGAAAAATATTTTCGGTCAGATCTCGTATGCGATACAGGAAGAATTTTTCAAATCGGAGTTTTAGGAGCAGAAAACGCAATTTACCAATGTGCGCCCCAGTGGAAAGTCTGGGATTTACTTGAAATTTTAGAATTTATAGGAAAAAAATGTCACACGAGAAACACTATCCAACAAACACAGAATTTTTTAAATCGGACTCTTAGAAGTCGAGATATTGAGAAAAATAAGATATACATCTATGCCCCCTGGCGTTGAAACCGTGCACTATTTTAAGAAGAAAATGTTTTTAAAAGGTTTGTCGACATGAGTAGTATCGGTCTACAAGCGATGTTATTTTCAATCGGGAATTTAGAAGCTCATAATTTACTTCAAATACAACAGAAGCGGAAATTAAGGTTTACTCCCCCTGGTGGCCAAACCATTTTTTTACAAAAATTAGAAATTATGTGAAAACGATTTCCCATCAAGAGCTGTATCCGGTGCAGAAATAATTTTTCAGATCGGAGAATTAGAAGCAGAGATATAGGGGGAAAAGCCATTTACCTCTACGACCCCTAGCGGAAAGTCTATGAACTACGTGAGAAATTTTGAAATTATATGAAAAACTTAAGACACGGAAAACACTATCCAACAAAGAAGGAATTTTTCAAATCGGACTCTTAGAAGTCAAGATATTGACAAAAATAAGATACACATCTACGCCCCCTGGCGTAGAAGCCGTGCACTATTATAAGAAGAAAATATTCCGAAAAAGTTTATCGATGTGAGTGGCATCAGTCCACGAAAGAATTTTTTCAATCGATGTTTTAGAAGCTCAGGTTTTATGGCAAATACATCAGAAGCGAAAATTAACGCTTATGCTCCTCTGGTGGCCAAAGTATCCCTTACCAAAAATTCGAAATTATAGGCAAAGATTGCGTATCAGGAGATGTATCCGCTGCGATAATTTTTTTCAAATTGGAGTTTTAGAAGCAGAGTTGTCGGAAAAAATTCAATGTGCTTTTACTCCCCTCGCGGAAAATCTATGCGTAATTTGAAAAAGAAACTATATCCAAAATACTCTTCGACATAAAAGATAAAAGATGTTTTTCAATTGGATGTTTAGAAGCAACTATGTGGAATAAAACGTATTTTTGAATTCGACATCATCTGCATTTACGCCCTCTAGATGCGAAATTGTACATCGTAAAAAGAAACGAAATAAAGGATCATCATTCGCATATTTCAAGCTTTCGAACGCAAAAAAAGATTTTTCAAATCGGACTTATACTGTAGTTGCAGAGATACCGTGGGTACAGACGGACGGACAAACCGATCACAGAAGCACGATCTTTATTACAAAAAACGTGCTAAAAAGAGGGGGGTCTGTCTAACACCCACCAGTGCTCACATACTTACACCTTGTGTCAAGGGGGATCAAAGATCGCCGCCTTTGTTCTAAGATACCTAAGGATTTCCCTGGGATTGTAATCAACCGCGCCCCTAATAAGTCCATTTGGATGGGTTTCCGCTTTCTTGAAGAGCGAAAACCCATCCAATCAGACTCGCGAGAAAGTTCTTGAAGAACTTTCTGGCGAGTCTGATGAAAAACTCATGTACCTTCTCGATTCGAAGACTGTTCCTCAGGTTCCGAAGTGAGGTCCAAGGGGGAGCCCCAGTGATCATTCGAAGTGCTCGGCTCTGCACCCTCTCCTTTCTCTCTCGCTATTTCCTAGTAATACCGATCCAAATGGAGGCGGCGTAGGTAAGCACTGGCCTGAGCACCGTCTTGTACAGAAGCACTTTGTGCAGTGTTGTACGGAAACTTCTCTGGCGGAGTAGTGGAGCTAGCTGTCCAAGGCATTGTCTAGCTTTATTCGTGCGGTACCTGGTGTTCGCCACCCACTAAAGTCGACAATCTAGTTGGAGCCTTAGGTACTTAGTGGAAGTAGACCAGGGGATTGTCTCTTGAAACATGACGAGTTTCGGTACTCCTTGGAGAGATCCAAAAAACACCAGCGCACTGCTCTTAGACGGTATGATCTTGATCCGCCAGTCAGTGTAGCAGGTTTCCAGCTGAGATAGAAAGTCCTGGAGGAGCTTCACTCCTCTGCTTTTGTTCAGGGACCTGATGACAACAGCTGTATCATCTGCGTACATCATGACCTGCTCTCATTTGGGTTTGGGTAAGTCGTGCAGATAAATGGAGAACAGCGTTGGTCCAACAACCAAACCCCGAGGAACACCAGCCGGAATCTTCTTTTCCGAAGAAAGCTCACCGTTAATCTTAAGAGTGAACCTGCGGCTGTTGAGGTACGAACCAATCAGCTCAACAAGGGGGCGAGGGCATCGAAGCTTCTGCAATTTGTGCAGGAGACCATCACGCCAAACACGTTCAGAAGCCTTGCTGATGTCCAGGAAGATAGCAGTGGAATATTTGCTCTTATCTCGTACTTCAGAAACGAATTCCACGAAAGTCGACAACTGGTGGGACGTAGCGTGCTTCGCCCGGAAACCATCCTGTTCGTCAGGAATCACACCATTTGCTTTACAGAACTCAAGAAGCCGAGAGAGGATGACCCTCTCAAAGAGCTTACCCAGGAGGGGCAAGAGATATATTGGACGGTAGTTAACAGGTAAGGTATGATTGGTTCCAAGTTTGGGCAACACCACTACCACTGATTTTTTCCAGTCTGTAGGAAAATACTTCAGCCGGAGAGACCCGTTGAAAATCTCCACCAGTACCAGAATCTAGCTCTCAGGGAGCAGTTGAACAGCTCTTTCCGAAACTACATCCATTCCGGGAACTTTCTTCACTTATAGCTTTTTGATGTGTCGAGTTACCTCGAGGTAACTAACAGGCGAGATGTCCTCATCTGTATCATCAAGATCATATGTAGCTAAAGCCTCCATGATCCTATCCGTGTGACTAGGATTTCGGATGTCATGAGGTGAAAACTGCTCCTCCAGGGCCCCAGCAAGGACCCCAGCCTTCTCGTCATCACCGTGCACCAAACCCTGTGGACCGAGAATGGGCGTTATGAGAGTCTTAGTACACCGGAGTTTCTGAAGGATGGTCCACACATCATCCTAACGAGGTTGACCAGCGTTGAGCAGGTACTTGTTCCATTGGAGTTCCCTGAACGCACGGATTTCTGCCCTGACGAGATCGCGACACGAGTTATAGCGAACCCTGTCGTCGGCAGATCTCGACCGCTGCCAGATCCTCCGGAACTTGTTCTTTTCCCGAATCATCCGGATAATGCGTGGAGGAAGTGCGTAAGGGTCTCGGGCAGGAACTGAGGGCTTCCTGCATTGATCCAAGATTGCATGTATGCAACGAGTGAGTTCCTACACCGCACTATCGACGTTCGAGCGAGTGCTAGTGTCCACCCTAGGCGGATCAACCTGAGCAATAAAATCCTGGAACAACTTCCAATCAGTATACATCATCGTCCGCCCGGTGTCTGCGACTCAGTTTAGTATCAGTAGGAATGGGTCATGATCAGAATCAAGCCCAGAGACCTGATGAAAGTGCCTCACGAACTGGAGGACAGAAAAATCAATGACATCGCCAACCCCGTGTGACGGGGTGCAAGTAGGATGGACCGGACTTGCAACTGTAAGATCCAGCTTGTCAATGTATTGCGATAGTGTCACACCAGCACTATTAGTTGAACGATAAAACCAGTCAGGATGTTTAGTTTTCCAGTCACCAGCCACTACAGTGGGAATGGGGTCCCCAAAGATAATGTCAAGATCATCGTCAGAAGGTACCTTCCCTGGACTGTTATAAACAGAAGCTAATTTAATCAAGCCTGAGCTTGTGTTTAGCATAACAGCCAGTGCCTCAACATCCTTGAAGGGTGCGATGGATGCACTTAAACCATTTCTGACTAAAATGACATTACCTCCTGCTGCTTGCCTGTAGAGGGCCGGATCTCTCTCTTGCCGGAACACCTGGTAGTTCGCAACACTGACTTGCTTGATCCTAGGTGTGGGTTTAAACTCACAGATAAGAGCAACGTCGATGTCATGATCCTTCAAGAAGCTTGCAAGTTCAGCAAGTTTATTCCCGATGCCATTGTCATTCCAAAACATTATGTTGAGACTGTCCATAATGCGCTACTAAGCCCGAGAGCTCAGGCTTAAGCCGCCAGACAGGCAACCAGAACCCGTTTGAGGACAACGGGATCAATGCGCTCTAAGAGCAGCTTTTGATCCGTGACTTCGGTAGTGGCAGGGCGGGTAGCCACTTCTATTATCGCCTGAGAGGCAGGCGTAACTTTTGCTGGTTGACCAGCAGTCTTGTTTTTGTTCTTTTTGCCTTTCCTTTTCCTCCTCTTGGAGCTTGTAGCATAGGTGGAAGGCATGGAAGCAGTTGGGGGACACTCCTTTACCAGTTTGGGTCAACAGCATTAGGTTTAGTAGGGGCCCTAGATTTTGTTAGCATATTCTTCTGCTTTGGCTCTGGCTTCTGCCTGTTGTTTTTCGGCAGCTTGTTGGCAAGCTGCTTGTTAATGGGGCAACCACGCCAGTTAGCCCCATGTTCACTACTGCAGTTCACACAGAAACACTGTGTTTTTTTCTCAGCCGTGCACTCCCTGCTGCAATGATTCTTGCCGCAGTGTACACATTTTGACTTCTGTCTGCAGTTGGACATGGTGTGACAAAAGCCTTGGCAGTTGAGACAGTGCTGTATCCTGCCCTTAGTTCGGTAGGGTTCAACCGAAATTGAAACCCCAAGGAGAGATATTAACCGGAAGACGTTCCTGCTCTGCTCAGTATTAACGAGCTGAACCACGACAGGTGGAAGGTCCTGTTTACGGCTGTTTTGAAGCCGACACACCTTTTGTGACGGCAAAGGAACCCTGCAACTGTTCGCTGATGCTATCGACTAGGACACCCAATCCCAGTTCTTTAATGACAACACGGAGCGGTTTTTCTGTCGGCAGGGGGAAAGTCAAAAACTCAACCTTGCAGTTTTCAAAGAGAGAAAGTGAAGACTACTGGTACGATCCCCCACCATTTTTACCGACGCCGTCTCCTCAAGCTCTTTTTCTATCCTCTCATGCAGTAGATCAGAGGCCAGTTGCTAATTCCTCTGCAAACCACCGGTGGCACCATTTTGGACACGTTAGTTGGCAAACATGTATCGGGGTCTTTGGTGACCTGTACCTGTTCCGCGATCACTGAGACGCTTGAGTACACCTCTTGCATCTCTGCGCATTGTGGATCAGATTGGTGTTCAATGACCGCCTCGGTTAGGTCAGCCCGTTTCCCATTTCGGATGGGTGAAGGAGACCTTTCCTACCTTGACTTCTTGACGTCACCCTTTCGTTTTGCAGCAGCATCAACAACTGAGGAGATTGGCTCAGTCAAAACTTGGGGCTTTGCTGTCCCTTTTCTTCCCAGCAACGTCAACCTGCTGGGAGGTTTACCGGATACTTTGGGTTGGGAAGGGTTTTAGCTGTAGCTTCAGCATAGGTTGGCCTATGCTCTGGATCAAAGACTTCACTACCAGTCCTCGGCTCGTCCGCAGGATTACGGGAGACATCCTGTCCTGAGTCGTCACTGCCACTTGCAGGATCATTCAACTCTGAAGACTCCTGGGACCCACTTGGTCTGCCAGTTGTCCGAAGATGTTCCGAGCTAACGGCTGAATTCCACAGTTGGTCCCCTTCACTCATGGCATGCACCATCTTGCCCTTCTGTTGAACTCCTTTTGCTAGAAGTCCTATAGCACAGCAGAGGGAAGCCAGGATAGTGCTCATCAGACCACGACAGTCCAAGCTTTCATCCAAGGAGGAGAGGAGGTCCTTAGCTTCATTCGCAATAGCAAGGGCACTCACTGCTCTTTGGCTGCAAACAGTTGAGATTCGCTCAAGTGAGATCATTATCTCTAATTTGTCTTGAGAAACAGCCACATGTGGGCAAAGTACAAAAGAAATCACAATTCAGAAAATAAAAGCATTGAAATACACCTAGAACCTAACAAAAGCTAAAATATTTTGAAAAGGACTAACTCTAAACTACAAGTTTGAATACTATTGTAGAACCTAAATTTGAAACCTGACGCTAAACAGATAATATCACTACTGCAAAATACACTACGGCATATAATGAACTACAACAAGGTACACTATACACTACTGCCTAACCCCTATCTAATAGACGTAGAGAACAGTTGCACTGAGCACTAGTTCCTAATAATGTTGTTGAAGGGCAAAAGCCATAGATATGAAACTCTTATTTTAATAATTTCATGCTGAATATTTTGTTTTCTCAAGACATGCATTAGTACCTAATTTGTTTGGACATGAAGTATGCCGGTACTTATATGAAAGGGGGGCAACTCTCAGTGGTCTGTAAACTGTCACCTGTCCCTAATTAAGGGCCAGTACTTCCCAAAGCCGAATGACTGTTGACTAATCCGTGAATGCATCCCGCACTCATCTGGCACTAATGATTAGAAGCCAACATTTCGTGCCACTGGGGTTGCAAAATCTATATTTTTCTGCCTACTCATCCCTCCGACAGGGACTTGGGGAAGGGCAGCACTGTTTCCTGAGTTGGAGGCTTTGGATCAGATGGAGGACTGGATCAGATGGAGAGTTAGTGTGTGAACATCGATGGGTGTTAGACACATCACCCCACCCCCTCCCTTTCTTTTTCTGGATGGCGTTGAGATGGTGAGTACTGATTGCTGCTTCGCCATCCAGATGTGGATTTTGTGAGTTTCGTCCCCCCTCCTCACGGGGTGTCGCTGGATATGGAATGTTGTGATTCTCTGTAATGGGCGCTGTGGTGCTTAGCTCTACTCTACCCCTCTCCTCTTTCTCGCTCCTGACTGGTGTTTCGGTTCACAGTTCAATATATACACAGTGCGTCAAATAATTTTTAAGACTGGCGCTAGATTTCAGCCTACGGTGGCGCCACCAGTGCAATCGCGAATGCGTTATAAACCGTGACCATCTGCTTGCTTTCTGGCAAAAGTACTGCGCAGTTGTTAAAGTAATTAACGAAACGGGCGTTCATTAGAGAAGTAAAATATTTTTCATGTTGAATTATTAAGATGGAATAAAGGGCTGTTATTAAATTTAACCCAAAACTTGGTAAAAGTGTCTCGGAAACGTACCAAATGATGAAACAAATTTACGGTGAGTTTTGTTTAAGTAAATCAAAAATTTTTCCTGTAGCACAAACGCTTTTTGGACGGAAGAGAAACGCTAGAAGATGATAAGCATACCGGATGACCAAGTTCATCTAGGACACCTGAGATTATTGAAAAAGTGCGTGATTTCGTGGCAAACAATCGATGTGCGTCACTTAGAATGATGGAAGAGTCTTTAAACTTCAACAAAAAAGCGATTCGAACCATACTACATGAAGATATGGGTAAAACAAAAGTCTGTGCTAAATTTGTTCCACACACATTAACCAATGAACAAAAATCAAGGAGAAGTGCACATTGCAGAGACATCATTTCAGCTCCTGAAAATGATCCAAACTTCTTAAAATCGATTGTTACTGGTGATGAAACATGGTGTTTTCAATATGATCCTAAAACAAAGCGACAAAGTGCGGAATGGAAGTCAAAAATCTCGCCACAAGCCAAAAAACCAAGAAAAGTTCCATCGAAAATCAAAACAATGCTCATTACATTCTTCGATAGTAAGGGTATTTTCCACAAAAATTTTTTTCCAAGTGGACAAACAATTACTGGTATGTTTTATTTAAATGTTTTGATGCGTTTGGTGGGCAGAATTCGTCGCATTCGTCCAGAATATCGAGGTGAAAACAGTTGGTGTTTGTTGCACGATAATGCACCCAGTCACACCTCAATTCTTGTTCGTAGATTTTTGGCGAAATTGGCGAAAAATAACGTCTGTGCGTTGAATCATCCACCGTATCCACCTGATTTAGCACCCTGCGACTTTTCTTTGTTCCTGAAACTTAAAATGACGTTAAAAGGGTGTTATTTTGATGATATTTCGACCATACAAACAGCTTCGACGCGTGTTTCAGAGGCAATTCCGCAAAGTGAACTGGAACAGGCATTCGAATCATTATTAAATCGCTGTAACAAGTGTATTAAAGCCGGTGGGACTTATTTTGAATAACAAACCAAAACAAATTATAATTTCTTGTTTCTATTTCATTTTACAGACCCAGTCTTAAAAATTCTTTAACGCACTGTGCATGCCCTTCTCTCCTTTCACTCATTTTTTCTGTTAATTTTCCCATTGAGTTCACTTACTCAGATCCTAATTCTAAGGGTAGTTTGCTAATTCTAAGGGTAGTTTTAGGCCTGAGGTTAGACACTTCCTTCCTAAAAGTCTTCAAACGTAGCATGTTCAAGGGGAAAAAAGATTGTGCATCCGGATACAAATGTATTAACGAACTGCTGTCTTCCGCCATTTCACAAGCGTTCACTTGCATATTTCAAAACCTGTTAAGGTTCAAACGAAGAAAATGACGGTCATTGTATTTACTAGAGAGTGGTACTCTACAAATTTTAAATATCCATACTTGCGGGCAGCGATTTCTGCTGACCACTAACATGGATATTTATCATTAGGTCCCCATTTTTATTTTCAGTTATCTCAAAAGGTATTGCTGTTGCAACGGTGAAAGCAGATTTCGTTCCATATGACGCGTGTGACTCACGAATCGCAGTCTTCGAATTGACAGTCTTCCTGTTGGGGCAGTGACCAAGCTTTGGCTTCTGACCATTCGCCTCAATCTGACCCCACCCGAATCACAGATGATGCTATAAGGCGGTGTGCTTGTTTTACGGCTATGGCGTTCACCCTTCCCTGGAGACAATGTCCCCAAATTAGGAATGGGCTACTTCTTATATTCCTTACATTTGCTCACGGTGGTTGTTAAACCCGAAAGAAAAAATGTAAGTTGAATTTTCGTTGTTATAGACTGCTAATTCACCAGCATTACCAAATTGTTTCTTAAATATTTCAATCATATTTGGGTTCAAAAAAAGAATATTCGGTTCAACTGTGGTTCTAGCGATTGGTGTTGTTCAAATTCGAAATTTCCAAGATGGCGGCCGCAGTTATATCGGACCACCAATGTGATTTTTAAAAACCTCAAAAACTGCTACTATGCAAGGAAAATTGAGTTCATCCCGGTTCATATCTGGTAATAACGAATGGTGTTCTTCAAATGTGAAATCATATTTGGTGTGCTATCATTTCGCCAGCCGTTCACCTGGTACATTTGTCATTTTTATTACCTAAAAGCCTATTCCTGTTTAAAAGAAGACTGGGTTCATTCCAGTTAATAGATGATATACAGAACTCAGCTTTTCAAATTTCAAATGTCTGCTGTGGGGTTAACATTTTACCAGCATCAAATTTTGTTTAATAAAGTGAAGATAATTCAATTCAATTCGGTTACGAGGTACCACTGCCGAATCATCATCATCATCATTGTCAACCATTATCAATCCACTGCTGGACAAAGGTCTCCCCAAGTTTCCTCCACAACGGTCTGTCTTGTGCCAGTCTCCTCCGTGTTACCCCTGCAAACTTTCGAATTTCATCCACCCATCTCCCATGTGGTCTTCTTCTGGGTCTTTTCCTGTCCCTTGGAATCCAACCCAAAATTTCGGCTGTCCATCGATGATCTGTCCTTCTGGCAGTATGTCCAGCCCATTGCCATTTCAGGGATTTAACTCTGATCATGATGTCTTCCACTCTTGTCATTTTTCGGATCCACGAGTTCCTCTTCTTATCTCTCCTGGTTACACCAAGTATGCACCTCTCCATGGTTCTTTGAGTTGTCTGCAGCCTTTGTATGCCTCTTTTAGTTAAGGTCCACGTCTCTGCACCATACGTAAGCACTGGAAGGATGCATTGATCAAACACTTTTGTTTTAAGACATAATGGCATATTGCTCTTGAAAATTATGCTCTTTCTTCCAAAAGCTCTCCAGGCAAGTTTTGTTCGCCGATTAATTTCTTCATCAATGTGACCCTCACTTGATATCTGCTGTCCAAGATAAATGTACGTGTCTGTTATCTCCAGCTTTTCTCCATCAATCGATAAATCTTCATTTCTTGTAAAAGCATTGAACATCACTTTTGTCTTCTGAAAGTTCATTTTTAATCCCACTTCTTTACTCTTGTCAGCAAGTTCCTGGATCATACTTTGCAGCTCTGATGGGGTAGTTGCAAAAATGACTACGTCATCAGCAAAACGTAGGTGGGTAAGATAATCTCCATTAATCTTTATCCCCTTGTTTTCCCAGCTCAGCGACTGAAAAACACCCTCCAATGTGGCATTATAGAGCTTCGGAGATATGGTGTCACCTTGTCTCACTCCCTTTCCAATTTTTACGTGTGTTGTATTTTCAAACAGCCGAATCTTTGCACTTGCATTTTCATAGATGTTATTAATAATATTAATATATGCATCTTCAATACCGCAGGTTTTCAGAGCCATTGTAACTGCTGATGGTTTCACCGAATCAAAGGCTTTTTCATAATCGATAAAAGCCATGCACAATGGAAGTTCATACTCCCTCGCTCTTTCAATTAGTTCTCTCAGCACGTGGATATGATCTATTGTGCTGTAGCCACTCCTGAATCCAGCTTGTTCTCTCGGTTGAGCCATGTCCAGTGTTACCTTCAAGCGGTGTGAAAGAACTTTAGTGAAGATTTTATAAACTACTGATAGGAGGCTGATAGGTCTGTAGTTTCCGAGATCCTCAATGTCACCTTTCTTATGTAGCAGGATCATTGTAGCGGTGTTCCAATCCTCAGGAATCTTTCCTTCATTAAGGCATCGAGTGAAAATTTGGGCGAGTACTGTTTCAATTTCTCCACTTGCTTCTTGTATGATGTCTACAGTAATTCCATCTTCTCCTGGAGCTTTTCCCCGCTTCATGTTCTTGATCGCATGTGCAACTTCTGCTGGAAGGACTGGAGGGACTCTGGTACTGGTATCTTTCATGATGTCTGGAGGGCATGTATCATCCCTTTCATATAATTTGGAGTAGAAATCTTTCACTCTTGTCAAAATTTCGCCTCTATTTCTTGTTACAGAACCATCTTCTTTTCTCAGTGCCATAATCTGTTTTCTTCCCTTACTGAGATGTCCCTTTGCTATCTTTAGGCTTTGGTTGTTTTCAATTGCTTTCCTCACTAGTTCACAGTTGAATTTTCTTACGTCTTCAGTGATACTTTTTCTTACTGTCTTGCATAGCTCTATATATTCCACTTTGGAAGTCACATCTTCTTTAGTTGTCCTCATCTCTCTTCTTTTTTGCATCAACATTTTCGTTTTTCACGATAATTTATTTACATGCAACTTGTTCTTAGACCCAGCTAATTTTGTTGCTGTTTCCATAAGAGCTTTGGTTACTTTTCTGTTAACTTCAGAGATGTCCACTTCTTCCGATGTTAGGCCTTCTAAAGCAGAGAACCTGTTCTTCAGTTCCAACTTGAAGGTATTATGGTGTTTTTTAAGGTTGGTTATGTCAATAGATTTTGTTTGTCTTATGAGCTTGCCACGTTCAAGTTTAGTGTTGAGGTGCATCTTACATCTCACCAATCTATGGTCACTACCTGTGTTGAACTTGTTTAGCACACTGCAGTCTTCTATGACGAATTTTTTGTTACACATAATAAAATCAATTTCACTTGTCGTCCCATTTGGATGTCTCCATGTCCATTTCCTGTGTGGCTTTTTCTTGAAAAAGGAGTTCAAGATGAAAAACCCTTCTGCCTCTGCAAACTCAACGAGAGTATTTCCACGCTGGTTTCTGTTGCCGTGACCGAATTTACCTACTGAAGTTTCATTCTGTTGCCGTTGCCCTATTTTTGCATTGAAATCTCCCACAATTATTTTCAAGTGCTGCTTACCTTTATTATTTAGATGACAAATTTCCTCATAAAATTCTTCAATTTCTTCTTCAGGATGACTTGTGGTGGGTGCATAAGTTTGAATAATCTGAGCCTGGTATCTTTTCGAGAGTTGGATAACAAGTCGTGCAGCTCTGTCAGAGGAACTTTCAACTTCTACAACTTTATCCTTCAGTTTCTTGTTTATTATAAATCCAACACCACTAGTTCTGCCAGTATCTGTCCCACGATAGTAGAAGAGATGTCCAGTTTTCAGTTCGATGAGATCTTCTCCTTTTCTCCTTACCTCACTTAGCCCCACGATGTCCCACTTGATCCTTTGTAGTTCCTCTTCCAATTCAAGAAGCCTTGAATCAGAAGATAGGGAGCGTCCATTGTATGTAGCCAAGGTCAGCATCAGATGGCAGCCTAGTCCGGTCCTCCGGGGATTCTTAGCACCCTCTGCCTTCATGTCGCACTGGCCGCTGCCTTGGCCAGGTACATTCCAGCTGCCGGAGACTGAGGGCCAAGATTTAAGTTGTGGAATCATTTTGGAGGGGTTTGGCCATAACTCACCACGCTGGCCAAGCGGGTTGGTGAGTGTGGGATAGAATTTCCTCTAATCCCGATGGTATAGTTATACCGCTATTGGCGGTCGTCAGAGCACCTTTAGTGGGAACAATATGCACCACGAGAAGGCGGGGTTGACATTTGTCAAGGAGAGGCTGTGATGTTACGCATCACCTGACCTTACATCCCACCACTGCCGAATAGCAGTGTAGATATTTGAAATTTCGGAAACATGATTTCTCTAGTTCCCACCCCAACACTTTTTGTTTCAATATCTCAAAAGTTATTGCTGTTCAGACGAAAAAGAAAAATTGGATTCATTCGGGTTCAGGGCTTTCTCATGCGAACGATGTCGTTTGATCCTCTGGTGAATGACAGTCCCCCATGGAAAGGGACTTTTTTAATATTAAACGAAATTTATAAATTAATTTCAGTTCAGATATTACACTGCCGAACAGGAGTGTAGAAATTTGAAATTTAAATTTCCTGGATGTTGTAATTTCCCCAGTTCCACTACCCTCCTCAGCGCTTTGTTTAATTTTTGAATTTCTCAAAAAGGTATGCCCGTCAAAACGAGAAAGATTTGATTCATTTAGGGTCAACCTTTCCACAAACGAACGGCGTCGTTTAAATTTGAAATCCACGTGAAAGTGGGCTGCCATTTTACTTGATCCAAAATTTTAAAAATTAAACAGAGATAATTAAACTTATTTTGGTTAACAGGTACCACTGCGGCAGACACCGGAAAGAGCAGTGGTCATATTTGAAATTTCAATTTCCTGCATATAATATTTTCGCTAGTTTTGCGTGTTTCAATATATCAAAAGTATTTCTGATCAGATGAAAAATTAGGTTCATTTGAATTCAAGCTTTCCATTAATGAACGATATCGTTTAAAATTGAAATCCTTGTCGAAGGGGTCTGCCATTTAACCAGCTCTATTTATTTTATCACTAAGCAAAGATAAAATTGTTTTTTCTACAAAACAGTAGGTATTGCTGCTCAGATAAAAAAAATGACTGGTTTGAGGTAATTTTCCAGTAATAAGCGGCGTCGTTTAACCCTTTAAGCGGCTGGAACGAAATAACTCGGGGTATTTTTTCCTGGCCCGGAACGGCTCGCCCGAAGTAACTCGGGGTATGTTTTTGTGGCATGTAGCGGCTAGAACGAAATAACTGGTGGTATTTTTTCCAGGCCCGGAACGGCTCGCCCGAAGTAACTCGGGGTATGTTTTTGTGGCCCGTGGCGTCTGGAACGAAATAACTCGGGTGTAGGGCCAGACATATCAATTCTTAGATAATACCTTTTGTTTCCCACCGTATAGCGAGCTACCGCCTCGCCTTTACTATACGATCTGGCTATCAAGGCGGCTGAAGGCGTCTTTTTGTAGAAGGATAATTACCTCGACAAACTCAGTCCAGTACACGGAAATAAAAACAACAACAAGACTTTATTATTCCGATAACATTTGCTTCACGGGTTTCCGATGATTTTCCGCTCAGGTTCCCGTGATGACCACGTGCTACCTTTCCACAATTCTTTCCGCGATACCCGGTGGACGAAGGAATATTCCTTCCCGTTCACCACGTTGCACGTCTGCGATAACCGCAGTCCTTCCGTCAGAAACCGGTGTCCAAACCACGACCCTCTCTACTTGACGACCGAAGCTTAACTGTCTCACTCGATTCTCCTCGCCCTTTCTGTCCTCTACTACGCATGCGCAAGAAAAACTGGTTTCCCCAGTCAGCACGTGAAATACCTGTAATCAGGAATGTAGTCGGATACCCGCAGTGGATTTCAACCTTGCACGTATACAAAAGCAGTATGACAACTTGTTTAAGAGAAGCACTCGAGCAGCTGACTCTTCAATGTCAGATGCCCCAGGTGGTCATGCACCCCTCTCTTAATCCCATATAGGATTAAAATTGTTACACGTGGGTGGTGAAGAATATCAGTTCTTATCTGAAACAACAAAATGGCGGAATCAAACGTCCGTTCGCACGTGTTCATCACAATATTAAAAGTACATTAATTCATAATTGACAGTTTAATTGCTGGCGACCCTTACATCGGGGAAAAAATCTTTGCATTACCCAGCCCGAACGAGTGACTTCGAACTCCGGACAACAGTGAACGCTGCATTCCCCCTTTGCTTTGGTATTCAAACTGCTCGTTTAAGGGGATTGTTGACACTAATCCTTTCTGACTGATTACCTGCTAAAAGGGTTCGGACAATGGCACTGAACCAGAGATGTTCGGATGTCATCGCAGTTTCTACATTTTTGTCTTGGAAACATGAATCCACGAAATGCGTCGATTAAAACTGAAGAAAAACTTTAGAGTATTTCAGTAATTCTTTCTGTAATCAACTTGGCAAGAAAAAACATTACTTCCGGCAACACAATTTTTAATTTTAAAATATTTAATTATTGCGATTTTGTTCAAATAAATAGGAAATCTACTGTGAAACTGATTTTTCGATTTGCAACAGCGACCTAAAAAGAATTTAAAGGATATGACATGAATGTTTTTACATGAAATTTCTCATTAGGTGGTACTAAAAACTAAAATTAAATTTCGAAAATTACTTTATTTTAGGACTTTTGAAAAGTGCTTTGCTATTTTAAATGAAAACAGCAGCGATTTGAACTATTAGTGAGAACAGATAGTCAGATATGTGTGAGGAATGAAAAGTAGATAAAACACAAAGACAAATGTCTTTAATTTAACATGAGGAAATAGTAGGTCGATCAGCATGCTTTGTACGAAGACAGTTGAAGAAAAATTTCCCTCTTTTCTTCACCCCAGTTTCTTCCATAAAACTATTTAACATTTCTAATCTATTTATTTCCCTTTTTCCGAGATTTATTCTGCGTCTGTAGCCCCTTTTTTGTTAACAGATCTATGACGAGTACTTGGATTTTATTATATATATATATATATACAAATGTAACATGATCACTGCAAAAACGCGCCTAGCTGCAGGTTTGAAACGTTAGCAGTATAGCAATAGAGTCAACCACAAGAAATTTACATTCCCAATACAATGCTATAGAAACAAAACTCTAAAAATCCTAAAAAGAGAATATCTGATTCTCTTTTAGGGATTTTTGGGGTTTTATTTCGATAATATTGTATTGTGAATGTAAATTACTTGTGGTTAACTCTATTGCTGTATATCATCATCATTCTCAACCATTATCAATCCACTGCTGGACGAAGGTCTCCCCTAGTTTCTTCCACAACAATCTCTCTTGTGCCAGTCTTCTCCATGTTACTCCCGCATACTTTCGAATTTCATCCACCCATCTCACATGCGGTCTTCTTCTGAGTCTTTTCCTGGAATCCAATCTAAAATTTCGGCTGTCTATCGACGGTCTGGCAATATGTCCAGTCCATTGCCATTTCAGGGATTTTACTCTGATCATGATGTCTTCCACTCTTGTCATTTTTCCGATCCACGAGTTTCTCTTCTTATCTTCCTGGTTAAACCAAGCATGCATCTCTCCATGCCATTTGAGTTGTCTATACATGTATATATAATTTCACAACAGCCTTGTTCAAAGAAACGCAGCAATTTTAATATCTCGTAAGTGTGAACTTGAAATCAAATATCATCAAGAAGCAGTAACGCGCTGAACCTAAAACGCTTACAAAATTCCTAGGTCTTGGACTTTTTAACAAAATTTAACTTTTACAGAGGAGTTTTAAGGTGAGGTGTGTTCAAATATACATTCTAAAATTGGTATAGAAGTAACAGTACATCAAACCTTAGATGCTTGCATCAACAAAAAGGCCTAAGGCCTTTATATGACGCTTTCCGTTAAATGCTTGATATTTCATATAACCTTTTAATAATAAAAATTATGACGGTTCCAATTGAAATAATAATTATATCCTTCCCTACCGCCAGCAGGGAAAGGGGGTGGTAATATAAATGGTGCCGTGACCAGCAATATTTTATTTGGGTAAAATAAATGTTACCGTTATCAGTGATTCTTTAATTGGGTAAAATAAATAGTATTGTGACCAGTCATATTTTAATTGAGTTTATGATAAATGTTGCAGTGGCACCAGGATTTTTTTTTTCGCACCAAAGGTTATTGCGGAAGCGGTTTTAGACAACCAGGATCAGCGATAATTTTTTTCTAAGGGATTAATTTAAATTAATGCCTGTAGAACATAATTTTGAAAGCACCAAGAACAGGATAAAAAGATTGCAGAACAGTTGTGCACGGAAAGTATCACGAATTGTAATAAGTGTTTTATATGATTTTAAAGAAAAGTTATTTTGAGAGTGATCAGAATTTTATGAGTTTTCAAAGCTGATATTTTTAAAAGTGTCATCCAGGAGTGAAGTCAATGCAATTAATTTGAAGAAATTTTTTTGCAAATTTAAGGTCACAAATAATTGTAACGTAAGTGTGATGAATGCATTTAAGTGTTTTTTTATAATTTTATTTGCTTGTCAGAGTATTTATTTTAATGATTCAGTGTTGATTTTGATGATAAAGAGCATTAGCATGATAGGTAACTTTAAGGGAAGTAGCGAATTAATATTACTTAATCATTCATAAACCTTATATTTTCGTGTAGGAAGAATTCAGTTCGGTTATTTCTTGTTCAGTGATGCATATGGTAGTTTTCTTTTTCCAATTTTTAATTTGCACAGTAAGAGTTTTGTAGTAAGTGTTTAAAGTTTTGTAATTTGTAGTTGTCGAATTCTCAGGAATCGAATTTTGTGATAGTCATGATGGCAGATAACGAGAACGTTAGCGAGTTAGGAAACAACGGAATCTCAGAAGATAGTGGGTTACACACTACTAACGGAGAGCCAACAGGTTATACAGGAGAAGAAAATAGTCTTAGTCAGGAAGATTCAGTAAGGCAGGAAATGGATAGGAGACAATCGGGAGCAGATATGGCTACACAGCGTACAGTCCAGTCGATGGCAGGTATTCTAAGCTATATCCCGAGCTTTTCAGGCACCGACGAGTATTTGACAGCCGGACAGTTCTTCGAAGCCATAGACAGCATAGGACAGATGGCAGGATGGTCAGACGCAGTACGCATCCTAGCAGCAAAAGCAAAATGCAAGGGTACTGCAAGCAAATTTTTAATGGACACAGCGGACGTGCGCAGGGAGACGAGTTATCGAAAGTTCAAGCAGGCGGTCACCCAAGGTTTCGATTCTCGGGAGCCAGTTATGTTTAAATTACAGAGATTCAGTACTTGCAAACAGCGACCGGCGGAGAAGGTAGCCGAGTATGCAGCGAGGTTGAGAGGCTTAGCGCACTCGTACTTAGAGAACATGGACACGGGTAATGTACAGGTTAGGGAGTTGGTTAATAAAACGAAATTGTCTCAATTTTTAAACGGGCTGAACTCTAGGCTTAAGAGGACGGTATTATCTTTTGCGCACCAAACTTTTGAGGCCACAGTCCAGAAAGCATTATCCGAGGAAGTTAACGACGCCGTAGCAGGTTTTTCTTCTATTAATTTGGCAGGGACAGACAGTGAGTCACGTTACGAACCTTCCAGATTTCAGGCTCAGACAGATAACTCCGGTGATTCAGTAGCGGAGTTATGTACTTTAATGGCTCGCCAAATGCCAGATCATGAAGTACAAGTTAACAGCCTAAAAGAGGAACAGGAAAAATTGGAAAAGGATCTCAGGGAGGCGGAAGCAGCTCATAGAACACATGTCTCCAGAATAAGACAATTAGAAGCGGATAGAGAGCAGCATATGGCGAATAGAGAATCTTATGCGTCAGTTAGGGCCACGTGCTTTATTTGTAAGAGCCCGAATCACTTCAAGATTAATTGTCCACGAAGGGAATCATTTAGAAATCAGAATCGGGGAAATTTCCAACCACAACAAATTTCCGGAGATGATACGGTCAGTAGAAATCATCATTTATACCGAGGATCGAGACAGCAGTCCCCTAGCGGATACGCCGGGAGCCACAGGAAAGGTGAACGTGACGTCAGAGGCCGGGTGCGCCAGCCGCGCGGATAAATTTTCTCCCCTGGTGGCTCGTATAGGAACTACGGAGCGGACGAATTTTCGGGAACGCGAGGAGGCGGATTTCGAGATGACGCTAGACGGCAGAGCTTCCGTAGAGAAGAGCAGCGTGTTAGATTCACCGAAAGCAACTCGTACGGAGCTAGGAATTCCGGGGATTTAAACTAGGTGGAGGTTACAGAAGTCCAGCTGTGTCCTCGCAGATGTTAAGAATAAGATCCCCATATTATTGCCAAATTGTTCAATCCAGGAATGCGGGTCTTTACCGTTAGTTGAGGTACTTATAGGTGATATACGGGTTCGATCCCTGGTCGATAGTGGCGCGGGTATTTCCTTAATTTCCCCAGAATTGTTCAGCAAAATTCGAAATTCAGTTCAGTGTAAGCCACGACATACAGTGATCACTGTAAAAGGGATTACGGAAAACTTACTTCAGACGAACGGTTGTTTTGAGTTTCCAATTAGGATCGGTAAGGACAAAATAGTGCATCATTTTTACGTAACTCAGCGAAGTCTTCACCAGGATTATTCCTTAATTCTGGGATGGGATTTGCTCAAGTCTCAGGGCTTCACGTTTGATGCTGAGGCAGGTATTTTGAAGAAGAAGCAAGTATCGAAAGCGAAAAGGAGGTTACGGCGGGAGCGGATAAAGCAGAAGAATTCAGTTAGTGTCAACAAAGTGGAATCAAGGAGCAGCCTTAGAGGGAGAGTAGGCAGGATCAATAGGGCATTACCACCGGGTGAAACTAAGATCGGGAGGATGCTGAGGAAGGAGATCATCCCCCCAAATTCAGAAAAGGCTGTTATAATCCAGTGTACTCCTTTTTCACGAAATTTGAACAGTCAGGTCTTAGTGCAGCCTATAGAAAATTTTTCTCAAGGATACATTACAGTGGGAAGGTCACTGAACGTCCTAGGAAAGTCAGGCTGGATGCCAGTTTTGGTGGCGAATTTCACGGACCAACCTTTCTACTTGAATAAGAGAACTAAAATTGCTTATGTAGAACCCGTAATAGACGTGAATGAAGTAAGAGTGAAAAGAGAGGAGACGTTACCCTCAATCTTAGTGAAGGATTTCAACCTAGAGGGAGTTAATCCAGCTTGGAGGAGACAGGTTGAGACGCTGATTATGGAATATAAGGATGTTTTTGCACGAGCAGCGAGTGAATTGGGAAACTGTAATCTGTTGTGTCATGAAATAAATTTGAACACAGATGCACCCATGGTCGGTAAAGTCTACCGGGTTCCCCACCATTTAAGAAAGGAGGCCGAAGAGCAACTTAAAGATTTGCTGAAGGCGGGTATCATCAAAGAAAGTGCTTCACCCTGTAGAGCACCTATGCTTCTGGTCAAACGTAGAGACGGCGCTTATCGCCTCGTTATAGATTACAGGGATTTGAACCAGGCAGAAATTCCAAATCACTATCCCTTACCCAGGATAGAAGATCTTTTGTAGAAGGCTCAGGGAAATAGAGTTTTTGCGATATTGGATATGCGTCAGGGATTCCACCAGATGAGAATAGCCGATAAGGATAAGCATAAGACAGCTTTTTCTACACCATGGGGTACATTCCAGTACGAGAGGTTGAGTTTTGGGTATAAAACATCGCCAAATAGCTTCTAAAGGTTAAGTGACGCCTTTTTATTTGGTCTAGCCGACCACAACATCCTGTTCTTCATCGATGATATTTTTATAACATCCCGAGATGAGCAGAGTCACATGATTAAGTTAGAGGCAGTATTTAGAAGGTTAAGGGAACACGATTTAAAACTTTCACCGAAGAAGTGTTCATTCATGCAAAGAGAGGTTAAATATTTGGGCCACATTGTGGACGGTGATGGAATCCGACCGGATCCCGCAAATTTGTGTAAAGTCAATGAGTTTAGTACTCCCAAGACACTCAAAAATTTAAGAGGATTTTTAGGCATGTGGACTATTACAGAAAATTCGTGCCAAATTTTTCCGATATTGTTGCCCCATTAACAGAGTTGACCAAAAGGGGAAATTTTAAAAGGGACTCCCAGCGCGGAGCAAGCATTTAAACAGATCAAGGCATGTTTGTTAAGTAGCCCAGTGTTAGTTCACCCAGATTATGGGAAGGAGTTTTGTTTACATTGTGATGCAAGTGGGATAGGCATAGGAAGCGTGTTATCTCAGAAAGATAAGTTTGGTGCACTCCAACCGGTAGAATTCATGTCAAGAAAACTGAATCAGGCAGAAAAGGCGTATCCAACGATCGAGAGGGAGCTGTTATCTGTAGTGGTGGCGGCGAAATTTTGGAGACACTATTTATTAGGAAAGGAATTTGTGGTTTTTAGCGATCATCGTCCTCTCACCTACCTCAGTAATTTGCGCGATTGTCACAGTAGACTTAACCGTTGGAGGATAGCGTTGAGCGAGTTCGCTTATAAGATACAGTACGAACGGGGAAAAAATAACGTCGTTGCAGACCATCTGAACAGACAAGATTGGCACGCAGAGGAGGAAGCTAGTGCAGGAGAGATGTACGGAGTGATGGCAGTAAACGATGCACAGGATCAAGCAGAAAGCGACAGAATTAAAGCTCTGCAGAGGGCGGATCCAGATCTTGCAACCCTCATAGAAACATTGGAAAGCAGGCGTCTTACGTCAGGAACAAGCAGGATGAAGGACAGTTTCTATTTGGATAAAAGAGGATTGCTGTATCGTTTCCAAGCACCGGGAAGCGGTAGCTCAAGAGAGGAGTTCTGGGAGCAGCTGGTTATTCCGGACGTTATGAAAGCAGAAGTTTTACATTTATGTCATAATATCCCTAGTGCGGCACATTACGCACTTCAGAAAACTCTGTCATGCGTCAGGCAACGTTATTTTTGGGAAAATATGTATGCCGACGTGGGCCATTACCTTTAGTCATGTAGAATTTGCAATAAGGAATCAATACATAAGTTAAGGCACAAGGAAAAGCTGCAGACGGTAGCGACAGGTTCGTACCCATTTCAGAAAATTTCACTTGATATTTGTGGACCCTTTCCCACTTCAGCTAATGGTAACAAATACATTTTAGTAATGATCGACAGCTTTTCAAGATATGCAGTATTGGTAGCTTTGCCAGACCAGCAGGCTAGCACGTTAGCAGATGCCTATTTACGACACATTATAGGACCGTTTGGTTTAGTGGAGGAGAACCTCACAGACAACGGAAAAAATTTTACTTCAGATTTATTTACTGGTTTATTAACTAGGCTAGGGACTAGAAGATTAAATTCGAGCCCTTGGTTTCCTCAGGGTAATGGTATGAACGAAGCATCGCATAAGTTTTTTACACATCACTCAGTTGCTTGGTAAACAATCAGCAGGATGACTGGGATGAGGCGTTAGCCCCACTTATGTTAGTGTACAACAGTTCAATTCACAGTGCCACCAAGTACGCACCAAGTTATTTGGTTTTCGGGCGAGATATCACAGTCCCATCGGCTATTTTGTTACCTCCAACCCGGCGGACATACTTTGATTATGACAACTACGTAGAGGCATTCACCTCCAGGATGCGACAGGCTTACGAGATCGTGCACGGTAACCTACAAGAAGCTGCAGCTCGAATTTTCCCCGTGTTTTGATAATATTCCAGCAGTACGGGATAGGGTATTCCAAGAGCGGCCCCAGGTCCGAAAAGGCCGAGTACAGCAGCCGGAGAGAGCGCCGCGGACTCCCGCTACGAGAGCCCGTGCGAGAGAGGCGGAAATCGACGAAGTAACTGAAGAGGCCTATACAGAGGAAGAAATACAAGAGGAAATTATTGCTCGGGAAACGGCCCGTAAAACAGTGGAAAGAGACCCCTATCAATTAAGATCACAAGGACCAGTAACTCAAATTAGTGCGGGTGCTTCCACAGCCACGGGGGAGATTTCAATCAACCACCAGACGGAATAAATTCAAATGCAGGAGCGACCCCAAGAAACCAGCGGGTAGAAGCAGCGAACGATTCGGTACAAGCATCAGGAAGCATAGAAACTCCAAATGTTGTGGAAGGATTACTACAGAGTTTGCAACAACCGTCGAATCCAGAAGGAAATTCATGGTTGGACCTAGCGGAGAAATTTCTGTCATATAAGTTGCAGCAAAGTTTGACTAGCGGATTAAACGGAAATGCACAGGATAATAATTTGGCGGCCGAAAGAAAAATGCCAAGGACGACCCGAAGCGAGACGCTAGTCTAGAGGGTGAGCAGTGCGGGTGCTCGGAATAATTTTTTTTTTTAATTTTCTTCACCAAGGGTAGCAGGAAGGTAGTAGGTAATACTATGGTTGAGTAGGTAAATACAACAGCGGCGAGCGTAGGAAGGTGATAGAAATTATGTCTATTTAGCAGCAGTCTGTTATTAGTAAATACTCGAACAGAAGAAATTGATAAGAACGAAGGGTTGCATAAGGTACATTTCAGTACAAGAAAGGAAGGAATTATTTACGGGAAGTATGCGGAGATATGGGCATACGAGAAACACTTGCAAGTGAAGAGAACGTATCATCGTTGCAAAAAAAGAAAAAAAAGAGAGAGAAAAAAAATTGTATTGAGATTTCAATGCGGGAACAAATCAGTAGCCTAACGAAAAATGGCGGGGAGAAACAATGCGTGAATGGTACATACCCATTTGTTTTTTTGTTTTTTTTGCTAAGTAATTAGTGTAATCCAGGAGTTCACAAGTTTTCTAAATAGAAATAATGAAGGTGTAGCAGCCTAAAAGAACAACATTCGAGGCCCAAAATAGGCTAAAGAATTCGAAAGCTCAAAATTATTCCAAAGCGACGAGCGCAGGTCTTTCAGGCACCGAAATTAGGGAAGCAACTGACAAATTTCGAGTGCAGAGACGCCCAGGGGCATAGAATACGGGTTTGAACGATTGTCAAGCAAGGAGTATCATGAGACGAGAATGCAGGGGAAGAATTCCTAGATTCCAAAATACCATACAAGGAGCCGAAATGAAAGAATATACTAGCAAAAGCATAGTCAGCTATGTTAGAACACGAGACGCGCAAACCAGTGGGATTAAAACTTCATGAATGGGTAAACAATAGCGTGAGAGGGGAGACGCTGGCTAAAACCAGTGTAACCAGGTTACAGTCGTACGAAAACATACTTTGGAAAGGGAAATAGAACCCTAGAGGATTGGCGACATGAAAATTTACTCAGCGAATGTCGAAAAAGTCTAAAGGAATATCCCAAAAGGACAGAGTGCATTCATGACATTTAATAAAGAATAACATGTACATTATTACTTTTTTTGCTTCATGAAAAAGAGAAATTTTTCTAGTTTTGTGTTATATGTCTTTTAAAAGTATTTTTGAATAAGTTGTGTAAAAGTTGATATTTTTCTTGGTATAGTAAAGTGATTTTGATTGCCCATACAGCGGAAAACCGCAGATTTCGGAGAAAATGTGCCAGTTTAAATTATTTTAAACTTAATTATTATTTCTTCTCATAAGTTCGAGAAGAGGTGATTGTCAGGTGAATTATGATTATGCTTTTATTGCCATGCTTTGCCATTATGTGATGATTTAAAGGTTAAGGAATAAGGGTTAATATAACCTCACACGGAAGAAACTACGGAAATTACATCGGAATTGCTTTAAACTCTCAGCAAAGACAATGGTTTTTCCACGTGATCGAATTGTGCAAAGGAAAACTTTTTTTTTCTTGACAGCTTCAATTCCGCTGTGTCTTAAGTCCACGAAACAGCGAACTTTGCAGTACTTGAGAGAAGCGGAGACTGAAGAGTAGACATTTCATGCAGGCTGAATCAACAACTAGCGGAACGCTAGAAATAAACGCTTTAGAATTTCTGCTAGTAGCGGAATTCCGTTGTGTCTTAAGTCCACGAAACAGAGAACTTTGCAGTACTTGCGAGAAGCAGAGACTGAAAAGTGGACATTTCATACAGGCTGAATCTACAACTAGAGGAACGTTAGAAATGAACGCTATAGAATTTCTGCTAGTAGCGGAACTGTAATAAATAATAACAGTGGTCCATCAAGAGATCCAAATTTTATTTGTCTACAATTTTCAGGATGTAACGACAATATTGACTCAGTACTAAACCATAAACCCAGGACTTAGATTTTGGTGCAAGGAAATTGTTACACCCAAAAAAAAATTATTTTGCATATGTATATATGTATTTCCTTTAATGTTACTTGGAAACTTCACCCTAGCATGGGTGTAGCTCTTCATCAAGGATTGTAATGATGTTTAATGAAATTACTTTGTGAATTTAGAATTCAGTGAAGAACCATATCATTAGTATTTTAGTATTTGAATTTTAGTAACCGATATTTGTACAATTGTGTTGAATTTTGTGCAGTGTATTTATAATGTGTATCTGTTTGGAGAAAGCGTGCCGATATGGGAAGCAGACGTTAGAGAGGTCTAAGTTCAATTCTTCTCCCATGGGGGTGGATAGGTAATGTTGGCGAGCCAATTGATTTTGGCAGCCACATTTTTAATTAATAGTTTAAATCTACCCACATTACCAGCAGCATTAAAATTCAAGTTAAATTCTAAGGGAAGAATATTTCAATTAAATGAGTTATTAAATCGGCACGGAATAATTCAATTTCAGATTTCCTTTTTCCCATAAGGAACGTGGGGGACGAGAGGATTCTTCCACCCCTGTGCTCAGCGGACAAGGAGGTCGTTGAAGGACAGACCATTCGTACAACTACACCCCCAGTCAACTGCGGAAGCAACGCCCGCAAGGAGTGATGGCCAGGGAAGGGTCAAATGACCTTTACCCCTTCTAAACCCCCCAACCTGCAGAGAACTCAAGAGCAGTACGACGTTGTGCTTTCAGGTAGTCAAGGGTCGCCGCAAAGAGCAATTAAGCCCGCCGCAAAGAGCAATTAAGCCCGCCGCATTGTGACCCTACCTTAAAGTAGCAATCAACCGAGTGTTGATGACTGCCACACCCTCGATAACGAACAAAGGCAAAACCGAAAAGAACTGCGGAACTAGGGCCAGTTGACAGGAAGTAAACAAGCAAAATTTATTACCCTCACTGGCAGCTTCACCGATTCTCACGGTACGCGCCTTTTAGTGATTCACCGGTACCTTTGAGTATAGAAAAAACAGGGGGCTTCTAAATTGGCGAATGGGCAAGTTTCCTTTATTCAGCCGTAGCCAGTCAGCGATACAATTTTCAGTTTTATATAGGAAAAGGGGCGGGTTTTGAAAGTGTCGAAGTTTTGGTCGGAAGTAACCCAGAGTTTAACACAGGCATTCACTAAGAATTTTTCCGAGAGATAAGTCTCTCTCTTCCTCACCGGAGCCGAGGAAGCGGTACGTTGAGGCCAAGATGCAAAGTCTTCGGCCCTCGTAGAGTAGTACCTCAGCTCGGAGGAGCCCGCTACGGATGGAAAGAACTTAGAAGTAAATTCTACGGAGGCCGTGCCGAAGCCAGAAGGGGACAGCACAGACCCCATCCCGCGAAGTGCAAGCGACAGAGGAACTCACCACAGCAGCCCCTTTGGAGTCCCGATTGGCGGGTAGGCAGAAGCGCGCCATCGAACCCTCAGTCTCACGAAGCGGTGATCGGCCAGACTGGAAACCACCGATGAACTTTGACCCCCACATCCAGAGACTTAGTTACCACTAGAGAGCAAGGCCGTGACGAAGCCAGAAGAGGACAGCACAGACCCCATCCCGCGAAGTCCAAGCGACGGAGAAACTCATCACAGCAATCCCCCGTTGGAGTCCCGATTGGCGGGTAGGCAGAAGCGCGCCATGGAACCCTCAGTCTCACGAAGCGGTGATCGGCCAGACTGGAAACCACCGATGAACTTTGACCCCCACATCTAGAGACCTAGTTACCAGCCCACGTTCATGATGTCCTGTCGCTGATGTCGACAGCGGAAGAGCGAAGAAAGGTAAATCAAATTTTCCTGACAGTCACAATATCTTAATAGCAACCTACGAAATTTTCAGACATATAATATTAGGCGAATTTGGCACACTTTCTCCAAACATCTTACCTTATTTGCTTTCAAAGAATGTTTGCATAACGAGTTATAAAATTTAGTGCAGGTTTACTTAAGGTAATTGTAATAGAATGGTTCTTCACCACCTTATACATTGTTTTAGTGCAATCATAATAAACAGTTGTTAATTTAACCTTATCTCTGTTTTCTTATAGTAGACGTAGATTTTCCTGAATTTAAGATTTAGGGTGTACGCGGGCACTCGAAGGAACAGGGAGACGGGAATAACCTGCCCAGCCATAAGGTGGAATTCGTAGTACCATTTATTATCATTCGATCTTCTTTTATTTTAAATTAAATCTTTAAGAAAAACATTGCGGCACATGAGGGCGTACGTTTCGCGTGCACTCTCATGTGAAAACACAACGCACCGTCCGGCCGAATATTTGTGTCGCCATTCTCGGAAGGAAACACAACTCTTCGGCTCACTTTCGACGATTCCTTTTAATAATACAAATTATGACGGTTCCAATTAAAATAATAATTATATCCCTCCCTACCGCCAGCAGGGAAAGGGGGTGGTAAACGGTAATCAACTTATCAAGAAAAAACATTACTTCCGGCAACACAATTTTTAATTTTAAAATATTTAGTTAATGCGATTTTGTTCAAATAAATAGGAAATCTCCTGTGAAACTGATTTTTCGATTTGCAACAGCGACCTAAAAAGAATTTAAAGGATATGACATGAATTTTTTTACATGAAATTTCTCATTAGGTGGTACTAAAAACTAAAATTAAATTTCGAAAATTACTTTATTTTAGGACTTTTGAAAAGTGCTTTGCTATTTTAAATGAAAACAGAAGCGGTTTGAACTATTAGTGAAAACAGATAGTCAGATATGTGTGAGGAATGAAAAGTAGATAAAAGACACAAAGACGAATTTCTTTAATTTAACATGAGGAAATAGTAGGTCGATCAGCATGCTTTGTACGAAGACAGCTGAAGAAAAATTTCCCTCTTTTCTTCACCCCAGTTATTTCCCTTAAAATATTTAACATTTCTAATCTATTTATTTCCCTTTTTCCGAGAGTTTATTCTGCGTCTGCAGCCCCTTTTTTCTTAACAGATCTATGCCATTAAAAGATGAGTACTCGGATTTTATTATATATATAGGGCAACGGCAACAGAATGAAACTTCAGTAGGTAAATTCGGTCAGGGCAACAAAAACCAGCGTGGAAATACTCTCGTTGAGTTTGCAGAGGCAGAAAGGTTTTTCATCTTGAACTCCTTCTTCAAGAAAAAGCCTCACAGGAAATGGACATGGAGACATCCAAATGGGACGACAAGTGAAATTGATTTTATTATGCGTAACAAAAAATTCGTCATAGAAGACTGCAGTGTGCTAAACAAGTTCAACACAGGTAGTGACCATAGATTGGTGAGATGTAAGATGCACCTCAACACTAAACTTGAACGTGGCAAGCTCATAAGACAAACAAAATCTATTGACATAACCAACCTTAAAAAACACCATAATACCTTCAAGTTAGAACTGAAGAACAGGTTCTCTGCTTTAGAAGGCCTAACATCGGAAGAAGTGGACATCTCTGAAGTTAACAGAAAAGTAACCAAAGCTCTTATGGAAACAGCAACAAAATTAACTGGGTCTAAGAACAAGTTGCATGTAAATAAATTATCAGGAAAAACCAAAATGTTGATGCAAAAAAGAAGAGAGATGAGGACAACTAAAGAAGATGTGACTTCCAAAGTGGAATATATAGAGCTATGCAAGACAGTAAGAAAAAGTATCACTGAAGACGTAAGGAAATTCAACTGTGAACTAGTGAGGAAAGCAATTGAAAACAACCAAAGCCTAAAGATAGCAAAGGGACATCTCAGTAAGGGAAGAAAACAGATTATGGCACTGAGAAAAGAAGATGGTTCTGTAACAAGAAATAGAGGCGAAATTTTGACAAGAGTGAAAGATTTCTACTCCAAATTATATGAAAGGGATTGTATATGCACTCCAGACATCATGAAAGATACCAGTACCAGAGTTCCTCCAGTCCTTCCAGCAGAAGTTGCACATGCAATCAAGAACATGAAGCGAGGAAAAGCTCCAGGAGAAGATGGAATTACTGTAGACATCATACAAGAAGCAAGTGGAGAAATCGAAACAGTACTCCCCAAATTTTCACTCGATGCCTTAATGAAGGAAAGATTCCTGAGGATTGGAACACCGCTACAATGATCCTGCTACATAAGAAAGGTGACATTGAGGATCTCGGAAACTACAGACCTATCAGCCTCCTATCAGTAGTTTATAAAATCTTCACTAAAGTTCTTTCACACCGCTTGAAGGTAACACTGGACATGGCTCAACCGAGAGAACAAGCTGGATTCAGGAGTGGCTACAGCACAATAGATCATATCCACGTGCTGAGAGAACTAATTGAAAGAGCGAGGGAATATGAACTTCCATTGTGCATGGCTTTTATCGATTATGAAAAAGCCTTTGATTCGGTGAAACCATCAGCAGTTACAATGGCTCTGAAAACCTGCGGTATTGAAGATGCATACATTAATATTATTAACAGCATCTATGAAAATGCAAGTGCAAAGATTAGGCTGTTTGAAAATACAACACACGTAAAAATTGGAAAGGGAGTGAGACAAGGTGACACCATATCTCCGAAGCTCTTTAATGCCACATTGGAGGGTGTTTTTCAGTCGCTGAGCTGGGAAAACAAGGGGATAAAGATTAATGGAGATTATCTAACCCACCTTCGCTTTGCTGATGACGTAGTCATTTTTGCAACTACCCCATCAGAGCTGCAGAGTATGATCCAGGAACTTGCTGACAAGAGTAAAGAAGTGGGATTAAAAATGAACTTTCAGAAGACAAAAGTGATGTTCAATGCTTTTACAAGAAATGAAGATTTATCGATTGATGGAGAAAAGCTGGAGATAACAGACACGTACGTTTATCTTGGACAGCAGATATCAAGTGAGGGTCACATTGATGAAGAAATTAATCGGCGTACAAAACTTGCCTGGAGAGCTTTTGGAAGAAACAGCATAATTTTCAAGAGCAATATGCCATTATGTCTTAAAAGAAAAGTGTTTGATCAATGCATCCTTCCAGTGCTTACGTATGGTGCAGAGACGTGGATCTTAACTAAAAGAGACATACAAAGGCTGCAGACAACTCAAAGAAGCATGGAGAGGTGCATGCTTGGTGTAACCAGAAGAGATAAGAAGAGGAACTCGTGGATCCGAAAAATGACAAGAGTGGAAGACATCATGATCAGAGTTAAATCCCTGAAATGGCAATGGGCTGGACATACCGCCAGAAGGACAGATCATCGATGGACAGCCGAAATTTTAGATTGGATTCCAAGGGACAGGAAAAGACCCAGAAGAAGACCACATGGGAGATGGGTGGATGGAATTCGAAAGTATGCAGGGGTGACATGGAGGAGACTGGCACAAGACAGACCGTTGTGGAGGAAACTTGGGAGACCTTCGTCCAGCAGTGGATAGATAATGGTTGACAATGATGATGATGATGATATACAAATGTAACAGGATCACTGCAAAACCGCGCCTAGCTGTAGGTTTGAAACGTTAGCAGTATAGCAATAGAGTCAACCCCAAGAAATTTACATTCCCAATACAATGCTATCGAAACAAAACTCTAAAAATCCTAAAAAGAGAATATCTGATTCTCTTTTAGGGATTTTTAGAGTTTTATTTCGATAATATTGTATTAGGAATGTAAATTACTTGTGGTTAACTCTATTGCTGTATATCATCATCATTCTCAACCATTATCAATCCACTGCTGGACGAAGGTCTCCCCTAGTTTCTTCCACAACAATCTGTCTTGTGCCAGTCTTCTCCATGTTACTCCCGCATACTTTCGAATTTCATCCACCCATCTCACATGCGGTCTTCTTCTGAGTCTTTTCCTGTCCCTTGGAATCCAATCTAAAATTTCGGCTGTCTATTGATGGTCTGGCAATATGTCCAGTCCATTGCCATTTCAGGGATTTTACTCTGATCATGATGTCTTCCACTCTTGTCATTTTTCCGATCCACGAGTTTCTCTTCTTATCTTCCTGGTTAAAAAAAGCTTGCTTCTCTTCATGCCATCTGAGTTGTCTATACATGTATATATAATTTCACAACAGCCTTGTTCGAAGAAACGCAGCAATTTTAATATCTCGTAAGTGTGAACTTGAAATCAAATATTATCAAGAAGCAGTAACGCACTGAACCTAAAACGCTTACAAAATTCCTAGGTCTTGGACTTTACAACAAAATTTAACTTTTACGGAGGAATTTTAAGGTGAGGTGTGTTCAAATATACATTCTAAAATTGGTATAGGAGTAACAGTACATCAAACCTTAGATGCTTGCATCAACAAAAAGGCCTAAGGCCTTTCTATGACGCTTTCCGTTAAATGCTTGATATTTCATTTATGCATACGGATGATAATTACCAATAAAAAAATTATGCTTCATATGAAACTCGTGCAAAGCACCTATGCTTTTTCAGCAAAATTTTTGTTACAATCATAATATTTGGTATGTTTAAATAAATAAGGAAAAGTGATGATTAGCTATCAATATATCAATGATCGGATGTTTAAAGCAATGTATCAGTCATCAGGTGTTTGTATCTTCCAAACTATTCAATGCCACATTGCAAATGTTCTTCAGTAATTGAACTGGGAAAACAAAGAAATAAAGGTTAACGGAAATTATTTAATTCACCTTGGTTTTTCTGTATACTTAGTAATTTTTGGAACTGGCCCTTCAGAACTGCAGAGTATGTTCCAAGAACTTGCTGAGAAGAATGAAGAAGTGGAATTAAAAAAGAACTTGCAGAAGAAAAAAACTGAGGTACAATGCGAATTTTGAAGATATAAATCCGTTCTTTATCGTAAATATGACATGGATGGTCAGTCGGCAAATATCCGAAAACTTGAAAATTTCGTCGTCCTGCAGCAGGAATCGAACCCGCGTCACCCGGAGGGAGACGCAGTTTCGATTCCCGCTGCAGGACGACGAAATTTGCAAGTTTTCGGATATTATCTGATTTACCATCCATGCCATATTTACACCAAAAAACGGTTTCACGTCTTCCAAATTTGTATTCTAAATATGTTGTTATTCAGTATTACATTCATGATGTACAATGCTTTTACAAGAAATGCAGATTTATTGATTGATAGGGAGAAGCTGGATATCTACATTCACCAATACCTACAATTCACCTTGGACAGTAGATATCAAGCGAAGGTCACATTGATGAAAAAATTAATCTGCGTATAAAACTTGATTGGAGTGCTTTTGGAGGAAACAGTGCATTTTTTGAGAGCAATATGCTATTATGTCTTAAAAGAAAAGTGTTTAATTAATACATCCTTCCAGTGTTTGCATATGGAGAGGCGACATGGACCTTAACGAAAAAAGGCATACAAAAAATATAGCAACTGAAAAGAAGCTTGATGTAACCAGGAAAGAAGAGAAGTGGATCTCATGAATAAGGAAAATGACATGCGTGGAAGGCGGCATGAACAGCGTAAAATCCAAGAAATGGCAATGGGCTGGATATATTGCCAGAGGAACGGACCATCGATGCACAACCGAAATGTTAGACTGGATTCCACGGTACAGGAAAAGACCCAGAAGGAGACCTCATGGGAGATGGATAGATGAAATTTGAAAGCATGCGGGGGGGATATGGAGGAGACTGTTTCGAGCCAGATCGTTGTGGAAGAAACATCGTTGTGGAAGAAACTTCATCCAGCAGTGGATTGATAACGGTCGACAATAATGACATGGGAGTAGGAGAATTTTCCACCGGAGAACTGGCCATCCGAAGAGCTGACCAACGCAGAACTGGTCATCCAGAGAACTGGACACAAATATATTAAGGGGCCGTATAAATCGTCCATTTGACTGTTCCGAGTAAACATTCCGAGTTATGATTCATAACGACTCTCATATATTTGTGTTCCTTTTAATTGAGATATTTAGTGCATTATAGTGTTGTGGGATTCTTCCTTAGTTCTTTTTCCTGTGTTATTACTATGCGGTTTGTCCCAAAAGTGTAAAGTACAAAGAAAAAGAAGAACGACAAATCTGATATTTCTTTCTTTGATTTAAGGTTTAACGACCACCGTGAGCAACTCGATGGGCTATAAGCAGTCGCCCTTCCCTAATTTAAGGCCACTGGTTTCAGGGCGGGGAAAGAGCCACCGCCGTAAGACAAACACAACGTCCATGGGTCAGCGGAATTCGAACCCGGGCCCTTTACAGACGAATGATCAGGAGCCATCTCGTAGCCCACTGTGCCACTGGGGCGGCTTCGTAGGGAAGAAAGTAAATGTTCTACCTCTATGCTTGGTACGTGTTCAAGCATTCGAAAAATTGGCTCAAAAACATTGATAGCTACTGGGCTGATTTTACAATGATTATGCACAATTGTATCCCTTTCTCGCTTCATCTACCCAGATGGGGAATACAGAAAAACATGGGCCATTTTGAAGTCCACTTACTATTATCCACTTAAGTGAAATATCAGATATCAGCGTTTATCTGGTAGTCACTTCCTACATAAATATAGAACTTACAGTAGCATTATAATAGTAACTCGTTATCCTATTATCTGGAAAAAAATTCAAAAACTTGCAATTTCCAATTTGAAAACACAATAATATAATAATGAATTTCGAAAAAATCAGAAATTATGATACCGAAGTTTTGCTTTTTTGTGGTTTGAAAAAATGCGGTAACGTTTTAGCTATCACATGCTTGTTGAACACTGCTCTATTGGAATATTAAATATGTTTCAGTATACAGACTCTGCGGTGGCACAGCGGTGAGCGTTCTTACCTCCGTACCTGTTGCGTTCGAGTTCAACTGCGTCGAGGTTCATGTGCCTCGATAAGCTGATGACTTTGTTGCAAAAACCATTAACTATAAAATTAACCTTAGTACTGGTATCATATGCATATACTTAGGTATATTTAGTCCTTAGTAATTAGTACAGCATAAAAAGCACCCTGTGGGGTAGCACACAAATCAACTACCATAACGAATCACCGAAATATTGAAAGTAGTGCAACAGCTTCCGCACACAGATCATTTATTCTCGACAATTTCGGAATTGTTAAAAAATTTTCGGTGCAAAATAGTTCGGTTTAACACTTAATTCCTCTTATTTCAGAAAGTTTACTTCGACTCCCCACAAATTACAGCGAAAAAAAAAATCTCTGTATTCGCCTCCACTAGACTTTTTCGTACATTAGCAGAGCGGAAAACCCATTACGTATTTTAGCAACCGGAAGAACTTTCAAATGCTATAAATTGATATTTCAATGTATTTTATTCTGCCATTGTTTCAAATTGTGTCCCACTACACCTCTCCTGCGGTGTAGTGGGACACTGCACAGTTGAGCAAATGGAAAGTGCAGGTCAACATTCTAAGGAATATAACACCTACTCTCCTATCTATCCTCTTCCAAACCAATATCTAATCAGTCCGTTGCTTTTTGATAAAATATAACTGTTGTTTCATGGTAACAGTTGTACATTTTGAATTATTAATAATGGAAAACTGTTTTGGGACTGTACTCTGATTTCTACGAAATCCTGATCAACTCATCGTCTCGGTATCTATAATAGTTTGACTTATGGCGATCATACCACCTCCCCGCACACACGTGCATTCACGTACAGAAGGATAGATAGACACAATCGCAAAAATTGTCAAATTGCATTTGGAGGACCATAAAACTTGTATTCCCGATGAAATATCCAAGTGCAATTTTTTCGCCTTTACTGTGCTTTACTATATTAAAGTATTTATGAAAGATAGAAATGCATTTATGAGAAGGAGAAGTTTATGAAACGGCCTAGGGGGGCCGTGAAATTCAGACTTTGCCAAAATATCTTAATACACATTTATGTCTGAAACACAATTCGCTAAAACGACGGAAGAAATCCGTTTTGACCAAACAGTCCGCTGTTCAAATTTGTTAAAGTTTTATGATTATTTTGTGCAGGATCAGGAAGAAGGGCGCTTCGACTAATAACGCGGATAGTACGAAATTATGATCTTGTGTTATCCACATTTTATCCTGTCGTTGGAATGTGCGTCCTGAAAATCAAATGTTGCTGTGTCCGTAACCGATAAAATTTACTATGGAGGAAAACAAGCTTCATTCAGTATTTTTTTTTCTGAAAGTTTTTTTGTGTCAATTGAAAGCTTTTGTGTGTATTTGCCATTTTCAGTTATGCCGGTGTATCAGTTGAAAACTTAAGAAATTTATAATAATAGAGATGCAACTTAACAGTAGGTCCCACTACCAAACGCTGTATCCTAAAATTTAAACTTTAATGGCTAGTGGTCGGAGCAGATTTTTGCGATGCACTGGGATCTCCGCCGTTAAATTAGCACTATACCTGCGGTGGTTTAGGATTGAATCTTGTTTATTTTCTCACTAGCGACTTTCAGCTCTACGACTACGGTACAGACGACACATCTTTCTGCTTACAAACCATGTGTATTACGGATTTAATTTCCCAAGAGAAGGCACCCTTCACGTCTATCTCAGGTATGACGAACTATAAAGTACCGACAATAAAGGGTCGGGATATCTGCTAGGTACACGTTCGTGAAGAACAAGAAGCCGGAGGATTAGGGCTTGCAAATCAATTTAACCTCATACGTCGGTTACCGTTTGCGAATATAAGTAGAACTAATAGTTTCACTGCTTTGTCTGGCTGGGGAGAGGGGAGGCGCACCCACCAACAAGCTAAAATTCTTTCCACAGGATTTTGCGCGAACGAGTTCTGTTCTCAATATTTTACTGCACGGCCGGCTGAAACACTTTGTGTCTTTTCAGGGTTACGAGTAAACGATCACATTTGCATTACAAAGCATTTTAGTTTTCGAACTTCAGCGGAGAATCAGTGGAAAAAGCTGAAATGAACAAAAATTGCCAACTTCACAAATTAATAGCTTTTTAAGTCCTGTTAAGAGAAAAATAATTAGAATTTTTAGATATGACAGAAATAGTCTGTTTCAAACCTCCTGTTAAAAGATTCGAAATACTTTCACCTCTCTAGCAGAAAATTCGCGAGACATGCAACTTTGAACACAACTGTATGGCAATGCCAGCTTCATTTTGGGATGGTATACTGGACACAGAAAAAATATCACACAATGTAGGCATTGTAAAATGCTTGGGAAATTTAAAATGAATGAAGAGTATATACTGGTATCGTTATTCCAGAATGCAAAGTCGAATGAAGCTATATCATAAAAATCGCTAAGTGCTGTTCACCTGTCTCCAACCCCCCCCCCTCTGCGGGGGAAGAAAAAAGGAAATCATGAGGAAAAGGCACTCGATTTTTAAAACTTCTGTACAAGTATTCGGAAAGTAGAAAAATATTTTCAGGCGTTTTGAAGACCGAAAAAAGAATATATATATACACCATATCTTTTCTGTTTATCCAGCACAAGTTTCCTATTGAATATGGCTAAATCTATTGATATAGACTTCCCCACAATTGAGAGGAAGGCAGCTGTTATGATTAAATGAAATATTTCAAGTAATGCAGATGTTTTTGTTGACAATTTATTTTTATATCACATGTATTTACAAATATTTTTCATCAGATATAATTTGGTATCGTTTTATGACATAAAAACATTCTTATAATTATTTTTTATTAAATAATTACTTTTTATCATATGCGTCTTAAATTATTTTTCATTAAAAAGTGAAAATGAGCACTGCGTCCTGTGTCATTCGCATTGTGGTTCACGATGAGATCATCATAGTGCAAAGTTATTATAATTGAATGCCGTGATGTAAAATAGGAGGGAAACTTTGGATCTACAGTTTTCATGAGCAATTGCAACAAATAAGGAGGATTAGTCAGGGTACAATGCTGGCGGGCGGAAGCTCAGAGTTTCGACCATGCACTGCACATTCACGACATCCAGCAAATCCCGTTCCCATGTGATCAAATGTTCACACAATAACGCGCACAGAATTTCTTGAATAGGGTGGTCCAACAAACAAAGTGCGGCATGTTATATTCATATTTATTGCATTGTCTAACTAGCTTTCAGAACGAATGAAATCAATTTAAAACTAAATAACCTATGTTTTTATAACAAAGGATATGACATGCTTCTGAGAAAAAATACATTCACCTATCGCTTCAGGGAGTCACAAAAATGAGGCGTATTTTTACCGAAATTTCGATTCAATTATCTTTTATTAAACTGAAAAAAAAAATCCACTATTGCTATTCCAACTGAAAATTCGTGCTACAGGAAATTATGATCATCAATGCTCCATGCGCCCCCGAGAAGTAGTCGAATGTGCTACAAGTAAAGATTTCACCTGCAGCTTTGTTTAATCAGTTTGTGCGTATGTGTGAGAGGGAAAGAGAGAGTAACTTGTTTATTATGTTGCTAAAAATCAGACACATATAACATCGATGAAAAATGAAAAAGCTAAGTAAAAACAAGATTTCATTCACCTCAACTTTCACGAATTAATTTTGAATTATATTAAGTTATGTGTCTACAGCTTTCCGACGAATTATATTGTAAAACAATTAATAATCTTTGCTTTTACAATAAAGGATATGACATGCATTCTGAGAGAAAAGTCCTTCACCGATAGCTTAAAAAATGAAGGAATTCACCGGTTCCCTAAAATATTAAAAGGCATTCACAGATTTCTTTTCATTGAGTCATGAAAATGGGGAGCATTTTTTTTTCCAAATTTCTATTCTATTATGAATTTTTTCTATTTGTACTAAATTTGAAAAAAAAAATATTTCCGTTATTGTTCATTAAACTGTAAATTTCTGCTACAGAAAATTGAACGCTTCACTATAGATCCATGAGCTCGGAGAATGGGCTGCTGAGAAAGACTGCGCTTGAAGCTTTGCTTAAAATCAAGCCCCGAGGCCTTAATTTTTCTGGATAAAAAGCATAGGTAGTAATAGAGAATTCTGGGTACCGCAAACACTTCTGGATCTAACTAGAGCCACCCACACGAAAGTTTGCAATTGCCATCTAGCTAGTATTAAATGCAATAACTAGGGAGAATAAGATCATTCTGTGACCGATATCACGTATTAAACAGCTCGTTTCTGTCTTCTACACGAATACAGAAGGAACGGCATTCCCAATTCAAATAAATCTTAAAATGATTAAAATGTGTTCTGAAAGATTTTACTTTTTTCGACTTCGCCGTTGCTGCAATAAAGTATTTTGAAGATGTCATTGTTTCCTTCATCTGAGCAACGAAGGACAAGATTTTTATTGGCGGAGGACTGCCCCTAACGGACTTTCCCCGTTTGTCCACTGAATGACACAGCAACTGGTCTGTGATCTTCAGGCAGAAGGGTGTGGTGGGGTCTCTTCTCGCCTCAGGTCATAGAACAGAAATAAAGGACTTGATGAGAGGGGTAATCTCCTGTGACAGGTTTGTGTTGCACCCTGCTGAGTGAGAAGGGGTCAGCAATTGGTTAGCTAGGAAAGCGGAATGCCCGCCGAAATGGGAACATTTCAGGTTCAAGGAGAGGGGAGAATTTGGAACAATAATCCCTGCAGCTGCCGTAGATTTTTAGCAAAAATATTTTCACGTACACCGGCCGCTTATAGGGTTAAAGACGAGATCCCCATGGAATGGAGCTGCAATTCCAGCAGCCCCTACTATGAGTTTAAAATATCTCAGAATCTATTGCGGTTCAAACGAGAAAGTGGAGTTCACAGAGTTTCCATACATGGAATTAAAGAATGGCGCTTTTAGAAATTTAAATATTCATATCGAATGGCTGTTAGTTATGCAGCCCACCACTTACAATGGTTTGCACATACTGTGTTTCAACAAGTTAGTAAATTCATACAATGATTATGATACGCTTTCCAATATACCAGAAATCATTACTCAAGTTATGAGGATAATGTCTGTGGAATATATCTCGCTCCTTTGCCCTGACCTTATACCCCATTTCGATGATATTAAACAACATTGGTTCAGTATACCTCCGGAACAACATACTAAAGATTTGCCGCAATCGAAGTAATTTTTATCAAGTTATGAGGATTCTTGACTTAAAATTATGATACGCTTTGCAACCTACCAGAAGTCATTACATCGGATTTCATATGTAAACGACGCCGTATATTAGTGGGAAAGAAATCAGAAGTCATTACTTGAGTAATGATTTCTGTGGAATAAATCTCGCTCCTGTGCCCAGAACTTTAACCCTATTTTGATGATATTAAATAGAACCGGTTCAGTACATCTTCGGGACAATATGATTAACTTTTATCGCAATCGAAGCATTTTAACGTAAGTTATGGCGCATAAGATCGATGGAATGGATCCCCTCCTGTGTCCTGGTCTTTGACCCTGTTTCTTCCATTTTCAATATGGTTCCTTCCCAGGTTGTTCCCTACCACATACTAAAATTTCATGGAAATCAAACCATTTTTACGCAAGTTATCGTGAGGAAGGACAGACAGACAAAGCTGGAGCACATACACTTCTTCAATCTACGGTTGGAAAGCGTAAAAAATTATCCCGCATCCAACGAAGAAAACGAACTTCATTGCAGTTTATGCATGGCATTCCTTAAGAAAAGTACTTATATTAACTTCTTATTTCAGTGCACAGTTTCACAGTTGCTATACCGTTTCTAAGAAAAACCACGGATTTGTACTGACAAATATGAAAATGGAATCTCCGTCATTTTCACTTTTTATTTCTTCAACAATTATATGTCTGGACAACACCTACAACTGGAAAATCCCGCTTCCAATAGAACCCATATTGCTACTGCTGCCTTTTTGTTACAAATCTCGAAAGGATAAACCTTAAAACGAAAACAAATAGGCTTATTATTGGAATTCCTTCACAGCTCACGTTTTTAGTTGTACTAACAGGTTCTGACGTTGGCAAGTGGAGGAGAAAACACTTCCCTTTTCTCCCTAAATATTTATCATGGATATTTATTTTTGGATTATTATTTGCAATTATTTTTTATTACAATTTTTATTTTATTTCATTTCTTGTCTTATTGTTGATATTTCTTCCACGTTTACGCACACATGCAAATATAAGTGCATCATATTCCGCAACCGTTATGAATTCACTGGTAGATGAAGTTCCCCCAAGTGTTTTCCTCAACTTTTTTCTCTTTTCATGTCAGTCCAGCATGCTTTGGAATTTCCTCCACCCATCTCCCACATGGTCTTCTGGATCATTTCCTGCACCTTAGTATCCAGTCAAGTAAACGCATATTCATAAGAAAACAGAACACCTGAAAGGAAAATTACTTTGATTTTTACAGGATATGTTTATTAGGCAATACTGAACAAATGTTTAGCATCTTGGTGTCATACGCATGTTGTGCTTTGACGTAACTAATGATCTCTAAGGCCACCTCTAGCTTGTATCATTTGCTGTATGCATTGAGACACCGAATCAAATAATGTGTGAACGGTGTTTGACCATGGGTCAGACACTCCTTTCCTAAATCCGCAGGTGGGCTAGTAATCAACGTTCGTGACTGCCACGGAGAAGACCTCGGGTGCGATCCCAGGCAGGTGCGAACGTTTTAACCACTAAATATCCGCAGTGAGTCGGATGGGCACGTTAAGCCGTCGGGCCCCGGGTACTGGCCCCCGATAATAAATAAGGACGTCTTTCTGCCCCTTTCTACCTCGCTTCCGCGTCACTTTCGTATAGGGCACCCTAGCCCAAATCTGCTAGCTTCCTATTTCTAAGGGTTGTTTAAGACCTGGGGTCAGACACTCCCTTCCAAAAATCCTCTACATATGATCTGATCTGATTAAGGCTGCATTGACCCGCATCAAAAGAGTCGCTGGGCTGCACTGGTGGAGTAGCGGTCTAAGCAAGTGGTCCAGGTTCGAATCCCGGTGAGGCATGGATGTTGTGTTTGTCTTGCGACACTGGCTCCCTCCTTTCGCTGGAGCCGGTGGCACTAAATTCGGGAAGTGCGACTGCTTATAGCCCATTGAGGTAATCAAGGTTGTCGTTAAACTTCCAATAAAAAAAAGAGTTGCTGGCGGACGGTTGTACCTCAGCACCTGCTATTTGAGCATATCTTAGAGATTTTGTATAAATTACAAATCCAGCGAGAGATCTAGACTGCATCGAAAGAAGTGAAACGTTGTTAGCCGTGGAGGAGCCAAATGTAACAGCTTTAACTTGCGATGCTGTGATAATTGAAAGCATAGTTTTGCATCAGAAAAACAATGCACGTTAAATTAATTATTATCATACAACTAGTTCCGCTTAGGGCTGTCCGGCTTTAAAAGAATCCGTTTTAGGTGTGTTCAGCAACGCAATCCTAGAAGACATTTGAAATGATATGGGGTCAGTGCCCCTAGAAAAGGAACACAGCGAGAGCCATTTTGAAACCATTAGAATTATGTTCACGGGTATGGCTACTTGGAGGAATAAAAAAAGTTACCCAATTTAAAGTTGAGTTGCGCCGAAGGTTAAAAAAAAATAAATCAAAATTTCTTTACGTAATGGGGAAAACTGTGCTTCGCATATGAGCTTGAACAGCGCTTTATTAAAAATCCCAATAGAGAGCGAAGCGATAAGTTTGCTGGCGATCTTTAAAATGGCGCTTACGATAGATGCTTTACTGTCTTAGTTTTGAAGCAGTACTTACGGTCATTGTCAGTCAACGAAACTAATGCTATACTAAATTTGTCTCGTGGAAACAATCGCTGCTGACTTTAAATAATAATTTCCCATCAAACACTGACTCTTGGATATTAGTTCAATTTTTTTTTTCGTTTTACCGTTTTTTCGACATGTATTAATTTCTGCTGTGACGCGTTCTTATTGAGAAGATATATTTTCAATAGGAATTCGGAATTCATATTTTACATACAACATTCTCTAACAATTAAACGAAGTGATTGTGTTATTAAATGTGAGCCTTTACTGAAAAACGATGGGATCAGTTCCAGTAATATATTCATGAAGGGTTATTACTTCTAAGACGGCGTTCGTGAAGTACCTTCTTTGTTTTGGACAAATGTCTTCCTGACAAATTGCAAAAGGCGAGAGCTCTGAAACTGATCAGGTCAGATCTTATGTAAAGGATTTTAGGAAGGGAGTGTCTGACCCCAGGTCTTAAACAACCCATAGAAATAGGAAGCTAGGAGATTTGGGCTAGAGTACCCGATAGGAAAGTGACAGGGACGCTCTTATTAATCCCCGGGGGTGGGGAGGCAGTACACCGACGGCTTAACGTGCCCGCGAGCTCTGAAACAGTGACATTTGCTCCTTAAGTAGCTTCTGTTTTGAACAATTTTCCTCAATTTCCACTTATGGCTGACCCTCCTTTTTATCTTAAGCTGCTTAAAATTTAAAAAGGGGTGTGCGCGGTGACTACCTCCTGAAAATCCTGCTCATTTCCTGTATACAGGGCACTTTAAGTTCGTAAACTTAATATCTGGTGGCAACGTGTTGAATGAGTTGCCACAGCAGTTTATTTGCCCTGAACTATTCCAATCTACCAAGTGGATACCGGACGTTTGTGCCTCTCAGTCGTTTAAGACGGACCGGAGCGAAGTGCTAGGAAATTTTCTCAACACATTTTGGAGGAAACATCAAGGTATTAATTACTTTTTATTGTCGCACCAATAATGAATAATTTGTTCATATATATATGTAGATATGTTGCGATTACAAACTTATATATATTTACGTCGAATCCTTTATTGCTCCGAATTTTTCTTTGTGACATCGATGGTTTACGTATGAGCGCCATTTTGAATAATGTGAAGAACTGAGATTACAAAACGTTGGATAGGCAACTTAGAAATGAATAACGAAGTTATATCGTTATTTTTTTATTCAAGCTCTTATAATACTTCATTTTTACGTAGAGTTTTTAATTCCATTCATTGTCGATGATTTTTTTAAACGTTAGAATCGTTATCTGAAAGACAATTTCTGATAGCAGGGGTTTTGTGTAGGGCAAGGAAATTACCTCTTCAACAGAATTATTTGCAGTGAAGCTTTTTTCACGTAGTTATAAAATATCACGCTCTTGCAAGAAATTCTCTGAGTAATTTAATACGATGGATTGCAATCATTCGTGCGGGCCTGTTAAAGACACCCGAATCCAAAAAAATGGCGACAATGTGAAATATATACATATACGGTGAAACCTAGGTTACATATGTTGTTTTTTCGTTTTTATACATAATTCTACAGTAGTTCCGATATTTTATTTCTGTAGCTATTTTACTTCGGTTATATGTAGCTCATTTATTCGCTTTATGTGAAATTTTGGTTATCAAAAATACACGTTTCTTTGATTCTTGTACACTTAACCTGGAATGCAATGACAGCCCTGCAATTTAACGTAATGCCTAAAAGACTATGGCTCAGCGTTGAGCCTATGCTAAATTGCAAGTCTGTGCTACCTGGCAATATTACAACTTTGAGAGAATTGAGACAGGGTTGCTTTTTTTTTTTTTTTTTATAAAATAGATAATGCAACTGAAAACTTACTAAATAACAATCACAGCTCTCTATTTTCTCTGAATTCAAGAAATTTGAAGCAAGGAAAAAACAGTGAATATTTTACTCGGTTCCAACGCTAAATCAAGTAATGAACAAACTGCTTAGAAAGAGCGATGCTTATAAGTAAAGAATTTTTGAAAAAGGTATTGATATAAAATAAAATCGTATTCAGATTCACTAACATTTTGAATAATGTGAAGAACTGAGATGAAAGGTAAGAGGTTCTTTTTATATTTCAAAGGTAAAGGGTTCTTTTTATATCATCATCATTATCATTGTCAACCATTATCAATCCACTGGTGGAAGAAGGTCTCCACAACGGTCTGTCTTGTGCCACTCTCCTCCATGTCTCTCCTGCATATTTTCGAATTTCATCCACATATCTCCCATGTGGTCTTCTTCTGGGTCTTTTCCTGTCCCTTGGAATCCAATCTAAAATTTCGGCTGTCCATCGATGGTCTGTCCTTCTGGCAGTATGTCCATCCCATTGCCATTTCAGGGATTTAACTCTGATCATGATGTCTTCCACTCTTGTCATTTTATGTTGAAAATATAAAATCGCACAAAATTCCTTGACAGTAGTTTTTATAATGAAATTAAAACAAATTAAATAAATTCAAAATTCAAAATAGACAGGCTAATGGCAGCAAATAAAATATCCATGTTCGTCTTTATTACAAAACAGCGAAATCTGAAATTACGAGTCCCCCCCTCCTCCATCTTCTTCTTTGGAGACATTAAAAATTATACAGTAGTACTTAAAAATGAAAAATAAATTATATGTTTTTCAGAGCTATACCCTAGAGAACCGAATAACAGAAGTTATATATATGTATGTATATCGAGAGAGAGAGAGAGATACAAAATCTCTAGCTATTATCAATCCTCTGTTGTTGGATGAAGGGTGTATGAAGTTATGTATACCTTTACTTAACACTTTTACCTGAAGTGAGGTATCTGTTTTTTTACGCTTTCCAACCGTAGGTTGAAGAAGCGTATATGCCCCAGCTTTTCCCGTCCGTCTGTCTGTCGGCACGATAACTCACGTAGGTTCGATTTCGATGAAATTTTAGTATGTGGTAGGGGACTACCAGGGGACGAACCCTATTGAATATGGGTGAAGTGAGGTCAAAGGTTACGCCATAAGAGCGGGATCCATTTCATTGCCTTTATGCGTCATAACATGCGTAAATATGGTTCGATTTCGATGAAATTTCAGTATGTGGTAGGGAACTACCTGGGCATGAACCCTATTGAAAATTGGAAAATTGGAATCAAAGGTCAGGCAGGGCATAAGAGCGGGATTTATTATTTCATTTTGTTGCTCAATGTTTGAGAAGTCCTAGAACTTGATTAGGAATCTGCCAATTTGTAATAATATTTTTCTTGTTCTTAGAATTTTTAATAAATTTTAAAGCATAATTGATTTTGAAAAGAAGCAGCAATTTGTTTAGTGAAGGGTGAATCTGTTCCTTAAATACAAGCATTGGAAATCGCTATATAAGAAGATGAGACAAAACCCCATTCAAAATATTACTTTCACAATTACTGTAATAATAGTGATTATAATAATGACATTTATGGTAACTAAAAGAAGTTGTACAATGATCAGGTCATTCCTAGAAATAGTTTTAAAATTTGGGAACCCCAGGGCCTTAGTACTGTGAATTCGTGCAGTAATGAGGCCCATTCATAGATGTTAACCTATATGAGATAATATATTCAAATATCACCTTCTCGAAGTGTTTCAATAGAACAATAAAACCGCAATGAAATAATACTTTTGGCGACTGGAATTTATTTATGGTTGATAAATTTAAGAAATCTCATCTGAAATAAGTATGACATACTTACACTAGCGTTAGTCGTTTTGCAAAAATTCTGTCTTCATCAACAATATTTTCAACATTTTGTAACGTTTCAGATATATATACATGGCCGTTGGTAAGAGGGAGTTAGAGGGTGCTTAGCACCCTGCACGTGGAAAATGGTTGGTATCCCGCCCCCTTCCATAGAAATGGAAGTTGTAAATTCTCTGAACCTTTATTATCGGTGGTCCGCCGAAATTTCGTTTGTATTATATTTTAAGCATACAACTTTACGTTATCTATTGACGTATTGAATGTTTTTAAATGAAGCAAAATTGGGGTAATATCTTACGAAAAATTGAAAACTCAACAGAAATTGTTTTTCAAACTGAATTAGGAAACAAACAGTAATGTGCCAATGATTCTTTTCCAAATGGGCACTGAATTTGTTGCAGCTAAGCGTCAGGGAAGAGAGAAACTTTTTTGGTTTTGTAGAAACGTAAAATAAGAAAGAATTAACCCTCCCCCCACCTAAAAAAAAAAAAAAAAAAAGAGGAGTTTTGCATACGGACGAAACATTGTTCCTCACCAGGTAAGTAACAATGAGATGGTGAACTATTGTCATAAAACTTCCTCGGGTTGTAAACTTCCTACAAAGAAATGTTGTCATGGGAAGGTTTTAAATAAATGCATTCCTCTCGGCATTCTATTCCTACTAATTTCTTCGCGCTAAGTAGGAGCGATTTTGTATGCATGTATGGGAGAAATGTTTGTAGGGGGGATTTCAGGGCTTTTGTCTTTGGAGAGGGAAAAGGTGGTTTGACTGTTTACCACGGTAAGAAGAGCCCATCTCCGATTACTCGCGAAGAAGAATGCGCGATTAAAGATATAGGAGGAAGGGTCAAAATTTGTATCGATAACTCCTTGAAGTCATTGCGTTCATCCTGGGAAAGAAACTTTAAAGGTAAACTAAAAAGAGCAAATAGTTTTTTTATGCTGTTTGACAGTTGTCTTTCCCCCAGCGATAATGACCTTTCAACTCAATCATCGTCAAAGAAATTCTATAAATTCGATTAAATTTTTATATTTCAAGATAGCCCTCTCTCCCGTTTTTTCATCTTTTGAATTATCTTCTGGAAGGAAAAAAAAATTCACTAATGAATTAAATTCACGAAAAGAACAAAAATATAAAGCAAAACTTGAATCTGTATTCGTGGATGAATATAGTTCGTCGTCTACTCACCTTCGTTTTGCTGACGATGTAGTCATATTTCCAACTTCCCCTTCAGAGCTGCAGAGTATGATCAAAGAAATTGCTGACAGAAGTAAAGAAGTGGGATTAAAAATAAATTTTCAGAAAACAAAACTGATGTGCAATGCTTTACAGGGAATTGAAATTTATCGGTAATAAAGGAAAAGGTGGAGGTAACGGATACCTACATTTACCTTGGAGAACAGATATCATGCGAGTGTCTCATTGGAAGAAATTAATCGGCATATATAAAACTTCGTTAGAGAGCTTTCGGAAGAAACTGCACGATTTTCATGAGCACCTTATATCTTAAAAGAATAGTGTTTATCAATGCATCCTTCCAGTACTTACGTTTGGAGCGGAGACGGGGATCTTAACAAAACAACACATACGAAAGTGCAGCTAATTGACAGAACCATGGAAAGATGCATGGTTAGTGTAACCTGGAAAGATAAGAATAGGAACTTCTGGATCAGGAAAAGGACAAAAGTGAAAGACATCATGACAAAAGTAAACTCCCTGAAATGGCAATAGGTTGACATATTGCCAGAAGGACGGCCGACCGATGGACGTTTGTCCATCGGTCGCATAAAATGTTAGGCTGGTTACCAAGGAGCAGTTGCAAAAATTTTAGGCTGGATACCAAAGGACAGGAAAATACTATGAAGAAGATGATATGGGAGATGGGTGGATGGAATTTGAAAGAATGGCGGTGTGACATGTATTTTCCGGTTACACCAAGCATGAGTAGAAGAGACATGCTCTGTAAAAAAAAAAAATTGGGGAGACCTACTTCCAGCAGTGGATTGAGAATGGTTTAAAAAGGTTATATATGTATATCAACTACGAGTATTATCTATTCATAGCTGGATAAAGGTTTCCCAAAATTTATTCCACAAATTTCAGGCTTCAGCCGATTTCCTTCATGTCACTCAGGTGTTTTTTCCAATTTGATCTGTCCATCTGTTACATGGTCTTCTTCTGGGTCTTTATCGGCCCCGTTAGGATGTACAACGGTGGTCCATTCTTCTAGAATTTTGCTGAACTCTCTGCTATTTCAGGGATTTTACTTTGATCACGATATCGCCAACTCTCGTCATTTCCCTGATCCACGTGTTCCACTTTTCATCTTACCTGTTTTTCTTTTCTTTTTTTTTTTTTTGGTTGAAATTCTTTTTTTAATGATTTATGGGACCTGATGGCACAGAGACATGACAAACAAGCAGACATAGACAGGAAACAGATGCTTCACATCAACAAGTACATATCAAACATGGTTTTGTAGTATGCTAAACGACCAATGTTCACAGATAACCAGTGTTGCACAAGCAACACATTGCGAGCCAGTGCCGAAAGACAAACACAAACATCCATGCCTCATCGGGATTCGAACCCGGACCCAACTAGGGTGAATGTAATAAGTTAGCACCTTAGAGCAGTGCTTTCCAAGTTACACCAAGAATCCTTCCGTTTTTGGAAAAATCTATGCTTCTTTCAACTGTTTGCAGACTCAGTATGTTTTTCGTTGTTAAGATCTTTGTTCCATACGTAAAAACTGCGAGGACGCATTAATTATACACTCTTTTTTTAAGAAATAATAATAATGAATTGCTCTTGAAAAATGTACCTTTCTTCGAAATGCTCTCCAACCAAGTTTTATCTGCCCATTATTCCTTCTTTGATGCGGCCTTTGCTTGATTTCTGTTGTCAAAGGTAAATATGTGCATCGGTTACTTCTAGAATCACTGCAACAATCGCTAAACTTTCCATTTTTGGAAAAGCACTGTCAGTGGCTCCGAACAGCCGATGCAAAGGGGGCAGCTGCCCCCGTACTCAGAGGTGCAACTAAGGGCGGTTTCTTTGGGCCCGGACCCTCTTGAGGGTGGATTGAGTATGAATTTTATTGGTTTGTTGTTGGATTTGGTTCGTTGGCTTCCACAAATGAAACAAATCCATGGACCGCCCTTCCTCCCTCCCTTAAAAAATATTTAGCTGGGCTACTGCGCGTTCTCATCATCCTCTCTCTATATGTTTAAGGTAAGGTTCTTTCATTTGTCTTCAGCCTCTGTACATCTTTTTTTTAGGTGGTCTCTCTCTCTCTCTATTTTTTTTAGGTAAGGTTTTTATACCCGTTACAACGGGAATGATGCATTGATTAAAACTTTTTGTTGTAAGTCATAATGGTAAATTTCTCTTGAAAATTGTACTATCTCTTCCTAAAGCTGTCTAACCAATTTTTATACTCCGACTATGTTCATCAATTCGGCCCTCGCTTGATATAACTTTAGTCCCAGGAAAATGTAGATATCGGTTACTTCCAGATTTTACTCATCAATCGATAAATTTTCATGTCATGTAAAAGCATTGTGCATCAATTTTGTTTTCTGAAAGTCCATTTTTAATGTCACCTCCTTAATCTTGTCAGCAAGTTACTGGATCATACTCTGCAGCTTTGATGCGATATTTGAAAAATTGACTATATCATCAGCAAAAGAAAGTTGCGGTAAAAATTTCTATTAAACTTTATTCCGTTGTTTTCCCAGTTCAATAATTCAAAGAAATTCGCAATGTGGCACTGAAAAGATTGAGAAATATAGTGTCACAGTTTTTCATTCCTTTTCTAATTTTTATTGGTGCAGTGACCTCAAATATCCGAACCTTTCACTTGGCATTTTCATAAATGCTACTAATAATGCTAATGTATGCATCTTCAACACCGCAGGTTTTTAAATACTTTATAACAGCTAAAGGTTCCACTGATTCAAAGGCCTTTTCATGGGAATTCGTATTACCTAGATCTTTCAATGATTTCTCTCATACATGGATATTTTCTATAGTTTTGTTGGCACGGCTTAATCCAGCTTGTTCTCTAGATTGAGCAGAGTCCAGTACTAACTTCAAGTGATGTGAAAGAACCTTAGTTAATATATATATTCGTACGGAAGGGGTCCGGGTTCGAATCCCGGTGAGGCATGGATGTTGTCTTTGTCTTACGGCACTGGCTCTCTGCTTTCCCCGGAACCAATGGCCCAAAATTAAGGACGGGCAACTGCTTATACCCCATTGAGTTGCTCACGGTGGCCATAACACCTCCAATCAATATATATATATATATATATATATATATATTATCATCATCATTGTCAACCATTATCTATCCACTTCTGGATGAAGGTCTACCAAAGTTTCTTCCACAATTGTCTGACTTGAGACTGTCTCCTCCGTGTCACTCCGGCACGCTTACGAATTTTATCCATCCGTCTCCTATGGGGTCTTCTTTTGGGTATTTTTTTTCTCTCTATCTATATATACAGTACATATAATTTGATACCGTTGATACGGGTTTATATTCCTTACAAGCACAATCGCTTTCGTCTAATTTACACTGCACTCTTTATCAAAAATTTCTGAAGCTGCAGTCTGAATTCAAGAACGCAGAAGAATCAATCAACGTCTTTGTGTTTTGGAGTTTTCGCAGAATTTTCTTTTAAATTTACTGTGTGAAATTATTCGTGAGATGGATGTACGCTGATGCGTGAGCGGCGGTCGGGGGCAATGACCTTCATGAGTCATTGTGCTGAGTGGCGTAGTTCTGTTAAATTTGGGAGCTGTGCTACACGATATTTGATGACCAAGTGCAGAACACGGATGCGATTTCGATATGGACTGCAAACTAGAGCAGCGAGCGAACATTAAATTCTGCGTCAAACTCGGCAAATCGGAAACGGAGACGCATGAAATGTTGCGCAGGCTTATGGCAACGAAGCAATGAGTCGTGCGAAATGTTTTGGATGGCACTCGTGCATCAAGAGCGGCAGAACGGCACTGGAAGACAACGAGCGGTCAGGGTGACAGTCTAGCAACAAAACCTCCGAAAATGTGGACAAAATTAGGGAACTGGTGCATGAGGATCGTTGGAGAACCATTCAAGATATTGCTACCATTGTCAATGTGTCATACGGAACAGTGCAAGGAATTCTGACGTCGGTTTTGAACATGCACGGCATTGCTGCAAAGTTTGTGCCAAAGATTCTGAACCCCGAACAGAAGGCGTTTCGTGTTGAACTCTGCCAAGATCTTCGTTAGCTGGTGGTGAGTGAACCAACGTTCTTGTCGCGGGTCATCACTGGAAACGAGACTTGTGTCTACGGTTACGATCCGAAGACCAAACAACAGTTGTCGCAGTGGAAAAGTCCGGCATCTCCACGATCGAAGAAGGCCCGACAGGTCCGGAGCGCAACCAAAGGCATGCTCATCGTGTTCTTCGACATTCGAGGAGTTGTGCACCGTGTATTCGTCCCCCAGAGACAGACCGTAACCACTATTTTTTCTGCGATGTTCTCCGGCATCTTAGGAAAGACATTCGCCGCAAATGACCTGAAATTTGGCGCACTGGCGATTTGCTGCCCCATCACCACAACGCAGCAGCTCACAGGCGTTAGCAACTCGGCACACTACCCTTCCTTACTTTTCGGAGTTGGCCCCTTGCGACTTCTTTCTGTTCCAGAAGCTGAAGCTCAAGGTTCACCGTTTTAAAACCGTGGACGAGAGCCAGCGTAAATCGCAGACGGCGCTGGACACGATTCGCGAATAGAACTTCCAGGGAGCGTTCCAACAGTGGCAAAAATGCTGGAAGCGGTGTATCGATGCCCAAGGAGACTAATTTGAGGGAGGTCATAGCCAGACTTAGGTAAGGTAAGTAAGAGAGATTCACTATAACTTGACAGTTGGGAAGGATTCACTTTAACAGTTTTAGGGAGCTTCGCATCGTAAGCAGCGTGCTTACAACTAATCACCTCCAACCCTCTTGGAGCAGGGCAATAAACAATGAAGATACGGGGTGGATGGGGGAGTGTTAGCGGTCCCTCCTAATGCTGATTCCCTGTGATGTTTAGAGCTTCTCCTTCAATGGTCTTCGTGGGAGGGAAAAGAAAAAGGCATTCTTGAACATCACCAAACGACCCTTTCCGACTTCTGCAAATGATTTCTCAAGCTAGCTTTGTAGCAAGCAAGAGATCTTTACTCACGGTTTTTTTCTTTTGCTGTTTATTTAATCTTTTTTTTTTGTGATACTGTTAATATTATTGCTCACAACTATGGCACTCAGCACACTGAAAGCTGGTAAAGTACTGAAAAGCCTAGCTAGGGAAATTATTGGGAATGTAATAATGTTCATGGATGAAGAAAAACGAAATGGAGTTCCGAAAGTGGATGTGAAAAAATCCAATGAACGCGTTTCGGAGGCTACAGGAGTTTCACTGAGAACTGTTTACAGAATTCGGAAACAGACTGCTACAAGCGAGGTTTCGTCAACTCCTGGTAAAAGACGAAACAAGAAAGCGCCGAAGCGCGAAACAGATGATTTTGACAAATGCGTTGTGCGCAGAACGGTACATGACATGTATGAAAAAAAGGAAATCCCTACTCTTCAGTCTTTATTAATCAAATAACGCGACAGTATAGATTTTGACAAATGCGTTGTGCGCAGAACGGTACATGACATGTATGAAAAAAGGAAATCCCTACTCTTCAGTCTTTATTAATCAAATAACGCGACAGTATAGATTTTGACAAATGCGTTGTGCGCAGAACGGTACATGACATGTATGAAAAAAAGGAAATCCCTACTCTTCAGTCTTTATTAATCAAATAACGCGACAGTATAGATTTTGACAAATGCGTTGTGCGCAGAACGGTACATGACATGTATGAAAAAAAGGAAATCCCTACTCTTCAGTCTTTATTAATCAAATAACGCGACAGTATAGATTTTGACAAATGCGTTGTGCGCAGAACGGTACATGACATGTATGAAAAAAAGGAAATCCCTACTCTTCAGTCTTTATTAATCAAATTACGCGACAGTACAGATTTTGACAAATGCGTTGTGCGCAGAACGGTACATGACATGTATGAAAAAAAGGAAATCCCTACTCTTCAGTCTTTATTAATCAAATTACGCGACAGTACAGATTTTGACAAATGCGTTGTGCGCAGAACGGTACATGACATGTATGAAAGAAAGGAAATCCCTACTCTTCAGTCTTTATTAATCAAATTACGCGACAGTATAGATTTTGACAAATGCGTTGTGCGCAGAACGGTACATGACATGTATGAAAGAAAGGAAATCCCTACTCTTCAGTCTTTATTAATCAAATTACGCGACAGTATTGATTTTGACAAATGCGTTGTGCGCAGAACGGGTACATGACATGTATGAAAAAAAGGAAATCCCTACTCTTCAGTCTTTATTAATCAAATTACGCGACAGTATTGATTTTGACAAATGCGTTGTGCGCAGAACGGTACATGACATGTATGAAAAAAAGGAAATCCCTACTCTTCCGTCTTTATTAATCAAATTACGCGACAGTATTGATTTTGACAAATGCGTTGTGCGCAGAACGGTACATGACTCGTATGAAAAAAAGGATATCCCTACTCTTCATTCTTTATTAATCAAATTACGCGACAGTACAGATTTTGACAAATGCGTTGTGCGCAGAACGATGCGTACATGACTCGTATGAAAAAAAGGAAATCTTACTCTTCAGTCTTTATTAATCAAATTACGCGACAGTACAGATTTTGACAAATGCGTTGTGCGCAGAACGGTACATGACTCGTATGAAAAAAAAGGAAATCCCTACTCTTCAGTCTTTATTAATCAAATTACGCGACAGTACAGATTTTGACAAATGCGTTGTGCGCAGAACGGTACATGACTCGTATGAAAAAAAGGAAACTATGCTTCAGTCTTTATTAAGTATTCGCAAATTACGCGACGAGTACAGATTTTGACAAATGCGTTGTGCGCAGAACGGTACATGACTCGTATGAAAAAAAGGAAATCCCTACTCTTCAGTCTTTATTAATCAAATTACGCGACAGTACAGATTTTGACAAATGCGTTGTGCGCAGAACGGTACATTCATATGAAAAAAAGGAAATCCCTACTCTTCAGTCTTTATTAATCAAATTACGCGACGGTACATGACTCATATGAAAAAAAGGAAATCCCTACTCTTCAGTCTTTATTAATCAAATTACGCGACAGTATTGATTTTGACAAATGCGTTGTGCGCAGAACGGTACATGACATGTATGAAAAAAAGGAAATCCCTACTCTTCAGTCTTTATTAATCAAATTACGCGACAGTATTGATTTGGACGGAGGTAAGACTACATTGAGTAAAATACTAGATGATTTGGGTTTCAAATATAAGCGATGGAATGGTCGAAAGTTTTTAATAGAGAAACCCGACATTGTAGTGAAACGTAGGCATTTCTTAAAGGAGTTAAAGCGTAATGAAAATCTACCCGTTCCAAAAGCTGTTGTTTATCAAGATGAGACATGGCTTCTAACGTCTCATGTTTGTCCTAAAGGATGGCAAGACACAAGCTGTGAAAAGCCAACTGGACTCCAAGTTCCTTCATCGAAAGGAAGCAGATTTATAATTTGCCATGCCGGAACAAAGGATGGTTTTATACCAGGGGCTTCACTTTTATTTCGTTCGAAGACAAAAAGTGGTGATTACCATGATGAAATGAATTCCGAAAACTTTAGAAAATGGTTTGAGAGCCAGCTGCTTCCGAATTCACCACCAAATTCAATAATCGTCATGGACAATGCACCATGCACCATATCACTGCATGCTTGCTGAAAAAATACCAACGACGAACTGGAAGAAGGCTGAAATACAAGCATGGCTTCAGCGACATAACATTGATTTCGCATTTGATATGCTTAAAGCGGAATTACTACAGATTGTTCGTCGCACCAGACCACAGAAAAAATTTATCATTGATGAAATAGCAGCAGATCATGGACATCAAGTATTAAGACTCCCACCTTATCACTGTGACTTGAACCCCATTGAGTTGATTTGGGCTGATGCCAAAAACTATGTGGGTCGGCATAATGCCTCTTTCACGAAAGAAGGCATAGAAAATTTATGGAGTAAAGCATTGCAAACCGTTACTCCGGAAAACTGGGAGGCCTGTGTGAATCATGTCCAAACTTTGGCACAAAAATACTGGATTTCTGATGGCATCATGGATGAAATAGAGGAAAATGAGATTGAAAAATTTGTAATAAATATAGGAGAGGATACTGACAGCAGTGATGAAACTGAAGACATATCATCAGCCGATGAAGATTTTGATATTGAGGGAATAATCCCTTTACCTGACTGAAATTGTTTCTGCTTTGCTGTTGCTTCAAGGTAAGAGATACACAGTCCTGTTTCAATAAAAGGAATGTCCCTAACACACACACACACACACATATATATATATATATATATATATATATATATATATATATATATATATATATATGAAAAGGCTTTGATTCCGTGAAACGTTACCAGTTACGAAGGACTGCCTCACTCATTTTCAGGCCGATGAGGACGGCAGAGTGGTTACTGTCTCGATGAATAGTTGAGTTACGTCGATTAAGATTTTCTGTGTGTATGTTTCGCTGTTGTGCTCTCTTCGGAACTGCTTCTACGATCAGTTCCTTTACTTCCTCAGAGGGGGCTAGATTTTTCTGGTCAGAAGAATGTTAACTCATTTGTCGATAACCATAACGACCTGCTGGGCACTCGTGGCCACAAGGATCCTGATAACACGGTCTCCACGGATTTGATCAGGAATCAGCAGTTGTAGGACGTGTGGTGCTCGTATCTGCAGGTGCCGGATTTTACCTGCGTAGGAATAACCAAGCTTCTAGGATTGACATATGTTTCTTGTCTTCGACGCTTGAGTAGGTAACTGGGGCTGAGGTCTTCGAACAGAATTCGCAGCAGCTGCATATATCTGATCATTGTGTTCTCGTGATGGACATCTGTAGCACCGAAGGAAAGAGTTGTGACACTCTGGCGCCTAAACACTTCCGTGTTGGAGGATATCGAAGCACTGTCGAAAATCCAATCGATCCAGGAAGAGGATGCACAGGCGAGATCCGTGGATGGGGACGAGCGAAGAAAGAGGTTCAGCGGGTTTTGAGTATTCGGGGAAGCAGTTAGCGAAGGAGAAAAGAAAACTCAGTTGTCTCTCGCGAATTTTATGAATGCTTTTCTTCAAAGTAAAGAGAATGTGTGTAACCTCCGCATCATTACTGAAATTAAGCAGGACACTGCCCATTTTTACAAGACCGTTCTGAAGTCCAACTTCAGGCGGCGATCAGGAGCATCGAGGAGGAGTGGGATATAAATTACATCTACCGTAAGCTGGAGGTTGAAAGAAAGAGAAACAAGTTTTCTGCATGAAGTTTGGGATTATAGGGAGCTTCTGCAGGAGTCTGCAAAGTTCTACGGCGAGCGTTTTTCCTGCGAGAAAATTGAGTCAACCACGATGGGCAGTGGCTCGAGGGAATTTCGGTGGATCTCCGAAGAGGAAACGGAACTCAAGCTCTTCGAAGGGGATTTTATGGTTACAGAAGAAAGGTCGGCGATCCAGGCCCTTCATCAGGGACTTGAGAGTCTTTAGCAGAAGGTTTTCGCTCAGAGAGGCGTGAATGAGCATTCACTCGCATCGGGTGGACTGTAAGCGTATGGATTCTAATGGTGGAAGCTTGCTCATTTTTCGTAAAGTTGTCTTCCAATGAGGCACCGTGCTAACGCCCATCCCCCCTCTCAGTTTAGTCTTGACATGTTTCTAAATGTTTCTTTTCGTAGTCTGTGATGTGTTTCTAATTGTTTGTTTTCGTAGTCTGTGATATGTTTCTAAATGATGTTTGCTTTCGTTGATGGCTTAATCGCGCCTCTCGGTGAGACGTAAGGAGGTTTTTCTCTTAACTCCCACTCGTGGGGCCCTTTGTTTTTGATTACAGGTGTCTCCTGTTGCCGGAAGTGGGTATCGTGCCGTTGGTGCCGAGAAACCGTCATTAAAGTAACGTGCGGGGTGTGCGATTCTGGGGTGGTGCTTGTTTTGCTGCATGCATTTATGATATATTGTGGTTATGTGTTTGGGCTTCTCTTGGGGACGGAGGTTGCGTGAGTTTGGTGTGAGACGGTTCTGTGAGGATGAGTTGTAGGGTGGAGGCGTACCTCGTCGGAGTAAAGTGTTTATCTCCGACGCCTCCGCTGGTGGGGTCACTTCACTGGTGACAACGCCTCTGAGTCTCCTTTGAAGGAGGGTTCTCCTCCTACTTGTACGTACCGAGAACGCCAGCCTGACTTTCTCGCCGTACTTAGTGACTCCGCCGTCGGTTCGAGAGGGGTCGGTTAGAGTTCCTCTGCGTGACCAGTATGTTTCGGGGGTTCAATTGTTGGTGCCTGTGTAACCGTGGTGTGTGCAACGGGACATGAGTGAAACACCAGTGGAACCAAACCCATGTCTTATACATGTGGCGAGGGAAAGCAAGTGTGTTGGTGTTGCTGGGCAAGAAAACTTCGTTGTAGGAGAGAGGTCGCCGTGCGTGAGCACACTATGACCTCTCTCTCTTCCAGTTTCCGAAGACAAGAATTTTAGTGTTATCAATAAAATCTTTGAAAATGCAAATGCAAAGGTATAGGCTATTTGAGGATACAGAACCGATAAGAAATGGAAAGGATTTGAGACAAAGTGATATCGTACTTCCCAAACTTTTTAATGCCACATTGTAAAATGTCTTTCGATTACTTAACTGGAAAAACAATGGGATAAAGATTAATGGAGATGATTTAATTCATCTCCGCTTTGCTGATTACATAGTCACTTTTATAACTACCCCTTCAGAGCATGATCCAGGAACTTTCTGATAAGAATCAAAAAGTGCACTTGAAAGTGAACTGTCGGAAAACAAAGTTGATGTGTTATGCTTTTACAATAAATTAAGATTTATACATTGACGCAGGAAATTTGGATATAACCGATACCTACATTTACCTTGGGCAACATATATCAAAGAAGGATCACTTTGATGAAGAAATTATTCGGCGTATGAAACTAGGTTGGAGGGCTTTTGAAAGAAGCAGCACAATATTCAAGATCAATAAAACGTTATACCGACCAGCCATTACATTATGACCACCCCCCAGTCTAGAGCAATGAGCGCGCCTGAAGACGAAACTGTGGCGCAGGTGAAGTTCATTTTTTTTGGAGGTTTAACGACCACCGTGAGCAACTCAATGGGCTATAAGCAGTCGCCCGTCCCTAATTTAGAGTCACTGGTTCCAAGGAAGGGAGAGAGCCAGTGCCGTAAGACAAACACAACATCCATGCCTGACCGGGATTCGAACCCGGACCCCTTACGGACGAATGATCAGAATCCAGCGCCTTAGACCACTGCGCCACCGGGGCGGCGTGAAGTTCATTGAGCAGAATGTATACAACTCGAGGACAGATTTTCAGTTAGTAGAGTGTTCGGAGTCAGAAGGGGAACATCTGCTGCTTTATCGTCGGTTTATCGGAGTTTGATAAAGGACAAATTGTGATGGTACTGCGCCTCGGAACGATGCCATCTCAGAAACGGCGCGGCTTGTGTTTTGTTCCCGTGACACTGTAGTGAGTATGTATCAAAAGTGGTGCGCATATGACCAAACGACGTCCAGCCGTGCGTCATGCGCAGCTCACTGATGCCTGAGAGGGGAGCGGAGACTGTCGCGCATTTTTCACAGGAACCGCAGGACCATAGTGCAAACAAATCATCCGCAGCTAAAATAGTTGTGATCAGAGCAATGTCTCATAGCCCACAGTTCACCACAGCCTTCTGTGCATGGGCCTGCATAACCGGGACACAGCCGGGTCCCCATGCTCACTGCACGTCAGTCATTTCCAACTACGCATGAAATGGGCCCAAGATCGTCGAGATTGGACAGTGGATAATTGGAAGAAAGTGGCATCGTCTTACGAATCAAGATTCCTGGTGCATCACGTATGACGGCCGAGCACGGATTCGTCAATTACCAACGGAGGGTATAGCACCTGAATGCACTGTTGGGCGGAAGCAGGCCGGCGGCGGCGGTGTTATGCTGTGGGCGATGTTTTATTGGGACACGTAAGGCCCCATTACGCCAACAGCACAGTATCATGGTATCTGAACATCGTTTCGGACCAAGTTCACCCATTCATAGCAACTGTGTTCCCTGCAGGCGACGGCCATTACCAGAAGGATAATGCGCCATGCTACCCTGCCAAAATCTTCAAGGAGTGGCTTGAGGAATATGCTGGTGACTTTCTGTTAATGCCCTGGCCTGCAAATTCACCTAACATGAGCGCAATCGGACATTTGTGGTTCGACTTGAAAAAGCGGGTTTGCGCTAAATTACCACCATTCCGAAATGTACGGGAACTGGAAGACCCACTGTTGACAGTATGATAAGAGATATCCCAGGATACCTATCGCCAGCTCATGGAATAAATACCTCGCCGCTGTTTTGCGGTCTAAATGGGGTCATGCAACTTATTAGACAGGTGGTCATAATGTAATATGGCTCGTCGGTATATACATCATCCACATCATAATCAACCATTATCAATCCACTGCTGGATAAAGGGCTCCCAAGTTTCTTCCACAAAAGTCTATCTTGTGCCACTCTCCTCCATGTCACTCCCAAATGCTTTCGAATTTCATCCACCCATCTCTCATGTGGTCTTCTTCTGGGCTTTTTTCTGTCTCTTGTAATTCATTCTACTATTTCGGTTACCCATCGGTGGTCCGTTGTTCCAGCATATGTCCAGCCCGTTGCCATTTCAGGGATTTTACTTTGATCATGATGTATTCCTATTTTGTAACTTTCCTTTTCGACGAGTTCTTGCAGAGCATAATCCAGGAACTTGCTGCAGAGCATAATCCAGAAAAAAATGTTCTAAAAAGGCCTGTGGCCTTTTAGAACATTTCTCTCATTAGGTATAACACCTAATGAAAAGGTGTTAAACACCTTTTCATTTTAGAAGAGCTTTCATTAGGTGTCATAAAATGTTTACAAATGCGAAATATCTAGGTTGTAACTTAAAATTTTCTAAAAAGGCCCATGACATAGTGTTTTTGCTTTTTTTATTTATTGTATTGGGGTTTAACGACCTCCGTGAGCAACTCAGTGGGCTAAAAGTAGTCGCCCATCCCTAATTTAGGGCCACTGGTTTCACGGAAGGGGGAGAACCAGCGCCGTAAGACCAGCACAACATCCATGCCTCACTGGATTCGAACTCGGACTCATCTCAGAGGTATGATCAGGAGCCATCGCTTAAACTACTGCGATAGCTTATTTATTTCGTACACGTCTGTAATTGTGTGAAATTTTTATACATCAAAAATTCGTTTGAATTATGATATTTGGAGCACATTTTATTTTGCCCACTACTTTGACGTGTTTTCAACAATGAAACCGGTGGGGGAAGGGTCAAAGCAAAATTGGACTAGTGTTCATTTTTCAACCATGCATTTTTACATTTTCTTGCTAACACTGATTCGTTTATGAAACGGCTGTAGGAGAACTGTCCACAAAAAATTTGAGGGGCATTTATAAAAATTGCATTTTTGACCGCTTCGTGGACACGATCCCCAGAGTTTGGTTATCTGAATCATATGAAGTTTCCGTAATTTCGCCATTTCTTAATTGCGGTTAATAATGTAATTGTTTATACAAATGTTTATGATCTCCAACTCAACAAAAGATTTCAGGATTTACAACAAACTGGAATTAATTATCTGGGGGCATGTCCTGCCTCAGGAAACCTGTCGAGGAAGGGGGGGGACCACAAAAGTATAAAATATAAATTATTTCTGGTCCGATCGGGAGATTTTTAGCATTTACAACCTACATCTCAAACTCTCTGAAGACATGTGCTGACTCACGAAACCTGTCCGGGAGGGGGTTGGGGGTTCCTAAATTATAAAACAAAAACAAAGTATTTCTAGTTGTAAATGCTGAAAATCTCTCGATTAGACAAGGAATAAGAAATACCTTACATTTTACACTTTGGGAACTACCCCCCCCCCCCCCGGCCCGACCCAGGTTTTCTGCGTTATCACATGTTCGTAAAGAGTTTGTTCAGATTAGTTTCTAAACGCTCAAAATCTCCCGATCTGATCAGAAATGCTTTGCATTTTACACGGTTTTTACCCCCCCCCACAGGTTCCCTGGGTACGCACATACCCACAGATAATTTGTTAAATTCTAGCTTGTGAATGCGGAATATCTCCCGATCGGACCAGAAATCCTTTATATTTCATTTTTGGGTTTTAAGCACCACCCCCACCCCCGGTAAGTTTCCTGGGTTTGCACATACACGCAGAGAATTTGTTTAGCAGTAGTTTACATACCTTGAAAAATATCGTAAATAAGAAAATACGAAATTACGGGAATTTTATGTGTCAGATAACCAATCTCCGGAGACGTAGCTGCGGAGCAATCCAGAACGCAATTTTTATACGGCCCCTTAAAATTTTTGTGGCCAGCTCTCGGCTTTGTCTTTTTCCCGAAAATATGGAAATGTTTAAATTTCTTACTGAAAATGAAATATTAAAAAAAAAATGTGGACAGTAGTTGCTTAAGTAGTGGGGAATATAGCGACACGAAATTTGTTTATGCAGAACAATTTTATGGCACTGAAATTCCAATGTATCCAGTTCTCCGGTGTGGCCAGTTCTCCGTACCCGTTATGATATGAGATACACACTTCAATGTGGAGGGGATATTTATATGGCTTCCTCATCAATATCATGCCTTTTGGGAAATTTTTCTCCTTGGTATTTCTATTCGGTCACCCATAGTGAGATCCTAGATGTGCACTAATACTGCGGCCCAAAAATAATGGCCCAGCCCTGGACCCACTGTCTGCTTAAAGAAATGTGCTCAGAGATAGTGTATATATACGATATATAACTACTGATGACTTTTCGTTTAAATTTTTTCACAGAGAGAAAAAAAAAAAAAAATTCCCCGTGTTATCTGTAAATGCAATGACAGTATTCGACATTTGCTACCGAATATTAACAGCATGCATTTTCTTATTAAAACCTAGCCGTGATTGTTTCCTTATTTGACCGTATTTAGTTGAAACTTTTAATGTCAACCCCTGGGCTCCCTCCCATCATGGAAATCCGATACCATCTCACAAAACCGTAGAAGATACCCAGCATGCAAAGTCTATTTACCGAGAAGCTTCTAAGCGCCACAGGGAGTCTCTCCCCCTCCCGTCGTCATTGTTCAAAGGGTCTTTGGTCTGCTGGAAGCGATTAGTTCCTTAAAGGCACGCTGCTTACTCCCCTCAAACTGGTAAAATGAATCCTTCTCAACTGCCAAGTTAGAGTGAATGGACTATACTTTGTTGTATATCGGCCTAGTCACGGAACTTTTTATCGGACCTCGTATTCGGGACAGTTCTTGAAGAACATTCCAAGTTAGCACTTTGGAATAAAATTTCTCATAGACCGAGGAGCCTCTTAATTGGGTCAAAGTGTTCTTTCCTCGACGTGTGCCAATTAACCAGAACCTACGGTATATATTATAAACGTATGTCGTACATGTATTTTTTGTATGCTGGAATCTTTTTCTCCAAAATCAGTTTACCGGTCGTCCTGATTTACTGAGTGTTTGTCGCGAGCTCGTCCTTATAAGTTGCTTCTACTATATTTAATTTCCAAATATGCAGAGAAATTCAATTGTGAAATTTTTCTGAAAATTTGAAGAGGAAATGCATAAATGAAAATTCAAATCTTTCCTCAAATTTTGGTTGTTTTGAAGTCAGTTTTTTGAAGTGTAGGAAAAATGCCATCTCCTCCCTTCGTATGGAACAGCTACTTGATATAACGAAAGTCAGAGTATACAGTTATCCAGAGAAGATTAATGGATATTTTACACGCCCTACTATACTGAACCGGAAATTGATTAGATTACATAATCACAAAATACCTTTTTGGGATGCTGGTGTACGATCGATAGTGGGGAAGAGGGGATCCAACGAAGGTCTCCCGAAGTTCCTTGCACAACGTCCTGTCTTGAGCCAGTCTTATCCATGTCCCTCCCGCATACTTTCGAATTTCATACACCCATCTCCCATGTGGACTTCTTCTGGGTCTTTTCCGGTCCCTTGGAATCTAGTTTAGAATTTCGGTTGTCCATCGGTGGTCCATTCTGCTGGCAACATGTCCAGCCCATTGCTATTTCAGGGATTTTACTCTGATCATGATGTCTTCCACTTTTGTCATTTTCCTTATCCATGAGTTGTTCTTCTTGTCCGGCCTGGTTACACCAAGAGTGCATCTCTCCATTCTTCTTTCAGTTGTCTGCAGTCTTTGTATGTCTTTCTTAGTTAAGGTCTACGTATCTTCTCCGTGCGTAAACACTGGAAGGACGCATTCATTAAACACTTTTCTTTTAAGACATAATGGCATATTGCTCTTAAAAATTGAATTGTACTATTTCTTCCGAAAGCTCAGCAACCAAATTTTATACGCCCATTGCTTTCATCATCCATGTGTCAATGTGACTATAGGGGTGAGAAATTACGCCCCTATATAAATTGTGGGATGGACTTTAAATCCCATTAATCATTCCGGATATTAACATTTCAGAATAAATATTTCCATGTGTATTATTTGGAAACGAGTGTAACACGTGGTAATGCACCAGACTAGGTGACATTTCGATGCGCCTTTTGACAGGCCTATTGTAATCACAGAAGGCAGAGCTATTGTTCCTGGCAAGAGGGATATGTAAGCTTCAGGGCACCATGAGGCGGAGGTCAACGAAGGGATTACGAGAAGGTCACCGGCAGAAGGCACGTGTAAGGAGAAAAAGGTGGTATGGGGGGCACCGAGAAGAGCGGGAGGGGGAGCACCTGCTCTTGGAGGGCTTCGACTAGGGAGAGAGAGGGAGCCTTTGGCGAGTGAGGCAGGAGCCAATCAGAAGGCTAGTGAAGTTAGGGGGCAGCCCCGGTGGCGCAGTGGTCTATGCGATGGCCTCTGATCATTCGTCCGAACGGGGTCCGGGTTCGAATCCCGGTGAGGCATGGATGTTGTGTTTGTCTTACGGCACTGGCTCTCTCCCTTCCCTGGAACCAGTGACCCTGAATTAGGGACGGGCGACTGCTTATAGCCCATTTGAGTTGCTCACGGTGGTCGTTAAACCTCCAATAAAAAAAAAAAAAAAAAAAAAGTTAGGGGGGAAAACTTCAGGACAGGAGTAGAAGAAAGACGAGACAGGCTACGGGGAGCGAGCGTAGATAACGGTTGACGACAGCGTGTGCTGTGGACGGATGTATAGTGCTGGGAGTTAGCACTGGGTAAAGAAAAGTTCGTGATAGAACGTGCCAGATAGAGCACGGGGAAAGCCAGCGTAGTTGGAATCAGACACGTGTGTCTGGAATGACGTACGGAGAACGCGTTTGCAGAGAACACGTGTTCGGGACGGAACACAAAGCATAGCTTCCGGAACAAAGGAAAAGAGACGAACGGAAGATTACGACGATTGAAACCTTTCACGTAGAATGATAGAAAAAGAACGGGCAAAGAGTATTGGCAGAAAAGGGTATTCTGGAATAATTAGATACCCGGATCATTTTCACGTGGAACTGCAGTTACAGGAACTCGAGGTCAAGGAACAATAGCTGCCGAACAATTTTCTGTTGATTAAATTCTTTTGTTAAGTTTGCAACAAGCTTGAGAGTGAATTCATGCTTGTAGTGTCTTGCCATTATTTTTACTTCCCCTCTCCTGAATAGCAGATTTATAGTAAAGCTGGGAGAGAAAGAACGCCGGGCTGTCTTCAACTATCGTTGATAGACAGTCTTTAGACAACGAACCTTATAAATGGTTTTCCTTCCTGCTGTGGGGAAATTTTGATTAGCGCTTGAAACCAGTGGGTGTTTGGCCGAGGAGCCATTAATTAACATAATGAGCTTCCACCCCTACAGCAGATATATAGGAAATGGCGCACTCGGTAGGATCATGATATGTTAGGCGAGTTCAGTGGAAAGTAATTAGGGCAATTTTATTCAGCGTAATAGAAACTGTGTTCGTAGACTCGGACAAAGAGGGCGCCTAAGTGTAACAGAAGCACGTGGCGGGAAAGTGGTGAAACAACGTGAACTTTTGAGTGCAACAGCAACACGTGGCAGGAAAGTGGTGAAACAAGGTGAACTTCTAAGTGTGACCGTAGCACGTGGCCGGAAAACGGCGAGACAAACAAAAAACTGTGGTACGATAAAGGACTATTGTGCAACGGAACCGGTGGAGCAGAGAAGTCGACAAATAACGCTCGTAACCAGAGCAAGGATTGGAAGTACCAGGAAAATCCCATAACCAGGGACGGACAATTACGTCTCGCGTGGCCAGCGAGACCGGGCGATATTCCTGTTTAGGACGCTCCTTCGCGGGTCGCGGTCGAAGCCGCTACAGAGAAGCTGAAGGGGGCCCGAGATGCTCCGGTAAGTACCACTTTGTTGCCGAAATTTATATTTCTGGGTCGATACCGAGTAAAAGGTTAGGATAGAAAATTTTTTGTAGGCAGTTAGGGGCCAAAAGGCCGAGGGAAAAAATTCTTTTGTCAGTTTTGTAAAAGAATAGGTTACAGTAATTTTAGAAAACTCAGTGTCAGTATTTCAGTAATAATGCTTAAAGTGGGTAGGAATTGTAAAGTGTTTTGTTGTATGTAAAGAAAGGAAATAAGTAATATTACTAGGAATTTATTACATTACAAAAAAAACTGTCAGTTAGTACTTCAAGGTTGAAGGCAAAGGCTATCGTCGGGAAATTGTAAAGTGTCGTTATATATTATTGCATGTGTATTGTATAATATATTTAGTGCATAACAATGGATGAGCTTTTGAATGGAAAAAAGAGTGAGGAAGCGGAGGACACGTGGTCCGAAGGGAAGGAAGAAGAAAATAGTGAAGGGGAAAATGACTTAAATTCTCGTAATGAAGTGTCTATTAACGTAAGAAAAACGCAAGAGAATACAGTTGATAGGGAATGGCATTTTAAACTTAAAATGTTAGAATTGGAGGAAAGAAAATTAGCAGCAGAGCGAGAACAAAGGAATTTAGAGGCACAAAGGGAACTAGAAAAAATGAAATTGGAGATTCAGCTCTTAGATAAAAGGGAAGAAAGGAAGAGTCAGCTCTTAGATAAAAGGGAAGAAAGGGAGTTCCAGCTTAAGAAACTACAGTTAACTCAGGAAGAGGCGTTGGCACAAGGAAAAAATCAAATGAAGTTAGCCGATTACATGAGGATACTAGATAAGACCTTACCCAAAAGTCCTAGTAAACCAGAAGAGCTTTTAGCCTTTTTATGTTCCTTAGAAAGAGCTTTCGTTTTACATACAGTCCCAGAAAACATTCAAGGAAGATTAGTCATAGCACTATTTAACTCTGATTGTGTCAATCATTTATTCCGGAGACTCACGGTCGAGCAATACGATTGCTACGAAACCGTCAAAGAGGCCATTTTGGGGGAATGTCATTTAAATCCGGACATTTATCTACGACAATTCGAGGCACTCCGTAGGAATAAGGGAGAGAGTTACCAGCAATTGGCGGGACGCATGGGAAGAACTCTCAAATATTATGTAGCGAACAGTGGGATAACTACTTTTGATGAACTAATGAATTTTTTAGTTTGTGATAAATTCAAAGGATTGTTATCACCCAGTTTAAAAACGTATCTACTACAGAGAGGATCCCTGGGAAAGCTAGTTTTAGCGAAGGATTTAGGGGAACTGTGTGATCACTACGAGTGCCATGTGGAAGCGTTAGGGTGGGGTGAAGAAGACGAAGGGAAACTTTCAGGTAGGCTCTAACAGTAAGGGGCAGCGTTATAGTCCGGAAGGAATGGGAACTGAGAGGAAAGAATTTAGTGGAGTTCCATTTCAAAAGGGAAATTTCCAACGACAAGTCAGGAATTCCAAAGTAGAGTGGGAAACAGTAGACCACCAGGGAAGCCGGGAAATTCCTATTTTGACGCAGGAACGAGATGCTTTCGATGTGGGCAGATGGGTCACCGAAAATTTGACTGCAAGCAGAAGATACCCCAGGGACAGGACAGTAAACACACTCCGTATAATTGGAGAAGTGAGGCAGCTAAGAAAGTAAGCCGGGTAGCGGCGAAAGAGGAGGAAAGCATTGTAGAGAAACAAGGGGAACCCAAGCAAAACTTTATCCAGGATGTGAGAAAGGTTAGTGCGAAAATGGGGTGAGTATTGTGTCCCACGGGCAATAGCATGGAAGTAATGGAAATACCCGTAGGTGAACAATTAGTGGTAGCCACAGAGCAAGGGCACCAGGCAAAAATTTTGGTAGACAGCGGAGCGGAGTTCAATTGTGTGAGGCCTATTAGGGGAAGAAGTGGGGAAAGTGACTTTGTCAGGGTTTGATGGACGTACCGCGGTTTTTCCAGTTAAGAGGTTACAGGTTAGGATTGTGGAGACGGGATTGGAGAAGGCCGGGGACGCATCTTTAGGGACGAGTGAGATGGTTTGTGCTATTGTGCCGAATCTCACCAACGAGGTCATAGTTACCCCAGATAATTATGTCAAGATGAACACGTGGCGATATTCGGAGTGGGCCACCGATAATGGGAAGGCGTTATGCGAGGAGGATACAGTCCAGAAGGAGAAACCGACGAGACCCCAGGAGGTAGGGACTCAAGGAGTTAGCGCCAGTGTAGCTGCTAACCAGATTAAAGGGAAATCTACTGGAGAGACGCCGGAGACAGGAGCAACGGGAGAAGTAGGCGGAGCTTTAAGAGTGGAAGGGTCAAGCAGCAATCAGAGCCAGGCGCGCTTGTTGAGGAGATCAGCGGACAGGAGACGGTGTTTGGAGGTAATCCATGCCGCGAGGATGAAGAGAGTAGCCGGGGCGGCGAGGCGTCAGACCACAGCAAATTCAAAGTACAACAGGAGGAGAACGTAACCCTAGCAGAGACACGCGAGTGGGCGAAGGAAGGAAAAGGACGGTATGTCTATGTGGAAGGATTACTATATCATAAAGAAAAAGTGTTAGGGCAAAACACCAATCAGTTAGTAGTTCCCGAGAATAGGAGGGGACAGATATTAAAGCTAGCTAATGATTCTGTGTTCGGAGCACACTTAGGACATAGGAAGACATTAGAAAGAATAAGATACTCCTTTTATTGGCCGTCCATTAAGAGAGATGTACGTACATACTGTGATGCATGTCAGTTACGACGTTCCATCACAAGAGGTGACCGGGTACCGATAACTGTGGTTAGGAGGCTCGCGCTGCCTTTTCAGGTAGTAAATGTCGATCTGATTGGGCCGATAGACCCACCATCAAGTAAAGGGCATCGGTGGAAAGTAGTAAGGATGGACCAGCATACGAGGGGTGCAGCGGCCGTATTTTCAGAAGAGTGGGAGGAACCCAGGCAGATGGTCATAAAAAGTCTAGAGGAGGCGGGGCTCCCAGGAAATTTGGAAATATGTTGCTTAGCCAAAGAGGAAATTGATTATTTGGGACAGGGGGTCGGCTCGGGAAGTGACCAGCCGGACCCGGGAAAATTACAGGCGGTCAGAGACCTGGGTCCCACTAAAACCAAGAGGGAGGTACATAAGTTACTAGGGTTATGCAACCACTATAAGGAGGGCGTACCCAGATTCGCCGAAATAGCGAGGCCACTGTCGGATTTGACAGGGGAAAAGGCAGCAGAAAAAGTTGAGTGGACGCCAGCGCTCGGGGAAGCTTTCGAGACGCTGAAGCGGAAAATATGTACAGCACCGGTACTGTCCACACCCAAATTTGACAAGCCGTTCGTGCTACATACGGACGCGAGTTCTTTTGCAGTCGCGTGTTACCTAGGTCAGCGGGATGATCAGGCCCGTGGCTTACGCGAGCAAGAAATTAAATGACGCACAATCAAGCTGTGCAGCTAGCCACAAGGAGGCATATGTTATTGTTTGGGCTCTTCAGAAATTTGAAGGGTGGGTTTTTGGCCACCAAGTAGAGATCTTGTCGGACCATAACCCCTTGATATTTTTAACGAGTAGGGCTTCACAAAGCTCAAAATTTCTGAGGTGGGGTCTAGCCATTGCCCAATTCAACATCACGATTTCTCACGTCGCCGGCAAACTCATTCCTCATGCCGACGCCTTATCCAGGTTGAATTTTAAAGAAAATAGCACGAGCTGCTAAAGACAGCATTACCACAGAAATGTAGAGACCCAGTGAGGCTACTTAGTGGTACTGACAGTGTATATATGGGTGTATAAAGAAGTGTATTAATGCAAAGAAATCTTGGGTGTAAAGGAAAAAAAAAAGAAAGAAAAGAATTGAACGGACACTGACTCATCATGCGAGAGGAAGATCCCGCATGTTTCGTCCAGCAGGCAGGGGCCTGTAGGGTCGAGAAATTACGCCCTTATATAAATTGTGTGATGGACTTTAAATCCCATTGATCATTCCGGATATTAACATTTCAGAATAAATATTTCCATGTGTATTATTTGGAAACGAGAGTAACACGTGGTAATGCACGTGAAACGAGTGTAACACGTGGTAATGCACCAGACTAGGTGACATTTCAATGCGCCTGTTTGACAGGCCTATTTTGTTCACGGAAGACAGAGCTATTATTGTTCCTGGCCAGAGGGATATGTAAGCTGTAGGGCACCGTGAGGTGGAGGTCAACGAAGGGATTAGGAGGAGGTCAACGAAGGGATTAGGAGATGGTCACCGGCAGAAGGCACGTGTCAGGAGGAAAAGGTGGTATGGGGGCACCGAGAAGAGCGGGAGGGGGGCACCTGCTCTTGGAGGGCTTCGACTAGGGAGAGAGAGGGAGCCTCAGGCGAGTGAGGCACGAGCCAATCAGAAGGCTAGTGAAGTTAGGGGGAAAACTTCAGGATAGGAGTAGAAGGAAAGACGAGACAGGCTACGGGGAGCGAGCGTAGATAACGGTTGACGACAGCGTGTGCTGTGGACGGATGTATAGTGCTGGGAGTTAGCACTGGGTAAAGAAAGGTTCGTGATAGAACGTGCCAGTTAGATCACGGGGAAAGCCAGCGTAGTTGGAATCAGACACGTGTGTCTGGAATGACGTAGGGAGAACGCGTTTGGAGAGAACACGTGTTCGGGACGGAACACAAAGCATAGCTTCCGGAAAGAGACGAACGCAAGGTTACGACGATTGAAACCTTTCACGTCGGTGATAGAAAAAGAACGGGCAAAGAGTATTGGCAGAAAAGGGTATTCTGGAATAATTAGGTACCCGGATCATTTTCACGTGGAACTGCAGTTACAGGAACTCGAGGTCAAGGAACAATAGCTGCCGAACAATTTTCTGTTGATTAAATTTTTTTGTTAAGTTTGCAACAAGCTTGAGAGTGAATTCATGCTTGTAGTGTCTTGCCATTATTTTTACTTCCCCTCTCCTGAATAGCAGATTTCTAGTAAAGCTGGGAGAGAAAGAACGCCGGGCTGTCTTCAACTATCGTTCATAGACAGTCTTTAGACAACGAACCTTATAAATGGTTTTCCTTCCTGCTGTGGGGAAATTTTGATCAGCGCTTGAAGCCAGTGGGTGTTTGGCCGAGGAGCCATTAATTAACATAATGAGCTTCCACCCCTACAGTGACCTTTGCTTAATATCTGCTGTCCAAGGCAAATGTAGATATCGGTTATCTCTTGCTTTCCCCATCAATCGAAAAATCTTCATTTCTTGTAAAAACAATGTGCACATCCCTTTTTTATTCGGAAAGTTAATTTTTAATCCTAATCCTTTTATCTTGTCAGCAAGGTCCTGGATTATTCCCTGCATCTCTGAAAGGGAATTTGCAAAAATGATTACGTCATCAGCAAAACGAAGGTGAGTTAAATAATCTCCAAATTTTGAAAATGACAATCCGATTTTTGGTGTAAATATGACAAGGATGGTAAGTCAGACAATATCCGAAAACTTGAAAATTTCATCGTCTCAGATAGCACCCAGGGTATTTAGACGCGGGTTCGAGTCCCGCTCCAGGACGATGAAATTTTCAAATTTTCGGATAGTATCTGACTTACCATCCTTGTCACATTTACACCAAAAATCGGATTGTCACCTTCAAAATTTGTATCATATGGTGTAATCCTGTATTTCTTGCTTGATATTTCTTTCATAAATAATCTCCATTAATCTTTATCCCCTTGTTCTTCCAATTCAATTATTGAAAGACATTTTGCAATGTATCATTAAATAGTTTGAGAGACGTGGTGTCACTCTGTCTTACTCCCTTTCCAATTTCTATTGGTGTTGCGTCCTCAAATAACCGAACCTTTGCGATTTCATTTTCATAGATGCTACTAATAATACTAATGTATGCATCTTCAAAACCACAGGATTTCAAACCAGTGTAAGGGCTGATGGTTTCACGGAATCAAAAGCATTTTCGTAATGGACAAAAGCCATACACAATAGGAGTTCATATTCCCTCGTTCTTTGAATTATTTATCTCAGTACATGGATATGATTTATAGTGCTGTAACAACTCCTGAATCCAGATTCTTCTCTGGATTGAGCCATGTCCAGTGTTACATTCAAGCGATGTGAAAGAACTTTTGTGAAGATTTCATAAACCACTGTCAGGAGGCTGGTGGGCTTGTACACTGGTGTGCAAAAATTAAGGACGAAGAGGAGAAATTAGCATAACAGCGGAACGAGCAGGCAGAACGGACAGAAAGAGCACTCAGGATATAGACTAGGGTCCGGTACGGTAGGTCATGCGCATATATGTAGTATGACGTAGGGTGGGGGGGGAGTGTCGGAAGGGTATGAAGCACACAGGCGGTGTGCGGTCCGCAATTCGGAAAAAGCTATTGCACGGTGCACGGTGCAAAAGCTATTGCACGGTTTGAACGACCTCGAGTTGCTGCCACCAGGTGATATGGCCAACAGGCAATGCAGTAGACGACGTCTGGATGACTTTACCTGAGGTCGCGTCATTCGGAAGTTGGAAGAAGGTCGAAGTGTGACTAGTGTGGCCAAGGAGTTCGGGATCGCTCACAACATCGTTTAACGAGCTTGGAGAGCATTTCAAATGACAGGAACAGCGGTCGGAGAGTTTAGCAGTGGTCGTCCACGAACAACTACGCCGGCGGATGACTGGTATATTGTCCTACAGGAGAGAAGAGACAGACGGCAGACAGCGGGAGAAATCATAAGGCACATGCAACAGAAAACCGGAAGTCCGCTATCGTGTTTTAATGTGGCCAGGTGGCTGCACAAAAGTGGTCTATTTGCACGACGACCAGTACCAGTACGGTATGTGTCATTAACGCCTGCTCATCGTTGACGGTGGTTTCTGTGGTGCCAGAAACACACGAACTGGACACATCAGCAATGGGGTCGAGTTCTCTTTACGGATGAGAGCCGATTTGGTGTCACGAGTAATTCTGGACGTATACACATCTGGAGATGGTAGGTAACACGCAATAACCCCTCCAACATCATCGAAAGGGATCGGTTTGGAAGTGGCGGAGTTCTCGTTTGGGGCGGTATCATGCTTGGTAGCCGTAGTGACCTCCACATCTTCCAAGAAGGTTCAGTCACTGACCGCTATTGTACCGAGGTTCTCCTGCCTCACGTGCGTCTGTTTAGAGATGCTGTGCGTCCTGAGTTCCTCTTCATGGACGACAACGCTACACCTCATCGTACAGTGGCTGTCGCAGAGCTGTTGGGGAGTGAAGATATTCAACGCATGGATTAGCCCGCAATGTCCCCGGACCTCAATCCAATCGAAAACGTGTTGGACCTTCTCTGGAGGCGCTTGGCAACACGTCACCAGCCGCCAGCAACGATTCCGCAGCTGCGATTGGCGCTACATGAGGAATGTGCCGCGATGCCTCAACAGCTTCTTGACAAACTCGTCTTCAGAATGGACAGACGTTGTAAATCGTGCAACGCAGTCAGGGGTGATCATATACCCTACTAAAGACTGGATTTTTCTTGGAAGCCGCCTGTCGTATGGACGTTTCTGTCTTCTATCCATTTGTGCTCGAAGCTACGTTTTCAATAAAGTGCCTTTGTATCTACTGGATTCCTTTTTTGGACGGTTTTGCTCACTTGTCCCATTTTCTTACATCTTGGGGATCTTATAGTATGATTTGTGTCGATGTGGAGCACTTCTGCACGACGTTATATTCGAAAAACCGTCCCGTCCTTAATGTTTGAACGCTAGTGTAGTTACTGAGATCATCAATACCACCTATTTGTTTTTGTAGCAGGATCATTCTAGGATTGCTCCAATCCTCAGGAATCTTCCCTTCATTGAGACATCTAGAGAAAACTTTGGCGAGTGTAGTTACAATTTCTCCAATGGCTTCTTGTATAATGTTCACGGTAATTCCATCTGCTTCCAGAGCTTTTACTCATTCCATGTTCTTAAATGCATGTATAACTTCTATATGCATACATTTAAGAACATGGAATGAGGAGAGCTGGAGGAACATTGCTACTGTTTACCTTTCGTAACGTCTAGAGTAGATGTATTATTCCTTTCACATAGTTTTCAGTAGAAATTTTTCACTCGTGTCAACATTTTCCCTCTAATTCTTGTTAGAGTGCCATAATCTGTTTTCTTACTTTACTGAAATGCCCATTAGCTCTCCTCAGGCTTTGGTTGTTTTCAAGTGCTTTTCTCACTACTTCACAGTTCAATTTCCTTACGTCTTCAGTGATACTTTTTCGTACTCTCTTGCATAACTCTATATATTACACTTTAGAAGATACTTTTTAATAGATGTATTTTTCCTTTCACTTAGTTTTGAGTAGAAATTTTTCACTCGTGTCAAAATTTTCCCTCTAATTCTTGTTAGAGTGCCATAATCTGTTTTCTTACTTTACTGAAATGCCCATTAGCTCTCCTCAGGCTTTGGTTGTTTTCAAGTGCTTTTCTCACTACTTCACAGTTCAATTTCCTTACGTCTTCAGTGATAGTTTTTCGTACTCTCTTGCATAACTCTATATATTACACTTTAGAAGATACTTTTTAATAGATGTATTATTCCTTTCATATAGTTTTGAGTAGAAATTTTTCGCTCGTGTCAAAATTTTCCCTCTAATTCTTGTTACAGTGCCATAATCTGTTTTCTTACTTTACTGAGATGCCCATTAGCTCTCTTCAGGCTTTGGTTGTTTTCAAGTGCTTTTCTCACTACTTCACAGTTCAATTTCCTTACGTCTTCAGTGATACTTTTTCGTACTCTCTTGCATAACTCTATATATTACACTTTAGAAGATACTTTTTAATAGATGTATTATTCCTTTCACATAGTTTTGAGTAGAAATGTTTCACTCGTGTCAAAATTTTCCCTCTAATTCTTGTTACAGTGCCATAATCTGTTTTCTCACTTTACTGAGATGCCCATTAGCTCTCTTCAGGCTTTGGTTGTTTTCAAATGCTTTTCTCACTACTTCACAGTTCAATTTCCTTACGTCTTCAGTGATAGTTTTTCGTACTCTCTTGCATAACTCTATATATTACACTTTAGAAGATACTTTTTAATTTGCCCTCATCTCCATTCTCGTTTGTATCAGTATTTCTGTTTTTCCCTGACATTTTATTCATATTCAAATTGATCAAAGCACCACCTATTTTTGTTGCTGTTTCCATAACTTGATTAGTCTTCTATTAACTTCAGAGACATCTACTTCTTCTGATGTTAGATCTTCTAGAGTGGAGAATCTATGCCTCAGTTCCCATTTGAAGGTATTACGATGTTTTCTATGGTCGATCATGCCAATATATTTTGTTTGTTTTCTGTGATTGCCATGTTCGAGTTTAGTGCTGTAGTGCATCTTACATCTCACCATTCTCTGAACACTGTCTCTGTTGAATCTATTCAGCACACTACAGTCTTCAATGAAAAATTTCTTGTTGCACGTAATAAAATCAATTTCACTTGTCATTCGATTGAGATGCTTCCATTTCTGTTTCTTATGTGTTTTTTTCTGGGAAAAGGAATTCACGATAAATGTCCTTTCTGCCTCTGCAAACTCTACGAAAGTATTTCCAAGCTTGTTTCTATTCCTATATCCGAAGTTACCTACCGAAGTTACCTATTCATTGAAATCACCAATAATGATCTGCAAATGCTGCTTCTCTTTATTATTTAGATGCCGAATTTCTTTGTAAGATTACTCAACTTCTTCCTCAGATGACTTGTGGTTGGCGCGTATGCTTGAATAATCTGAGCCTGGTATCTTTTTGAGAGTTGGATGACGAATCGAGCAGCTGTGTCCGAGAAACTTTCAACTTCTAGAACATTGTCCTTCCGTTTCTTGTTTATTATAAATCCAGCACCAATAATTCTTCCAGTATCTGTCCCACGATAGTAGAAGAGATGTCTGCTTTTCAGTTCAATAAGATCTCCTTTTCTTCTGAACTCACTTCTCCCGATAATGTCCCACTTCATCCTTTGTAGTTTGTATTCACGGAAGTGATAAGCGATAGGTGTCGCTTGTGTGCTTCTGTTGAACCAAAATAACCCACACTGTGCAGCTCTCTGTGGTACTAACCGAGCCATTACGAAATAATTTTCTGTTTCAGCAGAGATGGGAACAGCAGAAGAACTGGATTTCTTATTGTTTCTTATCATTGCTCTTCTGTTACTTTCCGTCAGTTTGCCTTGCTGAACTTTTTTTTTTACTGTATCTGCACCGTTCAACTGCCATCTCTTCAGGATATCATTTACTCTCTATTTTGGTATATTTAGTTTAGCTGTAATGCTCCGCATGAAAGCGTCCCTCAAATCACACCACATTCCCAGTCCACGCTGGAACTGGGAATGTTCACGTCCAGGAGACATATGCGCTTCAAAGCCATGGATAACACACAGTACGTATCAGCTTTATAAACGTACCTTCTTACTGACAGGGCACCTTCCTGCGAAAATGTTCTTCGCACTAGGCAAATTACTGGTAATGTCCGAATACTTTTGATAATGCAGTGTATATCTCTTGCAATCCCGTGAGAAGTTTTATTATTATTGGTGATCAGAGACGTTATAAGGATATGGAACAAGTTTGACCATATTTTGCAAGGCAAAATAATCGGAAGGCTGCAATCAGGACAATCACACACTGCCGTCTTTAGAGTACTGAACGTGCCGTAAATTGTTATCTCCAGACTTTGGAAAAAGTTCTACGATACAAAAGAGTTTAGACGCCAATAATTACAAGGTCGTCTAAGAGCCACAACCCTTCAGCAGGACAGTTATCTTGCATTAAATGTACGACGTCATAAGACGACATCTGCTAGCCAACTCTCTGAAAAGCTTGTGGCCACCTCAAGACCAAGAATTTCATGACAAACTATTCACAGGAGGTTCAGGTCATCTGGTTTTCTATGCCGGATTTCCATTAGTTTCTGCCCCGTTCACCCCTGTGAAGTGAAGGACCCGTTTAGACTGTAACGTAGAACATCGAAACTGGACACTGAATGAGTGGAGCAGTGTGCTCTTCACGGGTGAAACCAGATTCAATATACAGACTGATTCCCGGCGAACCACTCTCAGAAGAGACATGGAGAATCCGTTGAAATCTCAACAACCCCAGGGAAAGGAACCAATTGGGTAGGCATCATGTTGAATGGGCGCAAATAGCTTTACATCTTCGACCGAGGTACTGTAACTGCTGTGAGGCACACAAACTGGATCCTGGAACCTCATGTGAAACTTTTAAGGGTTTCAGAGCTGGAATTCAGAGAGGGTAGTGCACGTTCCGACAGAGTTCAACTGGCGGAGGACTTCATTCAATGTGAAGTTATCCAGCACCTCGAGTGGCCAGCGGGGTCTGCAGATATGAATCCGATAGAGAATGTATAGAATGTACCAGGGACGCGAATTGCATTCCTTCAGACTCCACCAAGGACCAATCCAGAGCTCTGAACTGTTATTCATCAGAAATGGGACTTGTTGCCTACAGAGCTCTTGGATGACCTGAGAAGCAGCATTAAGAGCCGATGCGAGGCTTGCGTGATTCCACATCCCTTAATAATCACGGTGCACCAGCCTTGTTTTATAACTCGTTTTTTTTGCCGCAGTGGTACTTGCAATATGTTACTACGCAAGAATTGCCAGTTTCGAGCCTTTCCAGTGATTGGTTCTTAAAATATTCACAGGTGTATGATTATGGTTAAATTTTGGTCATGAGTATTTATACACAGTCGAGTCACATTATTGTAGCCCCCTCCTACTTTTGATGTCAACAGCAAGTAGCCAGTGAAAGAAGGCGCGTGTTGTGAGCTGGCTTGGAGGGTATATAAGGTGTGTTGTAGGCAATCTGAAAACATATCACTCGTTGCTGTCATGGCTAAAAGGAGCGATTTATCAGATCTGCAAAAAGGGATGATTATCGGCTTTCGGGCAAAAGGTGACAGTATTTATGAGACAGCGCATTTTGTGAACTGTTCGCTTGCTGCTATGGTTAAATTGTATCGTGATTAGAGAAATCGCTCCATTGCAAATAAGCGACGTGAAAATTATTGAGCAACAGATGCCATTGATGTAAGAGGTGAACGTTGGCTTCGAAGGTGCGTGAGGGCCGATCAACACGCTACAGTGTAGCAACTCACTGGCCGAATGAACCAGGGGGCTACTGGAAGTGTGTCTAAAACGAAAGTTCATTGAACCCTGCTGCGTATGAGGCTCCGATGCAAACGGATGGTCACAGCACCTATGCTAATGAAGATGCATCGGCAGAAAAGGCTTACATTTGCACGGCAGTATCGGAACTGCCTTCTCAGATGAGTCACCTTTTCTGCTTCATCGAACGGATAGACGTTGCCGTATAAGGCGAGAAACGTCGCAGAACAAGCACTCTTAAACCTTTTTTTTTTTTTTTTTTTTTGATTAAAGGTTTAACGACCACCGTGAGCAACTCAATCGGCTATGAGCAGTCGCCCGTCCCTAATTTAGGGTCACTGGTTCCAGGGAAGGGAGAGAGCCAGTGCCGTAAGACAAACACAACATCCATGCCTCACCGGGATTCGAACCCGAACCCCTTTCGGACGAATGATCAGAGGCCATCGCTTAGACCACTGCGCCACCGGGATGGCCCTTCTTAAACTTAAACCTTGGCTGCAAGAACACAAGCTGGTGAGGGCACTGTTATGGTCTGGGGAATGTATTTTTTTTTTTTTTTGGTTGGAGGTTTAACGACCATCGTGAGCAACTCAATGGGCTATAAGCAGCCGCCCGTCCCTAATTTAAGGTCACTGGTTCCTGGGAAGGGAGAGAGCCAGTGTCATAAGACAAACACAACATCCATGCCTCACCGGGATTCGAACCCGGACCCCGTTGGGACGAATGATCAGAGATCATCGCTTAGACCACTGCGCCACCGGGGTGGCGGGGAATGTTTGCATGGCATTCCCTTGGACCATTCATACCTGTGGAATGCACTATGGACCGAATTCGTTTTGAATCCATTCTTGCAGACCACGTACACTCATACACGCTAATTGTCTTCCCTGGGGCGGATGGGATCTTCCAGCATGACAATGCGACGTGTCAGACAGCTAGAAATGTCCGGGATGGTTGGATGAGCAGGATAAGATTTCAAAGTACTTCCGTGGCCCCCTAATTCACCAGACTTAAACCCTATTGAGCATCTGTGGGACCACCTTGATCGTGTTGTTCGCTCTACGAATTCTCCACCACGTACCCTCCAGAAGCTGTCAGATGCACTGCTTTCAGCAAGGCTCAACATACCTGTGAACACCTTCCAGCACCTTATTGAGTCACTCCCAGCCCATCTAGCTGCTCTTTGCGCACCACACGGCGGTGACTGGTGGTCACAATAATGTGACTCAACTGGCTATATATCAGTCTGTCTTGAACCAGTCTCCTGCACGTCACTCCCGCATGCTTTCGAATTTGATCCATCCATCTCCCACGTGGTCTGATTTTTTCTTTCGGGTCTTTGGAATGTAGTGCCTAGAATTTCGGTTATTCATCGGTGGTCCGTTCTCTCGGGAATATGTTCAGCCTACTGCCATTTCAGGGATTTTAATCGGATCTTGAATGCCTTCAGGGCCACTGGTTCCAGGAAAGGCAGAGAGGCAGCGTCGTAATACGCACATAACATCCATGCCTCAAAGCGATTCGAACCCAGATCCATTACGGCCGAAGAGTCAGAAACTAGCGCTTGGACCACTGCGCCATCAGGGCCGAAGAGTCAGAAACCAACGCTTAGGCCACTGCGCCATCAGGGCCGAAGAGTCAGAAACCAACGCTTAGACCACTCCGCCATCATGGCCGAAGAGTCAGAAACCAACGCTTAGACCACTGCGCCATCAGGGCCGAAGAGTCAGAAACCAGCGCTTAGACCACTGCGCCATCAGGGCCGAAGAGTCAGAAACCAGCGCTTAGACCACTGCGCCATCAGGGCCGAAGAGTCAGAAACCAACGCTTAGACCACTGCGCCATCAGGGCCGAAGAGTCAGAAACCAGCGCTTAGACCACTGCGCCATCAGGGCCGAAGAGTCAGAAACCAGCGCTTAGACCACTGCGCCACCAAGGCGGCCTGCTTAGCTTCTCACACATAGTGAGTGGCAGTGGTACTTGTCCAATTAATTTGGCATCTGTCTGGCTGCACATTTATTTGATTATCATTTATTTCTGAAGAGTTATTTCTTCAGGGGCTCGCCTTCTGCTCGCATGGTGCTAAGATTAAGGATCATATATGCTTCGATTTGCGCAGAGCGAAGCGTTTCATCTGAGTTTTGAAATACATCCTCAGTTCCTTGGAGGTTCTTCGTTTTGGGTGGGATAACGGTATCACACTTGAAAGTAAATAGGGAGCTGCGGGTTCGATTCCTGTTCCAGGACGATGTAATTTTGAAATTTTCTGAGTCATGTATGTGTACTCATCTATTCTTCCGTGGTCCCAAACCGATCACATACTTCTGGTAGGCAGACGTTTTCCTGATTCTTTTTAACTCTTCTTTCTACCTTTCAAAGAACTTTTGTTTTTCAATTCCCGAAAACTGACTTAAATGGGTTTGTGCAGTAGAACAAAATAGGCCAACAGAGTTGTTTTAAATGTAGAAAATGCTTGGAGAAATAAAAGTAGCCGTGTTTGGGCTTTGATAAATGTTTACTTAACCTGAATGAATCAAATTAATTTTTTAGTTAAATTGAAAGGAATGTTTTGTTTGTTTCTTTAGATATTTGAGTTTTGAATTGAAGCACTTTCTTATACAATGGGTTGTGAGAGCTCTTTGTATCAAATAGTTGTCTGCCTGCTGCATAATTTGTATAGTTTTTTTCTCATTCTGCCCATTTCATTTTTATGTTAATATTATAGAGTTTTATTTCTCTAAATAGATCACAAAATAAAAAGAATTGTGTAAATTTGAGTATTTGCATTGCATTTAGTGCTCCGTTTTTAGCCTGTAATATTCAATCTATTGTTTCCTTTTACCTTCTGCAGGCTCAGGGGAAGATTTCACTGCAACCATGTTCTTTCCTGACATATCCGAGATCCGGAGGCTTGTGTTGACAGAGGAGCAGCTATCAGAAAATGGATATCCTCTTGAAGCAGAGTTATTAGGGCAGTTTAATCATGATGCCACGAGGCAATGTAGCAGATGTAGTAGTCAGTACGTTCTCACGGGCCAAAATGCTAAATGCTTTTTTCATCCAGAAAAGCCCATTAATATAGGAGCTAAACACAAGATGTATCCGTGTTGTAACCAACTGGCATGTAGTCAAGGTTGCAAGTTCGAAAATTATCATGTCAGTTCTATTAAAGTGTGTGACATTCCTTTTGCTGCAACGGTTGCTTTGCCATACCCTTATTACAATCCTGCATTTGCACTTACCACAGAAATGTGCTACACTACAAAAGGTCTTGAGGTTGCAAAAGTTTTATTAGTTTCCCTAGATAAGAAGGTCGTTGTCCAAACTTTTGTGCGACCCAAAAATCGGATCATCGACTTTAACACACGTTACAGTGGAGTAACTGCTATAGATTTGGAAAATGTCTCCGTGACCCTTGAACAAGTGCAGAAGCTAATGATAGAATTAATCAATAGTAGTACAGTACTTATTGGACATGCCCTCAATAACGATTTAAAGGCTCTTGGTATTGTGCACAGGTCTGTTGTAGATACCAGTATTCTTTTCTCACATCAGACAAATTCCTTGATGAAAGTACCTTTAAAAACGCTGGCTGCTCAGCTCTTGCACAAACGGATTCAGGACTCACGTAACAGCGTCGAAAATGCCTTAACTTGTGTTGAACTTCTGGAACATGCAGTTCAGTTAGAAAGAAGTGTTAGGAGGTAATATGCATTACCTACATCAACGTGCAGTAATTGCTTTAAATTGGAAGCAAGCATTTATTGCATTAGCTCCATTCAACGATGTTTCTTAGTTCAGTAAGAAATAAAAAAGAAAGCACACTTTAAACCCGTTTGAGTTAATTTGAGAGCTGCATACGCACTTGACTACCAAAAACTTTTACAAATTTTTAGCAGTTCCCGTAAAAGGTCGCCATGAATATTTTTGTAAGGTCCCGAAAAATAGACATTGTGCACAGATGTGATGTGTAGTGGATACGAGAGCCTTGCTCCCACATAGGATGAATTCGTTGAAGAAACTTCAGAACGCCGCTGATTGGGTGACACACATGCTGTTGAACTATTGGAATATAAGCTTAATTAAAAAGAAGGCGGCTGAACTTTTATTTCTGTAAAAAACTTATTCTTTCGTTCAAAAATCTCATGGAAGCATGTTCTTGTAATGGTACATAGGTATCTCTAGTTGTTATTTAAAAGTGTTAATTGAAAATCGATGCATCAAAAGGTGTAAGATGTTAAGCATCGTGTATCGAAAGATGTAAGATGACAAGCATGGTGTATGGAAAATAGATGCATCAAAAGGTGTAAGATGAGAAGATTTTAGTGAAGAGATCCGTTGTACAGAATCAGTATTATTTGCAAAATTAGTCGGAATACAGTGAAATCAGTATTATTTGTAAATAGGTGATTATTTCATTGTGTATCGTATTTTGAGTGCTTCTTTTCTATTTCTTGTGTCTATTTGTGTTGTTACATTTCAATTATTATCATCTTTGTGCTGCGTAGTTTAGTATAATGCACATTAAATGCGTAACGTTATTCTTTCTTTGTAAATTTGTAACTGATTAGCAGGGTTCTCCTCGTCTTTTTTTTAAAGTGTCTAACTTTTTTTTGCGAGGGACCGAGTGGGAACTCTATATGAACTAAGTATTTGAATAAAATCACATTAAAAAAACCAGTTGCTATCTTTCATTACAGTATGATTTTCTTCAACAGTTTTCTATTATTTATGCTTGAACTAAAAATTACTCTACAGTATTTAGGCACATCTTACTTGATCACATTTTACACATTAGCGTTCAAGATAACTTATTCACCAGTGCATAATGAAAAAAATATATTAATATCCTTATGCTTCTCTCAAGGAATAAAAAAAGGAAAGCTATGAACATGCTTGAGGTAGGGAGGATAACACCAGAGTCCCTCGACAACAATGACCATATTCTTTATTAATCATGGAATTCCAGCACTCTTAATTTTCTGTCGCTATAACCTTGACGGACTAGTTTTTGGGTTACACAACTGCGGTCTTATCTTTTTTCCCGTTGCAACATTAACGTGAAATAACTGATAAGTCCGTTTTAAGCATGAAGCAGCCAAAAGCTCATTGCACACTTAGATCCCTCTGGTTTGACACAGATGAAAATGAAATGTATCATGCACTTCCTGAAGTCTTTGTTTCGAATTAACGTTTTCATTACATTGTGACTGCAGAGATTAAAGCAACAGCAACAACGGAAAAACTCAAGTGGTGGTTTTAAAAAAAACACTCCAAAGCTGTTTTTGCCGCCCTGTGGCGCAGCAGTCTGAGCGCTGGCTTACGATCTCTCGTCCGAGAAGGGTCCGGTTTCGAATCCCGGTTGGGCATGGATGCTGTGTTTGTCTTACTGCGCTGGCTCTCTCCCTTCCCTGGAACCAGTGACCCTAAATTAATCAATAGTAGTACAGCACTTACTGAGATGTCCCTTGGCTATCTTTAGGCTTTGGTTGTTTTCAATTGCTTTCCTCACTAGTTCACAGTGGAATTTCCTTACGTCTTCAGTGATACTTTTTCGTACTGTCTTGCATAGCTCTATATATTCCACTTCTGGGTCTTTTCCTGTCCTTTTCAGAAATATCCACTTCTTCCGATGTTAGGGTGACTGTTTATAAGCACATTGAGTTGCTCACGGTGGTCGCTAAACCTTCAATAAAAAAAAAGTTTTTTTTTTTTTAATGCAACATACAATTTAGTTTCTAGTTAAGAAAGTTGACTACTTTTGTACGATATGTTTTTGTTCCAAGTAATTTCACACAAACATGATTTAATACTTTATTCAAAAATATTTACTGCACCAATCTGGATGACCTTCATTTTGGCAGACAGAAAAACACATATACATAGGTCCCGATGTCAGTCGCATTTATCGCAATCTGCGAATTTTTTCAAAGTAGGTGGCTGTAAAAAATATTTGGAGATTTTTTGTGGCGATGGTGTGTACAGCTTTACAGCCTAGTATACCTGGCGTTTTGATCATTTTGAGATTGGGAAAAAGAGAAGGAAGCGATTTCTTTTATACATCCGACTACAATTTTTAAATATTCAGCAGTAACAAATGCTGTGAAAAATAAATAATTCACATTAATTTGTATAATTCTTAAAACTAGCTCCGAGTAATCTAAAAATATGGAGAAGGAGCTTTATTTTTTGGTGAATAAAGTGGCGAATGAAATTACAGAGCTAGAGCAACCCGTACAGATAGATAGATATCATCATCATCATCATTGTCAACCATTACCAATCCACTGCTGGACGAAGGTCTCCCCAAGTTTCCTCCACAACGGTCTGTCTTGTGCCAGTCTCCCCCATGTCACTCCCGCATACTTTCGAATTTCATCCACCCATCGCCCATGTGGTCTTCTTCTGAGTCTTTTCCTGTCCCTTGGAATCCAATCTAAAATTTCGGCTGTCCATCCATGGTCTGTCTTTCTGGCAGTATGTCCAGCCCATTGCTATTTCAGGGATCTAACTCTGATCATGATGTCTTCCATTCTTGTAATTTTTCGGATCCACGAGTTCCCCTTCTTATCTCTCCTGGTTACACCAAGCATGCACCTCTCCATGCTGCTTTGAGTTGTCTGCAGCCTTTGTATGTCTCTTTTAGTTAAGGTCCACGTCTCTGCACCATACGTAAGCACTGGAAGGATGCATTGATCAAACACTTTTCTTTTAAGACATATGGCATATTGCTCTTGAAGATTATGCTCTTTCTTCCAAAAGCTCTCCGGGCAAGTTTTGTACGCCAATTAATTTCTTCATCAACGTGACCCTCACTTGATATCTGCTGTCCAAGATAAACGTACGTGTCTGTCATCTCCAGCTTTTCTCCATCAATCAATAAATCTTCATTTCTTGTAAAAGCATTGAACATCACTTTTGTCTTCTGAAAGTTCATTTTTAATTCCACTTCTTTACTCTTGTCAGCAAGTTCCTGGATCATACTCTGCAGCTCTGATGGGGTAGTTGCAAAAATGACTACGTCATCAGCAAAACGAAGGTGGGTTAGATAATCTCCATTAATTTTTATCCCTTTGTTTTCCCAGTTCAGTGATTGAAAGACATTTTCCAATGTTGCATTAAAGAGCTTCGGAGATATGGTGTCACCTTGTCTCACTCCCTTTCCAATTTTTATGTGTGTTGTATTTTCAAACAGCCGAATCTTTGCACTTGCATTTTCATAGATGTTATTAATAATATAAACGTATGCATCTTCAATACCGCAGGATTTCAGAGCCATTGTAACTGCTGATGATTTCACCGAATCAAAGGCTTTTTCATAATCGATAAAAGCCATGCACAATGGAAGTTCATATTCCCTTGCTCTTTCAATTAGTTCTCTCAGTACGTGGATATGATCTATTGTGCTGTAGCTACTCCTGAATCCAGCTTGTTCTCTCGGTTGAGCCATGTCCAGTGTTACCTTCAAGCGGTGTGAAAGAACTTTAGTGAAGATTTTATAAACCACTGATAGGAGGCTGATAGGTCTGTAGTTCCTGAGATCCTCAATGTCACCTTTTTTATGTAGCAGGATCATTGTAGCGGTGTTCCAATCCTCAGGAATCTTCCCTTCATTAAGGCATCTAGTGAAAATTCAGGCGAGTACTGTTTCGATTTCTCCACTTGCTACTTGTATGATGTCTACAGAGATTCCACCTTCTCCTGGAACTTTTCCCCGTTTCATGTTCTTGATTGCATGTGCAACTTCTGCTGGGAGGACTGGATGAACTCTGGTACTGGTACCTTTCATGATGTCTGGAGTACATGTATCATCCCTTTCATATATTTTGGAGTAGAAATCTTTCACTCCTGTCAAAATTTCGCCTCTATTTCTTGTTACAGAACCATCTCCTCTTCTGAGTGCCATAATTTGCTTTCTTCCCTTACTGAGATGTCCCTTTTCTATTTTTAGGCTTTGGTTGCTTTCAATAGCTTTCCTCACTAGTTCACAGTTGAATTTCCTTACGTCTTCAGTGATACTTTTTCGTACTGTCTTGCATAGCTCTATATATTCCACTTTGGAAGTCACATCTTCTTTAGTTGTCCTCATCTCTCTTCTTTTTTGCATCAACATTTTGTTTTTTCCTGATAATTTGTTCACATGCAACTTGTTCTTAGACCCAGATAATTTTGTTGCTGCTTCCATAAGAGCTTTGGTTCCTTTTCTGTTAACTTCAGAAATATCCACTTCTTCCGATGTTAGGCCTTCTAAAGCAGAGAATCTGTTCTTCAGTTCCAATTTGAAGGTATTATGGTGTTTTTTAAGGTTGGTTATGTCAATACATCTTGTTTGTCTTATGAGCTTGCCACGTTCGAGTTTAGTGTTGAGGTGGATCTTACATCTCACCAATCTATCGTCACTACCTGTGTTGAACTTGTTTAGCACGCTGCAGTCTTCTAGAATGAATTTTTTGTTACACATAATAAAATCAATTTCACTTGTCATCCCATTTGGATGTCTCTATGTCCATTTCCTGTGTGGCTTTTTCTTGAAAAAGGAGTTTTATATGAAAGACCCTTCTGCCTCTGCAAACTCAACGAGAGTATTTCCACGCTGGTTTCTGTTGCCGTGACCGAATTTACCTACTGAAGTTTCATTCCGTTGCCGTTGCCCTATTTTTGCATTGAAATCTCCCATAATTATTTTCAAGTGCTGCTTACCTTTATTATTTAGATCACGAATTCCCTCATAAAATTCTTCAATTTCTTCTTCAGCATGACTTGTGGTGGGTGCATAAGTTTGAATAATCTGAGCCTTGTATCTTCTCGAGAGTTGCATAACGAGTCGTGCAGCTTTGTCAGAGGAACTTTCAACTTCTGCAGCTTTATCCCTCAGTTTCTTGTTTATTATAAATCCAACACCACTAGTTCTGCCTGTATCTGTCAAACGATAGTAGACTAGATGTCCACTTTTCAGTTCAACGAGATCTTCTCCTTTTCTCCTTACCTCACTTAGCCCGACGATGTCCCACTTGATCCTTTGTAGTTCCTCTTCCAATTAAAGAAGCTTTGAATCAGAAGATAGAGAGCGTCAATTATACGTAGCCAAGGTCAGAATCAGATGGCAGCCTAGTCCGGTCCTCCGGGGATTCTGAGCACTCTCTGCCTTCCTGTCGCACTGGCCGCTGCCTTGGCCAGGTATATTCCAGCTGCCGGCGACTGAGGGCCAAGATTTAAGTTGTGGAGTCATTTTGGAGGGGTTTGGCAATAATTCACCAGGCTGGCCAAGCGATTTGGTGAGTGTGGGATAGCATTTCCTCTAATCCCGATGGTATAGTTATACCGCTGTTGGCGGTCGTCAGAGCCCCTTTAGTGGGAACAGGATGCACCACGAGAAGGCGGGGTTGACATTTGTCAAGAAAAAGGCTGTGATGTTACGCATCACCTGACCTTACATTCCAGATAGATATATACAAACATATTTACTATGTTCACTAACACATGTAACACAGGCGATAATGTAACTAAGCGATAACTTCTCATCATTCGTTCGAGATGGGTCCGGGTTTGAACCCCGTTAGGCGTTGATGTTGCGTTTGCCTTACGGTATTGGCTCTCACCCTTTCCTGAAACCAGTGGTCCCAATGAGTTTCTCACGAAGTTCGTTACCCCCCCCCCTATCAAAGTAGGGAGGGAATCTCATCTTGACAAAGAGCTCCTCATAATCTATGCCAATTTTATATTGTCCAAAAAACGACTCCAATTAACAAATATTCACGTTTTTTTCACATAAGTAACACATGTAACTTTCCTCTAACAATTTTATATTATTGAAGAACCATATTAAATTTAAAATAAACTGAAAACACCTAATAAGGCTCACTAGGGCTGGACCTCTTCTTTTTTTTTTTTTTTTTTTTTTTTTTTTAAAAGAGTATCTTTAAACTTTCGGGATCTTTTAAGTGACTATGCACGTGTCCATGAGAATAAAGTTAAATGCATTTGATTAGTTGACAAGTGTGACATGGTTTGATTTCAGTTATGGTTTGTTCCTCAATACTCTCATTACACAGTGCTCGCAATGCACCTGGAAATTTATTTCCCTTTTCTCCAGTACTCGAAAGTCCGTAATTTTTAACATGTCTTTTGTAAAAAAAGATCGTGCTTATGTTATCGGTTTGTCCGTCCGTCTGTTCCCACGGTATCTCTGCAACTATTAGTCCGATTTGAAAAATTCTTTTTACATTCGAAAGCTTGAAATATGCGAATGATGCTCCTTCATTTCGTTTTTTTTTACGATGTACAATTTCGCATCTAGAGGGCTTAAATGCAGAAGATGTCGAATTCAAAAATAAGTTTTATTCCATATATTTGCTTCTAAACATCCGATTGAAAAAAATCTTTTATCTTTCGATTCCATTTATGTCGAAGAGTATCTTGGATACAGTTTCTTTTTCAAATTACGCATAGATTTTCCGCTAGGGGGCGTGAAAGTAAATTGCATTTTTCTGATAACTCTTCTTCTAAAACTACGATTTGAAAATTTTTTTTTCAGCGGATACATCTCCTGATGCACAATCTTTTGCATATAATTTCGAATTTTTGGTAAAGAATACTTTGGCCACCAGGGGGCGTAAGTGTTAATTTTCGTTTCTGATGTATTTTTCATAAAATCTGAGCTTCTAAAATATCGATTGAAAAAATTCTTTCGTGGACTGATGGCACTCACATCGATAAACCATTTCGGAATATTTTCTTCCTAAAATATTCCACACTTTCTCCTCCAAGGGAAAGTATATCTTATTTTTGTCAATATCTCGAATTCTAGGAGTCCGATTTGAAAATTCCTTCTTTCTTGGAAAGTGTTTTCCGTGTGACATGTTTTTCATATAATTTCAAAATTTTCAAGTAATTCATAGACTTTCCGCTAGGGGGCGTAAAGGTAAATTGCGTTTTCTCCTATATCTCTGCTTCTAAGTCTCCTATCTGAAAATTTCTTTCTGCACCGGATACAGCTCCTGATAGAAAATGGTTTGCGCATAATTTCTAATTTTTGTAAAAAAACTGCTTTGGCCACCGGGGGGCGTAAACCTTAATTTCCGCTTCTGATGTATTTGCAGCATAAATGAGCTTCTAAATTCTCGATTGAATATAACATCGTTTGTAGACCGATACTACTCATGTCGACAATTCTTTTAGAAACATTTTCTTCTGAAAATAGTGCACCGCTTCTATGCCAGGGGGCCTAGATGTACATCTTATTTTTGTCAATATCTCTACTTCTAAGAGTACGATTTGAAAAATTCCTTCTTTGTTGGATAGTGTTTCCGATGCGAAATATTTTTCCTATAAATTCAAAATTTTCAAGTAAATCATGGACTTTCCGCTAGGGGCGTATAGGTAAGTTGCGTTTCCCCCTATATCTCGACTTCTAAATCTCCGATCTGAAAAATTCTTTCTGCACCGGATACAGCTCCTGACGGGAAATCGTTTGCACGTAATTTGAAATTTTTTTAAAAAAATTGTTCTGCCACTAGGTGGCGTAAGTCCCAATTTCCTGTTCTGATGTATTTGCAGCAAAATATGAGCTTCTAAAATTTCGTTTGAAAAATAATCTTTCATGGACCGATACTACTCATGTCGACAAACATTTTAGGAACATTTTCTTCTTGAAATAATACATGGTTTCTACGCCAGGGGGCGTAGATGTATATCTTATTTTTGACAATATCTCTACTTCTGAAAGTCCGATTTGAAAAATTCCTTCTTTGTTGGATAGTGTTTCCGATGCGAAATGCTTTTCCTATAAATTCAAAATTTTCAAGTAAATCATGGACTTTCCGCTAGGGCGCACAATGGTAAATTGCGTTTTCTGCTACTAAAACTCCGATTTGAAAACTTTTTCCAGTATCGCATACAAGACCTGACGGAAAATATTTTTCACGTAATTTCTAATGTTTGGTAAAGAATGGTTTGACCACTAGGGGTCATGAGTGTTAATTTCTATTTCTGATGTATTTGTAACAAAATCTGGGCTCCTGAAAACTCGACTAAATTTTTTTCTTGGACCGATACCGCTCATATGGATAAACTTTTTGTGAATACTTTCTTCCTAAAATATTGCATGGTTTTCCCAGCAAGGGACGTAAAGTCACATCTTATTTTTGTCAATAACTCTGTTTCTAAGAGTTCGTAAGCTCACGATTCCGTTTACAGCAATATCTGAGGGATTAAATACCCAATTGGAAAATCTTCTTTCTTCCGCCTGTTACTATTGTTTTCCATACCGGTTCCATTGATTTTAAATAGCTTTCATACATTTAATTTGCGTCAGAAGGGATTCAAAGGACGTGCTTATTACACCCGAAAATTCGGTGCCATCTTTCTTGTTCATATTTTTATGAAAGGTCTGCAATTTTGTTTTTGCAATAAAAAAAATATCAGGTGAATTGTTTGGATTGGTTGCACTACTTTGTTGCCTGCTGGCGATTGCATCACTTCCTTACATGCAGTGTGGACAAGATGATATTTCATGTGGCGTTGCAGTGCAAGATGTTTGAGTGCCATATTTCCTGCGACCTTGGTTCGTGGTACAGCAGTTGGAGTCACAACAGCTCGTGGAAACCCTTCCTTGTAGTCCTAGATGGCTGTTCCTTCTAACACACGCCTTCCGCACTCAAGGAAATCGATCTTTAGCCTCCTTACTGCAAACATGTGGGGAAATACATGACTGTGGATTATAGTCACATATTCCCGCACACGTAATTTAATTTAAGAGGATAAAAATTTAAAGAAGATAATCCCCCAACCCCGATCCCTATCTTTAGTGTAGGAAATGGTATGCACTAAGAGAAGGATTTTTTCAATACGATTTTTAGAATTAAAAATACAACTGCAAAAAAAAAAAATGTGCATCAACGCCACGGATTTATATAAAAAGTGTGGTGGAAAAAAAAAAGGAACGACGTCAGGAAATCAAAGGGCACTAAATGGTTCATACGTGTATTGGTATCATTCCATAACTCATCTGCCTGAACATAACATTCGGGCTACTCGAGTAAATTAAGTATTTAATTGACGTGTACAGTCCACTTCCTGAAAAGGAAAAATTATTAGCGGCTACGTGATCACCCCAAGCAATGCATTTGTGCCATAATATCCCTAGTTTAGGAATGTTTCGACCCTCAGGTTAGTCTGATGCGGATACAAGTTCCAGAGATACATAAACAAAAAACCCTTACTGAGAGTACATAACAAAAACCCTTAACTGATGTATATATTGCCGCCCCGAAATGAGGATTTCGAATAACCCACCGGATTCATTTTTATTTGTATTGGGTTGTCGGAAAAGTCAGGACGAATTTTGGGACCCGATGGCGGTTTGGCGGTTTTGGAAGAACCAGAGTCATGCGCAGCTCTGTTATCGCTATGACATTTAGCACGTGCCAGTTCTAGCTGCAGTCTAAAAGGAATAGTGAGCGATTTGGTTGATTTGCGGAGATTTGACATCAAGTTAAAGATGGAAAACCAAACTGTGCATTTTCGCCATATTTTACTGTTTTACTTCCGTAAAGGGAAGAACGCGCGTCAAGCTTGTGAAAAGTTGCGTATAGTGTACGGTGATAATGCTCTACAAGAACGTCAGTGCCAGCGGTGGTTCGCAAAATTCCGTGCTGGTGATTTTGACCTCAACGGTGCTCCTCGGTCCTGGAGGCCAACCGAGGTTGATGGCGACCAAATCAAGACAATGATCGAGTCAAACCCACGTTACACGACACAAGAGATTTCAGACACATTGCACACCCATCATTCAAGCGTTCACGATCACCTGAAGAAGCTGGGATACGTAAGCAAGCTCGATGTGTGGGTTCCTCATGAACTCAAAGAAGCTCAATTGACGGAGCGTATAAACATCTGCGATATACTCATTAAACGTGAAGAAAACGATCCTTTTTTGAAGCGACTGATAACTGGTGACGAAAGGTGGATTGCGTACAACAATGTGCTACGCAAACGGTCTTGGTGCCGAAGTGCTGCTTCGCCTCAAACGACATCCAAAGCAGACATTCATCAGCGGAAGCTTCTGGTCTCAGTGTGTTGGGATTTTAAAGCTGTCGTGCTTTTCGAGCTCCTGTCACGGAACCAAACAATCAATTCGAATGTGTACTGTCGGCAATTGGACAGTTTGAACGAATCAATCATTCAGAAACGTCCAGATCTCGTTCATGGTAAAGGTGTTGTGTTCCATCACGAAAACGCGAGACCACACACTAGTGTGATCATCCGCCAAAAATTATTGGAGCTTGGGTGGGATGTGTTGCCCCACGAATAAAACGTGCATTATATCATTGATTGATCTTTGTTCTTTGTATCAATAAATGACCTTTGCAAAACATGACTAAAATACGCTGACTTTTCCGATAACCCAAAAGAATTCGACACTAGTAAATTAACCTGAAATTTTTTTTTTAATTTACAAGAAATGCTGTACTTAACCAGAAATTTGCAAATTAGTGTCCAAATAAAGCTTGTGGTGTCAACAACTTTCACTAAAATCAAACAATCTGTATCAGCACAGAGCTCAGCAAATCACGAAATCTTCAACGCAAGAGTACTCTTTAATTATAAAGTGGCTTATATAAACCTTTATTGTTATTAATTAAATTGTTAATGACAGTTTTAAAGGTAACTTTGCTGCAAACATTGACGTAGGAGGAAATGCACAAGACACCAATGTACAATGGCCGATCCATAAAAACTGAGAATAAAATCCCACAAAATGAAGAAACGTATGTTATTCTTTTCCAAAGTACAGTATCTTCCCTCGGATTGTATTTAACGGTCCTATCGTTTAGGCCACTTTTCAAAGCTTTAGCAACCCCTGTATAGCTTGAATAACATCACCATCTATGTTGCATATTGCGCAACGGAACTTTTCCTTCATTGTAGGAAACAGGTAGAAATCGCACGGGGCGAGCTCATGACAGAAGGTAAGCTGTGGCATTATTTCAGTATTGCATTTCGTAAGATACGGTTAAACACAAGCAGCCACATGTGGGCGGGTGCGTTATCATGGTGTAGTATCCACTTGCCAACCAGTTCCAGTCACTTAATCAATATTTGTCGTCGTAACGCTTCAAGACTGAAATATAATACCCAGCATTGACAGTAATTTGTGGACGGACGGCATGCTGGGAGATTACACCTTTATGATAAAGAAAATTTTCATCATCACCTTCCCAGCTGATTTGGTTTGGCGGACTTTTTTCGGAGGAGGCCAGCCTGTGTGTGTGTTTCCAAACAATCGTTGTGCGTATCGTGAGGGGGTCGAAATATTGGACCCATGTTTCATCGGCAGTTACTACTGTGTTTAGAAAGTTTAGATCCTTTGCAATCATTTGTTTCCACTCATGACACACCTGAACTGTGGCTAACAATATTGTTCTCTCATCAGGTGATAAAGTACCCATATGGAACACACGCAATGCAGCAGTAATTTGTCGCGTAGAATGCAGAATGCGGATGTTTTTAAAAGATAAGTTCACGCCGCTATGACTTCCCACGTCATTCGCCGATTCTCGCGAAGGATTGCCTTAACAGTGTTAACATTACGCTCCGTAACAAAACTTTCAGGTCGACCACGCCTAGGAACGAGTTCTGCCGACAAACGCCCTTTTTTGAAATCTTGGTGCCACCAGCTTTTTTAGCTCGTCTTTTGTAAAAACAGATCGTGCTTCTGTTATCGGTTTGTCCGACCGTCAGTCCGTCTGTCTGTACCCACGATATCTCTGCAACTGTCAGTCTAATTTGAAAAATTCTTTTTGCATTGGGAAGCTTGAAATGCGCAAATGATGATCCTTTATTTCGTTTTTTTTTACGATGTACAATTTTGTCGGTAGAGGGCGTAAATGCAGATGATGTTGAATTCAAAAATACGTTTTATTCCACATATTTGCTTCTAAACATCCGATTGAAAAAATTATTTTATCTTCCGATTCCATTTATATCGAAGAGTATTTTAGATATAGTTACTTTTTCAAATTACGCATAGATTTTTCGCTAGGGGACGTAAAAGTAAATTAAATTTTTCTCGATAACTCTTCTTCTAAAATTCCGATTTGAAAAAAAAATGTTTCAACGGATACATCTCCTGATGGAAAATCTTTTGCATATAATATCAAATTTTTGGTAAAGAATACTTTGGCCACCAGGGGGCGTAAGTGCTAATTTTGGCTCCTGATGTATTTGCCATAAAATCGGAGCTACTAAAATATCAATTGAAAAACTTCTTTCGTAGACTGATGCCACCCACATCGATAAACCTTTTCGGAATATTTTCTTCTTAAAATATTCTACAGTTTCTCCGAAAGGGGACGTAGATGTACATCTTTTTTTTGTCAATATCTCTACTTCTAGGAGTCCGTTTTGAAAAATTCCTTCTTTGTTAGATAGTGATTTCTGTGTGATATGTTTTTCATATAATTTCAAAATTTTCAAGTAATTCATAGACTTTCCGCTAGGGGGCGTAGCGGTAAATTGCGTTTCCCTCTATATCTCTGCTTCTAAATCTCACATTTGAAAAATTCTTTCTGCACCGCATACAGCTCCTAATGGGAATTCGTTTGCACATAATTTCTAATTTTTGTACGAAATGGTTTGGCCACCAGGTTGCGTAACTCTTAATTTTCGCTTCTGTTTTATTTGCAGCAAAATATGAGCTTCTAAAATCTCGATTGAAAAAAAAAGTCTTTTTTGACCGATACTACTCATGTCGTCAAACCTTTAAGGAAAATTTTCTTCCTGAAAAAAATGCTTGGTTTCTACGCCAGGGGGCGTAGATGTATATCTTATTTTTGTCAATATCTCTACTTTTAAGAGTACGACTTGAAAAATTCCTTCTTTGTTGGATCACTATCCAACAAAGAAGGAATTTTTTAAGTGCCAAAGGTTTTTCCTATAAACAAAGAAGGAATTTTTCCGATGCCAAATGTTTTTCCTATAAATTCAAAATTTTAAAGAAAATCATTGACTTTCCGCTAGGGGGCACAAAGGTTAAATTGGTTTTCTGCGTTATTTCTGCTCCTAAAGCTCCGATTTGAAAAATTCTTCTTGTATCGCATACAGGACCTGATGGAAAATATTTTTCACATAATTACTAATGTTTGGTAAAAAATGGTTTAGCCACCATGGGTCATAAGTGTTAATTTCTGCTTCTGAAGTATTTGTTGCAAAATCTGGGCTCCTGAAAACTCGACTAATTTTTTTTCTTGTACCGATACCGCTTATATGGATAAACCTTTTGAGGATACTTTCTTCCTAAAATATTGCATGGTTTTCCCACCAGGGGACGTAAAGTCTCATCTTATTTTTGTCGATATCTCTGTTATAAGAGTTCGGAAGCTCACGATTCCGTTTACAGCAGTATCTGAGGGATTAAGAACCCGATTGAAAATCTTCTTTCTTTCGTCAGATCTATTGTTTTCCATACCGGTTCCATTGACTTTGAATAGCTTTGATAAATTTAATTTGCGTCAGAACGGATTCAAAAGACGTGTTTTTTACACCCGCAAATTCAGTGTCATTTTTATTGTTTTTTCATTAAATCAGGTGTTTCTGGTGCCGTTTTACCCGAACGATAGCAAAGTTTTATCGTACAACGCATTTCATTTTTCAACTCTGCATTTTTTTTTGAAGGTTTAACGGCCACCGTAAGCAACTCAGAGGGCTATAGCAGTCGCCCGTCCCTGGTTTAGGGCCACTGGATCCAGGGAAGAGAGAAAGCCAGCGCCGTAAGACAAACGCAAAAAATATGCCTCCCCGGGATTCGGACCTGGACACCACTCGGACGAATGGTTATAAGCCATCACTTAGATCAGTGCGAAACCGGGGCTGATTAACTCTGAGTCTCTCACCTCCATAGTTGTTTTGCGAAATGGCGAAGTTCCTTAAACAACTGCACAATAGCAAAACCAGAATCGTATGCCATGGCTAATAACTGTTGTCATAGGTACCTCCTTAATTCAGCTAGTCGTCTGCGTGGATATTGTCGCCCTTCGCACTGTTGCCAACTCAAAAACAAACTACTCTCAGTGTTTACGGTACGGCCTTCGTAAATTTTAACGCAAATTATGACATTCTGAATGTTGTAAATTTCAAAGTGTTTTGATTGGCTGAAAAAATCTGAGATTTTGTGAGTTTAGCCTTATACAAGATTTAACGATGCACACGAAAAATAAACCACTACCCAAATTCAGAAAATGTTCCTTTTAACGCCTTTGGAAAAATTGAAAATAAAAAAGATTTGCAACTTCTCGTGAGCTCGTACATCACCCTAGGCAACACTGATAGCAATGAAGAAACATATTTAATGTCTCCTGATTATTTCGGACTTTTTCCAGAGAAAAACATCTTTTTGCTTGTTGCTAAAGATTTTAACATAAGACTTGAATTGCACTTTTATACGATTAGGACATTGCCTAAATTCTCTATATTTTTCAGAAGGTATTAAAAAAATTTGCTGTCTTTGGCAAGGCAAAAAAAGAAAAAAGTTTTAATAAAACACAGATTTGGGTATTTAGTATGTGTACAAATATAACTCATATTAAAAAATAGTTACATCCAGAAAGACGTGTCGGATTGCAATGCTACTCGGGAGGAAAGTAAAGGTTACCAGGAACAATAAATGATTAAACATTGAAACTGATATGGGCAATACTTATTGAGCTACATTCCGATAAGTAGTGTCTCTCAGCATGGCGTCGGGCCGCCATGCTTGCTCACATAGCGTGTCAGACGTCTTGGCATGGCGTTGTACAGGTTCCTAATGGTGTTTTGCGATAAGCGATTCCATGCAGCTTGAATCTTCTCACCCAGTTCCTGCAGATTGTGCGGTACGGGTGGAATGTGGATAGAGTGTCCAACAGCATCCACACATTTTCCATCGGCGATAGGTCTAGCAATGCGGCTGGCCATGGCAGAGTGTCAGTGCCTTGTAGGCAAGCTCTCGAGATAGCAGCAGCATGCCCACGACCGTTGTCTTCTTGGATAATCGCACCGCAGTGAACGTTCAGAAAAGGTAGGGCCACTGGTTGCAGGACCTCATTAACGTAACGCTCGGCTGTTAAATTGCCTGTAATGAACACCAAAGGTGATCTGGCATCGTATGCTATTGCACCCCACACCATGACCCCCACACCATGCACCAGGCTTTTTGGACGTGTGACACTCGACTACAAACCTTTCATCTTGGAGCTGACCACCTTGCCTTTACACACGGATTCGTTGGTCATCTCCTTCAAGAAAAAAGCGGGACTCTTCACTGGCGAATACCCGCTGCCATTCTGCGTGGCTCCATTACAGTCTGGCTCGTTACCGTTGCAGTCTTCAGCGACGATGTACTGTTGTTAAGGGCAGTCGTCAGACTAGTCTGAGTGCGTGTAGCCCTACATCGTGCAGCTGTCTGCCAATGGTGCTGGAACTAATCGGACGATGCATGGAGGGCACCACTACTCGCTGAATATCCGCAGTCGTGGCTGTTGTGTTACTCCGCGCATGTAGGACAACCCGTCGGTCCTCTCTCGCTCCGTGGCTCGTCTAGGTCTCCCAGACCTATCCTGTCGCTCCTGCGTGCCTTGTTCTATATACTGCCGCCAACAACGTCCATGGTGATATCCGCAAGACTGGTATGGCGCGCAAAAGGGCGATAAGGGCATTCCGCTTTCCTGAGCCCGACGATGCGGACCCTCTCGAACTCCTCCAATTCCTCGAATTGCTTCCGAACTTTTCTCCGAAGCATACTTCACTTGCAAAGAATGTAACCAACGCAACAGCACCAGTCAGAATGGCAAGCACGCTCAGCGAAACGACTTTATATAGCCGGTCAGGCACAGCGCTACGACCCCGTCTTTGCCTGCTTCACATGCGCGGCCTAGCGTGATACTTCAATCATTTGCATGTCTCATGATGTCAAACTTACCCACCAAGTTTCATTCCTGTCGGTTGCTTTCTTCTGGGTGCAACAATTTTTTGACGATGAGTGTATATCAGCATATATTTTCAGAACAGCTATACCACTGGCTACTGAAACACAAAATAGTACACTGCTCGATTCTGATTTACCTCAAGATACTCACAAAATAACTCAATTCACTGGTAAATAAAGATCTAGTTTTTCAAGTCATATATGAAACTGATGAAGAAGAAAAAAAAACTGAACTTTTTAACTGCGTAAAAACTCAGAACACCGGGTGAGAAAGTGTGAATATAATATAACATGAGCAAGATGGAATTTTTCAGTGTACTTCTTTTATGTGAATATTAAACTAGAGAGCAGCATTTTATTCACATTATAAAATTACTTATTTCAAAACAAAACAAAATTATTTTAAATGATATTGCTTCAAACTGTTGTTGTTTTCTTGTTTTGTTTCGTTGCTGCGCATGCTAGAATATCAACTCAAATTTCCTCTTGGTAAAGCCTTGCTTTCTTCTCAGCAAGATCCACAACCAGATTTGTCTTTTGTTGAATTTGCACAGCATCCACTGCTTAAATTTTCTTTCTGCTGATATCATTTAATTAGCATTTCTTCATTTTCGCTTTTCTTTCTCTTTCTTTATTCCCTCAGATAACAATAATTTTATCTATCATGCTGAAGGAACTATCAGCTTTAGGGCTATGAATGCAGAACATAAAAGCTTTTAAAGTTTTAGATTTATAATGTGACTCTCAAAATATTAATAATTTTAAACACTATGCATCAAATCTTAGAAATTTTCAAAATTCGTCACTTCCGCTTTTGGAATATACTCCCCCCCTTCCAGTTACCAACCTGAAATGCAAACATTTATGAAGGGAAGTAACATTTAAAAACAACATAGGTTAGTGGGAACATACCACGAAAGAAAAACTACTAATACGGGATACGGGAGAAATCTTCGCTCCGTCGGAATTCAGTTTTGGGAAATTTTCTCCATATTTTTTAGCTGAAATACAAATATTTACGGTATAAAAAGCTGTTTAGCAACAGTAACAGTATTGAACAGAAGACACACCACGAGAAAAAATACGATTACGGGAGAAATCCTGACTCCGTGTAACTTCCCTTTTCGGAAGTTTCTAAAGATGAAAATCTCTCCTCAAACGCCCGACGAAAATGACCCAAATGATAACGAAAAACGCGAAATGCATCGAATCCGTGAAATGATCTGATGCCTGAAGATTACAGGGAAATTTTCTCGCCGTCTTAACTTCCATTCTGAAAATTGTTTCCTAAAGTTCCATTCCAAAATAATATTCAGTAAAATGATGTTTACCAACAATACTGGGAAGATGCCACATCGCGAGGTAACAGAACTTACGACTGCGAGAAAATTCTTCAGTACGTTTAACTACCGTTTCTAATAGTTTTAAAAGACAACATACTATCTCCCGACGAAAAAAGACCCCTCACTTCCCCCACCAATCCCCCAAAAATTATCTTCGGTTTTACATCGATCTCGAGCAATAATCCAAATGATAACAGAAAAGGGGAAAGAAAGCATTTCACGTCTATAAGAATCTCATATACGTGAAATGCTTTGTTTCCAAACAAAGAATACATTTTTTCCTGCTAATCTTCATGTAAGTCAATCAATAAATTGAATACACCCTGTAAAAGAATAAATTATTTATTTGCTGCACATAAAAAGGAACAATGCTGTTTAAGTGACCAGTCTAAGGGCTTTCTTCAGATATCGAATTCCACTGAAATTTTGACAAAATAGGAAAAGGCTAAAAAGATAAAAGGAAAAAAGAGACAACCTCCCAGAATTAAATTTAACTCTTAGACATCCCAAAAAGAATCTTTCATGCTCTCCCTCTGAAAAAATACCTCCGAAACTTGAACTGTTCTTCTGTCACGCTCCCCAATTTTGTTTTAAAAGGAACTGTAATAAATATTTAATTAGCCATTAAAAACACTGTTATTTTCACCCTCCGTTTATACTCCAGCTCACAAAAAAATTGCTGACCAAAGAAATTTTATCCTCTGATATATTTGTATATCATTTTAGATACTCTTAAGAATTAAAATGTATTTCTTTTCTTTCGGATTCAAAATGATGAAACACGCAGCAGTTAGCGATCCATTTTTTTCTACTGGCTCGGCTCGAAACATGAGCAACCAAGAAACGGTGAATCTCCTGGCTACACTTTTACGTGATTAAACAGCAACATTACTTTCAACTGTCTTCATATCATATTGAGTTGACACAAATAAAATAAGTCCTTGATTTGGGAAAAATGATACCGTTTTATTTTCATTTCATATCATCTTGGCACGGGTAATATGCCGCAGTTCTGACTGTTTCTCTCTGAACAGGATAGGTAGAAGATATTTCTTTTCCGTCTGGTTTCTATGTTGTCGGCCATGTTCCAACGGAACATGCACAACGAAGCCCGGTGTGTGTATTTATTGAGTAGAAGCCAGTGTTTCTATAGACTTTTACTTGAAATCAGTAAAATGGAGCCAAAATATCAGTATATTAGCCATTTTTTCATTGAACTATACACCACCTCAAAAATTTAATGTACAGGCATCAAAATAAAAAAAAGGAGGCACTCCCTTAACTTTGGAACCGTTTGCCGCATATAAACAAGTAAGGTGCTGTTGGAAAGGACTCACAGGGAACTATCACATGATGCGAAGAAGCATGCTAATTAAGCTAATTAACAAGTTAGTTAGGTCGCTATCTCCGAATTTTTCCATATAAAGGATATGTTACTTTTTGCGCATTTCATTTAGCACGTGAGAAAACCCCTAAATCTTAAATATCGTCTAAATCGGATGATTCATAGCGAAGATATTTGCAAATAAATTTAAAGGGACCACCCATAAATCTACATCTGGGAAACCCACCTGGAATGCTTTCTTCCCTACAAAAGCAGCGATAATGCTGGAAAGTTTACGTCGTGCCCGAATCTCCGACAAATTGAATACAGACTACAGGTGAGCACAAGGATCATGCCCACAGTATGTACAATAACATGGACACAGCCCATCTAGGGACGGGGTTCATTTACTATTGTTGTTTTCTTTATAACAACATCATTTATTCGTGCTAATGATTTGAATTAGTGTTAGAGTAAACAGTATATATTTTTCTAATAATCGAAAATCCGAATTTGTGCAAGCTGAAATTTGTTACTAATTTTCTTGTTCCAGATCATTACTTTTTCTCGGGGCACTGTGTATTTTCACTTATCACTGAAAGCTTGTTTCCTAATAGAAAATTGAAGCAGATCCAGGAAATCCGTTTTCTTAGCGTCTTTTGCAAAAACGATCGTGCTAATGTTTCTGGTTTGTCCGTCCGACAGTCTGTGGACATCATATCTCTGCAAATATTAGTCCGATGTAAAAAAAAAAATATTTTTGTATTGGGAAGCTTGAAATGTGCGAATGATGATCCTTCGTTCCGTTTTTTTGTTTTGTTTTTTTATGATGAAGAATTTCGCCTCTAAATGGCGTAAGTACGGATATCGAATTCAAAATACATTTTATTCCATATATTTGCTTCTAAACATCTGACTGAAAAAATACTTTTACCTTTCAATTCCATTTCTAGCAAAGACTATTTTAATTATTGTCACTTTTCCAAATTAAGCACTGATTTTCCGCTATATTGCGTAAAAATAAACTGCGTTTTATCCGATACCTCTGCTTCTAAAACTCGATTGAAAAAATTCTTTCGTTGACCGATACAACACTTTATTCTAGTATATGAGGAATTTTACGATCCACAGTTCTGTCGGTAGGTTGTGTGTGTGTACTTTTTTTGCACCTGTATCTTCGCTTCTAAACACCCTATTGAGAAATTACTTTTTTTACTGTATGCCATTCGCCACAACAGGGATGTGGATCATTTTCCTCTTTAAATAATGCACAAATTTCCCGCTAGGTGGTGTAAGGGTCAATACATTTCTCTCTTTTTTTCTCTATCTCTGTTTGCGGGAGACGTAGGTAAAATGTTATTTTTCCTTAGCAGCCCTTTTTCCTCAGCAGCCCTTTTTCCATGAAGAATATTTTAAGCCTGTTTTCAACATTTCCATTACGCAGAATTCTTCCGCTAGAAGGTGTAGAGTTATGTCACGTTCCTTTCTGTATTTGTTCTTTTAACTGTTGGATTTAAAAATCTGTTTGTCTTCGATATCCTACTATGAAAATTTTTTTGTGCGCCATTCGTTATTTTTTGTAACATACGCTTTAGCCGCTGTTGGAAGTAATGTAGCTGTTTCTATTCTGGATGTTTTATCGACTGTAAACATCCGGTTAATTTTTCTAACTGGATGTATTGACTTTGAATAATTTTGAAAAATTTAATTCGCGTCAGAAAGGATTCAAAAGATATGCTCACTACAACTGAAAATTCGGTGTCATCGTTCTTCTTATATCAAATATTTGGAAGGCACGAATATAAAAATGAGGATGTATTAGATGCACAAATAAGTTTTGAAGCATTTTAAGACAAGACAACATGTAATTTGAGAGAAAACAACAATACCTTGACGAATTAAAATATGCATCGCCATTACCTTTACCTTCCGCCAGAGTCGGGCTGCTGACGAATTCCAGCCATGAAGAATATTTCGTCGTGTGACGCAATAAAGTCGTGAACCAATGTTTGTACTTCGTCACATGTCCGGAACCGTAAAGCAGACAAATCATGTTGCATCGATCGGAACAAATGATTCTCTGAATGAGCTGTTTCGGGACTATACGCCGGATGCTCCAAAACGTCCTAGCCAAGCGTCAATAACGTTTCCTTGACCGATTTCGTGACATGCGGCCAAGCGTTGTCATGCAGTAATTTCACATGACGCAATCCTTTGCCTGTGAATGAACGTTTCCGACATAATTCCTGGTTCAATCGCAGCAATTGTTGCTTGTAGCGATCAGCAGGAACAGTTTGACCCTGTACCAATAATTCATATAAGAGCACACTCTTCATATCCCACCAGATGAACAGCAGAACTTTCTTGCAGTGAATCTTGCGTTTCGGTGTCGACGTAGCTACTTCACAGGGATCTACCCAGTTTTGTTTTGTGTTTGGAATTGCCGTACAATATCCACTTTTCATCACCGGTAACGATTTCCCACAGGAAAGACTTTCTATGCTTATTCAACAGATTCAAACACTTCATAACACGCTCATCCTTGTTCCTCTGGCTCAAGTCATGCGGCACCCATTTTCCTTCCCTCTGAATCTCTCGCATTGAGCGTAAACAATTGGAAATGGTTTGCTGAGTTAGCCCCAGTTGTTGAGTTAGTTTGTTTTGCGTCTGAGACGAATCTTCGTCCAGCAATGGTCGCAGTTCCTCAAGTGCAACCTTCTGCTGGGTGCCTCTACGTTCTTGATCGCTAACATCAAAATTACCTGCTTTAAACCATCTAAACCAAAACCCACACGTGCTTTCCGATACAATATTCTCCCGCAGAACAGAACAGATCGATGCTTATGCTTTTGCAGCACTTTTTCCTTGATTAACCTTGTAACGACTGTAGTGTCTGATAAATGTAGTATCGCTTGCCATCTTTCATCTGCCAATGTGCAAGTGCGTTTGACTGTTGGGAAAACTGCTGTGTCACATTTGATACTCTGGACCAGTTAAGGTCACGTGAAAACAACACGGGGGAATGTTGGATATGGAAATTAGTGGTATACGTCACGCAAAAACGCTTTAAAACTTATTTCTTCACCTAATAAAAATCAAATATAACTATAAATACGTATAAAACTGCATGCTGCTTGTCATTGGTCACGTATTACGACAACCAGTTGAAAAGTCCACATTCGAGACGGACAGACACACGTGAATGAGGGGTCCAAATACGTAGTCGAAATTCGGGCAGGGACTGGTTCGACCTAATGAAATAAACCTGCAAATATAGTTTTCACATATATATGTACTCTGATATATATACCATGGAATATACAAGGACTGGCCCTGATGTTAACCAACTGAATGGATAGCAGATGAATATCTACAGTATGTGCACCAAATGACCCATGACATGCTTGATGTCAAGTTTCACTTTACCAAAAACCACTATTTAAGTAAATTAATGCATTAGTACACTTAAAATGACGCAGACGCTTGAATGATGCACTGCTTCGATAATTTCTTTTCTAGCTGTCCGTGGCATTTCGGAATATATAGCACATCGATGTGTTCCAACATTGATGAGGAAAGGTTGACAACTCATTCGGAACACATCCAGAAAGCAATTCTGGAAAATGCGTTCGCAGTGTGTTACGACAGTGTTCCATACTTATTCCACGTAGTGTTCCGAATGTGTTAGGTAAGAATATTGTTTTCTATCATAAAATATTTTGTGGACGAGAGAGCATTTTTAACACATGCAGAGAGCATCGATAACACATAGACATTCGGAACACCTTGGGAACATATGAGGAACGCAATGATCACTCTTTTTTCAGAAATGGCTTTCACAAAATGCTACGATCTATTCAAAGTGTACGATCTATTCCAAGTGATTTGTTACTTGGTTTTTTCCACCTCAAAAACTGAATTTGCATTCATATAGTTCTCGGGCTTAACACACGAATAAATGGGAACCTCTATGTCTTATAATTTAAATTTGCACCTCTGATATTAATTCCACGTGACAATCTAAAACAATATAATTTTCTTTGTATGAACGTATGAACGTTTGTCCCATTTTGTCACGTACATCGCACGTGTGTACCACTTTGCTTTATTGTCATAGAAACAGAGACCAATTTTGAACAGCTTCTGGTGTGACGCCACCTCATCTAAATCATTCTTACATGACGTCACAGATGCATTACGTCCCATGATCAAATCTTTTGAAACAGAAAAACGCTACGTCACGAATTTTGGATCTACTTTGTCGTTCATAAACGACATATGGAATTTTTCATTTAGAGTCCTATTGTATGAAATTTAATTTTAAAATTTCTCTTGTGAACCTAAAATGTTTATTTTGAAGTGTCAAATCAGTTTCTTTTCTCATTTAAGTCTAAAAATTGACAGTTCTAATAGAGTAGGTAACAGTGTCTTTTTATTATTTCATGCGTATGCTGAAGAAACATGATTGGGAACTTTCTTTTTCCTTAAACTACGAAATGATCAGAATATAACTAGATTATTTTCGCACAGTATAACCAGACATTATTCTTTTTATATTTGTAGAAGAAATCAAACAGAAAAAAGGAAAGAAAAGAAAGCATATTTTTTGTGGTTCTGCGCATGAACTACCATAATATTTTTACATTTGCAACTACAGAGTTCTAAAATTCCGAAAATGCTTTTATTATTTTAACACTTTTCTGCTATGTGGCAATAACAAGAACAGGAGAACGTAATTGCTTGCCATCTGCGTGATTTTGTTTTTCTTTTTTTAGTATACATGAAACAATGCGCACTTTAGGGCCACTATGCCTTTTATGAGAGGTTTTAAAGGACGGGAACCACTAAACAGGCTTGCTTTCAAACGATTTGTCAGAAAAATGTCGGAAATATTATTATACAACTGGCTGCAGCTTTTGTTTTTCATATATTTCATGAGCTGCCTATAGGAACATCTGATGTGCAGCGAAAAACACTGGGAAAATGCGAGCGGTTGCCGATTTTGATTGTTGAATCCCTTCCTGAACCAAAAATGTTTTTGTTTTCCTCCAAATAGTATAACTATGCTAATTATCCGAATTTCTTGGCGTAGAATAGAAATAAAAATTTCAGGTTTTATTTCTATTCTACACAAAGAAATTGGGATTATTAGTGTGGTTATAGTATTTGGAGTGTAATTGGTGTACGGTTCCAACTTATTAATTGCTTTTTTTCATTGTTGCAATGTTTACGAAACATACTTTCACAGTTGGGCATCACACCAAAAAAAAAAAAAACAATATATGAATATTAAAATTACACATCTTATTTCCCCCGTTATTATTGACGGGCTTTCACCTAGTCAATTATAATTGATTTGCAACATTGATACTTGTTTCTGTAGTTCACTGAGATATATTTTGTTAAAACTTTATTTCTGCGAAAGTTATCTGTCCACACATTCGCCTACGGAAATGTAGCGTGACATCTAGTTTGACCTGAAGCTAGAATTAAACTAACGGTAGCTCTGCTTAGGTATTCGCTGTATTTTAACCTGAGGAAACATAGCATTAGACATAGTCTGCGGCATTGTGGGACACAGAAACAATATACAGGAGTCAGCTATGTAACTAATAAAAATGATTAAATATGTCTCTTCACAAACTACGTCGTAAGTTAAGTTATACTTGTGCAAAATTATTAATTTATAATGTTTATCATTAAAAGTTGCAATTCTGAATTTAGTATTATAATAACTAATTCCGCATCCCACGGTTATCTTTCTTGAAACCAAAATCAATATCAGTGTCACGTAGAAAATTCTCCTAAGTGTTTTAAATACTGCGGGGAAAACTGTTTTACAGTAAGTAGAGGAACATATGTTTTTTTATGCACGGCCCCTTAATCGATGTGTGCTTGAGTTTTCGCTTATATCGCAGCAAGATTTTATGCTATCACGCTGTAACTTAGGATATGCTGTTTTAAAAATAGTGCGCATCGAAAGGGGTATTAATGAAATATGGTCATATTCTTTTTTTCATGATCATATTCCATAATTTATAATTCTCTTAATATACCAGTTCTGCCCTTGCATAAGCGGCTCATATTATCTGGGTATCTTTGTGTTTTACTTTTGCAACACCAAATCATTCTATCTGTTCACGATTAAATGATACAAATCAAAATCGAATTCCACAGTTTAACATTAGCGGCATCTTTTTCCGTAGCTCACTGTACACGTATTTACTGGTCGATTTGTATGAAATGTGGAATTTAGAGGTTTTACTATGTGCTGAATAAAATGCGCGTAAAATAACATACATTTTATATGGAAACATTCGGAGATAGAGAGCTAATTAGTATGCAAATTAGCCTAATTAGCATGTTTCTTTGCATCATATGAGAGTTCCATTCGAGTCCTTTCCAACAATACTTTATTTGTTCATATGCGACAAACGGTTCCAAAGTTTAGGGATCCTTTTTTTTATGTCTGTACCATTGGAAGTAATGTTAATACCAAGGAGTAATTAAGTCTACTTTTATTTCAAATAATACAAAAACTCCGCATATCACTGTTAAACATCCTATTCCCCCTCCCACTGTAAACCAGGAGGGTGGATAGGAATTCGCATATGTGTGGTGGAAACTCAGACGAATGTAATCCTGGATGGCTAATTATTACTGACGATCAGCTTTGTCAAATAGTGCTCACCATGAAAACTGATGTTGGTATTAGTTACGATGACATTGATCTTTTATTGTAGTCACATTTGATGGGTCCAACTTCTTGTCTTCTAAAAAACAAATAGTTATAAAAATACACTTCTTAATAAACTGTACATAGTTGTTCCTAAAGAACGAGAAATCAGAGCTATACTCGAAAAAATGACCATCAACACAAATATTTTATTACAAACGTTATCATAATATTTTGGGTTTTAACAAAATTTTACACTTAATCTACAAAACATTAGAGATACTTACCTAATAGGGTATTGGTTAGGGTTTCCAGAGGTAAGTAATTACAGCCATGCCTGTTGCAGCATGTCCACAACTCCGCTCAGGTCGTCGATCCAGTATTCACATATCTGTTATTCCGCTCTACATAATCTTAGAGAGCATCCTCATGGTTGGAATCCGGGGGCTTCAAGGAACATTGGATGGTTCCCAACTTAGATGAGTGTTCCTTGACCAATGCCCTGGTGGCTGTACTGCATGGGCCTGCGCGTTCTCCGGCTGAAACAGACCATCGGTCACAGGTTGTCCGAAGGCTACGAATACGTGCAGGTGATGAGCCAGCACATAACGGTGTACCAGCTAAGGACCTCTAAAGATATACTAAGGGACCTAATGGGTCTCATGAAAATGCTCCCCAAACCACCACAGAGCCACCACCACCTTGAAGTGAGCCGGTATGGCACGACGGGGCCATGTCAACATGTTGCTGACGCCATGCCCTCACCCACTCGTTAGCTCGGTACAACTGAGAACAGGATTCATCTGATCACACGATGCGGTGTCGCTCTGCTGAGGTCCAGTTCTGATGTCCTTTGTGTGCCATAGGCGGCATAACTTACAATGGGGAGCAATAAACAGCGATAGAGGAGTAGGGCATCTCATCCTGTAGCCCAGCGTATGTGCGCAGTAGGAATCGCGTTACTTACTTCTCTGAGGTAAAGTGATGAACAAAGCATCAGCAGGGCAATGAAAATTCAGTTGTTCTCCACTCTTCCAAATCCTTAGTTTTAACCTTCTTTCATGTTAGTACGGACCAGGGGTGAATCAGGAGGGTGGATAGGGATGCATCGAAAGTGATCATCACTAATTATTTGTTTGTTTATGCTGCTAAGTATGGGACTGCAACACGATAACTCAAGTCTAAAGCTACACAAATGTGTTTATGCGGTGCTAAAGGGTTAACGATACCCATGAGCAACTTGATGTTGTATAAGCAGGCCCCAGCTCATTTAGAGCCACTAGTTCCACGAAAGGGAAATAGCTAGTGTCCTAAGTCAAACACAACAACCGTGCCTCACGAGATTCGAACACGGACCCATTTTGAACTAGCGCTTAGTCCACTGCCTCGCCGGGGGCAGCCTAACCATGACCTTAGCATGACTACCTCCCGGGGTAGCTCAGCCTTCCTTAGGAAAAACTCTTCAAATGTAATAATAATTAGCACATGTCACATTTAGAAAAAAAGATAGAGAAAATAATATCAGCAACACACTTCAAAACTGACCACCACCGTTGGAACACTGAATTGCTAGACTGGATTCCAAAGAACGAAAAAGACATGAGAAATAGGTGGTATATCTCTGCATATCGATCTGACTCAGAGGAAAGCAGCCAGTAAAACAACTGATTCAAAAATATTTTCAATACAAGCTTTGCAAAACAATACAATTCGCAGATGAGTTTGTGCCTTTATAAGCTTTTGCAATTGTACACGGTATGCCAGTCCATTCCCCGTATTTACTACAATTACTAATTCCTGAAACGGTTTGCATTCAGTGAAATCCGTTGGAAAAGTTTAGGATCCAATAAATACCGACGTTCAAATGAAAGAATAAGAATCAAAGGAGAACAAACATTGAAAAGCAAGTCAAGCACTTTCAACTGCTTCACACTATGCAATTGGAACCAATTCCTTAGGGACCTCACTTAAATGTCACCCATGTAAGCACTTTAATCCCGTTCGTCTGAATGTATATTTTTGCGCTTCGATTAATATTTGGGAACAATTTTAACTGGAAGTTGGCGTGTTCATACAGAAGTCTAATAAATAAGTAAGCATTTTTATCGTACAAAATCACACTTGTTTTTCCCCCTTTTCATCCACAACTTCATAACACAGGCTCAATCACAGAGTAATTATTATTATTTTAATGGAGTTTCTGTAGCGGTTGGACGTCCCACTTCCCAATCCACTGTCGATACACCACTCTGCTGTGAAACTAGGACTTTTTTCATAGAATAGTAGGATACAGTATGTAAAAATTCCCTCAGGTAATCTTCTCTAGATAACTGTACACTCTGACCCCTAACTGATAGCTGTACACTTTTATCAAGTACCAGTTCCATACGAAGGCTGGAGATGGCATTTACCCTACACTTCCAAAAACTGAATTCGAAGCAACCAAGATTTGAGGAAATTTCATTTATGTATTTCCTATTCACATTTACAGAAAAATTTCACCATTGAATTCCGCTGCATATTTGGAAATGAAATATAGTACAGGGTGTGCGAATAATGACTGTGCATTGAATGTACGAATTGTAGTAATGAAATAATAAGGAAATTTTGAATGGAAAGTAGAAGTGGCCCGCCTCATGGAAGTTCCCTTTGTCTGGCAACCTTCATGTCACCCAACCCCAAGGCGCGCGCAGCTATCATTCCGAACGAGGGACATTCCCGAGCGTTTGGTCGACGGAAGCAGGCGTGTCGATTGATCACTCCTCTCGGCACAACAGCAATGGTGTTGATGGTTTACCAGAGAGTGATTTTTTTGGAACATGTCTTTCGCCATGACGACAAGTACACGGACGAAGTGTAAACACAGTTGGTTAGGAAATCTCGTGATGCAGAGCACCCCTACCGTAATGCAGTAGGTCAACTCATAGCAAAGTTTCGGGTAGATGGCAGCGTTCTGGGTGCCCACCGCCCCGGTAGGCCATGGATGGCCGACGAGACAGTACAGGATATCCAGGATACATACACAGGAATCCACACAAGTCCATAAGACCTGTGCTTCAACTAAGCTAATGCGCCAAGGAGTACAACCCACGATATTCTGAAATGGAAGTTGCGTTTACACCCGTACAAAGTGTCTGTCGCGCATCAGTTGAAAGAAGCAGACCACGTGACTCGTGCTCGGTACTGCGGGTGGTTCCAAGAGCTCCTGTCTGAAGAAGGTGAAGACATTCTGGACGTGACTTTCTTTACAGATGAGGCATGGTTCCACCGGTCAGGGTACATCAACAGCCAAAACACTGGTCTGTGGTGTACTGAAAATACCCACGAATTTAAGGAAGTGCCTCTCTACAACCAGAAGGTCCGTGTTTAGTGTGCCATGACTCGTAAGCGCATTATTAAACCCATTTTCTTCAGTGAAACAATTTACACAGAACGGTACCTTCCCTAAATTATCCAACCATTCACATCGGAAATCACGGAACGGGAAATCAACGAAGGATGGTTCCAGCAAGACAATGCCACTGCTCACACTGCTGGCACATCAATACAGCTTCTGGAGGAATTATTCCGAAATCGCATTATCTCCCGGGATTTGGTGGTCTGCCCAGTCATCAGATCTGACACCACCTGATCTTTCTTCTGTGGGGATCACTCAAAGGGAAGGTGAACGCAGGTAATCCGCATACACTTCAAGATCTGCAGGCTAACAAGTAGAAACTTTCACCAATATGTAGAAGTGGGTGCAGACATATCTGGACGTCGGTGAGGTCCATTTCCAGCAGTTCCTGTAGAAACCAGTTCGACAAGGTAAGTATAACTTTCAGTGCCCTGTTATTTTTCGGACACCCTTAAAGGCTACCACAATTAACCGGAATCCATTGTAATCCACGCGAGACGCCTGGGATAGAATGTGGTTCAGCCTTTCTGTGATGGCCACCCTTTAGACCCCGCCGCTGAAGGAAATAAAGTATTTAAACAATTTGACAACATAATTCAAGTTCAACCACTTAATAATTTAGGAAACTTGTATAACATGTAAGTCTTGTTTAATTCACACACACACATACATTTCGCTTTTAAAATGAATTTAAATTTAGTGTTGCACTCTTCAGTGAAATAGGAAGCATCGGATTCATCTGAAATTTTTCAGACGTAATCATACACATGAATGATACGCATGATGGCAAAAACAGAGCTGCAAGACAATTATAGAGGGATCTGTGGCGCGAAGTCCGGCCATCTTCAATAGCGCATCGCACCGCCTCGTGTGTCGATATATGCTGCAATGCGGTCCGGCGTGGAAGCGAACAGACTCCTGATGTGATGTTGCCTTGCGGAAGACTAGTCCACACATGTTGGACGGTGTGCTGCAAATCCAGGATAGTGCGGCACGCCGGCAGCTGGCGTTTCAACTGGTCCCACACATGCTCGATAGGGGACATGTCAGGCGAGGGTACAGGCCATGGAAGTGTTCGGACATAACGTACGTAGTCCTGGCCAACTCGAGCTGATCCTGCTCGTATAGCGCACCAGGAAACCCGGCCAGGAATGGGAGCACACGGGGCTGTAGAATCTCATCCACACACCGCTGGCTTGCCAATGATCCACGTACCACTACTAGGGATGATCGGCCATCGTAGGCAATAGCTCCCTTGAACATATTGCTTGCAGTGGGGGAGGTGTGGCGCTCAATAGCGAGGTTGGGATTATGTCGTTGACTCCGGGAACTCCACATCTGGACACGATGATCATCTCTCCCCAAAACGAAGTGGCAATCATCGCTAAACACCACACGTCACCAGTCTGTGGCGTTCCAGGTCGCTCTGGCCTGGTACCACTGCACACGGAGACAGCGATGTTCTGATGTTAACGGAAGCACATGCAAGGGGTGCTGAGATCACTGGTTCGCTTCCGCGAGGCGTCGCGAAATGGTTCATGGGCACACAGGAGCCGCTACATCTGCCTGTATAGTGGACTGGACCCCCGTGGGATTCGTTCGTGCCTGGCGCACGATCCGTCGATTCTCTCTACCGGTGATCCTCCTTGTCAGTACGGAGCCGCTCCGTCGTGTGGCAGTGCCGTCACGTGTCCACTGCTCCCGACACAGTCGGATGGTATGGTCAGAACGATCCACGTATCGGGCTATACAGCGCGCCGACCACCCTGCGGTTTTCTGCCCGATGATAAGACCTCTATCAAAGTCCGTAAGTTGCCTAAATCGACTTTTCTGGAATCTACACAGCATTCTTGTTCCTCTGTACCCTTGCTTACGTCGGCCGGTGCTTTTGTTCATGGAGCATCGACTACATTTTGGTTTATAAATCTGCCGATTCGTGCTTGCAGCGCCACCACAGAGTGTGCGATCATGCGCAATCCCACCAAACGTGGATCATTTGCATACCAGCATGCACTCTAGCTATTTTGAAAGTTTCGCAGTTGTAGCATGTTTTTTTCTAGGTGCGCAAATTTCATTATCCGTGAGTGTACTTTAAAACGATGATAGCGACATTGATATATAGGTAGGTAGGTAGGCAGGTAGAGAGAGAGAGAGAGAGATCGATCTTTACCATGTTACAAACTAAAATTCATAAACGGCGTTATGACTACAGATACTAAAAACAGATTAAAAATGGCGTAAGTTAGCTAAAATTAGAAAGACATAGTATTTGTTAAAAAAAGTCATGGAGATTCAACTATAAAACGAAATAAACTAAAAACAAAATTTCGTAAGCCATGGATCACCAATGCTTTATTGAAAAGAATAAATAAAAAATTAGACAACAATACACACAAATTAACCAACATCAATCCGGGCTTCAACTTACACCAACTGGTGTCCCACAGGGTTCAATCTTGGGACCGCTGCTTTTCACTATATATATTAACGATATCTTTGTTTTAATAAGTGACTTGGACCTACTTCTCTATGCAGATGATATAACCATTCTTACCACATTAAATTCAATGACAGACACTATATGAATATTAATACTTAACTTAATAGCATCTCAGATTGGCTCAATTCCAATGAATTACTGATAAATACTACCAAAACAAAATCTTTAATTTTCTCAAAACAAAATATCTCACTACCTACTTCTATCCCATTATCTATTTATGGTACTAATATTGAAGTGGGTAACTCCTTACTTTATTAGGGGATTACCTTACATAAGGACCTTAAATGGAACCATCATGTTGACTCTCTTCTTCTCAAACTGTCTAAAAACATTGGAGTTATTAGCCTGATATTTTCAAACCTTAACTACAAAACACTAATTCATTTATATTATACCATGTTCCAGACTCATATTAGTTATGCTATCTTATCACAGGGACAGAAAAATAAATATAATTTCAAAGAACTTCAAATTCTTCAAAACAAATATGTGAAATTAATTGACTTAAAATTTGATAGAAATTCACAACTAACACTATATATAGATAATTCTACTAGAGTTTTCCCAAATAAATATAATATTCTAACGATTAACCAATAATATTACTATAATATTGGGAAAATTATGCAAAGCGCATTAAGAATAATTTGCATTCCGATATTATACATATTACACCCCAGATACACACGCACTAAATTACATATTGGACCTATTCTTCCGAAATCGGAAGCCATGAAGCAAATTTTAAACTACATTGGCCCACATTATTGGAACTCATTACCCACGGAGCTAACTTCCCTAAATAACTTTAACCTTTTTAAAAAGAAATTAAAAAACTTTATAATGAATTGCGGCACCTTCACTTGGTGATCATAGTGGATGGGAACTATATTTAACATCATCATCATCATCATCATCATTGTCAACCATTATCAATCCACTGCTGGACGAAGGTCTCCCCAAGTTTCCTCCACAACGGTCTGTCTTGTGCCAGTCTCCTCCATGTCACTCCCGCATATTTACGAATTTCATCCACCCATCTCCCATGTGGTCTTTTTCTGGGTCTTTTCCTGTCCCTTGGAATCCAATCTAAAATTTCGGCTGTCCATCTATGGTCTGTCCTTCTGGCAGTATGTCCAGCCCATTGCCATTTCAGGGATTTAACTCTGATCATGATGTCTTCCACTCTCGTCATTTTTCGGATCCACGAGTTCCTCCTCTTATCTCTCCTGGTTACACCAAGTATGCACCTCTCCATGCTACTTTGAGTTGTCTGAAGCCTTTGTATGTCTCTTTTAGTTAAGGTCCACGTCTCTGCACCATACGTAAGCACTGGAAGGATGCATTGATCAAACACTTTTCTTTTAAGACATAATGGCATATTGCTCTTGAAAATTATGCTGTTTCTTCCAAAAGCTCTCCAGGGAAATTTTGTACGCCGATTAATTTCTTCATCAACGTGACCCTCACTTGATATCTGCTGTCCAAGATAAACGTACGTGTCTGTTATCTCCAGCTTTTCTCCATCAATCAATAAATCTTCATTTCTTGTAAAAGCATTGAACATCACTTTTGTCTTCTGAAAGTTCATTTTTAATTCCACTTCTTTACTCTTGTCAGCAAGTTCCTGGATCATACTCTGCAGCTCTGATGGGGTAGTTGCAAAAATGACTACGTCATCAGCAAAACGAAGGTGGGTTAGATAATCTCCATTAATCTTTATCCCTTTGTTTTCCCAGTTCAGTGATTGAAAGACATTTTCCAATGTGGCATTAAAGACCTTCGGAGATATGGTGTCACCTTGTCTCACTCCCTTTCCAATTTTTATGTGTGTTGTATTTTCAAACAGCCGAATCTTTGCACTTGCATTTTCATAGATGTTATTAATAATATTAATGTATGCATCTTCAATACCGCAGGATTTCAGAGCCGTGGTAACTGCTGATGGTTTCACCGAATCAAAGGCTTTTTCATAATCGATAAAAGCCATGCACAATGGAAGTTCATATTCCCTCGCTCTTTCAATTAGTTCTCTCAGTACGTGGATATGATCTATTGTGCTGTAGCCACTCCTGAATCCAGCTTGTTCTCTCGGTTGAGCCATGTCCAGTGTTACCTTCAAGCGGTGTGAAAGAACTTTAGTGAAGATTTTATAAACCACTGATAGGAGGCTGATAGGTCTGTAGTTCCTGAGATCCTCAATGTCACCTTTTTTATGTAGCAGGATCATTGTAGCATTGTTCCAATCCTCAGGAATCTTCCCTTCATTAAGGCATCGAGTGAAAATTTGGGCGAGTACTGTTTCAATTTCTCCACTTGCTTCTTGTATGATGTCTATAGTAATTCCATCTTCTCCTGGAGCTTTCCCCCGCTTCATGTTCTTGATTGCATGAGCAACTTCTGCTGGGAGGACTGGAAGAACTCTGGTACCTTTCATGATGTCTGGAGTACATGTATCATCCCTTTCATATAATTTGGAGTAGAAATCTTTCACTCTTGTCAAAATTTCGCCTCTATTTCTTGTTATAGAACCATCTTCTTTTCTCAGAGCCATAATCAGTTTTCTTCCCTTACTGAGATGTCCCTTTGCTATCTTAAGGCTTTGGTTGTTTTCAATTGCTTTCCTCACTAGCTCACAGTTGAATTTCCTTACGTCTTCAGTGATACTTTTTCGTGTTGTCTTGCATAGCTCTATATATTCCACTTTGGAAGTCACATTTTCTTTAGTTGTCCTCATCTCTCTTCTTTTTTGCATCAACATTTTGGTTTTTCCTGATAATTTGTTCACATGCAACTTGTTCTTAGACCCAGCTAATTTTGTTGCTGTTTCCATTAGAGCTTTGGTTACTTTTCTGTTAACTTCCGAAATATCCACTTCTTCCGATGTTAGGCCTTCTAAAGCAGAGAATCTGTTCTTCAGTTCCAACTTGAAAGTATTATGGTGTTTTTTAAGGTTGGTTATGTCAATACACTTTGTTTGTCTTATGAGCTTGCAACGTTCCAGTTTAGTGTTGAGGTGCATCTTACATCTCACCAATCTATGGTCACTACCTGTGTTGAACTTGTTCAGCACACTGCAGTCTTCGATGACAAATTTTTTGTTACACATAATAAAATCAATTTCACTTGTCGTCCCAATTGGATGTCTCCATGTCCATTTCCTGTGTGGCTTTTTCTTGAAAAAGGAGTTCAATATGAAAAATCCTTCTGCCTCTGCAAACTCAACGAGAGTATTTCCACGCTGGTTTCTGTTGCCGTGACCGAATTTACCTACTGAAGTTTCATTCTGTTGCCGTTGCCCTATTTTTGCATTGAAATCTCCCATAATTATCTTCAATATTATTTAGATGACGAATTTCCTCATAAAATTCTTCAATTTCTTCTTCAGGATGACTTGTGGTGGGTGCATAAGTTTGAATAATCTGAGCCTGGTATCTTCTCGATAGTTGGATAACGAGTCGTGCAGCTCTGTCAGAGGAACTTTCAACTTCTACCACTTTATCCTTCAGTTTCTTGTTTATTATAAATCCAACACCACTAGTTCTGCCAGTATCTGTCCCACGATAATAGAAGAGATGTCCACTTTTCAGTTCAATGAGATCTTCTCCTTTTCTCCTTACCTCACTTAGACCGACGATGTCCCACTTGATCCTTTGTAGTTCCTCTTCCAATTCAAGAAGCCTTGAATCAGAAGATAGGGAGCGTCCGTTATAGGTAGCCAAGGTCAGCATCAAATGGCAGCCTAGTCCGGTCCTCCGGGGATTCTTAGCACCCTCTGCCTTCATGTCGCACTGGCCGCTGCCTTGGCCAGGTACATTCCAACTGCCGGAGACTGAGGGCCAAGATTTAAGTTGTAGAGTCATTTTGGAGGTGTTTGGCCATAACTCACCACGCTGGCCAAGCGGGTTGGTGAGTGTGACTTGATAATGACTTGTATATCGAGATGTGATCTGTTTTGTTTTTTTGTTTTTGTTTGTTTTTTGTTTTGTTTTTTTATTTTTTGGTTGTTCGATTGTCCTAATGATGCCTTTATTGCTTGTAATTTAAAACTACTGCCCTCATTGTAGAACTGATCTAGGGAGCATGGGACCTTTTCAGGCCTAGCTGGCCTTTTCCTCCTGCTTCCTGGCTGGGCATCGTTTCAACTGATTTATCTATAGTACTGTTCTTTTGTTTCTTGCTGAGCAAAATAAATGAATTGAATTGAATTGAATGCCACTCTGTTACCGCGCAATGCAGCTGAAAAACCAAGAGTTAGTAGTACATACATATATAAATAACCACAAGCAACACCTCTCGAACATATACATGACAACAAATGAACTCCAGACCACAGAAAAAGAAAAAAATAACCGCAAACGATACCTAAAGATCACACAGCAAAATTGTATACTAATAATTAAAAGAAAAACCCAAACAAAATATCGCATCAAATGGCTCCGATCCCCCGAACAACTCTTTAAGGAAAGACACCCTGGAGCCCGGAGCCAGTATATATTCATATATATATATATATACAGTATATATATATTGAAAAATGTCACCGGACACCCCTTCAAAAACAAATGAACGGATCCGCTAAGTTGTTAAGATGCGGGGTACAGGTGCAAACGGTATACAAGTAAAAACAAGCCTGCAGCTCACCGCCCCGATCATATCGCACGTGAGGTTGAGTGAAAATGTCGCGGCGAGAGAGAACTGACTTTGAGAAAGGAAAGATTGTTGGGTGTTATATTAGTGGGTTGTCCATAAGAGAAACTGAGAGGCGTTTAAACATACCCAAGCCAACTCTTTTGGATGTACTGAATAAGTCGAAGACACATGGCGTGCCTGAAGCAGCAAAACGTACCGGAAGACCAAAGAAAATCAGTGATAGAGGACGTCGAAACCTCAAGAGAGTCGTTGCAACTAATCGACGGAGTATTGCACAAGACCTCAGCGTACAGGTGAGTAAAAATGTTGGAACCTGGGTATGTTCACGTACCTTTCGCAGAGTACTTCATTCCATGGATTAATGTGGTCGTGCGGCTGCTCATAAGCCTTTCATCTCCACTCGGAATGCTACTCGTCGTTTAGCACGGTGTAAAGAACATTTATCGTGGACCGTAGATCAATGGAAACGGGTCCTATGAACTGAAGAATCCAAATGCGCAATCCATCAGTCTGATGGCCGTGTGTATGTATGGCGGCAACCGTAGGAACGCTATTTACCACAGTGTACTGTTCCTACGGTCAAGTTTGGAGCTGGCAGTGTACTCGTGTGTGTCTTTTTTTTTTTTTTTTTGTGGTATGATCCAGGCCTATTGGTTATCGTGGGCAAACCTGTTAACCAGCACGTCTACCTCGATATCCTGGACAATTATGCCCTATCAACTGTGGCAATACTATGAAACCAAGACTTTTTGGTACCAGCAGGATAATGCATCGAACCATAAAACAAGGACTGTTATGGCTTGGTTTGACGATAATTCCTTATGGTATGTGGACTGTCCAGCACAGAGCCCTGATCTTAATCCTATAGGGTACCTATGGCATGAATTAGAGCGCCGCATAAGAAGTTTGGAACCAAGGCCTACTACTAAGAAAAAGTTAGCGGCATCATTATGTACTGAATGGAAGCGCATACCTATTGCTGTGTTTCAAACCTTGTCGAGAGCATGTTTCGAAGGGTCGATGCATGCATTAAGGCCAAAGGTGGAGCGACAGAGTACTAATGTATGTCAATAAATGCTATGTTGTGTTTCTCTTCTAGGTGTCCGGTGACTTTTGTAAATAAAATGTATATACAGTATATGTGTGCGCGTGTGTGATGATATTCGTTTGTGTCCTTTTAATGTAATTTCAACACATTGGAGTATTTTTTTATTCACAAAAGGCTTTGAACTTGTTTCGGCTTTGTTTCCTTGTTGAACTTTTGTTCTGGTTGCATGTTTCTTGTTTGAGCCTAGTGGATCTGCTGTCTCTTAAGTTTTGTTGGAGGAAGCAACATTTTGTTGAGTTTGTTCTTTAAAGTAATCATTTTTACAATACTGTGTATATATTGCAACTTTTGTTTGTTATTATTTATGTAATTTTCCAGGACTTGTATTACATTTCATTTGTTTAAAGTCTCAACGTGTCTCATGTCAAAGTTAAAATCTTTTTGTTTTATGATCATTGGCTCTGTACTAGGTTTTCCTGGATTTGTGGATGAAGGGTCTTTGTGTTTTGGTCAAGTATGTCACATATGTATTGCTAAATTTAATTTTCAATTTTTACCTTTTCTTGGTTTAGAAGGTGATTTTTGATTTTGGTGGAGTCATTAACCTGAATCGCATATATGACATAGCAGAAACCCATATTCAACCAGGTCTTGTAGAGATGAGTTAATTTTGTGTTTTTCTGATCCTTGATAAAGCCAAAGCCATTTTCAAAATTATCTGCATTTTTGCCTGTTTTTCTCTTCTTGTTTGCATGGCATATTTTATTTTTCTCCTGTTTTTAGCTCCGGTTAAATGTGCTTCTTCTTGTTTTCTTGTTATTGGTCGGAGAGACACACAGTTTGCAGATTAATATTCACCAAAGTAGGGGATTTTGTATGGCATTAAGAAAAAAAAATAGTTCAAAAACTCGACAATAGAGGGTGCTGCTGCAGATAAAACAACTAGAGGTGATAATTGTGAATAAGATCTACTTTAAATTAGCGAAACTTACTTTATTTCAGCATGATCTACAGATGTAAGTGCACAATGTGTCCACCATCACATTCCATTACTGCGTGCAGTCGTGGTATTATGCCCGATACAGCATTGAACAACATGTCAACAGGAATGGCTGATACCTCCTGCCGTACGGCGTTTTTCCGCGATGGTAAGGTCTGGGGATTACCTCTATAGACACGGGATTTCAAGTAGCCCCGCATTCGGAAATCAGCAGGTGTAAGTTCTGGAGCTCTGGAAGACCATTCATGTGCACTATGCAGGCCCAATAGACGATCGGCGCTAAACGTGCACGCCTCATTTCATGTTATATGCAAATTATTAGCTTAATAAAACCGGGTAGTTTTGCAATCAGAATGGCAGCACGAACCTTTATTATTTTCGCACATTGAAAATGTGACCGTATTTCTCCGTAATACATGTAGTTTTTATGTCTCACCCTAACGTTGCTTTATGGGAGTAATGTGCAAACGTCATTTATGTGGCATTCTCTGCAGCAGCGCTTTTTTTTCTTGATGGCATACAAATCCCGTACCTCGGTGAATATTAATCTGCAAACCGCATGTCCGTCAGACCCATAGATATTTTTTAATCGCATTTTACTTTTGCACAGAACTTTTGAATCACTGTGTACATATTTAATCAATAAACGAATGTAATCAAATTATGTCAAAAATAATTATGTACCCTTCTTGCTATTATGTACTTCTGTGCTTTTTTTGACATTATGTACTTATGTACTTTTTTTGACATTATGTACTTATGTACTTTTCTTGACATTATGTACTTTCCTATAATTTTGTACTTTTCTTATTACTTTCCGATTTCTTGCATTTAATAACATATAACATTCATAAAATTTGAACAAAACCATTTAATGAATTTCACGAGAAAATGAAGTTTTGTGTTTTATGTGAGCAAAACTGCTGTTGTGAAGAGAATTAATTTTCGTTGAAATGGCAGAGTGTAGTTGAAAGTGGCTTCCATCGGTTTTACGTATGCATACAGGTTTACTTTTGGAATATTCTTTAAAATCCTTAAACTCGTATAAGCCAGCCCCGGTGACGCAGTGGTCTTCTGACTATTCGTTCAAGATAGGTCCGGGTCCGAATTCCAGTGAATGAATGTTGTGTATGTCTTACTGCACTGGCTGTCTCTCTTTCCTGGAACCAATGGCCCTAAAGTATGAGCTCATGACTTTTTACGTATGGGTGGATGACTGCACTGAGTTGCTCACGATGGTAGTCAGGTCCTCCCCAATTGAATTTTAAACACATCTCTATAACTATTAAACACGTTAAGCGCAGTAAAGAAACCTTAAACTTTCCATCTTTGGCGTTCCGTTTCGTTGTATAACATTTCTTTCAGAATAATGATTCATATGTACACAGCTTTGTCCTGGCAAGTTTTGATATATGAAATACATGATTTAAAATTCGTGCCACTATATCGAAATGCCAGTCCACCCTTCCATTTGTGGGTAACTTAAACGATGATGTTTTTTTATTTCTTCTGCTAGGTGGTGTAAATGCATATGGTTTTTACTCCACATAATTTTTTTATACCCCACTCACTGCTACTAAACATCACATTGAAAAATAAACTTTTATCTGATTCCTTTCCTTGCAACAAATATTGCCTTCATTTTTCCTTCAAAGGATGCATGGTCCTTTCACTTCTAAAGGCCTGGCACCACATAGCTTCTTTAGAATATTTTCGTGCATATTTCTCACTTTTCCATTATGCACAGCTCTATCAGTAGGGACCTAAGTTCTACTTCGAACCGTATGTTCGCTTCAGAATAAATGCGGTATGTTCATAATCAAAAATTAGGTGACACTCCTCTTGTTTTGAGGAAGGACTGCGTCTAATTCCACGGATAGTATGGGGCGACTTACGGCCGATCCCCTGTGACAAAAATAGGTCCCAATTGAAATCATTGTAGCGTTAAAAATACATGCCTCACACTAATCTTGTTAGGATATACATAAACAGCATGGAGTGCAATTCGAGTACTGCGCAAAACACCGTGCGCGCGACGTTCCCCTCTCTCCTTGTGCGTGGGGAGGTAACGCAATATTTCTGGGTTTGCCGCCGGGTTTGACTCAGTCTATCTCGGCAACCGTGAGCGCAACACGACTGAGCGTGACATCGTTTTAAAGCTCTCGACGAGATCTATTCGAATTTACGAAGAACGTTTCGTAGTGGTTTGTACTGACCATTTTTACAATTGTTTTCTTGTAAACCGGTGGACACTTTCGACAACATCGCGGTTTATCTGAACAACCCTGAGTGCAAAACGACTGTACCTGCGTGGTATCGTTATAAAGCTCTCGACGGGATCTTTTCAAATATATAAAAAATATATCGCAGTGGTTTAAACTAATATTAAAAAAAAATTGTTTTCGTGTGAACGGGTTAACATATTCGATATTGCCACAGAATTCGCAGAAAGAAAGTAAGCAAAAGTGGAGAAACTCAAAACGAGAAGCAAGAGCAAGCCATAACGATACATACTTGACTACCTCATTTTAACTCTCCGAGCCGCAAATCGTAGTCCTACGTTCCAAACTGACCGCTTAATCAGAAATGAGCCTACCTGGGTTTTTTGTTTCTTTTTTTTTTTTTTTTTTGTTTCTTGTTATTGGCTTAAAGGATTTATGCACTCCCAAAACTTTGTTGAAGTTTTATTTTTGAAATGGAGAAATAGGAACAAAATTTTAAGATAGGGCAAAGATGAACAGCAAGGATTTTTGTACCATATATATATACACTATCTACCAACAAGTAATTGGACACCCCTGCAATCGATGATATCTGCCGTCCTGATACACGTCACGGCCGCCGCCGTTAAATATCGTGTGGGAAACAACAAAGCAACCAGTTGCATGCAAGATGTCACGCAGTTCGGAGCTCTGTGATTTTGAGAAAGATGTAATCGTCGGGTATCACACAAATGGCCGATCCATACGTAACATATCCAGCGAGTTGAAGTACTCAAAATGGACAGTGGCCTATGTGATTGGCAAGTGGAAGATGAGAGGTCACTGTCGGAATGTGCCCCCACCCTGCAGACCCACAAAACTAGGAGTTAGAGACCGACGGGTGCTGGCCAGAGGAATTCGGAAGAACCGCACCAAATCGATGGGCCACATCCGCGAGGAGTTTCAACAGGCATCCGGAAGTGTTCTTTCGATGAACACCATCCGTAGGGAAGCCCATCTGCTCAGTTATCATCGACGTGCTGCCGCCCACAAGCTTTTGATCACCAAGTCCAATAGCGCTGCTCGCCTAACGTGGTGCAAATAACGTTGACAGTGGACCGTTGAACAGTGGAAGCAGGTTCTATGGAGAGACGAATCAAGGTTCTCCCTCTACTGTTAGTATGGCAGTGTTTGGGTTTGGCGTCTGCCTGGAGAACGCCTCCTGCCGGAATGTATTTTGCTAACTGTGAAGTTCGGCGACGATGGAATTATACTATGGGTGTGTTTCTCCTGGTATGGCAGGGGACCCTTGGGCAATTCCTGGTAGACTCAACACCGAGACCTACTGCACCATTTTGAATGACCATGCACTTCCTACGTTGTGTCAGTTTTACGGGGTGGACCCATGTTACTTTCAGGAAGACAATCCCACCTCGAGGTCCACCATGGTTTAGTATGGTGACAATGGTGTTAATCGAATGGACTGGCCTGCGCAGAGCCCAGACCTCAACCCTATCGATCACCTCTGGGCCGAGTTGGAGCGCCAACTTAAGGGATGCCCCCACCATCCAAAATAGGTGAAGAAACTGACCTGTCTTCTCCAAGCCGAGTGGAAAGAAATACCGTTAGCCGTTGTACAACGCCTGGTTGAGACTATGCCCAGGAGGGTGGCAGCTGAATCGCCTCTCGTGGAGGCTCCACGAACTAATGAAGGTGAATAAACTTCGTTTTCCTTTGCTATCACAGGTGTCCAATTACTTGTTGGGAGATAGTGTATATATATATCTTTGTCTTTATCTTCGATACTTACATCTTACCCCATCATGGGTACTTCGGGAGAAGAGTTCGACGCTCCTTTTGCATAACAGGAACGGGGCACTTGGGATCAAACCTCTACACACGTACTAACGTATAGTAGCGAATAAGTTGAGGACGACCTACCCCTCAAAAGAATTATCTGAATGTAATTTTTTCAGCCACGCGTAGGTTTCACCTCTTCGCCTATAACTTTGGTGACATATTGCTTATTAGTCACTTTAATCAACAAAGGCACCATATCTATGATGCCTCCCCGGTGGCGCAGGCTTCTAACCATTCGCCCTAGATGGGTCCGGGTTCGAATCCCTCTGAGGCATGGATAGAGTGTTTGTCTTACGGCACTGGATCTCTCCCTTCCCTGGAATCAGTTGCCCTAAATAGGGGGCGAGCAACTGTTTTATAGCCCTTGGATTTGCTCATGGCGGTCACCATGCTACTTGCTGTAAGCAGTTTCCCATCACTGATTTGTTGCTACTTGATCCAGGGAAGGAAGGGAATCAGCGCCATAAGACAGGGAACACCACCGGTTCCTTATCTGGGACTTGAACCTAGGTCCAATTCGGACCACTAGCCATAAACCTATCCCTCTGACAACTGAAGCACCAGTGTGGCCGGCTGCTGAAATCTTCAGGCAACAAGAATTTAATCCCTCTCATCTCGACCTTTCGCTTTGATGCTTTCTGCTGAAGGTTTTATAGTAACGAAACGGATTATTGAGATAAATTAGTAAAAATTATACAGGTATGTAAAAAAGTAAATAAAGTTGAGGTTAGTGATTGCTATTGCCAATGTTTAAGGTCTCATGGAAAACAATAACAATTTCTTTTCATAAAAAATCTGAACAGCGCTATAGACACTTTCACAATATACCAATTTTAAATATTTCATTATGTATATTTAACACACTTAATTTGTAATATTGGCAAAGACTGGTATTCTAAGCTGTTTAATCACGCCACCAGAGTTAAAACACTGAATATTCTCTTAATGTTTTACAATAAAGCCCAGTTGAAGCGTTAAAGACATTAGACGAGGACAGGGTTGTTTAAGACCTGGGGTCAGACACTCCCTTCCCCAAATCCTCTACATCTGATCTGGTCTGAGGAATTAGAATATCATCATCATCATGATCATTGTCAACCATTATCAATCCACTGCTGGACGAAGGTCTCCCCAAGTTTCCTCCACAACGGTCTGTCTTGTGCCAGTCTCCTCCATGTCACTCCCGCATATTTATGAATTTCATCCAACCATCTCCCATGTGGTCTTTTTCTGGGTCTTTTCCTGTCCCTTGGAATCCAATCTAAAATTTCGGCTGTCCATCTATGGTCTGTCCTTCTGGCAGTATGTCCAGCCCATTGCCATTTCAGGGATTTAACTCTGATCATGATGTCTTCCACTCTCGTCATTTTTCGGATCCACGAGTTCCTCTTCTTATCTCTCCTGGTTATACCAAGCATGCACCTCTCCATGCTGCTTTGAGTTGTCTGCAGCCTTTGTATGTCTCTTTTAGTTAAGGTCCACGTCTCTGCACCATACGTAAGCACTGGAAGGATGCATTGATCAAACACTTTTGTTTTAAGACATAATGGCATATTGCTCTTGAAAATTATGCTCTTTCTTCCAAAAGCTCTCCAGGCAAGTTTTGTACGCCGATTAATTTCTTCCTCAATGTGACCCTCACTTGATATCTGCTGTCCAAGATAAACATACGTATCTGTTATCTCCAGTTTTTCTCCATCAATCGATAAATCTTCATTTCTTGTAAAAGCATTGAACATCACTTTTGTCTTCTGAAAGTTCATTTTTAATCCCACTTCTTTACTCTTGTCAGCAAGTTCCTGGATCATACTCTGCAGCTCTGATTGGGTAGTTGCAAAAATGACTACGTCATCAGCAAAACGAAGGTGGGTTAGATAATCTCCATTAATCTTTATCCCTTTGTTTTCCCAGTTCAGTGATTGAAAGACATTTTCCAATGTGGCATTAAAGAGCTTCGGAGATATGGTGTCACCTTGTCTCACCCTCTTTCCAATTTTTATGTGTGTTGTATTTTCAAACAGCCGAATCTTTGCACTTGCATTTTCATAGATGTTATTAATAATATTAATGTATGCATCTTCAATACCGCAGGATTTCAGAGCCGTGGTAACTGCTAATGGTTTCACCGAATCAAAGGCTTCTTCATAATCGATAAAAGCCATGCACAATGGAAGTTCATATTCCCTCGCTCTTTCAATTAGTTCTCTCAGTACGTGGATATGATCTATTGTGCTGTAGCCACTCCTGAATCCAGCTTGTTCTCTCGGTTGAGCCATGTCCAGTGTTACCTTCAAGCGGCGTGAAAGAACTTTAGTGAAGATTTAATAAACCACTGATAGGAGGCTGATAGGTCTGTAGTTCATGAGATCCTCAATGTCACCTTTTTTATGTAGCAGGATCATTGTAGCATTGTTCCAATCCTCAGGAATCTTCCCTTCATTAAGGCATCGAGTGAAAATTTGGGCGAGTACTGTTTCAATTTCTCCACTTGCTTCTTGTATGATGTCTCCAGTAATTCCATCTTATCCTGGAGCTTTCCCCCGCTTCATGTTCTTGATTGCATGTGCAACTTCTGCTGGGAGGACTGGAGGACTCTGGTACTGGTACCTTTCATGATGTCTGGAGTACATGTATCATCCCTTTCATATAATTTGGAGTAGAAATCTTTCACTCTTGTCAAAATTTCGCCTCTATTTCTTGTTATAGAACCATCTTCTTTTCTCAGAGATATAATCTGTTTTCTTCCCTTACTGAGATGTCCCTTTGCTATCTTAAGGCATTGGTTGTTTTCAATTGCTTTCCTCACTAGCTCACAGTTGAATCTCCTTACGTCTTCAGTGATACTTTTTCGTGCTGTCTTGCATAGCTCTATATATTCCACTTTGGAAGTCACATCTTCTTTAGTTGTCCTCATCTCTCTTCTTTTTTGCATCAACATTTTGGTTTTTCCTGATAATTTGTTCACATGCAACTTGTTCTTAGACCCAGCTAATTTTGCTGCTGTTGCCATAAGAGCTTTGGTTACTTTTCTGTTAACTTCCGAAATATCCACTTCTTCCGATGTTAGGCCTTCTAAAGCAGAGAATCTGTTCTTCAGTTCCAACTTGAAAGTATTATGGTGTTTTTTAAGGTTGGTTATGTCAATACATTTTGTTTGTCTTATGAGCTTGCCACGTTCCAGTTTAGTGTTGAGGTGCATCTTACATCTCACCAATCTATGGTCACTACCTGTGTTGAACTTGTTCAGCACACTGCAGTCTTCGATGACGAATTTTTTGTTACACATAATAAAATCAATTTCACTTGTCGTCCCAATTGGATGTCTCCATGTCCATTTCCTGTGTGGCTTTTTCTTCAAAAAGGAGTTCAAGATGAAAAATCCTTCTGCCTCTGCAGACTCAACGAGAGTATTTCCACGCTGGTTTCTGTTGCCGTGACCGAATTTACCTACTGAAGTTTCATTCTGTTGCCGGTGCCCTATTTTTGCATTGAAATCTCCCATAATTATCTTCAAGTGCTGCTTACCTTTATTATTTAGATGACGAATTTCCTCATAAAATTCTTCAATTTCTTCTTCAGGATGACTTGTGGTGGGTGCATAAGTTTGAATAATCTGAGCCTGGTATCTTCTCGATAGTTGGATAACGAGTCGTGCAGCTCTGTCAGAGGAACTTTCAACTTCTACCACTTTATCCTTCAGTTTCTTGTTTATTATAAATCCAACACCACTAGTTCTGCCAGTATCTGTCCCACGATAATAGAAGAGATGTCCACTTTTCAGTTCAATGAGATCTTCTCCTTTTCTCCTTACCTCACTTAGCCCGACGATGTCCCACTTGATCTTTTGTAGTTCCTCTTCCAATTCAAGAAGCCTTGAATCAGAAGATAGGGAGCGTCCGTTATAGGTAGCCGAGGTCAGAATATATATGAGGGGCATTATCAGATGTCATTAGAGAAGCGTTACCTTCAGGAACAGCTTATCAGATGTAAAGCGTTACCTTCAGTAAAAGCTTTATTTTAAACAGGGATTAAAAATAGATCGGTTCCATATATTATCACAAGAAAGGGGTGTGGAAATTAGGGTGCACTGAGCTTAAGACAATCAATCACAGGGAAGAACACAAAGCCCGAGTTTTAAGAACCTGACACGGCACATCATTTTGCATGACAAGAGTTCAGTTGCACAGACTTGCTTAAATTTGTCTTACGCATTATTTGGTACTGAACATTTGGATATTTAATAGGTCGATAGGAATTTGGATAGAGAGGAATTGTTTTCAAAATATTAAACGGAAAATAAGTCATATTATGGTATCGTATATTTCATTATAATAAATTAAGTCTTCGCTTGTAAAGTTTTCTTTTCTCCTAAAGATATGTGCAATGCATTCGAAGAAAGGCAGCTTTCGCGAAGGTCATATGCTCCGTCACTATGTTCGGCGCGTATCGATAATGTATAACCGGAACATATCTGAGAATATCGAAAATCGCTTGTTTTAATTTAAAAAAGGGTTTTAGTGAGTTATTAGGCTGCTTTACGAAAAAATATTTATATGCATACAAAATATTGCATTAGTTTCGATATTTTTCCGTAGATTCCATTGCTTTTCAATTCGGTTAAACGTAATGAATTTATAAGCTTTTTGGGATTATGCAATAAATTTTAAGTGTCAGATTGTTGGTTTTTTATACGCTAGACATGCTTTAGATACACAGTTCTTTTATGCGCGGTATATTTGTGAGAATCGAAAAAGAGAGATATTTGAGAGAATCGAAAAATCTTTTTTAGCTATGCAATCGATGACGTAACTAAACATTTACTAAATAGTGTGTTTTCTATAAATTCAAGAAATTCCTTAATGTATGCAAAGATTAATGCATAGTTCATTCAGCATTAACGTTAAAGCAAATAGTGGACAAACTACTTTGAAAGTAGTAATGTTTCTAATTAAAGGATGCCTAATAGGAGTATTACATATAATGCAAAACTATGTCCTAATATTTCAAACGTATGGAGTTTTATTTCTTATGTTGAAAAATAAAATCGTACAGATTTTTCCCCTAACTTTTATAATAAAATTATTATCAATAAACATTACATGAGTGAAATTAGACATAGGCTTGAGATTATAAACAAAGGATTTTTATATGTATACATGTCTTAAATTATAAATTAGAGTAATCTAAAATTTCGTTAATTTGTTTAATTTCCTCCTTTTGGGGCTTTTGAAACTTTAACATTAGCATTTATCATCTGTAAATGTTGGCACAATTGTTCGTTAAACCTCTGCTTATGTCCATTCGTCCGAGAGGAGTTCGAGTTCGAATCCCGCTGAGGCATGGTTGTTGTGTTTGCCTTACGACACTGAGTGTCTCCCGTTCCTGGAACCAGTTGTTTTAAATGATATGATATGATATTTGAAGAAGTTTCAGGAAGGGAGTGTCTGACCCCAGGTCTAAAACTGCCCTTAAAAATGAGAAGCTAGGAGATCTGAGTAAGTGAACTCAATAGGAAAAACAAACAGAAAAATGTAGTGAAAGGAGAGGGTGATCCGTGACACAATTCTGTCTAGGAAGGGGGAAAGGGAACGAAGCACCGAACAACATCACAGAGAACCACAACACCAACCAGCCGCACCAGGTGTGACTGAAACTCAACGATACCAATTTCAAATGTCATAGCAGAATCTATTTTCGCCATCTCGATGCCTAACTGAACAAGAAAGATGACACCGAATTTTCGGGTGTAATATGCACGTCTTTTGAATCCATTCTAACGCAAATTAAATTTATCAAAGCTATTCAAAGTCAATGGAACCGATATGAAAAACAATAGTATCTGACGGAAGAAGGAAATTTTTCAATCGGGTCTTTAATCTCTCAGATATTGCTGTAAACGGAATCGTGAGCTTACGAACTCTTAGAAACAGAGTTATCGAGAAAAATAAGATGTGACTTTACGTCTCTTGGTGGGAAAACCATGCATTATTTTAGGAAGAACGTATTCACAAAAGGTTTATTCATATGAGCGGTATCGGTTCAAGAAAAAGAGTTTTAGTCGAGCTTTCATGAGCCCAGATTTTGCTACAAATACATCAGAAATAGAAATTAACACTTATGACCCGTTGTGGCCAATCCATTCTTTACCAAACATTAGAAATTACGTGAAAAATATTTTCCGTCAGATCTCGTATGCGATACAGGAAGAATTTTTCAAATCGGAGTTTTAGGAGCAGAAAACGCAATTTACCAATGTGCGCCCCAGCGGAAAGTCTGGGATTTACTTGAAATTTTAGAATTTATAGGAAAAAAATGTCACACGAGAAACACTATCCAACAAACACAGAATTTTTTAAATCGGACTCTTAGAAGTCGAGATATTGAGAAAAATAAGATATACATCTATGCCCCCTGGCGTTGAAACCGTGCACTATTTTAAGAAGAAAATGTTTCTAAAAGGTTTGTCGACATGAGTAGTATCGGTCTACAAGCGATGTTATTTTCAATCGGGAATTTAGAAGCTCATAATTTACTTCAAATACAACAGAAGCGGAAATTAAGGTTTACTCCCCCTGGTGGCCAAACCATTTTTTTACAAAAATTAGAAATTATGTGAAAACGATTTCCCATCAAGAGCTGTATCCGGTGCAGAAAGAATTTTTCAGATCGGAGAATTAGAAGCAGAGATATAGGGGGAAAAGCCATTTACCTCTACGCCCCCTAGCGGAAAGTCTATGAACTACGTGAGAAATTTTGAAATTATATGAAAAACTTAAGACACGGAAAACACTATCCAACAAAGAAGGAATTTTTCAAATCGGACTCTTAGAAGTCAAGATATTGACAAAAATAAGATACACATCTACGCCCCCTGGCGTAGAAACCGTGCACTATTATAAGAAGAAAATATTCCGAAAAAGTTTATCGATGTGAGTGGCATCAGTCCACGAAAGAATTTTTTCAATCGATGTTTTAGAAGCTCAGATTTTATGGCAAATACATCAGAAGCGAAAATTAACGCTTATGCTCCTCTGGTGGCCAAAGTATCCCTTACCAAAAATTCGAAATTATAGGCAAAGATTGCGTATCAGGAGATGTATCCGCTGCGATAATTTTTTTCAAATTGGAGTTTTAGAAGCAGAGTTGTCGGAAAAAATTCAATGTGCTTTTACTCCCCCTCGCGGAAAATCTATGCGTAATTTGAAAAAGAAACTATATCCAAAATACTCTTCGACATAAAAGATAAAAGATGTTTTTCAATTGGATGTTTAGAAGCAAATATGTGGAATAAAACGTATTTTTGAATTCGACATCATCTGCATTTACGCCCTCTAGATGCGAAATTGTACATCGTAAAAAGAAACGAAATAAAGGATCATCATTCGCATATTTCAAGCTTTCGAACGCAAAAAAAGATTTTTCAAATCGGACTTATACTGTAGTTGCAGAGATACCGTGGGTACAGACGGACGGACAAACCGATGACATAAGCACGATCTTTATTACAAAAAACGTGCTAAAAAGAGGGGTGTGGTGGTCTGTCTAACATCCACCAGTGCTCACATACTTACACCCTGTGTCAAGGGGGATCAAAGATCGCCGCCTTTGTTCTAAGATACCTAAGGATTTCCCTGGGATTGTAATCAACCGCGCCCCTAACAAGTCCATTTGGATGGGTTTCCGCTTTCTTGAAGAGCGAAAACCCATCCAATCAGACTCGCGAGAAAGTTCTTGAAGAACTTTCTGGCGAGTCTGATGAAAAACTAATGTACCTTCTCGATTCGAAGACTGTTCCTCAGGTTCCGAAGTGAGGTCCAAGGGGGAGCCCCAGTGATCATTCGAAGTGCTCGGCTCTGCACCCTCTCCTTTCTCTCTCGCTATTTCCTAGTAATACCGATCCAAATGGAGGCGGCGTAGGTAAGCACTGGCCTGAGTACCGTCTTGTACAGAAGCACTTTGTGCAGTGTTGTACTGAAGCTTCTCTGGCGGAGTAGTGGAGCTAGCTGTCCAAGGCATTGTCTAGCTTTATTCGTGCGGTACCTGGTGTTCGCCACCCACGAAAGTCGACAATCTAGTTGGAGCCTTAGGTACTTAGTGGAAGTAGACCAGGGGATTGTCTCTTGAAACATGACGAGTTTCGGTACTCCTTGGAGAGATCCAAAAACATCAGCGCACTGCTCTTAGACGGTATGATCTTGATCCGCCAGTCAGTGTAGCAGGTTTCCAGCTGAGATAGAAAGTCCTGGAGGAGCTTCACTCCTCTGCTTTTGTTCAGGGACCTGATGACAACAGCTGTATCATCTGCGTACATCATAACCTGCTCTCATTTGGGTTTGGGTAAGTCGTGCAGATAAATGGAGAACAGCGTTGGTCCAACAACCAAACCCCGAGGAACACCAGCCGGAATCTTCTTTTCCGAAGAAAGCTCACCGTTAATCTTAAGAGTGAACCTGCGGCTGTTGAGGTACGAACCAATCAGCTCAACAAGGGGGCGAGGGCATCGAAGCTTCTGCAATTTGTGCAGGAGACCATCCCGCCAAGCACGTTCAGAAGCCTTGCTGATGTCCAGGAAGATAGCAGTGGAATATTTGCTCTTATCTCGTACTTCAGAAACGAATTCCACGAAAGTCGACAACTGGTGGGACGTAGCGTGCTTCGCCCGGAAACCATCCTGTTCGTCAGGAATCACACCATTTGCTTTACAGAACTCAAGAAGCCGAGAGAGGATGACCCTCTCAAAGAGCTTACCCAGGACGGGCAAGAGATATATTGGACGGTAGTTAACAGGTAAGGTATGATTGTTTCCAAGTTTGGGCAACACCACTACCACTGATTTTTTCCAGTCCCTAGGAAAATACTTCAGCCGGAGAGACCCGTTGAAAATATCCACCAGTACCAGAATCTAGCTCTCAGGGAGCAGTTGAACAGCTCTTTCCGAAACTACATCTATTCCGGGAACTTTCTTCACTTATAGCTTTTTGATGTGTCGAGTTACCTCGAGGTAACTAACAGGCGAGATGTCCTCATTTGTATCATCAAGATAATATGTAGCTAAAGCCTCCATGATCCTATCCGTGTGACTAGGATTTCGGATGTCATGAGGTGAAAACTGCTCCTGAAGGGTACCAGCAAGGACCCCAGCCTTCTCGTCATCACCGTGCACCAAACCCTGTGGAGCGAGAATGGGCGTTATAAGAGTCTTAGTACACCGGAGTTTCTGAAGGATGGTCCACACATCATCCTAACGAGGTTGACCCGCGTTGAGCAGGTACTTGTTCCATTGGAGTTCCCTCAACGCACGGATTTCTGCCCTGACGAGATCGCGACACGAGTTATAGCGAACCCTGTCGTCGGCAGATCTCGACCGCTGCCAGATCCTCCGGAACTTGTTCTTTTCCCGAATCATCCGGATAATACGTGGAGGAAGTGCGTAAGGGTCTCGGGCAGGAACTGAGGGCTTCCTGCATTGATCCAAGATTGCATGTATGCAACGAGTGAGTTCCTACACCGCACTATCGACGTTCGAGCGAGTGCTAGTGTCCACCCTAGGCGGATCAACCTGAGCAATAAAATCCTGGAACAACTTCCAATCAGTATACATCATCGTCCGCCCGGTGTCTGCGACTCCGTTTAGTATCAGTAGGAATGGGTCATGATCAGAATCAAGCCCAGAGACCTGATGAAAGTGCCTCACGAACTGGAGGACAGAAAAATCAATGACATCGCCAACCCCGTGTGACGGGGTGCAAGTAGGATGGACCGGACTTGCAACTGTAAGATCCAGCTTGTCAATGTATTGCGATAGTGTCACACCAGCACTATTAGTTGAACGACAAAACCAGTCAGGATGTTTAGTTTTCCAGTCACCAGCCACTACAGTGGGAATGGGGTCCCCAAAGATAATGTCAAGATCATCGTCAGAAGGTACCTTCCCTGGGCTGTTATAAACAGAAGCTAATTTAATCAAGCCTGAGCTTCTGTTTAGCATAACAGCCAGTGCCTCAACATCCTTGAAGGGTGCGATGGATGCACTTAAACCATTTCTGACTAAAATGACATTACCTCCTGCTGCTTGCTTGTAGAGGGCCGGATCTCTCTCTTGCCGGAACACCTGGTAGTTCGCAACACTGACTCGCTTGATCCTAGGTGTGAGTTTAAACTCACAGATAAGAGCAACGTCGATGTCATGATCCTTCAAGAAGATTGCAAGTTCAGCAAGTTTATTCCCGATGCCATTGTCATTCCAAAACATTATGTTGAGACTGTCCATAATGCGCTACTAAGCCCGAGAGCTCAGGCTTAAGCCGCCAGACAGGCAACCAGAACCCGTTTGAGGACAACGGGATCAATGCGCTCTAAGAGCAGCTTTTGATCCGTGACTTCGGTAGTGGCAGGGCGGGTAGCCACTTCTATTATCGCCTGAGGGGCAGGCGTAACTTTTGCTGGTTGACCAGCAGTCTTGTTTTTGTTCTTTTTGCCTTTCCTTTTCCTCCTCTTGGAGCTTGTAGCATAGGTGGAAGGCATGGAAGCAGTTGGGGGACTCTCCTTTATAAGTTTGGGTCAACAGCATTAGGTTTAGTAGGGGCCCTAGATTTTGTTAGCATATTCTTCTGCTTTGGCTCTGGCTTCTGCCTGTTGTTTTTCGGCAGCTTGTTGGCAAGCTGCTTGTTAATGGGGCAACCACGCCAGTTAGCCCCATGTTCACTACTGCAGTTCACACAGAAACACTGTGTTTTTTCTCAGCCGTGCACTCCCTGCTGCAATGGTTCTTGCCGCAGTGTACACATTTTGGCTTCTGTCTGCAGTTGGACATGGTGTGACAAAAGCCTTGGCAGTTGAGACAGTGCTGTATCCTGCCCTTAGTTCGCTAGGGTTCAACCGAAATTGAAACCCCAAGGAGAGATATCAACCGGAAGACGTTCCTGCTCTGTTCAGTATTAACGAGCTGAACCACGACAGGTGGAAGGTCCTGTTTACGGCTGTTTTGAAGCCGACACACCTTTTGTGACGGCAAAGGAACCCTGCAACTGTTCGCTGATGCTATCGACTAGGACACCCAATCCCAGTTCTTTAATGACAACACGGAGCGGTTTTTCTGTCGGCAGGGGGAAAGTCAAAAACTCAACCTTGCAGTTTTCAAAGAGAGAAAGTGAAGACTACTGGTACGATCCCAGACCATTTTTACCGACGCCGTCTCCTCAAGCTCTTTTTCTATCCTCTCATACAGTAGATCAGAGGCCAGTTGCTAATTCCTCTGCAAACCACCGGTGGCACCCTTTTGGACACGTTAGTTGGCAAACATGTATCGGGGTCTTTGGTGACCTGTACCTGTTCCGCGATCACTGAGACGCTTGAGTACACCTCTTGCATCTCTGCGCATTGTGGATCAGATTGGTGTTCAATGACCGCCTCGGTTAGGTCAGCCCGTTTCCCATTTCGGATGGGTGAGGGAGACCTTTCCTACCTTGACTTCTTGACGCCACCCTTTCGTTTTGCAGCAGCATCAACAACTGAGGAGATTGGCTTAGTCAAAACTTGGGGCTTTGCTGTCCCTTTTCTTCCCAGCAACGTCAACCTTCTGGGAGGTTTACCGGATACTTTGGGTTGGGAAGGGCTTTAGCTGTAGTTTCAGCATAGGTTGGCCTATGCTCTGGATCAAAGACTTCACTACCAGTCCTCGGCTCGTCCGCAGGATTACGGGAGACATCCTGTCCTGAGTCGTCACTGCCACTTGCAGGATCATTCAACTCTGTAGACTCCTGGGACCCACTTGGTCTGCCAGTTGTCCGAAGATGTTTCGAGCTAACGGCTGAATTCCACAGTTGGTCCCCTTCACTCATGGCATGTGCCATCTTGCCCTTCTGTTGAATTCCTTTTGCTAGAAGTCCTATAGCACAGCAGAGGGAAGCCAGGATAGTGCTCATCAGACCACGACAGTCCAAGCTTTCATCCAAGGAGGAGAAGAGGTCCTTAGCTTCATTCGCGATAGCAAGGGCACTCACTGCTCTTTGGCTGCAAACAGTTGAGATTCGCTCAAGTGAGGTCATTATCTCTAATTTGTCTTGAGAAACAGCCACATGTGGGCAAAGTACAAAAGAAATCACAATTCAGAAAATAAAAGCACTGAAACACACCTAGAACCTAACAAAAGCTAAAATATTTTGAAAAGGACTAACTCTAAACTAGAAGTTTGAATACTATTGTAGAACCTAAATTTGAAACCTGACGCTAAACAGATAATATCACTACTGCAAAATACACTACGGCATATAATGAACTACAACAAGGTACACTATACACTACTGCCTAACCCCTATCTAATTGACGTAGAGAACAGTTGCACTGAGCACTAGTTCCTAATAATGTTGTTGAAGGGCAAAGGCCATAGATATGAAACTCTTATTTTAATAATTTCATGCTGAATATTTTGTTTTCTCAAGACATGCAATAGTACCTAATTTGTTTGGACATGAAGTATGCTGGTACTTATATGAAAGGGGGGGCAACTCTCAGTGGTCTGTAAACTGTCACCTGTCCCTAATTAAGGGCCAGTACTTCCCAAAGCCGAATGACTGTTGACTAATCCGTGAATGCATCCCGCACTCATCTCGCACTAATGATTAGAAGCCAACATTTCGTGCCACTGGGGTTGCAAAATCTATATTTTTCTGCCTACTCCCCCTCCGACAGGGACTTGGGGAAGGGCAGCACTGTTTCCTGAGTTGGAGGCCTTGGATCAGATGGAGGACTGGATCAGATGGAGAGTTAGTGTGTGAACATCGATGGGTGTTAGACACATCACCCCACCCCCTCCCTTTCTTTTTCTGGATGGCGTTGAGATGGTGAGTACTGATTGCTGCTCCGCCATCCAGATGTGGATTTTGTGAGTTTCGTCCCCCCCCCCCCTCACGGGGTGTCGACGGATATGGAATGTTGTGATTCTCTGTAATGGTTGCTGTAGTGCTTAGCTCTACTCTACCCCTCTCCTCTTTCTCGCTCCGGACTGGTGTTTCGCTTCGCAGTTCAATATATACACAGTGCGTCAAATAATTTTTAAGACTGGCGCTAGATTTCAGCATACGGTGGCGCCACCAGTGCAATCGCGAATGCGTTATAAACCGTGACCATCTGCTTGCTTTCTGCCAAAAGTACTGCGCAGTTGTTAAAGTAATTAACGAAACGGGCGTTCATTAGAGAAGTAAAATATTTTTCATGTTGAATTATTAAGATGGAATAAAGGGCTGTTATTAAATTTAACCCAAAACTTGGTAAAAGTGTCTCGGAAACGTACCAAATGATGAAACAAATTTACGGTGAGTTTTGTTTAAGTAAATCAAAAATTTTTCCTGTAGCACAAACGCTTTTTGGACGGAAGAGAAACGCTAGAAGATGATAAGCATACCGGATGACCAAGTTCATCTAGGACACCTGAGATTATTGAAAAAGTGCGTGATTTCGTGGCAAACAATCGATGTGCGTCACTAAGAATGATGGAAGAGTCTTTAAACTTCAACAAAGAAACGATTCGAACCATCCTACATGAAGATATGGGTAAAACAAAAGTCTGTGCTAAATTTGTTCCACACACGTTAACCAATGAACAAAAATCAAGGAGAAGTGCACATTGCAGATACATCATTTCAGCTCCTGAAAATGATCCAAACTTCTTAAAATCGATTGTTACTGGTGATGAAACATGGTGTTTTCAATATGATCCTAAAACAAAGCGACAAAGTGCGGAATTAAAGTAAAAAAACTCGCCACAAGCTAAAAAAACAAGAAAAGTTCCATCGAAAATCAAAACAATGCTCATTACATTCTTCGATAGTAAGGGTATTTTCCACAACATTTTTTTTCCAAGTGGACAAACAATTACTGGTATGTTTTATTTAAATGTTTTGATGCGTTTGGTGGGCAGAATTCGTCGCATTCGTTCAGAATATCGAGGTGAAAACAGTTGGTGTTTGTTGCACGATAATGCACCCAGTCACACCTCACTTCTTGTTCGTAGATTTTTGGCGAAATTGACGAAAAATAACGTCTGTGCGTTGAATCATTCACAGTATTCACCTGATTTAGCACCCTGCGACTTTTCTTTGTTCCTGAAACTTAAAATGACGTTAAAAGGGTGTTATTTTGATGATATTTCGACCATACAAACAGCTTCGACGCGTGCTTTGGAGGCAATTCCGCAAAGTGAACTGGAACAGGCATTCGAATCATTATTAAATCGCTGTAACAAGTGTATTAAAGCCGGTGGGACTTATTTTGAATAACAAACCAAAACAAATTATAATTTCTTGTTTCTATTTCATTTTACAGACCCAGTCTTAAAAATTCTTTAACGCACTGTGCATGCCCTTCTCTCCTTTCACTCATTTTTTCTGTTAATTTTCCCAATGAGTTCACTCACTCAGATCCTAATTCTAAGGGTAGTTTGCTAATTCTAAGGGTAGTTTTAGGCCTGAGGTTAGACACTTCCTTCCTAAAAGTCTTCAAACGTAGCATGTTCAAGGGGAAAAAAATATTGTGCATCCGGATACAAATGTATTAACGAACTGCTGTCTTCCGCCATTTCACAAGCTTTCACTTGCATATTTCAAAACCTGTTAAGGTTCAAACGAAGAAAATGGCGGTCATTGTATTTACTAGAGAGTGGTGCTCTACAAATTTTAAATATCCATACTTGCGGGCAGCGATTTCTGCTGACCACTAACATGGATATTTATCATTAGGTCCCCATTTTTATTTTCAGTTATCTCAAAAGGTATTGCTGTTGCAACGGTGAAAGCAGGGTTCGTTCCATATGACGCGTGTGACTCACGAATCGCAGTCTTCGAATTGACAGTCTTCCTGTTGGGGCAGTGACCAAGCTTTGGCTTCTGACCATTCGCCTCAGTCTGACCCCACCCGAATCACAGATGATGCTATAAGGCGGTGTGCTTGTTTTACGGCTATGGCTTTCACCCTTCCCTGGAGACAATGTCCCCAAATTAGGAATGGGCTACTTCTTATATTCCTTACATTTGCTCACGGTGGTTGTTAAACCCGAAAGAAAAAATGTAAGTTGAATTTTCGTTGTTATAGACTGCTAATTCACCAGCATTACCAAATTGTTTCTTAAATATTTCAATCATATTTGGGTTCAAAAAAAGAATATTCGGTTCAACTGTGGTTCTAGCGAATGGTGTTGTTCAAATTCGAAATTTCCAAGATGGCGGCCGCAGTTACATCGGACCACCAATGAGATTTTTAAAAACCTCAAAAACTGCTACTATGCAAGGAAAATTGAGTTCATCCCGGTTCATATCTGGTAATAACGAATGGTGATCTTCAAATGTGAAATAATATTTGGTGTGCTATCATTTCGCCAGCCGTTCACCTGGTACATTTGTCATTTTTATTACCTAAATGCCTATTCCTGTTTAAAAGAAGAAGACTGGGTTCATTCCAGTTAATAGATGATATACAGAACTCAGCTTTTCAAATTTCAAATGTCTGCTGTGTGGTTAACATTTTACCAGCATCAAATTTTGTTTAATAAAGTGAAGATAATTCAATTCAATTCGGTTACGAGGTACCACTGCCGAATAGCAGTGTAGATATTTGAAATTTCGGAAACATGATTTCTCTAGTTCCCACCCCAACACTTTTTGTTTCAATATCTCAAAAGTTATTGCTGTTCAGACGAAAAAGAAAAATTGGATTCATTCGGGTTCAGGGCTTTCTCTTGCGAACGATGTCGTTTGATCCTCTGGTGAATGACAGTCCCCCATGGAAGGGGACTTTTTTTAATATTAAACGAAATTAATAAATTAATTTCAGTTCAGATATTACACTGCCGAACAGGAGTGTAGAAATTTGAAATTTAAATTCCCTGGATGTTGTAATTTCCCCAGTTCCACCACCCTCCTCAGCGCTTTGTTTAATTTTTGAATTTCTCAAAAAGGTATGCCCGTCAAAACGAGAAAGATTTGATTCATTTAGGGTCAACCTTTCCACAAACGAACGGCGTCGTTTAAATTTGAAATCCACGTGAAAGTGGGCTGCCATTTTACTTGATCCAAAATTTTAAAAATTAAACAGAGATAATTAAACTTATTTTGGTTAACAGGTACCACTGCGGAAGACACCGGAAAGAGCAGTGGTCATATTTGAAATTTCAATTTCCTGCATATAATATTTTCGCTAGTTTTGCGTGTTTCAATATATCAAAAGTATTTCTGATCAGATGAAAAATTAGGTTCATTTGAATTCAAGCTTTCCATTAATGAACGATATCGTTTAAAATTGAAATCCTTGTCGAAGGGGTCTGCCATTTATCCAGCTCTATTTATTTTATCACTAAACAAAGATAAAATTGTTTTTTCTACAAAACAGTAGGTATTGCTGCTCAGATAAAAAAAATGACTGATTTGAGGTAATTTTCCAGTAATAAGCGGCGTCGTTTAACCCTTTAAGCGGCTGGAACGAAATAACTCGGGGTATTTTTTCCTGGCCCGGAACGGCTCGCCCGAAGTAACTCGGGGTATGTTTTTTGTGGCATGTAGCGGCTAGAACGAAATAACTCGTGGTATTTTTTCCTAGCCCGGAACGGCTCGCCCGAAGTAACTCGGGGTATGTTTTTGTGGCCCGTGGCGGCTGGAACGAAATAACTCGGGTGTAGGTCGCCTCGCCTTACTATACGATCTGGCTATCAAGGCGGCTGAAGGCGTCCTTTTGTAGAAGGATAATTACCTCGACAAACTCAGTCCAGTACACGGAAATAAAAACAACAAGACTTTATTATTCCGATAACATTTGCTTCACGGGTTTCCGATGATTTTCCGCTCAGGTTCCCGTGATGACCACGTGCTACCTGTCCACAATTCTTTCCGCGATACCCGGTGGACGAAGGAATCCTCCTTCCCGTTCACCACGCTGCACGTCTGCGATAACCGCAGTCCTTCCGTCAGAAACCGGTATCCAAACCACGACCCTCTCTACTTGACGACCGAAGCTTAACTGTCTCACTCGATTCTCCTCGCCCTTTCTGTCCTCTACCACGCATGCGCAAGAAAAACTGGTTTCCCCAGTCAGCACGTGAAATACCTGTAATCATTAATGTAGTCGGACACCCGCAGTGGATTTCAACCTTGCACGTATACAAAAGCAGTATGACAACTTGTTTAAGAGAAGCACTCGAGCAGCTGACTCTTCAATGTCAGATGCCCCAGGTGGTCATGCACCCCTCTCTTAATCCCACATAGGATTAAAATTGTACCACGTGGGTGGTGAAGAATATCAGTTCTTATCTGAAACAACAAAATGGCGGAATGAAACGTCCGTTCGCACGTGTTCATCACAATATTAAAAGTACATAAATTCATAATTGACAGTTTAATTGCTGGCGACCCTTACATCGGGGAAAAAATCTTTGCATTACCCAGCTCGAACGAGTGACTTCGAACTCCGGACAACAGTGAACGCTGCATTCCCCCTTTGCTTTGGTATTCAAACTGCTCGTTTAAGGGGATTGTTGACACTAATCCTTTCTGACTGATTAAATGCTAAAAGGGTTGGGACAATGGTGCTGAACCAGAGATGTTCGGATGTCATCGCAGTTTCTGCATTCTTGTCTTGGAAACATGAATTCACGAAATGCGTCGATTAAAACTGAAGAAAAACTTTAGAGTATTTCAGTAATTCTTTCTGTAATCAACTTGGCAAGAAAAAACATTACTTCCGGCAACACAATCATTTAATTTTAAAATATTTAATTAATGCGATTTTGTTCAAATAAATAGGAAATCTACTGTGAAACTGATTTTTCGATTTGCAACAGCGACCTAAAAAGAATTTAAAGGATATGACATGAATGTTTTTACATGAAATTTCTCATTAGGTGGTACAAAAACTAAAATTAAATTTCGAAAATTACTTTATTTTAGGACTTTTGAAAAGTGCTTTGCTATTTTAAATGAAAACAGCAGCGATTTGAACTATTAGTGAGAACAGATAGTCAGATATGTGTGAGGAATGAAAAGTAGATAAAACACATAAGACACAAAGACAAATGTCTTTAATTTAACATGAGGAAATAGTAGGTCGATCAGCATGCTTTGTACGAAGACAGTTGAAGAAAAATTTCCCTCTTTTCTTCACCCCAGTTTCTTCCATAAAACTATTTAACATTTCTAATCTATTTATTTCCGTTTTTCCGAGAGTTTATTCTGCGTCTGCAGCCCCTTTTTCTTAACAGATGTATGCCATTAAAAGACGAGTACTTGGATTTTATTATATATATATATATATACAAATGTAACATGATCACTGCAAAAACGCGCCTAGCTGCAGGTCTGAAACGTTAGCAGTATAGCAATAGAGTCAACCACAAGAAATTTACATTCCCAATACAATGCTATACAAACAAAACTCTAAAAATCCTAAAAAGAGAATATCTGATTCTCTTTCAAGGATTTTTGGGGTTTTATTTCGATAATATTGTATTGGGAATGTAAATTACTTGTGGTTAACTCTATTGCTGTATATCATCATCATTCTCAACCATTATCAATCCACTGCTGGACGAAGGTCTCCCCTAGTTTCTTCCACAACAATCTGTCTTGTGCCAGTCTTCTCCATGTTACTCCCGCATACTTTCGAATTTCATCCACCCATCTCACATGCGGTCTTCTTCTGAGTCTTTTCCTGGAATCCAATCTAAAATTTCGGCTGTCTATCGATGGTCTGGCAATATGTCCAGTCCATTGCCATTTCAGGGATTTTACTCTGATCATGATGTCTTCCACTCTTGTCATTTTTCCGATCCACGAGTTTCTCTTCTTATCTTCCTGGTTAAACCAAGCATGCATCTCTCCATGCCATTTGAGTTGTCTATACATGTATATATAATTTCACAACAGCCTTGTTCGAAGAAACGCAGCAATTTTAATATCTCGTAAGTGTGAACTTGAAATCAAATATCATCAAGAAGCAGTAACGCGCTGAACCTAAAACCCTCTTAAAAATTCCTAGGTCTTGGACTTTTTAACAAAATTTAACTTTTACAGAGGAATTTTAAGGTGAGGTGTGTTCAAATATACATTCTAAAATTGGTATAGAAGTAACAGTACATCAACCCTTAGATGCTTGCATCAACAAAAAGGCCTAAGGCCTTTATATGACGCTTTCCGTTAAATGCTTGATATTTCATATATCCTTTTAATAATAAAAATTATGACGGTTCCAATTGAAATAATAATTATGTCCTTCCCTGCCGCCAGCAGGGAAAGGGGGTTGTAATATAAATGGTGCCGTGACCAGCAATATTTTATTTGGGTAAAATAAATGTTACCGTTATCAGTGATTCTTTAATTGGGTAAAATAAATAGTATTGTGACCAGTGATATTTTAATTGAGTTTATGATAAATGTTGCAGTGGCACCAGGATTTTATTTTTCGCACCAAAGGTTATTGCGGAAGCAGTTTTAGACAACCGGGATCAGCGATAATTTTTTTCTAAGGGATTAATTTAAATTAATGCCTGTAGATCATAATTTTGAAAGCACCAAGAACAGGATAAAAAGATTGCAGAACAGTTGTGCACGGAAAGTATCACGAATTGTAATAAGTGTTTTATATGATTTTAAAGAAAAGTGATTTTGAGAGTGATCAGAATTTTATGAGTTTTCAAAGCTGATATTTTTAAAAGTGTCATCCAGGAGTGAAGTCAATGCAATTAATTTGAAGAAATTTTTTTGCAAATTTAAGGTCACAAATAATTGCAACGTAAGTGTGATGAATGCATTTAAGTGTTTTTTTATAATTTTATTTGCTTGCCAGAGTATTTATTTTAATGATTCAGTGTTGATTTTGATGATAAAGAGCATTAGCATGATAGGTAACTTTAAGGGAAGTAGCGAATTAATATTACTTAATCATTCATAAACCTTATATTTTCGTGTAGGAAGAATTCAGTTCAGTTATTTTTTGTTCAGTGATGCATATGGTAATTTTCTTTTTCCAATTTTTAATTTGCACAGTAAGAGTTTTGTAGTAAGTGTTTAAAGTTTTGTAATTTGTAGTTGTCGAATTCTCAGGAATCGAATTTTAATGATAGTCATGATGGCAGATAACGAGAACGTTAGCGAGTTAGGAAACAACGGAATCTCAGAAGATAGTGGGTTACACACTGATAACGGAGAGCCAACAGGTTATACAGGAGAAGAAAATAGTCTTAGTCAGGAAGATTCAATAAGGCAGGAAATGGATAGTAGACAATCGGGAGCAGATATGGCTACACAGCGTACAGTCCAGTCGATGGCAGGTATTCTAAGCTATATCCCGAGCTTTTCAGGCACCGACGAGTATTTGACAGCCGGACAGTTCTTCGAAGCCATAGACAGCATAGGACAGATGGCAGGATGGTCAGACGCAGTACGCATCCTAGCAGCAAAATGCAAGGGTACTGCAAGCAAATTTTTAATGGACACAGCGGACGTGCGCAGGGAGACGAGTTATCGAAAGTTCAGGCAGGCAGTCATCCAAGGTTTCGATTCTCAGGAGCCAGTTATGTTTAAATTACAGAGATTCAGTACTTGCAAACAGCGACCGGCGGAGAAGGTAGCCGAGTATGCAGCAAGGTTGAGAGGCTTAGCGCACTCGTACTTAGAGAACATGGACACGGGTAATGTACAGGTTAGGGAGTTGGTTAATAAAACGAAATTGTCTCAATTTTTAAACGGGCTGAACTCTAGGCTTAAGAGGACGGTATTATCTTTTGCGCCCCAAATTTTTGAGGGCGCAAAAGATGATCGCCAAATGGCAGATCATGAAGTACAAGTTAACAGCCTAAAAGAGGAACAGGAAAAATTTTAAAAGGATCTCAGGGACGCGGAAGCAGCTGATAGAACACATGTCTCCAGAATAAGACAATTAGAAGCGGATAGGGAGCAGCATATGGCGAATAGAGAATCTTATGCGTCAGTTAGGGCCACGTGCTTTATTTGTAAGAGCCCGAATCACTTCAAGATTAATTGTCCACGAAGGGAATCATTTAGAAACCAGAATCGGGGAAATTTCCAACCACAACAAATTTCCGGAGATGATACGGTCAGTAGAAATCATCATTTATACCGAGGATCGAGACAGCAGTCCCCTAGCGGATACGCCGGGAGCCACAGGAAAGGTGAACGTGACGTCAGAGGCCGGGAGCGCCAGCCGCGCGGATAAATTTTCTCCCCTGGTGGCTCGTATAGGAACCACGGAGCGGACGAATTTTCGGGAACGCGAGGAGGCGGATTTCGAGATGATGCTAGACGGCAGGGCTTCCGTAGAGAAGAGCAGCGTGTTAGATACACCGAAAGCAACTCGTACGGAGCTAGGAATTCCGGGAATTTAAACTAGGTGGAGGTTACAGAAGTCCAGCTGTGACCTCGCAGATGTTAAGAATAAGGTCCCCATATTATTGCCAAATTGTTCAATCCAGGAATGCAAGTCTTTACCGTTCGTTGAGGTACTTATAAGTGATATACGGGCTCGATCCCTGGTCGATAGTGGCGCGGGTATTTCCTTAATTTCCCCAGAATTGTTCAGCAAAATTCGAAATTCAGTTCAGTGTAAGCCACGACATGCAGTGATCACTGTAAAAGGGATTACGGAAAACTTACTTCAGACGAACGGTTGTTTGGAGTTTCCAATTAGGATCGGTAAGGACAAAATAGTGCATCATTTTTACGTAACTCAGCGAAGTCTTCACCAGGATTATTCCTTAATTCTGGGATGGGATTTGCTCAAGTCTCAGGGCTTCACGTTTGATGATGAGGCAGGTATTTTGAAGAAGAAGCAAGTATCGAAAGCGAAAAGGAGGTTACGGCGGGAGCGGATAAAGCAGAAGAATTCAGTTAGTGTCAACAAAGTGGAATCAAGGAGCAGTCTTAGAGGGAGAGAAGGCAGGATCAATAGGGCATTACCACCGGGTGAAACTAAGATCTTGAGGATGCTGAGGAAGGAGATCATCCCCCCCAAATTCAGAAAAGGCTGTTATAATCCAGTGTACTCCTTTTTCACGAAATTTGAACAGTCAGGTCTTAGTGCAGCCTATAGAAAATTTTTCTCAAATATACATTACAGTGGGAAGGTCACTGAACGTCCTAGGAAAGTCAGGCTGGATGCCAGTTTTGGTGGCGAATTTCACGGACCAACCTTTCTACTTGAATAAGAGAACTAAAATTGCTTATGTAGAACCCGTAATAGACGTGAATGAAGTAAGAGTGAAAAGAGAGGAGACGTTACCCTCAATCTTAGTGAAGGATTTCAACCTAGAGGGAGTTAATCCAGCTTGGAGGAGACAGGTTGAGACGCTGATTATGGAATATAAGGATGTTTTTGCACGAGCAGCGAGTGAATTGGGAAACTGTAATCTGTTGTGTCATGAAATAAATTTGAACACAGATGCACCCATCGTCGGTAAGTTCTACCGGGTTCCCCACCATTTAAGAAAGGAGGCCGAAGAGCAACTTAAAGATTTGCTGAAGGCGGGTATCATCAAAGAAAGTGCTTCACCCTATAGAGCACCTATGCTTCTGGTCAAACGTAGAGACGGCGCTTATCGCCTCGTTATAGATTACAGGGATTTGAACCAGGCAGAAATTCCAGATCACTATCCCTTACCCAGGATAGAAGATCTTTTGGAGAAGGCTCAGGGAAATAGAGTTTTTGCGATATTGGATATGCGTCAGGGATTCCACCAGATGAGAATAGCCGATAAGGATAAGCATAAGACAGCTTTTTCTACACCATGGGGTACATTCCAGTACGAGAGGTTGAGTTTTGGGTATAAAACATCGCCAAATAGCTTCTAAAGGTTAAGTGACGCCTTGTTATTTGGTCTAGCGGACCACAACTTCCAGTGCTTCATCGATGATATTTTTATAACATCCCGAGATGAGCAGAGTCACATGATTAAGTTAGAGGCAGTATTTAGAAGGTTAAGGGAACACGATTTAAAACTTTCACCGAAGAAGTGTTCATTCATGCAAAGAGAGGTTAAATATTTGGGCCACATTGTGGACGGTGATGGAATTCGACCGGATCCCGCAAATTTGTGTAAAGTCAATGAGTTTAGTACTCCCAAGACACTCAAAAATTTAAGAGGATTTTTAGGCATGTGGACTATTACAGAAAATTCGTGCCAAATTTTTCCGATATTGTTGCCCCATTAACAGAGTTGACCAAAAGGGGAAAGTTTAAAAGGGACTCCCAGCGCGGAGCAAGCATTTAAACAGATCAAGGCATGTTTGTTAAGTAGCCCAGTGTTAGTTCACCCAGATTATGGGAAGGAGTTTTGTTTACATTGTGATGCAAGTGGGATAGGCATAGGAAGCGTGTTATCTCAGAAAGATAAGTTTGGTGCACTCCACCCGGTAGCATTAATGTCAAGAAAACTGAATCAGGCAGAAAAGGCGTATCCAACGATCGAGAAGGAGCTGTTATCTGTAGTGGTGGCGGCGAAATTTTGGAGGCACTATTTATTAGGAAAGGAATTTGTGGTTTTTAGCGATCATCGTCCTCTCACCTACCTCAGTAATTTGCGCGATTGTCACAGTAGACTTAATCGTTGGAGGATAGCGTTGAGCGAGTTCGCTTATAAGATACAGTACGAACGGGGAAAAAATAACGTCGTTGCAGACCATCTGAACAGACAAGATTGGCACGCAGAGGAGGAAGCTAGTGCATTAGATATGTACGGAGTGATGGCAGTAAACGATGCACAGGATCAAGCAGAAAGCGACAGAATTAAAGCTCTGCAGAGGGCGGATCCAAATCTTGCAACCCTCATAGAAACATTGGAAAGCAGGCGTCTTACGTCAGGAACAAGCAGGATGAAGGACAGTTTCTATTTGGATAAAAGAGGATTGCTGTATCGTTTCCAAGCACCGGGAAGCGGTAGCTCAAGAGAGGAGTTCTGGGAGCAGCTGGTTATTCCGGACTTTATGAAAGCAGAAGTTTTACATTTATGTCATAATATCCCTAGTGCGGCACATTACGCACTTCAGAAAACTCTGTCATGCGTCAGGCAACGTTATTTTTGGGTAAATATGTATGCCGACGTGGGCCATTACCTCTAGTCATGTAGAATTTGCAATAAGAAGTCAATACATAAGTTAAGGCACAAGGAAAAGCTGCAGACGGTAGCGACAGGTTCGTACCCATTTCAGAAAATTTCACTTGATATTTGTGGACCCTTTCCCACTTCAGCTAATGGTAACAAATACATTTTAGTAATGATCGACAGCTTTTCAAGATATGCAGTATTGGTAGCTTTGCCAGAGCAGCAGGCTAGCACGTTAACAGATGCCTATTTACGACACATTATAGGACCGTTTGGTTTAGTGGAGGAGAACCTCACAGACAACGGAAAAAATTTTACTTCAGATTTATTTACTGGTTTATTAACTAGGCTAGGGACTAGAAGATTAAATTCGAGCCCTTGGTTTCCTCAGGGTAATGGTATTAACGAAGCATCGCATAAGTGTTTTACACATCACTCAGTTGCTTGGTAAACAATCAGCAGGATGACTGGGATGAGGCGTTAGCCCCACTTATGTTAGGGTACAACAGTTCAATTCACAGTGCCACCAAGTACGCACCAAGTTATTTGGTTTTCGGGCGAGATATCACAGTCCCATCGGCTATTTTATTACCTCCAACCCGGCGGACATACTTTGATTATGACAACTACGTAGAGGCATTCACCTCCAGGATGCGACAGGCTTACGAGATCGTGCACGGTAACCTACAAGAAGCAGCAGCTCGCCAGGAAAAATACACGGACCAGTTTGCACGAGAAAAGAATTTGAAAGTAGAAGAACGAGTGTACTTGCACACCCCATATGTAGCCAAGGGAAAGTCAGATAAGCTGACAAGAAAAAATAAGGGCGACTGGATCATATTGAGTTTTCCTTCCGCAGTCAACGTGAGAATCAAATCACTGGAGAGAGAAGGAAGAGAGATGGTGGTACACAGGAATCGCATTTTCTCTCAAGTTTCAAGGCATCCTGATCTGATAATGGAGGAACAAGTCGTGACGGATAGAGAAAGTGCGGAACACAACAGATTAGGGGAAAGGGACGCAGTGAGTGACTCAGACAGTGAAGAGGAATTTTTCCCGTGTTTTGATAATATTCCAGCAGTACGGGATAGGGTATTCCAAGAGCGGCCCCAGGTCCGAAAAGGCCGAGTACAGCAGCCGGAGAGAGCGCCGCGGACTCCCGCTACGAGAGCCCGTGCGAGAGAGGCGGAAATCGACGAAGTAACTGAAGAGGCCTATACAGAGGAAGAAATACAAGAGGAAATTATTGCTCGGGAAACGGCCCGTAAAACAGTGGAAAGAGACCCCTATCAATTAAGATCACAAGGACCAGTAACTCAAATTAGTGCGGGTGCTTCCACAGCCACGGGGGAGATTTCAATCAACCACCCGACGGAATAAATTCAAATGCAGGAGCGACCCCAAGAAACCAGCGGGTAGAAGCAGCGAACGATTCGGTACAAGCATCAGGAAGCATAGAAACTCCAAATTTTGTGGAAGGATTACTACAGAGTTTGCAACAACCTTCGAATCCAGAAGGAAATTCATGGTTGGACCTAGCGGAGAAATTTCTGTCATATAAGTTGCAGCAAAGTTTGACTAGCGGATTAAACGGAAATGCACAGGATAATAATTTGGCGGCCGAAAGAAAAATGCCAAGGACGACCCGAAGCGAGACGCTAGTCTAGAGGGTGAGCAGCGCAGGTGCTCGGAATAATTTTTTCTAATTTTCTTCACCAAGGGTAGCAGGAAGGTAGTAGGTAATACTATGGTTGAGTAGGTAAATACAACAGCGGCGAGCGTAGGAAGGTGATAGAAATTATGTCTATTTAGCAGCAGTCTGTTATTAGTAAATACTCGAACAGAAGAAATTGATAAGAACGAAGGGTTGTATAAGGTACATTTCAGTACAAGAAAGGAAGGAATTATTTACGGGAAGTATGCGGAGATATGGGCATACGAGAAACACTTGCAAGTGAAGAGAACGTATCATCGTTGCAAAAAAAAGAAAAAAAAGAGAGAGAAAAAAAATTGTATTGAGATTTCAATGCGGGAACAAATCAGTAGCCTAACGAAAAATGCCGGGGAGAAACAATGCGTGAATGGTACATACCCATTTGTTTTTTTTTTTTTTGTTTTTTTTTTTGCTAAGTAATTAGGGTAATCCAGGAGTTCACAAGTTTTCTAAATAGAAAGGATGAAGGTGTAACAGCCTAAAAGAACAACATTCGAGGCCCAAAATAGGCTAAAGAATTCGAAAGCTCAAAATTATTCCAAAGCGACGAGCGCAGGTCTTTCAGGCACCGAAATTAGGGAAGCAACTGACAAATTTCGAGTGCAGAGACGCCCAGGGGCATAGAATACGGGTTTGAACGATTGTCAAGCAAGGAGTATCATGAGACGAGAATGCAGGGGAAGAATTCCTAGATTCCAAAATACCATACAAGGAGCCGAAATGAAAGAATATACTAGCAAAAGCATAGTCAGCTATGTTAGAACACGAGACGCGCAAACCAGTGGGATTAAAACTTCATGAATGGGTAAACAATAGCGTGAGAGGGGAGACGCTGGCTAAAACCAGTGTAACCAGGTTACAGTCGTACGAAAACATACTTTGGAAAGGGAAATAGAACCCTAGACTAGGGATTGGCGACATGAAAATTTACTCAGCGAATGTCGAAAAAGTCTAAAGGAATATCCCAAAAGGACAGAGTGCATTCATGACATTTAATAAAGAATAACATGTACATTATTACTTTTTTTGCTTCATGAAAAAGATAAATTCTTCTAGTTTTGTGTTATATGTCTTTTAAAAGTATTTTTGAATAAGTTGTGTAAAAGTTGATATTTTTCTTGGTATAGTAAAGTGATTTTGATTGCGCATACAGCGGAAAACCGCAGATTTCGGAGAAAATGTGCCAGTCCAAATTATTTTAAACTTAATTAATATTTCTTCTCATAAGTTTGAGAAGAGGTGATTGTCAGGTGAATTATGATTATGCTTTTATTGCCATGCTTTGCCACTATGTGATGATTTAAAGGTCAAGGAGGAAGGGTTAATATAACCTCACACGGAAGAAACTACGGAAATTACATCGGAATTGCTTTAAACTCTCAGCAAAGACAATGGTTTTTTGAAAGTGATCGAATTGTGCAAAGGAAAACTTTTTTCTTGACAGCTTCAATTCCGCTGTGTCTTAAGTCCACGAAACAGCGAACTTTGCAGTACTTGAGAGAAGCGGAGACTGAAGAGTAGACATTTCATGCAGGCTGAATCAACAACTAGCGGAACGCTAGAAATAAACGCTTTAGAATTTCTGCTAGTAGCGGAATTCCGTTGTGTCTTAAGTCCACGAAACAGCGAACTTTGCAGTACTTGCGAGAAGCAGAGACTGAAAAGTGGACATTTCATACAGGCTGAATCTACAACTAGCGGAACGCTAGAAATGAACGCTATAGAATTTCTGCTAGTAGCGGAACTGTAATAAATAATAACAGTGATCCATCAAGAGATCCAAATTTTATTTGTCTACAATTTTCAGGATGTAACGACAATATTGACTCAGTACTAAACCATAAACCCAGGACTTAGATTTTGGTGCAAGGAAATTGTTACACCCAAAGGAAAAAGTATTTTGCATATGTATATATGTATTTCCTTTAATGTTACTTGGAAACTTCACCCTAGCATGGGTGTAGCTCTTCATCAAGGATTGTAATGATGTTTAGTGAAATTACTTTGTGAATTTAGAATTCAGTGAAGAACCATATCATTAGTATTTTAGTATTTGAATTTTTTTTTTTTTTTTTTTTTGGAGGTTTAACGACCACCGTGAGCAACTCAATGGGCTATAAGCAGTCGCCCGTCCCTAATTTAGGGTCACTGGTTCCAGGGAAGGGAGAGAGCCAGTGCCGTAAGACAAACACAACATCCATGCCTCACCGGGATTCGAACCCGGACCCCTTCGGTCGAATGATCAGAGGCCAACGCCTTAGACCACTGCGCCACCGGGGCGGCATTTGAATTTTAGTAACCGATATTTGTACAATTGTGTTGAATTTTGTGCAGTGTGTTTATAATGTGTATCTGTTTGGAGAAAGCGTGCCGATATGGGAAGCAGACGTTAGAGAGGTCTAAGTTCAATTCTTCTCCCATGGGGGTGGATAGGTAATGTTGGCGAGCCAATTGCTTTTGGCAGCCACATTTTTAATTAATAGTTTAAATTTACCCACATTACCAGCAGCATTGAAATTCAAGTTAAATTCTAAGGGAAGAATATTTCAATTAAATGAGTTATTAAATCGGCACGGAATAATTCAATTTCAGATTTCCTTTTTCCCATAAGGAACGTGGGGGACGAGAGGATTCTTCCACCACCGTGCTCAGCGGACAAGGAGGTCGTTGAAGGACGGACCAATCGTACAACTACACTCCCCAGTCAACTGCGGAAGCAACGCCCGCAAGGAGTGATGGCCAGGGAAGGGTCAAATGACCTTTACCCCTTCTAAACCCCCAACCTGCAGAGAACTCAAGAGCAGTACGACGTTGTGCTTTCAGGTAGTCAAGGGTCGCCGCAAAGAGCAATTAAGCCCACCGCATTGTGACCCTACCTTAAAGTAGCAATCAACCGAGTGTTGATGACTGCCACACCCTCGATAACGTACAAAGGCAGAACTGAGTAGAACTGCGGAACTAGGGCCAGTTGACAGGAAGTAAACAAGCAAAATTTATTACCCTCACTGGCAGCTTCACCGATTCTCACGGTACGCGCCTTTTAGTGATTCACCGGTACCTTTGAGTATAGAAAAAACAGGGGGGCTTCTAAATTGGCGAATGGGCAAGTTTCCTTTATTCAGCCGTAGCCAGTCAGCGATACAATTTTCAGTTTTATATAGGAAAAGGGGCGGGTTTTGAAAGTGTCGAAGTTTTGGTCGGAAGTAACCCAGAGTTTAACACAGGCATTCACTAAGAATTTTTCCGAGAGATAAGTCTCTCTCTTCCTCACCGGAGCCGAGGAAGCGGTACGTTGAGGCCAAGATGCAAAGTCTTCGGCCCTCGTAGAGTAGTACCTCAGCTCGGAGGAGCCCGCTACGGATGGAAAGAACTTAGAAGTAAATTCTACGGAGGCCGTGCCGAAGCCAGAAGGGGACAGCACAGACCCCATCCCGCGAAGTGCAAGCGACAGAGGAACTCACCACAGCAGCCCCTTTGGAGTCCCGATTGGCGGGTAGGCAGAAGCGCAATCAACTTGGCAAGAAAAAACATTACTTCCGGCAACACAATTTTTAATTTTAAAATATTTAATTAATGCGATTTTGTTCAAATAAATAGGAAATCTACTGTGAAACTGATTTTTCGATTTGCAACAGCGACCTAAAAAGAATTTAAAGGATATGACATGAATTCTTTTACATGAAATTTCTCATTAGGTGGTACTAAAAACTAAAATTAAATTTCGAAAATTACTTTATTTTAGGACTTTTGAAAAGTGCTTTGCTATTTTAAATGAAAACAGCAGCGATTTGAACTATTAGTGAGAACAGATAGTCAGATATGTGTGAGGAATGAAAAGTAGATAAAACACACAAAGACGAATTTCTTTAATTTAACATGAGAAAATAGTAGGTCGATCAGCATGCTTTGTACGAAGACAGTTGAAGAAAAATTTCCCTCTTTTCTTCACCCCAGTTTTTTCCATTAAAATATTTAACATTTCTAATCTATTTATTTCCCTTTTTCCGAGAGTTTATTCTGCGTCTGCAGCCCCTTTTTTCTTAACAGATCTATGCCATTAAAAGATGAGTACTCGGATTATATTATATATATATATATATATACAAATGTAACATGATCACTGCAAAACCGCGCCTAGCTGCAGGTTTGAAACGTTAGCAGTATAGCAATAGAGTCAACCCCAAGAAATTTACATTCCCAATACAATGCTATCGAAACAAAACTCTAAAAATCCTAAAAAGAGAATATCTTATTCTCTTTTAAGGATTTTTAGAGTTTTATTTCGATAATATTGTATTGGGAATGTAAATTACTTGTGGTTAACTCTATTGCTGTATATCATCATCATTCTCAATCATTATCAATCCACTGCTGGACGAAGGTCTCCCCTAGTTTCTTCCACAACGGCCTGTCTTGTGCCAGTCTTCTCCATGTTACTCCCGCATACTTTCGAATTTCATCCACCATCTCACATGCGGTCTTCTTCTGAGTCTTTTCCTGGAATCCAATCTAAACTTTCGGCTGTCTATCGAAGGTCTGTCCTTCTGGCAATATGTCCAGTCCATTGCCATTTCAGGGATTTTACTCTGATCATGATGTCTTCCACTCTTGTCATTTTTCCGATCCACGAGTTTCTCTTCTTATCTTCCTGGTTAAACCAAGCATGCATCTCTCCATGCCATTTGAGTTGTCTATACATGTATATATAATTTCACAACAACCTTGTTCGAAGAAACGCAGCAATTTTAATATCTCGTAAGTGTGAACTTGAAATCAAATATTATCAAGAAGCAGTAACGCACTGAACCTAAAACGCTTACAAAATTCCTAGGTCTTGGACTTTTTAACAAAATTTAACTTTTACCGAGGAATTTTAAGGTGAGGTGAGTTCAAATATACATTCTAAAATTGGTATAGGAGTAACAGTACATCAACCCTTAGATGCTTGCATCAACAAAAAGTCCTAAGGCCTTTTTATGACGCTTTCCGTTAAATGCTTGATATTTAATTTATGCATACGGATGATAATTACCAATAAAAAAATTATGCTTCATATGAAACTCGTGCAAAGCACCTATGCTTTTTCAGCAAAATTTTTGTTACAATCATAATATTTGGTATGTTTAAATAAATAAGGAAAAGTGATAAGTAGCTATCAATATATCAATGATCGAATGTTTAAAGCAATGTATCAGTCATCAGGTGTTTGTATCTTCCAAACTATTCAATGCCACATTGCAAATGTTCTTCAGTAATTGAACTGGGAAAACAAAGAAATAAAGGTTAACGGAAATTATTTAATTCACCTTCGTTTTTCTGTAGACTTAGTAATTTTTGGAACTGGCCCTTCAGAACTGCAGAGTATGTTCCAAGAACTTGCTGAGAAGAATGAAGAAGTGGAATTAAAAAAGAACTTGCAGAAGAAAAAAACTGAGGTACAATGCGAATTTTGAAGATATAAATCCGTTCTTTGGCGTAAATATGACATGGATGGTCACTCGGATAATATCCGAAAACCCGCGTCCCCCGGAGGGAGACGCAGTTTCGATTCCCGCTGCAGGACGACGAAATTTGCAAGTTTTCGGATATTTTCTGATTTACCATCCATGCCATATTTACACCAAAAAACGGTTTCATGTCTTCCAAATTTGTATTCTAAATATGTTGTTATTCAGTATTACATTCATGATGTACAATGCTTTTACAAGAAATGCAGATTTATTGATTGATAGGGAGAAGCTGGATATCTACATTCACCAATACCTACAATTCACCTTGGACAGTAGATATCAAGCGAAGGTCACATTGATGAAAAAATTAATCTGCGTATAAAACTTGATTGGAGTGCTTTTGGAGGAAACAGTGCATTTTTTGAGAGCAATATACTATTATGTCTTAAAAGAAAAGTGTTTACTTAATACATCCTTCCAGTGTTTGCATATGGAGAGGCGACATGGACCTTAACGAAAAAAGGCATACAAAAAATATAGCAACTGAAAAGAAGCTTGATGTAACCAGGAAAGAAGAGAAGTGGATCTCATGAATAAGGAAAATGACATGCGTGGAAGGCGGCATGATCAGCGTAAAATCCAAGAAATGGCAATGGGCTGGATATATTGCCAGAGGAACGGGCCATCGATGCACAACCGAAATGTTAGACTGGATTCCACGGTACAGGAAAAGACCCAGAAGGAGACCTCATGGGAGATGGATAGATGAAATTTGAAAGCATGCGGGGGGGATATGGAGGAGACTGTCTCGAGCCAGATCGTTGTGGAAGAAACTTAGAGAGACCTTCATCCAGCAGTGGATTGATAACGGTCGACAATAATGACATGGGTGTAGGAGAATTGTCCACCGGAGAACTGGCCACCCGAAGAGCTGACCAACGCAGAACTGGTCATCCAGAGAACTGGACACAAATATATTCAGGGGCCGTATAAATCGTCCATTTGACTGTTCCGAGTAAACATTCCGAGTTATGATTCATAACGACTCTCATATATTTGTGTTCCTTTTAATTGAGATATTTAGTGCATTATAGTGTTGTGGGATTCTTCCTTAGTTCTTTTTCCTGTGTTATTACAATGCGGTTTGTCCCAAAAGTGTAAAGTACAAAGAAAAAGAAGAACGACAAATCTGATATTTCTTTCTTTGATTTAAGGTTTAACTACCACCGTGAGCAACTCGATGGGCTATAAGCAGTCGCCCTTCCCTAATTTAAGGCCACTGGTTTCAGGGCGGGGAGAGAGCCACCGCCGTAAGACAAACACAACGTCCATGGCTCAGCGGAATTCGAACTCGGGCCCTTTACAGACGAATGATCAGGAGCCATCTCGTAGCCCACTGTGCCACTGGGGCGGCTTCGTAGGGAAGAAAGTAAATGTTCTACCTCTATGCTTGGTACGTGTTCAAGCATTCGAAAAATTGGCTCAAAAACATTGATAGCTACTGGGCTGATTTTACAATGATTATGCACAATTGTATCCCTTTCTCGCTTCATCTACCCAGATGGGGAATACAGAAAGACATGGGCCATTTTGAAGTCCACTTACTATTATCCACTTAAGTGAAATATCAGATATCAGCGTTTATCTGGTAGTCACTTCCTACATAAATATAGAACTTACAGTAGCATTATAATAGTAACTCGTTATCATATTATCTGGAAAAAAATTCAAAAACTTGCAATTTCCAATTTGAAATCACAATAATATAATAATGAATTTCGAAAAAATCAGAAATCATGATACCGAAGTTTTGCTTTTTTGTGGTTTGAAAAAATGCGGTAACGTTTTAGCTATCACATGCTTGTTGAACACTGCTCTATTGGAATATTAAATATGTTTCAGTATACAGACTCTGCGGTGGCAAAGCGGTCAGCGCTCTTACCTCCGTACCTGCTGCGTTCGAGTTCAACTGCGTCGAAGTTCGTGTGCCTCGATAAGCTGATGACTTTGTTGCAAAAACCATTAACTATAAAATTAAACTTAGTACTGGTATCATATGCATATACCTAGGTATATTTAGTCCTTAGTAATTAGTACAGCATAAAAAGCACCCTGTGGGGTAGCACACAAATCAACTACCATAACGAATCTCCGAAATATTGAAAGTAGTGCAACTGCTTCCGCACACAGATCATTTATTCTCGACAATTTCGGAATTGTTAAAAAATTTTCGGTGCAAAATAGTTCGGTTTAACACTTAATTCCTCTTATTTCAGAAAGTTTACTTCGACTCCCCACAAATTACAGCGAAAAAAAAATCTCTGTATTCGCCTCCACTAGACTTTTTCGTACATTAGCAGAGCGGAAAACCCATTACGTATTTTAGCAACCGGAAGAACTTTCAAATGCTATAAATTGATATTTCAATGTATTTTATTCTGCCATTGTTTCAAATTGTGTCCCACTACACCTCTCCTGCGGTGTAGTGGGACACTACACAGCTGAGCAAATGGAAAGTGCAGGTCAACATTCTAAGGAATATAACACCTACTCTCCTATCTATCCTCTTCCAAACCAATATCTAATCAGTCCGTTGCTTTTTGATAAAATATAACTGTTGTTTCATGGTAACAGTTGTACATTTTGAATTATTAATAATGGAAAACTGTTTTGGGACTGTACTCTGATTTCTACGAAATCCTGATCAACTCATCGTCTCGGTATCTATAATAGTTTGACTTATGGCGATCATACCACCTCCCCGCACACACGTGCATTCACGTACAGAAGGATAGATAGACACAATCGCAAAAATTGTCAAATTGCATTTGGAGGACCATAAAACTTGTATTCCCGATGAAATATCCAAGTGCAATTTTTTCGCCTTTACTGTGCTTTACTATATTAAAGTATTTATGAAAGATAGAAATGCATTTATGAGAAGGAGAAATTTATGAAACGGCCTAGGGGGGCCGTGAAATTCAGACTTTGCCAAAATATCTTAATACACATTTATGTCTGAAACACAATTCGCTAAAACGACGGAAGAAATCCGTTTTGACCAAACAGTCCGCTGTTCAAATTTGTTAAAGTTTTATGATTATTTTGTGCAGGATCAGGAAGAAGGGCGCTTCGACTAATAACGCGGATAGTACGAAATTATGATCTTGTGTTATCCACATTTTATCCTGTCGATGGAATGTGCGTCCTGAAAATCAAATGTTGCTGTGTCCGTAACCGATAAAATTTACTATGGAGGAAAACAAGCTTCATTCAGTATTTTTTTTTCTGAAAGTTTTTTTGTGTCAATTGAAAGCTTTTGTGTGTATTTGCCATTTTCAGTTATGCCAGTGTATCAGTTGAAAACTTAAGAAATTTATAATAATAGAGATGAAACTTAACAGTAGGTCCCACTACCAAACTCTGTATCCTAAAATTTAAACTTTAATGGCTGGTGGTCGGAGCAGATTTTTGCGATGCACTGGGATCTCCGCCGTTAAATTAGCACTATACCTGAGGTGGTTTAGGATTGAATCTTGTTTATTTTCTCACTAGCGACTTTCAGCTCTACGACTACGGTGCAGACGACACATCTTTCTGTTTACAAACCATGTGTATTACTGATTTAATTTCCCAAGAGAAGGCACCCTTCACGTCTATCTCAGGTATGACGAACTATAAAGTACCGACAATAAAGGGTCGGGATATCTGCTAGGTACACGTTCGTGAAGAACAAGAAGCCGGAAAATTAGGGCTTGCAAATCAATTTAACCTCATACGTCGGTTACCGTTTGCGAATATAAGTAGAACTAATAGTTTCACTGCTTTGTCTGGCTGGGGAGAGGGGAGGCGCACCCACCAACAAGCTAAAATTCTTTCCACAGGATTTTGCGCGAACGAGTTCTGTTCTCAATATTTTACTGCACGGCCGGCTGAAACACTTTGTGTCTTTTCAGGGTTACGAGTAAACGATCACATTTGCATTACAAAGCATTTTAGTTTTCGAACTTCAGCGGAGAATCAGTGGAAAAAGCTGAAATGAACAAAAATTGCCAACTTCACAAATTAATAGCTTTTTAAGTCCTGTTAAGAGGAAAATAATTATAATTTTTAGATATGACAGAAATAGTCTGTTTCAAACCTCCTGTTAAAAGATTCGAAATACTTTCACCTCTCTAGCAGAAAATTCGCGAGACATGCAACTTTGAACACAACGGTATGGCAATGCCAGCTTCATTTTGGGATGGTATACTGGACACAGAAAAAATATCACACAATGTAGGCATTGTAAAATGCTTGGGAAATTTAAAATGAATGAAGAGTATATACTGGTATCGTTATTTCAGAATGCAAAGTCGAATGAAGCTATATCATAAAAATCGCTAAGTGCTGTTCACCTGTCTCCAACCCCCCCCTCTGCGGGGGAAGAAAAAAGGAAATCATGAGGAAAAGGCACTCGATTTTTAAAACTTCTGTACAAGTATTCGGAAAGTAGAAAAATATTTTCAGGCGTTTTGAAGACCGAAAAAAGAATATATATATACACCATATCTTTTCTGTTTATCCAGCACAAGTTTCCTATTGAATATGGCTAAATCTATTGATATAGACTTCCCCACAATTGAGAGGAAGGCAGCTGTTATGATTAAATGAAATATTTCAAGTAATGCAGATGTTTTTGTTGACAATTTATTTTTATATCACATGTATTTACAAATATTTTTCATCAGATATAATTTTGTATCGTTTTATGACATAAAAACATTCTTATAATTATTTTTTATTAAATAATTACTTTTTATCATATGCGTCTTAAATTATTTTTCATTAAAAAGTGAAAATGAGCACTGCGTCCTGTGTCATTCGCATTGTGGTTCACGATGAGATCATCATAGTGCAAAGCTATTATAATTGAATGCCGTGATGTAAAATAGGAGGGAAACTTTGGATCTACAGTTTTCATGAGCAATTGCAACAAATAAGGATTATTAGTCAGGGTACAATGCTGGCGGGCGGAAGCTCAGAGTTTCGACCATGCACTGCACATTCACGACATCCAGCAAATCCCGTTCCCATGTGATCAAATGTTCACACAATAACGCGCACAGAATTTCTTGAATAGGGTGGTCCAACAAACAAAGTGCGGCATGTTATATTCATATTTATTGCATTGTCTAACTAGCTTTCAGAACGAATGAAATCAATTTAAAACTAAATAACCTATGTTTTTATAACAAAGGATATGACATGCTTCTGAGAAAAAATACATTCACCTATCGCTTCAGGGAGTCACAAAAATGAGGCGTATTTTTACCGAAATTTCGATTCAATTATCTTTTATTAAACTGAAAAAAAATCCACTATTGCTATTCCAACTGAAAATTCGTGCTACAGGAAATTATGATCATCAATGCTCCATACGCCCCCGAGAAGTAGTCGAATGTGCTACAAGTAAAGATTTCACCTGCGGCTTTGTTTAATCAGATTGTGCGTATGTGTGAGAGGGAAAGAGATAGTAACTTGTTTATTATGTTGCTAAAAATCAGACACATATAACATCGATGAAAAATGAAAAAGCTAAGTAAAAACAAGATTTCATTCACCTCAACTTTCACGAATTAATTTTGAATTATATTAAGTTATGTGTCTACAGCTTTCCGACGAATTATATTGTAAAACAATTAATAATCTTTGCTTTTACAATAAAGGATATGACATGCATTCTGAGAGAAAAGTCCTTCAGCGATAGCTTAAAAAATGAAGCAATTCACCGGTTCCCTAAAATATTAAAAGGCATTCACAGATTTCTTTTCATTGAGTCATGAAAATGGGGAGCATTTTTTTTTCCAAATTTCTATTCTATTATGAATTTTTTCTATTTGTACTAAATTTGAAAAAAAATATTTCCGTTATTGTTCATTAAACTGTAAATTTCTGCTACAGAAAATTGAACGCTTCACTATAGATCCATGAGCTCGGAGAATGGGCTGCTGAGAAAGACTGCGCTTGAAGCTTTGCTTAAAATCAAGCCCCGAGGCCTTAATTTTTCTGGATAAAAAGCATAGGTAGTAATAGAGAATTCTGGGTACCGCAAACACTTCTGGATCTAACTAGAGCCACCCACACGAAAGTTTGCAATTGCCATCTAGCTAGTATTAAATGCAATAACTAGGGAGAATAAGATCATTCTGTGACCGATATCACGTATTAAACAGCTCGTTTCTGTCTTCTACACGAATACAGAAGGAACGGCATTCCCAATTCAAATAAATCTTAAAATGATTAAAATGTGTTCTGAAAGATTTTACTTTTTTCGACTTCGCCGTTGCTGCAATAAAGTATTTTGAAGATGTCATTGTTTCCTTCATCTGAGCAACGAAGGACAAGATTTTTATTGGCGGAGGACTGCCCCTAACGGACTTTCCCCGTTTGTCCACTGAATGACTCAGCAACTGGTCTGTGATCTTCAGGCAGAAGGGTGTGGTGGGGTCTCTTCTCGCCTCAGGTCATAGAACAGAAATAAAGGACTTGATGAGAGGGGTAATCTCCTGTGACAGGTTTGTGTTGCACCCTGCTGAGTGAGAAGGGGTCAGCAATTGGTTAGCTAGGAAAGCGGAATGCCCGCCGAAATGGGAACATTTCAGGTTCAAGGAGAGGGGAGAATTTGGAACAATAATCCCTGCAGCTGCCGTGGATTTTTAGCAAAAATATTTTCACGTACACCGGCCGCTTATAGGGTTAAAGACGAGATCCCCATGGAATGGAGCTGCAATTCCAGCAGCCCCTACTATGAGTTTAAAATATCTCAGAATCTATTGCGGTTCAAACGAGAAAGTGGAGTTCACAGAGTTTCCATACATGGAATTAAAGAATGGCGCTTTTGGAAATTTAAATATTCATATCGAATGGCTGTTAGTTATGCAGCCCACCACTTACAATGGTTTGCACATACTGTGTTTCAACAAGTTAGGAAATTCATACAATGATTATGATACGCTTTCCAATATACCAGAAATCATTACTCAAGTTATGAGGATAATGTCTGTTTAATATATCTCGCTCCTTTGCCCTGACCTTATACCCCATTTCGATGATATTAAACAACATTGGTTCAGTATACCTCCGGAACAACATACTAAAGATTTGCCGCAATCGAAGTAATTTTTATCAAGTTATGAGGATTCTTGACTTAAAATTATGATACGCTTTGCAACCTACCAGAAGTCATTACATCGGATTTCATATGTAAACGACGCCGTATATTAGTGGGAAAGAAATCAGAAGTCATTACTTGAGTAATGATTTCTGTGGAATAAATCTCGCTCCTGTGCCCAGAACTTTAACCCTATTTTGATGATATTAAATAGAACCGGTTCAGTACATCTTCGGGACAATATGATTAACTTTTATCGCAATCGAAGCATTTTTACGTAAGTTATGGCGCATAAGATCGATGGAATGGATCCCCTCCTGTGTCCTGGTCTTTGACCCTGTTTCTTCCATTTTCAATATGGTTCCTTCCCAGGTTGTTCCCTACCACATACTAAAATTTCATTGAAATCAAACCATTTTTACGCAAGTTATCGTGAGGAAGGACAGACAGACAAAGCTGGAGCACATACACTTCTTCAATCTACGGTTGGAAAGCGTAAAAAATTATCCCGCATCCAACGAAGAAAACGAACTTCATTGCAGTTTATGCATGGCATTCCTTAAGAAAAGTACTTATATTAACTTCTTATTTCAGTGCACAGTTTCACAGTTGCTATACCGTTTCTAAGAAAAACCACGGATTTGTACTGACAAATATGAAAATGGAATCTCCGTCATTTTCACTTTTTATTTCTTCAACAATTATATGTCTGGACAACACCTACAACTGGAAAATCCCGCTTCCAATAGAACCCATATTGCTACTGCTGCCTTTTTGTTACAAATCTCGAAAGGATAAACCTTAAAACAAAAACAAATAGGCTTATTATTGGAATTCCTTCACAGCTCACGTTTTTAGTTGTACTCCCAGGTTCTGACGTTGGCAAGTGGAGGAGAAAACACTTCCCTTTTCTCCCTAAATATTTATCATGGATATTTATTTTTGGATTATTATTTGCAATTATTTTTTATTACAATTTTTATTTTATTTCATTTCTTGTCTTATTGTTGATATTTCTTCCACGTTTACGCACACATGCAAATATAAGTGCATCATATTCCGCAACCGTTATGAATTCACTGGTAGATGAAGTTCCCTCAAGTGTTTTCCTCAACTTTTTTCTCTTTTCATGTCAGTCCAGCATGCTTTGGAATTTCCTCCACCCATCTCCCACATGGTCTTCTGGATCATTTCCTGCACCTTAGTATCCAGTCAAGTAAACGCATGTTCATAAGAAAACAGAACACCTGAAAGGAAAATTACTTTGATTTTTACAGGATATGTTTATTAGGCAATACTGAACAAATGTTTAGCATCTTGGTGTCATACGCATGTTGTGCGTTGACGTAACTAATGATCTCTATGGCCACCTCTAGCTTGTATCATTTGCTGTATGCATTGAGACACCGAATCAAATAATGTGTGAACGGTGTTTGACCATGGGTCAGACACTCCTTTCCTAAATCCGCAGGTGGGCTAGTAATCAACGTACGTGACTGCCACGGAGAAGACCTCGGGTGCGATCCGAGGCAGGTGCGAACGTTTTAACCACTAAATATCCGCAGTGAGTCGGATGGGCACGTTAAGCCGTCGGGCCCCGGGTACTGGCCCCCGATAATAAATAAGGACGTCTTTCTGCCCCTTTCTACCTCGCTTCCGCGTCACTTTCGTATAGGGCACCCTAGCCAAAATCTGCTAGCTTCCTATTTCTAAGGGTTGTTTAAGACCTGGGATCAGACACTCCCTTCCAAAAATCCTCTACATATGATCTGATCTGATTAAGGCTGCATTGACCCGCATCAAAAGAGTCGCTGGGCTGCACTGGTGGAGTAGCGGTCTAAGCAAGTGGTCCAGGTTCGAATCCCGGTGAGGCATGGATGTTGTGTTTGTCTTGCGACACTGGCTCCCTCCTTTCGCTGGAGCCGGTGGCACTAAATTCTGGAAGTGCGACTGCTTATAGCCCATTGAGGTAATCAAGGTTGTCGTTAAACCTCCAATAAAAAAAGAGTTGCTGGCGGACGGTTGTACCTCAGCACCTGCTATTTGAGCATATCTTAGAAATTTTGTATAAATTACAAATCCAGCGAGAGATCTAGACTGCATCGAAAGAAGTGAAACGTTGTTAGCCGTGGAGGAGCCAAATGTAACAGCTGGAACTTGCGATGCTGTGATAATTGAAAGCATAGTTTTGCATCAGAAAAACAATGCACGTTAAATTAATTATCATACAACTAGTTCCGCTTAGGGCTGTCCGGCTTTAAAAGAATTCGTTTTAGGTGTGTTCAGCAACGCAATCCTAGAAGACATTTGAAATGATACGGGGTCAGTGCCCCCAGAAAAGGAACACAGCGAGAGCCATTTTGAAACCATTAGAATTATGTTCACGGGTATGGCTACTTGGAGGAATAAAAAAAGTTACCCAATTTAAACTTGAGTTGCGCCGAAGGTTAAAAAAATAAATCAAAATTTCTTCACGTAATGGGGAAAACTGTGCTTCGCATATGAGCTTGAACAGAGCTTTATTAAAAATCCCAATAGAGAGCGAAGCGATAAGTTTGCTGGCAATCTTTAAAATGGCGCTTACGATAGATGCTTTACTGTCTTAGTTTTGAAGCAGTACTTACGGTCATTGTCAGTCAACGAAACTAATGCTATACTAAATTTATCTCGTGGAAACAATCGCTGCTGACTTTAAATAATAATTTCCCCATCAAACACTGACTCTTGGATATTAGTTCAATTTTTTTCGTTTTACCGTTTTTTCGACATGTATTAATTTCTGCTGTGACGCGTTCTTATTGAGAAGATATATTTTCAATAGGAATTCGGAATTCATATTTTACATACAACATTCTCTAACAATTAAACGAAGTGATTGTGTTATTAAATGTGAGCCTTTACTGAAAAACGATGGGATCAGTTCCAGTAATATATTCATGAAGGGTTATTACTTCTAAGACGGCGTTCGTGAAGTACCTTCTTTGTTTTGGACAAATGTCTTCCTGACAAATTGCAAAAGGCGAGAGCTCTGAAACTGATCAGGTCAGATCTTATGTAAAGGATTTTAGGAAGGGAGTGTCTGACCCCAGGTCTTAAACAACCCATAGAAATAGGAAGCTAGGAGATTTGGGCTAGAGTACCCGATAGGAAAGTGACACGGACGCTCTTATTAATCCCCGGGGGTGGGGAGGCAGTACACCGACGGCTTAACGTGCCCGCGAGCTCTGAAACACTGACATTTGCTCCTTAAGTAGCTTCTGTTTTGAACAATTTTCCTCAATTTCCACTTATGGCTGACCCTCCTTTTTATCTTAAGCTGCTTAAAATTTAAAAAGGGGTGTGCGCGGTGACTACCTCCTGAAAATCCTGCTCATTTCCTGTATACAGGGCACTTTAAGTTCGTAAACTTAATATCTGGTGGCAACGTGTTGAATGAGTTGCCACAGCAGTTTATTTGCCCTGAACTATTCCAATCTACCAAGTGGATACCGGACGTTTGTGCCTCTCAGTCGTTTAAGACGGACCGGAGCGAAGTGCTAGGAAATTTTCTCAACACATTTTGGAGGAAACATCAAGGTATTAATTACTTTTTATTGTCGCACCAATAATGAATAATTTGTTCATATATATATGTAGATATGTTGCGATTACAAACTTATATATATTTACGTCGAATCCTTTATTGCTCCGAATTTTTCTTTGTGACATCGATGGTTTACGTATGAGCGCCATTTTGAATAATGTGAAGAACTGAGATTACAAAACGTTGGATAGGCAACTGAGAAATGAATAACGAAGTTATATCGTTATTTTTTTATTCAAGCTCTTATAATACTTCATTTTTACGTAGAGTTTTTAATTCCATTCATTGTCGATGATTTTTTTAAACGTTAGAATCGTTATCTGAAAGACAATTTCTGATAGCAGGGGTTTTGTGTAGGGCAAGGAAATTACCTCTTCAACAGAATTATTTGCAGTGAAGCTTTTTTCACGTAGTTATAAAATATCACGCTCTTGCAAGAAATTCTCTGAGTAATTTAATACGATGGATTGCAATCATTCGTGCGGGCCTGTTAAAGACACCCGGATCCAAAAAAATGGCGACGATGTGAAATATATACATATACGGTGAAACCTAGGTTACATATGTTGTTTTTTCGTTTTTATACATAATTCTACAGTAGTTCCGATATTTTATTTCTGTAGCTATTTTACTTCGGTTATATGTAGCTCATTTATTCGCTTTATGTGAAATTTTGGTTATCAAAAATACACGTTTCTTTGATTCTTGTACACTTAACCTGGAATGCAATGACAGCCCTGCAATTTAACGTAATGCCTAAAAGACTATGGCTTAGCGTTGAGCCTATGCTAAATTGCAAGTCTGTGCTAATTGGCAATATTACGACTTTGAGAGAATTGAGACAGGGTTGCTTTTTTTTTTTTTTTTTTTTTTTTTTTATAAAATAGATAATGCAACTGAAAACTTACTAAATAACAATCACAGCTCTCTATTTTCTCTGAATTCAAGAAATTTGAAGCAAGGAAAAACCAGTGAATATTTTACTCGGTTCTAACGCTAAATCCAGTAATGAACAAACTGCTTAGAAAGAGCGATGCTTATAAGTAAAGAATGTTTGAAAAAGGTATTGATATAAAATAAAATCGTACTCAGATTCACTACTATTTTGAATAATGTGAAGAACTGAGATGAAAGGTAAGAGGTTCTTTTTATATTTCAAAGGTAAAGGGTTCTTTTTATATCATCATCATTATCATTGTCAACCATTATCAATCCACTGGTGGAAGAAGGTCTCCCCAAGTTTCCTCCACAACGGTCTGTCTTGTGCCAGTCTCCTCCATGTCTCTCCCGCATATTTTCGAATTTCATCCACATATCTCCCCGGTGGTCTTCTTCTGGGTCTTTTCCTGTCCCTTGGAATCCAATCTAAAATTTCGGCTGTCCATCGATGGTCTGTCCTTCTGGCAGTATGTCCATCCCATTGCCATTTCAGGGATTTGACTCTGATCATGATGTCTTCCACTGTTGTCATTTTATGTTGAAAATATAAAATCGCACAAAATTCCTTGACAGTAGTTTTCTAATGAAAAATTAAAACAAATTAAATAAATTCAAAATTCCGCCCCCTTCCATAGAAATGGAAATTAAATAAATAATTATCCCGCCCCCTTCCATAGAAATGGAAGTTGTAAATTCTCTGAACTTTTATTATCGGTGGTCCGCCGAAATTTCGTTTGTATTATATTTTAAGCATACAACTTTACGTTATCTATTGACGTATTGAATGTTTTTAAATGAAGCAAAATTGGGGTAATATCTTACGAAAAATTGAAAACTCAACAGAAATTGTTTTTCAAACTGAATTAGGAAACAAACAGTAATGTGCCAATGATTCTTTTCAAAATGGGCACTGGATTTGTTGCAGCTAAGCGTCAGGGAAGAGAGAAACTTTTTTGGTTTTGTAGAAACGTAAAATAAGAAAGAATTAACCCTCCCCCACCTAAAAAAAAAAAAAAAGAGGAGTTGTGCATACGGACGAAACATTGTTCGTCACCAGGTAAGGAACAATGAGATGGTGAACTATTGTCATAAAAATTCCTCGGGTTGTAAACTTCCTACAATGAAATGTTCTCTTTGGAAGGTTTTACCTAAATGCATTCCTCTCGGCATTCTATTCCTACTAATTTCTTCGCGCTAAGTAGGAGCGATTTTGTATGCATGTATGGGAGAAATGTTTGTAGGGGGGATATCAGGGCTTTTGTCTTTGGAGAGGGAAAGGGTGGTTTGACTGTTGACCACGGTAAGAAAAGCCCATCTCCGATTACCCGCGAAGAAGAATGCGCGATTAAAGATATAGGAGGAAGGGTCAAAATTTGTATCGATAACTCCTTGAAGTCATTGCGTTCATCCTGGGAAAGAAACTTTAAAGGTAAACTAAAAAGAGCAAATAGTTTTTTTATGCTGTTTGACAGTTGTCTTTCCCCCAGCGATAATGACCTTTCAACTCAATCATCGTCAAAGAAATTCTATAAATTCGATTAAATTTTTATATTTCAAGATAGCCCTCTCTCCCGTTTTTTCATCTTTTGAATTATCTTCTGGAAGGAAAAAATTCACTAATGAATTAAATTCACAAAAAGAACAAAAATATAAAGCAAAACTTGAATCTGTATTTGTGGATGAATATAGTTCGTCGTCTACTGACCTTCGTTTTGCTGACGATGTAGTCATATTTCCAACTTCCCCTTCAGAGCTGCAGAGTATGATCCAAGAAATTGCTGACAGAAGTAAAGAAGTGGGATTAAAAATAAATTTTCAGAAAACAAAACTGATGTGCAATGCTTTACAGGGAATTGAAATTTATTGGTAATAAAGGAAAAGGTGGAGGTAACGGATACCTACATTTACCTTGGAGAACAGATATCATGCGAGGGTCTCATTGGAAGAAATTAATCGGCATATATAAAACTTCGTTAGAGAGCTTTCGGAAGAAATTGCACGATTTTCATGAGCACCTTATATCTTAAAAGAATAGTGTTTATCAATGCATCCTTCCAGTACTTACGTATGGAGCGGAGACGGGGAACTTAACAAAACAACACATACGAAAGTGCAGCTAATTGACAGAACCATGGAAAGATGCATGGTTAGTGTAACCTGGAAAGATAAGAATAGGAACTTCTGGATCAGGAAAAGGACAAAAGTGAAAGACATCATGACAAAAGTAAACTCCCTGAAATGGCAATAGGTTGACATATTGCCAGAAGGACGGCCGACCGATGGACGTTTGTCCATCGGTCGCATAAAATGTTAGGCTGGTTACCAAGGAGCAGTTGCAAAAATTTTAGGCTGGATACCAAAGGACAGGAAAATACTATGAAGAAGATGATATGGGAGATGGGTGGATGGAATTCGAAAGAATGGCGGTGTGACATGTATTTCCCGGTTACACCAAGCATGAGTAGAAGAGACATGCTCTGTAAAAAAAAAAAACAACTTGGGGAGACCTTCTTCCAGCAGTGGATTGATAATGGTTTAAAAAGGTTATATATGTATATCAACTACGAGTATTATCTATTCATTGCTGGATAAAGGTTTCCCAAAATTTATTCCACAAATTTCAGGCTTCAGCCAATTTCCTTCATGTCACTCAGGTGTTTTTTCCAATTTGATCTGTCCATCTGTTACATGGTCTTCTTCTGGGTCTTTATCGACCCCGTTAGGATGCACAACGGTGGTCCATTCTTCTAGCATTTTGCTGAACTCACTGCTATTTCAGGGATTTTACTTTGATCACGATATCGCCAACTCTCGTCATTTCCCTGAACCACGTGTTCCACTTTTCATCTTACCTGTTTTTCTTTTCTTTTTTTTTTTTTTTTTGGTTGAAATTCTTTTTTTAATGATTTATGGGACCTGATGGCACAGAGACATGACAAACAAGCAGACATAGACAGGAAACAGATGCTTCACATCAACAAGTACATATCAAACATGGTTTTGTAGTATGCTAAACGACCAATGTTCACAGATAACCAGTGTTGCACAAGCAACACATTGCGAGCCAGTGCCGAAAGACAAACACAGACATCCATGCCTCATCGGGATTCAAACCCGGACCCAACTAGGGTGAATGTAATAAGTTAGCACCTTAGAGCAGTGCTTTCCTAGTTACACCAAGAATCCTTCCATTTTTGGAAAAATCTATGCTTCTTTCAACTCTTTGCAGACTCAGTATGTTTTTCGTAGTTAAGATCTTTGTTCCATACGTAAAAACTGCGAGGACGCATTAATTATACACTCTTTTTTTAAGAAATAATAATAATGAATTGCTCTTGAAAAATGTACCTTTCTTCGAAATGCTCTCCAACCAAGTTTTATCTGCCCATTATTCCTTCTTTGATGCGGCCTTTGCTTGATTTCTGTTGTCAAAGGTAAATATGTGCATCGGTTACTTCTAGAATCACTGCAACAATCGCTAAACTTTCCATTTTTGGAAAAGCACTGTCAGTGGCTCCGAACCGCCGATGCAAAGGGGGCAGCTGCCCCCGTACTCAGAGGTGCAACTAATGGTGGTTTCTTTGGGCCCGGACCCTCTTGAGGGTGGATTGAGTATGAATTTTATTGGTTTGTTGTTGGATTTGGTTCGTTGGCTTCCACAAATGAAACAAATCCATAGACCGCCCTCCCTCCCTCCCTTAAAAAATATTTAGCTGGGCTATTGCGCTTTCTCATCATCCTCTCTCTATATGTTTAAGGTAAGGTTCTTTCATTTGTCTTCAGCCTCTGTACATCTTTTTTTTAGGTAGGTCTCTCTCTCTCTCTCTTTTTTTTTTAGGTAAGGTTTTTAAACCCGTTACAACGGGTATAAAAAGAATTATTTGGGAAACTGAAAACCCATAAGGAAAATCACCCCATTAGGCCTTTGGTTTCTGGGTATGCTAATTATACCAGGCCTTTGAGGAAGAGATTAGGGGGTAAGATATTTGGTCAAATATCTTACCCCCTAATCTCTTCCTCACGATATTCCATTTCTAGCTCCGTAAAAGCCTTGCAACGTATCAAAGCTTTCAACCATCCTGGTTCCTCTTTCCTTATGGCTTCTTTAGACGTAGTGTCTCTGTTTCCCAACGTCCCCATTTCTATTGTACACAATATCATTGAAAGCAAACTTTCCCAATTGGGGTCTGTACCCCCTGAGGAAATTCAAGCCGTTCTGCAGGCATTACGCCTCATTCAGAAACGTTCCTTTTTCAGGTTTAATGGCATTTTATATCGCCAACTTGAGGGAGCCCCCATGGGATCCTCCGTCTCCCCTCTGTTGGCTGAACTTCTTCTTCAAGACATAGAACATCGCATTTTGGATTTTGTCAGTTTGTACCTTTATTATCCTTTATTATATCTTCGGTATGTTGACGATGTCTTGGTCTTTTGGCCGTTGTCAGTTGAAAATTTGTTCTCTTTTGCAACCACGTTGTCGTCTGTTTATCCTTCTATATCCTTCACTGTGGAGGTTGAATGTGACAATTCTCTTCCGTTTTTAGACTTCCAACTTCTTAGGAACCCCACCTCCCAGTACCTGAGTTATTCGGTTTACAGAAAGCCTTCCTCTATACCTATCTTGATACCACGCGTTTCTGCCCACCCGACCAGATATAAGGTTTCATCCTTATACTTCCTTATTCGAAGAGCATTTACCCACTCCTCTTCTGTAGCCTTCCGTGAGCAGGAACTTCAAAAGATATATACCATTGCTTATCAGCACGGATTTTCTCATTCAGATGTCCATAGAATCTACCGAAAAATCCAAAGTTCAACATTTTTACCCTGACACGTGAACGAAAGGATATCAAATATGTTGGATCGATGACTTACGTCCCTCATGTGAACGGTAGTTTATTGAACATCTGTCACAGTCACGGTGTCGGTTTTGGGTTAAAAACATCGAACATTTATTCCCTGATTAAAAATGATCGGGACTGTGTTGAATTGTTGGACAAATGTGGCATCTATTCCATTTCTATGAAATCTGTGGATCCTCAAGACAAGGACCTCATATATATCGGCTCAACCCTACGGAGACTGCAAACAAGAATTAAGGAACACCAATATAGTGTAAAAAATGGCTCTTCATCGACTGCTTTAGCCAGGCTTTCTTCAGCTGGTACACATTACCCATCTTGGAGAGACGTCTCCATTCTTTCTTCCTCTACTACGAGGGAAACAGTGGTCTTTACAGAGAGTCTGCACATTTTGCATCGAGTGGGCACTTGTTGCAACGATGAAGTACCCAGCTATATTTCCCAGGCCTGGAAAACTTTACTGTCCTCGATTCCTGTTTCTTCTTCTAACATAGCAGACTCTGACCATCATTAATAGAACTCTATAGGCCTCTATTTGCTCACATTACGTTAGAGCAAGTGAACTTTCTTGTATTTCTTTCCTCAGTGTGAACGATTGGCAACGGCACCGATACATAAATGTGTTTTCTGGAACTCCAACTTGTCTTTCATCTGATGATGTGCTCGTAGCGAGCACGAAAGTACTCATGTTGTTTTAAACCATGTAAATAGATTTTAACTTGTGTGTGTGATTTTAGTTATTAAAGTTTGCATGGAACTAGAACCATTTGGCAAGTTTGTACATCGTGCGTTAACAGCAAGTTTCTTACCCTGAGTAGTCTATGTGGCACGAAATCCTTGTTTATTATCAACTGTAAAGTGTTTATCTCCGACGCCTCCGCTGGTGGGGTCACTTCACTGGTGACAACGCCTCTGAGTCTCCTCTGAAGGAGGGTTCTCCTCCTACTTGTACATACCGAGAACGTCAGCCTGACTTTCTCGCCGTACTTAGTGACTCCGCCGTCGGTTCGAGAGGGGTCGGTTAGAGTTCCCCTGCGTGACCAGTATGTTTCGGGGTTCAATTGTTGGTGCCTGTGTAACCGTGGTGTGTGCAACGGGACATGAGTGAAACACCAGTGGAACCAAACCCATGTCTTATACATGTGGCGAGGGAAAGCAAGTGTGTTGGTGTTGCTGGGCGAGAAAACTTCGTTGTGGGAGAGAGGTCGCCGTGCGTGAGCACACTATGACATCTCTCTCTTCCAGTTTCCGAAGACAAGAATTTTAGTGTTATCAATAAAATCTTTGAAAATGCAAATGCAAAGGTATAGGCTATTTGAGGATACAGAACCGATAAGAAATGGAAAGGATTTGAGACAAAGTGATATCGTACTTCCCAAACTTTTTAATGCCACATTGTAAAATGTCTTTCGATTACTTAACTGGAAAAACAATGGGATAAAGATTAATGGAGATGATTTAATTCATCTCCGCTTTGCTGATTACATAGTCACTTTTATAACTACCCCTTCAGAGCATGATCCAGGAACTTGCTGATAAGAATCAAAAAGTGCACTTGAAAGTGAACTGTCGGAAAACAAAGTTGATGTGTTATGCTTTTACAATAAATTAAGATTTATACATTGACGCAGGAAATTTGGATATAACCGATACCTACATTTACCTTGGGCAACATATATCAAAGAAGGATCACTTTGATGAAGAAATTATTCGGCGTATGAAACTAGGTTGGAGGGCTTTTGAAAGAAGCAGCACAATATTCAAGATCAATAAAACGTTATACCAATCAGCCATTACATTATGACCATCCCCAGTCTAGAGCAATGAGCGCGCCTGAAGACGAAACTGTGGCGCAGGTGAAGTTCATTTTTTTTTCTTTTTTTTTTTTTTGGGCGGTTTAACGACCACCGTGAGCAACTCAATGGGCTATAAGCAGTCGCCCGTCCCTAATTTAGGGTCACTTGTTCCAATGAAGGGAGAGAGCCAGTGCCGTAAGACAAACACAACATCCATGCCTGACCGGTATTCGAACCCGGACCCCTTACGGACGAATGATCAGAAGCCAGCGCCTTAGACCACTGCGCCACCGGGGCGGCGTGAAGTTCATTGAGCAGAATGTATACAAGTCGAGGACAGATTTTCAGTTAGTAGAGTGTTCGGAGTCAGAAGGGGAACATCTGCTGCTTTATCGTCGGTTTATCGGAGTTTGATAAAGGACAAATTGTGATAGTACTGCGCCTCGGAACGATGCCATCTCAGAAACGGCGCGGCTTGTGTTTTGTTCCCGTGACACTGTAGTGAGTATGTATTAAAAGTGGTGCACAGATGACCAAACGTCGTCCAGCCGTGCGTCATGCGCAGCTCACTGATGCCAGAGAGGGTAGCGGAGACTGTCGCGCATTTTTCACAGGAACCGCAGGACCATAGTGCAAATAAATCATCCGCAGCTAAAACAGTTGTGATCAGAGCAATGTCTCATAGCCCACAGTTCACCACAGCCTTCTGTGCATGGGCCTGCATAACCGGGACACAGCCGGGTCCCCATGCTCACTGCACGTCAGTCATTTCCAACTACGCATGAAATGGGCCCAAGATCGTCGATATTGGACCGTGGATGATTGGAAGAAAGTGGCTTCGTCTTACGAATCAAGATTCCTGGTGCATCACGTATGACGGCCGAGCACGGATTCGTCAATTACCAACGGAGGCTATAGCACCTGAATGCACTGTTGGGCGGAAGCAGGCCGGCGGCGGGGTGTTATGCTGTGGGCGATGTTTTATTGGGACACTTAAGGCCCCATTACGCCAACAGCGCAATACCTGACAGCTGTCATGGTATCTCAACATCGTTTAGGACCAAGTTCCCCATTCACAGCAACTGTGTTCCCTGCAGGCGACGGCCATTACCAGCAGGATAATGCGCCATGCTACACTGCCAAAATCTTCAAGGAGTGGCTTGAGGAATATGCTGGTGACTTTCTGTTAATGCCCTGGCCTGCAAATTCACCTAACGTGAACGCAATCGGACATTTGTGGTTCGACTTGAAAACGCGAGTTTGCGCTAAATCACCACCATCCCGAAATGTACGGGAACTGGAAGACCCACTGTTGACAGTATGATAAGAGATATCCCAGGATACCTATCGCCAGCTCATCGAATAAATACCTCGCCGCTGTTTTGCGGTCTAAATGGGGTCATACAACTTATTAGACAGGTGGTCATAATGTAATATGGCTCGTCGGTATATACATCATCACCATCATAATCAACCATTATCAATCCACTGCTGGATAAAGGGCTCCCCAAGTTTCTCCCACAACGGTCTATCTTGTGCCACTCTCCTCCATGTCACTCCCAAATGCTTTCGAATTTCATGCCACCCATCTCCCATGTGGTCTTCTTCTGGGCTTTTTTCTGTCTCTTGTAATTCATTCTACAATTTCGGTTACCCATCGGTGGTCCGTTGTTCCAGCATATGTCCAGCCCGTTGCCATTTCAGGGATTTTACTTTGATCATGATGTATTCCTATTTTGTAACTTTCCTTTTCGACGAGTTCCTGCAGAGCATAATCCAGGAACTTGCTGCAGAGCATAATCCAGAAAATAGTGTTCTAAAAAGGCCTGTGGCCTTTTAGGACATTTCTCTCATTAAGTATAACACCTAATGAAAAGGTGTTAAGCACCTTTTCATTTTAGAACAGCTTTCATTAGGTGTCATAAAATGTTTACAAATGCGAAATATCTAGGTTGTAACTTAAAATTTTCTAAAAAGGCCCATGACATAGTGTTTTTGCTTTTTTTATTTATTGTATTGGGGTTTAACGACCACCGTGAGCAACTCAGTGGGTTAAAAGTAGTCGCCCATCCCTAATTTAGGGCCACTGGTTTCACGGAAGGGGAGAACCAGCGCCGTAAGACCAGCACAACATCCATGCATCACTGGATTCGAACTCGGACTCATCTCAGAGGTATGATCAGAAGCCATCGCTTAAACTACTGCAATAGCTTATTTATTTCGTACACGTCTGTAATTGGGTGAAATTTTAATACATCAAAAATTCGTTTGAATTATTATATTTGGATCACATTTTATTTTGCCCACTACTTTGACGTAATTTCAACAATGAACCCAGTGGGGGAAGGGTCAAAGCTGAATCGGACTAAGTGTTCATTTTTCAACCATGCATTTTTACATTTTCTTGCTAACACTGATTCGTTTATGAAACGGGTGTAGGAGAACTGTCCACAAAAAATTTGAGGGGCATTATAAAAATTGCGTTTTTGACCGCTTCGTGGACACGACCCCCAGAGTTTGGTTATCTGAATCATACGAAGTTTCCGTAATTTCGCCATTTCTTGATTGCGGTTAATAATGTAATTGTTTATACAAATGTTTATGATCTCCAACTCAACAAAAGATTTCAGGATTTACAACAAACTGCCATTAATTATCTGGGGGCATGTCCTGCCTCAGGAAACCTGTCGAGGAAGGGGGGGGGGGGGGCACGAAAGTATAAAATATAAAGCATTTCTGGTCCGATCGCGAGATTTTTAGCATTTACAACCTACATCTCAAACTCTCTGAAGACATGTGCTGACTCACGAAACCTGTCCGGGACGGGGTTGGGGGTTCCTAAAATATAAAACAAAAACAATGTATTTCTAGTTGTAAATGCTGAAAATCTCTCGATTAGACAAGGAATAAGAAATACCTTACATTTTACACTTTGGGAACTACCCCCCCCCCCCCCCCCCGGCCTGACCCAGGTTTTCTGCGTTATCACATGTTCCTAAAGCGTTTGTTCAGATTAGTTTCTAAACGCTCAAAATCTCCCGATCTGATCAGAAATGCTTTGCATTTTACACGGTTTTTACCCCCCCCCCCACAGGTTACCTGGGTACGCACATACCCACAGATAATTTGTTGAATTCTAGCTTGTGAATGCGGAATATCTCCCGAACGGACCAGAAATCCTTTATATTTCATATTTTGGGTTTTAAGCACCCCCCAACCCCCGGTAAGTTTCCTGGGTTTGCACATACACGCAGAGAATTTGTTTAGCAGTAGTTTACATACCTTGAAAAATATCGTAAATAAGAAATTGCGGGAATTTTATGTGTCAGATAACCAATCTCCGGAGACGTAGCCGCGGAGCAATCCAGAACGCAATTTTTATACGGCCCCTTAAAATTTTTGTGGCCAGCTCACGGCTTTGTCTTTTTCCCGAAAATATGGAAATGTTTAAATTTCTTACTGAAAATGAAATATTAAAAAAAAAATGTGGACAGTAGTTGCTTAAGTAGTGGGGAATATAGCGACACGAAATTTGTTTATGCAGAGCAATTTTATGGCACTGAAATTCCAATGTATCCAGTTCTCCGGTGTGGCCAGTTCTCCGTACCCGTTATGATATGAGATACACACTTCAATGTGGAGGGGATATTTATATGGCTTCCTCATCAATATCATGCTTTTTGGGAAATTTTTCTCTTTGGTATTTCTATTCGGTCACCCATAGTGAGATCCTAGATGTGCACTAATACTGAGGCCCAAAAATAATGGCCCAGCCCTGGACCCAGGCCCTGATTAACGGGAGGGCACACGGGGCACGTGCCCAGGGCCCCCGATTTTGGGGGCCCCCAAATTTGAAATAAATGTGTACTTAGTTCATGGGAATTTCGTGTGTGTATATTCAAAATTTATTATTTTTACTTTTGCATGCTCATGAGTCATGTGTTTATAGATCTGGTACTTACACACAGTGAGTTTGAGTTTCGAATTTCACGTAAACACGTGGCCATTAATGAGTTTCAGTGGTTTAATAACCTTCAGATGGCCATTGAGAAGGAGGATCGCTTCCATTGATTGGTCGATAGAGAATAAGGAGGGAGCCCCCGGAAATGTTTTGTGCCCTGGGCCTCGCATGTAGTAAATCGGGCCCTGCTTGGACCCACTGTCTGCTTAAAGAAATGTGCTCAGCGATAGTGTATATATATGATATATAACTACTGAAGACTTTTCTTTTAAATTTTTTCACAGAGAGCAAATGCAATGACAGTATTCGACATTTGCTACCGAATATTAACAGCATGCATTTTCTTATTAAAACCTAGCCGTGATTGTTTCCTTATTTGACCGCATTAAGTTGAAACTTTTAATGTCAACCCCTGGGCTCCCTCCCATCATGGAAATCCGATACCATCTCACAAAACCGTAGAGGATACCCAGCATGCAAAGTCTATTTACCGAGAAGCTTCTAAGCGCCTCAGGGAGTCTCTCCCCCTCCCCCTCCCGTCGTCATTGTTCAAAGGGTCTTTGGTCTGCTGGAAGCGATTAGTTCCTAAAAGACAGGCTGCTTACTCCCCTCAAACTGGTAAAATGAATCCTTCTCAACTGCCAAGTTAGAGTGAATGGACTATACTTTGTTGTATATCGGCCTAGTCACGGAACTTTTTATCGGACCTCGTATTCGGGACAGTTCTTGAAGAACATTCCAAGTTAGCACTTTGGAATAAAATTTCTCATAGACCGAGGAGCCTCTTAATTGGGTCATAGTGTTCTTTCCTCGACGTGTGCCAATTAACCAGAACCTACGGTATATATTATAAACGTATGTCGTATATGTATTTTTTGTATGCTGGAATCTTTTTCTCCAAAATCAGTTTACCGGTCGTCCTGATTTACTGAGTGTTTGTCGCGAGCTCGTCCTTATAAGTTGCTTCTACTATATTTAATTTCCAAATATGCAGAGAAATTCAATTGTGAAATTTTTCTGAAAATGTGAAGAGGAAATGCATAAATGAAAATTCAAATCTTTCCTCAAATTTTGGTTGTTTTGAAGTCAGTTTTTTGAAGTGTAGGGAAAATGCCATCTCCTCCCTTCGTATGGAACAGCTACTTGATATAACGAAAGTCAGAGTATACAGTTATCTAGAGAAGATTAATGGATATTTTACACGCCCTACTATACTGAACCGGAAATTGATTAGATTACATAATCACAAAATACCTTTTTGGGATGCTGGTGTACGATCGACAGTGGGGAAGAGGGGATCCAACGAAGGTCTCCCGAAGTTCCTTGCACAACGTCCTGTCTTGAGCCAGCCTTATCCATGTCCCTCCCGCATACTTTCGAATTTCATACACCCATCTCCCATGTGGACTTCTTCTGGGTCTTTTCCGGTCCCTTGGAATCGAGTTTAGAATTTCGGTTGTCCATTCTTCTGGCAACATGTCCAGCCTATTGCTATTTCAGGGATTTTACTCTGATCATGATGTCTTCCACTTTTGTCATTTTCCTTATCCATGAGTTGTTCTTCTTGTCCCTCCTGGTTACACCAAGAGTGCATCTCTCCATTCTTCTTTCAGTTGTCTGCAGTCTTTGTACGTCTTTCTTAGTTAAGGTCTACGTATCTTCTCCGTGCGTAAACACTGGAAGGACGCATTCATTAAACACTTTTCTTTTAAGACATAATGGCATATTGCTCTTAAAAATTGAATTGTACTATTTCTTCCAAAAGCTCAGCAACCAAATTTTATACACCCATTGCTTTCATCATCCATGTGTCAATGTGACTGTAGGGGTGAGAAATTACGCCCCTATATAAATTGTGGGATGGAATTTAAATCCCATTGATAATTCCGGATATTAACATTTCAGAATAAATATTTCCATGTGTATTATTTGGAAACGAGTGTAACACGTGGTAATGCACCAGACTAGGTGACATTTCGATGCGCCTGTTTGACAGGCCTATTGTATTCACAGAAGACAGAGCTATTGTTCCTGGCCAGAGGGATATGTAAGCTTCAGGGCACCGTGAGGCGGAGGTCAACGAAGGGATTAGGATAAGGTCACCGGCAGAAGGCACGTGTCAGGAGAAAAAGGTGGTATGGGGGGCACCGAGAAGAGCGGGAGGGGGGCACCTGCTCTTAGAGTGCTTCGACTAGGGAGAGAGAGGGAGCCTCAGGCAAGTGAGGCAGGAGCCAATCAGAAAGCTAGTGAAGTTAGGGGGGCCGCCCCGGTGGCGCAGTGGTCTAAGCGATGGTCTCTGATCATTCGTCCGAACGGGGTCCGGGTTCGAATCCCGGTGAGGCATGGATGTTGTGTTTGTCTTACGGCACTGGCTCTCTCCCTTCCCTCGAACCAGTGACCCTGAATTAGGGACGGGCGACTGCTTATAGCCCATTTGAGTTGCTCACGGTGGTCGTTAAACCTCCAATAAAAAAAAAATAATAAAAAAAAAAAGTTAGGGGGAAAACCCAAGGACAGGAGTAGAAGAAAGACGAGACAGGCTACGGGGAGCGAGCGAGATAACGGTTGACGACAGCGTGTGCTGTAGAACGTGCCAGATAGAGCACGGGGAAAGCCAGCGTAGTTGGAATCAGACACGTGTGTCTGGAATGACGTACGGAGAACGCGTTTGCAGAGAACACGTGTTCGGGACGGAACACAAAGCATAGCTTCCGGAACAAAGGAAAAGAGACGAACGGAAGGTTACGACGATTGAAACCTTTCACGTCGGTGATAGAAAAAGAACGGGCAAAGAGTATTGGCAGAAAAGGGTATTCTGGAATAATTAGGTACCCGGATCATTTTCACGTGGAACTGCAGTTACAGGAACTCGAGGTCAAGGAACAATAGCTGCCGAACAATTTTCTGTTGATTAAATTCTTTTGTTAAGTTTGCAACAAGCTTGAGAGTGAATTCATGCTTGTAGTGTCTTGCCATTATTTTTACTTCCCCTCTCCTGAATAGCAGATTTATAGTAAAGCTGGGAGAGAAAGAACGCCGGGCTGTCTTCAACTATCGTTGATAGACAGTCTTTAGACAACGAACCTTATAAATGGTTTTCCTTCCTGCTGTGGGGAAATTTTGATCAGCGCTTGAAGCCAGTGGGTGTTTGGCCGAGGAGCCATTAATTAACATAATGAGCTTCCACCCCTACAGCAGATATATAGGAAATGGCGCAGTCGGTAGAATCATGATATGTTAGGCGAGTTCAGTGGGAAGTAATTAGGGCAATTTTATTCAGCGTAATAGAAACTGTGTTCGTAGACTCGGACAAAGAGGACGCCTAAGTTTAACAGAAGCACGTGGCGGGAAAGTGGTGAAACAACGTGAACTTCTGAGTGCAACAGCAACACGTGGCAGGAAAGTGGTGAAACAAGGTGAACTTCTAAGTGTGACCGTAGCACGTGGCCGGAAAACGGCGAGACAAACAAAAAACTGTGGTACGATAAAGGACTATTGTGCAACGGAACCGGTGGAGCAGAGAAGTCGACAAATAACGCTCGTAACCAGAGCAAGGATTGGAAGTACCAGGAAAATCCCATAACCAGGGACGGACAATTACGTCTCGCGTGGCCAGCGAGACCGGGCGATATTCCTGTTTAGGACGCTCCTTCGCGGGTCGCGGTCGAAGCCGCTACAGAGAAGCTGAAGGGGGCCCGAGATGCTCCGGTAAGTACCACTTTGTTGCCGAAATTTATATTTCTGGGTCGATACCGAGTAAAAGGTTAGGATAGAAAAAATTTTGTAGGCAGTTAGGGGCCAAAAGGCCGAGGGAAAAAAATTATTTTGTCAGTTTTGTAAAAGAATAGGTTACAGTAATTTTAGAAAACTCAGTGTCAGTAATAATGCTTAAAGTGGGTAGGAATTGTAAAGTGTTTTGTTGTATGTAAAGAAAGGAAATAAGTAATATTACTAGGAATTTATTACATTACAAAAAAAAAACTGTCAGTTAGTTCTTCAAGGCTGAAGGCAAAGGCTATCGTCGGGAAATTGTAAAGTGTCATTATATATTGTTGCATGTGTATTGTAAAATATATTTAGTGCATAACAATGGATGAGCTTTTGAATGGGAAAAAGAGTGAGGAAGCGGAGGACACGTGGTCCGAAGGGAAGGAAGAAGAAAATAGTGAAGGAGAAAATGACTTAAATTCTCGTAATGAAGTGTCTATTAACGTAAGAAAAACGCAAGAGAATACAGTTGATAGGGAATGGCATTTTAAACTTAAAATGTTAGAAATGGAGGAAAGAAAATTAGCAGCAGAGCGAGAACAAAGGAATTTAGAGGCACAAAGGGAACTAGAAAAAATGAAATTGGAGATTCAGCTCTTAGATAAAAGGGAAGAAAGGAAGAGTCAGCTCTTAGATAAAAGGGAAGAAAGGGAGTTCCAGCTTAAGAAACTACAGTTAACTCAGGAGGAGGCGTTGGCACAAGGAAAAAATCAAATGAAGTTAGCGGATTACATGAGGATACTAGATAAGACCTTACCCAAAAGTCCTAGTAAACCAGAAGAGGTTTTAGACTTTTTTGATTCCTTAGAAAGAGCTTTCATTTTACATACAGTCCCAGAAAACATTCAAGGAAGATTAGTCATTGCCGCCCCGGTGGCGCAGTGGTCTAAGGCGCTGGCCTCTGATCATTCGTCCGTAAGGGGTCCGGGTTCGAATCCCGGTCAGGCATGGATGTTGTGTTTGTCTTACGGCACTGGCTCTCTCCCTTTCCTGGCACCAGTGACCCTAAATTAGGGACGGGCGACTGCTTATAGCCCATTGAGTTGCTCACGGTGGTCGTTAAACCTCCAATCAAAAAAAAAAAAAAAAAAAACAAGATTAGTCATAGCACTATTTAACTCTGATTGTGTCAATAATTTATTCCGGAGACTCAGGGTCGAGCAATACGATTGCTACGAAACCGTCAAAGAGGCCATTTTGGGGGAATGTCATTTAACCCCGGACATTTATCTACGACAATTCGAGGCACTCCGTAGGAATAAGGGAGAGAGTTACCAGCAATTGGCGGGACGCATGGGAAGAACTCTCAAATATTATGTAGCGAACAGTGGGATAACTACTTTTGATGAACTAATGAATTTTTTAGTTTGTGATAAATTCAAAGGATTGTTATCACCCAGTTTAAAAACGTATCTACTACAGAGAGGATCCCTGGGAAAGCTAGTTTTAGCGAAGGATTTAGGGGAACTGTGTGATCACTACGAGTGCCATGTGGAAGCGTTAGGGTGGGGTGAAGAAAAGATGAAGGGAAATTTTCAGGTAGGCTCTAACAGTAAGGGGCAGCGTTATAGTCCGGAAGGAATGGGAACTGAGAGGAAAGAATTTAGTGGAGTTCCATTTCAAAAGGGAAATTTCCAACGACAAGTCAGGAATTCCAAAGTAGAGTGGGAAACAGTAGACCACCAGGGAAGCCGGGAAATTCGTATTTTGACGCAGGAACGAGATGCTTTCGATGTGGGCAGATGGGTCACCGAAAATTTGACTGCAAGCAGAAGATACCCCAGGGACAGGACAGTAAACACACTCCGTATAATTGGAGAAGTGAGGCAGCTAAGAAAGTAAGCCGGGTAGCGGCGAAAGAGGAGGAAAGCATTGTAGAGAAACAAGGGGAACCCAAGCAAAACTTTGTCCAGGATGTGAGAAAGGTTAGTGCGAAAATGGGGTGAGTATTGTGTCCCACGGGCAATAGCATGGAAGTAATGGAAATACCCGTAGGTGAACAATTAGTGGTAGCCACAGAGCAAGGGCACCAGGCAAAAATTTTGGTAGACAGCGGAGCGGAGTTCAATTGTGTGAGACAAGGCCTATTAGGGGAAGAAGTGGGGAAAGTGACTTTGTCAGGGTTTGATGGACGTACCGCGGTTTTTCCAGTTAAGAGGTTACAGGTTAGGATTGTGGAGACGGGATTGGAGAAGGCCGGGGACGCATCTTTAGGGACGAGTGAGATGGTTTGTTCTATTGTGCCGAATCTCACCAACGAGGTCATAGTTACCCCAGATGATTATGTCAAGATGAACACGTGGAGATATTCGGAGTGGGCCACCGATAATGGGAAGGCGTTATGCGAGGAGGATACAGTCCAGAAGGAGAAACCGACGAGACCCCAGGAGGTAGGGACTCAAGGAGTTAGCGCCAGTGTAGGGGCTAACCAGATTAAAGGGAAAGCTAGTGGAGAGACGCCGGAGACAGGAGCAACGGGAGAAGTAGGCGGAGCTTTAAGAGTGGAAGGGTCAAGCAGCAATAAGGGCCAGGAGCGCTTGATGAGGAGATCAGCGGACAGGAGACGGTTTTTGGAGGTAATCCATGCCGCGAGGATGAAGAGAGTAGCCGGGGCGGCGAGGCGTCAGACCACAGCAAATTCAAAGTACAACAGGAGGAGGACGTAACCTTAGCAGAGACACGCGAGTGGGCGAAGGAAGGAAAAGGACGGTATGTCTATGTGGAAGGATTACTATATCATAAGGAAAAAGTGTTAGGGCAAAACACCAATCAGTTAGTAGTTCCCGAGAGTAGGAGGGGACAGATATTAAAGCTAGCCAATGATTCTGTGTTCGGAGCACACTTAGGACATAGGAAGACATTAGAAAGAATAAGATACTCCTTTTATTGGCCGTCCATTAAGAGAGATGTACGTACATACTGTGATGCATGTCAGTTACGACGTTCCATCACAAGAGGTGACCGGGTACCGATAACTGTGGTTAGGAGGCCCGCGCTGCCTTTTCAGGTAGTAAATGTCGATCTGATTGGGCCGATAGACCCACCATCAAGTAAAGGGCATCGGTGGAAAGTAGTAAGGATGGACCAGCATACGAGGGTGCGGCGGCCGTATTTTCAGAAGAGTGGGAGGAACCCAGGCAGATGGTCATAAAAAGTCTAGAGGAGGCGGGGCTCCCTGGAAATTTGGAAATATGTTGCTTAGCCAAAGAGGAAATTGATTATTTGGGACAGGGGGTCGGCTCGGGAAGTGACCAGCCGGACCCGGGAAAATTACAGGCGGTCAGGGACCTGGATCCCACAAAAACCAAGAGGGAGGTACATAAGTTACTAGGGTTATGCAACCACTATAAGGAGGGCGTACCCAGATTCGCCGAAATAGCGAAGCCACTGTCGGATTTGACAGGGAAAAAGGCAGCAGAAAAAGCTGAGTGGACGCCAGCGCTCGGGGAAGCTTTCGAGTCGCTGAAGCGGAAATTATGTACAGCACCGGTACTGTCCACACCCAAATTTGACAAGCCGTTCGTGCTACATACGGACGCGAGTTCTTTTGCAGTCGCGTGTTACCTAGGTCAGCGGGATGATCAGGCCCGTGGCTTACGCGAGCAAGAAATTAAATGACACACATTCAAGGTGGGCAGCTAGCCACAAGGAGGCATATGTTATTGTTTGGGCTCTACAGAAATTTGAAGGGTGGGCTTTTGGCCACCAAGTAGAGATCTTGTCGGACCATTACCCCTTGATATTGTTAACGAGTAGGGCTTCACAAAGCTCAAAATTACTGAGGTGGGGTCTAGCCATTGCCCAATTCAACCTCACGATTTCTCACGTCGCCGGCAAACTCATTCCTCATGCCGACGCCTTATCCAGGTTGAATTTTAAAGAAAATAGCACGAGCTTCTAAAGACAGCATTACCACAGAAAGGTAGAGACCCAGTGAGGCTACTTAGTGGTACTGACAGTGTATATATGTGTGTATAAAGAAGTGTATTAATGCAATGAAATCTTGTGTGTAAAGGAAGAAAAAAGAAAGACACTGACTCATCATGCGAGAGGAAGATCCCGCATGTTTCGTCCAGCAGGCAGGGGCCTGTAGGGTCGAGCAGTTACGCCCCTATATATATTGTGTGATGGACTTTAAATCCCATTGATCATTCCGGATATTAACATTTCAGAATAAATATTTCCATGTGTATTATTTGGAAACGAGTGCAACACGTGGTAATGCACGTGAAACGAGTGTAACACGTGGTAATGCACCAGACTAGGTGACATTTCGATGCGCCTGTTTGACAGGTCTATTTTATTCACAGAAGTCAGAGCTATTGTTCCTGGCCAGAGGGATATGTAAGCTGTAGGGCACCGTGAGGTGGAGGTCAACGAAGGGATTAGGAGATGGTCACCGGCAGAAGGCACGTGTCAGGAGAAAAAGGTGGTATGGGGGGCACCGAGAAGAGCGGGATGAGGGGCACCTGCTCTTGGAGGGCTTCGACTAGGGAGAGAGAGGGAGCCTCAGGCGAGTAAGGCAGGAGCCAATCAGAAGGCTAGTGAAGTTAGGGGAAAACGTCAGGATAGGAGTAGAAGGAAAGACGAGACAGGCTACGGGAGCGAGCGTAGATAACGGTTGACGACAGCGTGTGCTGTGGACGGATGTATAGTGCTAGGAGTTAGCACTGGGTAAAGAAAGGTTCGTGATAGAACGTGCCAGTTAGAGTACGGGGAAAGCCAGCGTAGTTGGAATCAGACACGTGTGTCTGGAACGACGTACGGAGAACGCGTTTGGAGAGAACACGTGTTCGGGACGGAACACAAAGCATAGCTTCCGGAACAAAGGAAAAGAGACGAACGGAAGGTTACGACGATTGAAACCTTTCACTTCGGTGATAGAAAAAGTACGGGCAATATATGTATTGGCAGGAAAGGGTATTCTGGAATAATTAGATACCCGGATCATTTTCACGTGGAACTGCAGTTACAGGAACTCGAGGTCAAGGAACAATAGCTGCCGAACAATTTTCTGTTGATTAAATTCTTTTGTTAAGTTTGCAACAAGCTTGAGAGTGAATTCATGCTTGTAGTGTCTTGCCATTATTTTTACTTCCCCTCTCCTGAATAGCAGATTTATAGTAAAGCTGGGAGAGAAAGATCGCCGGGCTGCCTTCAACTATCGTTGATAGACAGTCTCTAGACAACGAACCTTATAAATGGTTTTCCTTCCTGCTGTGGGGAAATTTTAATCAGCGCTTGAAGCCAGTTGGTGTTTGGCCGAGGAGCCATTAATTAACATAATGAGCTCATACCCCTACAGTGACCTTTGCTTAATATCTGCTGTCCAAGGCAAATGTAGATATCGGTTATCTCCAGCTTTCCCCATCAATCGAAAAATCTTCATTTCTTGTAAAAGCAATGTGCACATCCCTTTTTTATTCGGAAAGTTAATTTGAATCCCAATCCTTTTATCTTGTCAGCAAGGTCCTGGATTATTCCCTGCATCTCTGAAAGGGAATTTGCAAAAATGATTACGTCATCAGCAAAACGAAGGTGAGTTAAATAATCTCCAAATTTTGAAAATGACAATCCGACTTTTGGTGTAAATGTGACAAGGATGGTAAGTCAGATAATATCCGAATACTTGAAAATTTCATCGTCCCAGATAGCACCCAGGCTATTTAGACGCGGGTTCGAGTCACGCTCTAGGACGATGAAATTTTCAAGTTTTCGGATATTATCTGACTTACCATCCTTGTCACATTTACACCAAAAATCGGATTGTCACCTTCAAAATTTGTATCATATGGTGTAATCCCGTATTTCTTGCATGATATTTCTTTCATAAATAATCTCCATTAATCTTTATCCCCTTGTTCTTCCAATTCAATTATTGAAAGACATTTTGCAATGTATCATTAAATAGTTTGAGAGACGTGGTGTCACTCTGTCTCACTCCCTTTCCAATTTCTATTGGTGTTGCATCCTCAAATAACCGAACCTTTGCGATTTCATTTTCATAGATGCTACTAATAATAATTATGTATGCATCTTCAAAACCACAGGATTTCAAACCAGTGTAAGGGCTGATGGTTTCACGGAATCAAAAGCATTTTCGTAATGGACAAAAGCCATACACAATGGGAGTTCATATTCCCTCGTTCTTTGAATTATTTCTCTCAGTACATGGATATGATTTATAGGGCTGTAACAACTCCTGAATCCAGATTCTTCTCTGGATTGAGCCATGTCCAGTGTTACATTCAAGCGATGTGAAAGAACTTTTGTGAAGATTTTATAAACCACTGTTAGGAGGCTGGTGGGCTTATACAATGGTGTGCAAAAATTAAGGACGAAGAGGAGAAATTAGCATAACAGCGAAACGAGCAGGCAGAACGGACAGAAAGACCACTCAGGAGATAGACTAGGGTCCTGTACGGTAGGTCATGCGCATATATGTAGTATGACGTACATATATATATATGGGGGGAGTGTCGGAAGGGTATAAAGCACACGGGCGGTGTGCGCTCCGCAATTCGGAAAAAGCTACTGCACGGTGCACATCGGTTTGAACGACCTCGAGTTGCTGCCACCGGGTGATATGGCCAACAGGCAATGCAGTAGACGACGTCTGGATGACTTTACCTGAGGTCGCGTCATTCGCAAGTTGGAAGAAGGTGGAAGTGTGACTGGTGTGGCCAAGGAGTTCGGGATAGCTCACAACATCGTTTAACGAGCTTGGAGAACATTTCAAACGACAGGAACAGCGGTCGGAGAGTTTAGCAGTGGTCGTCCACGAACAACTACGCCGGAGGACGACTGGTATATTGCCCTACAGGAGAAAAGAGACAGACGGCAGAGAGCGGGAGAAATCACAAGGCACATGCAGCAGAAAACCGGAGGTCCGCTATCGTGTTTTAATGTGGCCAGGAGGCTGCACAAAATGTGTCTATTTGCACGCCGACCAGTACGGTATGTGTCATTAACGCCTGCTCATCGGTGACGGTGGTTTCTCTGGTGCCAGAAACACACGAAATGGACACATCAGTAATGGGGTCGACTTCTCTTTACGGATGAGAGCCGATTTAGTGTCACGAGTGATTCTGGACGTATACACATCTGGAGAGGGTAGGTAACACGCAATCACACCTCCAACATCATCGAAAGGGATCAGTTTGGAAGTGGTGGAGTTCTCGTTTGGGGTGGTATCATGCTTGGTAGCCGTAGTGACCTCCACATCTTCCAAGAAGGTTCAGTCACTGACCGCTACTGTACCGAAGTTCTCCTGCCTCACGTGCGTCTGTTTAGAGGTGCTGTGCGTCCTGAGTTTCTCTTCATGGACAACAACGCTACACCTCATCGTACAGTGGCTGTCGCAGATCTGTTGGGGAGTGAAGATATTCAACGCATGGATTGGCCCGCAATGTCCCCGGACCTCAATCCAATCGAAAACGTGTTGGACCTTCTCGGGAGATGCTTGGCAAAACGTCACCAGCCGCCAGCAACGATTCCGCAGCTGCGATTTGCGCTACAAGAAGAATGTGCCGCGATGCCTCAACAGCTCCTCGTCCTCAGCATGGACAGACGTTGTAAATCGTGCAACGCAGTCAGGGGTGATCATATACCCTACTAAAGACTGGATTTTTCTTGGCAACCTCCTGTCGCATGGACGTTTCTGTCTTCTATCCATTTGTGCTCGAAGCTACCTTTTCAATAAAGTGCCTTTGTATCCTTTGGATTCCTTTTTTGGACGGTTTTGCTCACTTGTCCCATTTTCTTACATCTTGGGGATCTTATAGTATGATTTGTGTCGATGTGGAGCACTTCTGCACGACGTTACATTCGAAAAACCGTCCCGTCCTTAATGTTTGAACGCTAGTGTAGTTACTGAGATCATCAATACCACCTATATGTTTTTGTAGCAGGATCATTCAAGCATTGTTCCAATCCTCAGGAATCTTCCCTTCATTGAGACATCTAGAGAAAACTTTGGTGAGTGTAGTTACAATTTCTCCAATGGCTTCTTGTATAATGTTCACGGTAATTCCATCTGCTTCCAGAGCTTTTACTCATTCCATGTTCTTAAATGCATGTATAACTTCTATATGCATACATTTAAGAACATGGAATGAGGAGAGCTGGAGGAACATTGCTGCTGTTTACCTTTCGTAACGTCTAGAGTAGATGTATTATTCCTTTCATATAGTTTTGAGTAGAAATGTTTCACTCGTGTCAAAATTTTCCCTCTAATTCTTGTTACAGTGCCATAATCTGTTTTCTTCCTTTACTGAGATGCCCATTAGCTCTCTTCAGGCTTTGGTTGTTTTCAAGTGCTTTTCTCACTACTTCACCTTTCAAAGAACTTTTGTTTTTCAATTCCAGAAAACTGACTTAAATGGGTTTGTGCAGTAGAACAATATAGGCCAACAGAGTTGTTTTAAATGTAGAAAATGCTTGGAGAAATAAAAGTGGTCGTGTTTGGGCTTTGATAAATGTTTACTTAACCTGAATGAATCAAATCAATTTTTCAGTTAAATTGAAAGGAATGTTTTGTTTGTTTCTTTAGATATTTGAGTTTTGAATTGAAGCACTTTCTTATACAATGGGTTGTGAGAGCTCTTTGTATCAAATAGTTGTCTGCCTGCTGCATAATTTGTATAGTTTTTTCTCATTCTGCCCATTTCATTTTTATGTTCATATTATAGAGTTTTATTTTTCTAAATAGATCACAAAATAAAAAGAATTGTGTAAATTTGAGTATTTGCATTGCATTTAGTGCTCCGTTTTTAGCCTGTAATATTCAATCTATTGTTTACTTTTACCTTCTGCAGGCTCAGGGGAAGATTTCACTGCAACCATGTTCTTTCCTGACATATCCGAGATCCGGAGGCTTGTGTTGACAGAGGAGCAGCTATCAGAAAATGGATATCCTCTTGAAGCAGAGTTATTAGGGCAGTTTAATCATGATGCCACGAGGCAATGTAGCAGATGTAGTAGTCAGTACGTTCTCACGGACCAAAATGCTAAATGCTTTTTTCATCCAGAAAAGGCCATTAATATAGGAGCTAAACACAAGATGTATCCGTGTTGTAACCAACTGGCATGTAGTCAAGGTTGCAAGTTCGAAAATTATCATGTCAGTTCTATTAAAGTGTGTGACATTCCTTTTGCTGCAACGGTTGCTTTGCCATACCCTTATTATAATCCTGCATTTGCACTTACCACAGAAATGTGCTACACTACAAAGGGTCTGGAGGTTGCAAAAGTTTTATTAGTTTCATTAGACAAGAAGGTCGTTGTCCAAACTTTTGTGCGACCCAAAAATCGGATCATCGACTTTAACACACGTTACAGTGGAGTAACTGCTAAAGATTTGGAAAATGTCCTAGTAACCCTTGAACAAGTGCAAAAGCTAATGATAGAATTAATCAATAGTAGTACAGTACTTATTGGACATGCCCTCAATAACGATTTAAAGGCTCTTGGTATTGTGCACAGGTCTGTTGTAGATACCAGTACAATTTTCTCACATCAGACAAATTCCTTGATGAAAGTACCTTTAAAAACGCTGGCTGCTCAGCTCTTGCACAAACGGATTCAGGACTCACGTAACAGCGTCGAAAATGCCTTAACTTGTGTTGAACTTCTGGAACATGCAGTTCAGTTAGAAAGAAGTGTTAGGAGGTAATATGCATTACCTACATCAACGTGCAGTAATTGCTTGAAATTGGAAGCAAGCCTTTATTGCTTGCTTCCAATTTAAAGCTTTAAACCCGTTTGAGTTAATTTGAGAGCTGCATACGCACTTGACTACCAAAAACTTTTAGAAATTTTTAGCAGTTCCCGTAAAAGGTCGCCATTAATATTTTTGTAAGGTCCCGAAAAATAGACATTGTGCACAGATGTGATGTGTAGTGGATACGAGAGCCTTGCTCCCACATAGGATGAATTCGTTGAAGAAACTTCAGAACGCCGCTGATTGGGTGACACACATGCTGTTGAACTATTGGAATATAAGCTTAATTAAAAAGAAGGCGGCTGAACTTTTATTTCTGTAAAACATTTATTCTCACTTTCAAAAATCTCATGGAAGCATGTTCTTTTAATGGAACATAGGTATCTCTAGTTGTTATTTAAAAGTGTTAATTGAAAATCGATGCATCAAAAGGTGTAAGATGTTAAGCATCGTGTATCGAAAGATGTAAGATGACAAGCATCGTGTATGGAAAATAGATGCATCAAATGGTGTAAGATGAGAAGATTTTAGTGAAGAGATCCATTGTACAGAATCAGTATTATTTGCAAAATTAGTCGGAATACAGTGAAATCAGTATTATTTGTAAATAGGTGATTATTTCATTGTGTATCGTATTTTGAGTGCTTCTTTTCTATTTCTTGTGTCTATTTGTGTTGTTATATTTCAATTATTATCATCTTTGTGCTGCGTAGTTTAGTATAATGCACATTAAATGCGTAACGTTATTCTTTCTTTGTAAATTTGTAACTGATTAGCAGGGTTCTCCTCGTCTTTTTTTTAAAGTGTCTAACTTTTTTTTGCGAGGGACCGAGTGGGAACTCTATATGAACTAAGTATTTGAATAAAATCACATTAAAAAAACCAGTTGCTATCTTTCATTACAGTATGATTTTCTTCAACAGTTTTCTATTATTTATGCTTGGACTAAAAATTACTCTACAGTATTTAGGCACATCTTACTTGATCACATTTTACACATTAGCGTTCAAGATAATTTATTCACCAGTGCATAATGAAAAAAATATATTAATACCCTTATGCTTCTCTCAAGGAATAAAAAAAGGAAAGCTATGAACATGCTTGAGGTAGGGAGGATAACACCAGAGTCCCTCGACAACAATGACCATATTCTTTATTAATCATGGAATTCCAGCACTCTTAATTTTCTGTCGCTATAACCTTGACGGACTAGTTTTTGGGTTACACAACTGCGGTCTTATCTTTTTTTCCCGTTGCAACATTAACGTGAAATAACTGATAAGTCCGTTTTAAGCATGAAGCAGCCAAAAGCTCATTGCACACTTAGATCCTTCTGGTTTTACACAGATGAAAATGAAATGTATCATGCACTTCCTGAAGTCTTTGTTTCGAATTAACGTTTTCATTACATTGTGACTGCAGAGATTAAAGCAACAGCAACAACGGAAAAACTCAAGTGGTGGTTTTAAAAAAAACACTCCAAAGCTGTTTTTGCCGCCCTGTGGCGCAGCAGTCTGAGCGCTGGCTTACGATCTCTCGTGCGAGAAGGGTCCGGTTTCGAATCCCGGTAGTGCATGGATGCTGTGTTTGTCTTACGGCGCTGGCTCTCTCCCTTCCCTGGAACCAGTGACCCTAAATTAATCAATAGTAGTACAGTACTTACTGAGATGTCCCTTTCCTATCTTTAGGCTTTGGTTGTTTTCAATTGCTTTCCTCACTAGTTCACAGTTGAGTTTCCTTACGTCTTCAGTGATACTTTTTCGTACTGTCTTGCATAGCTCTATATATTCCACTTCTGGGTCTTTTCCTGTCCTTTTCAGAAATATCCACTTCTTCCGATGTTAGGGTGACTGTTTATAAGCACATTGAGTTGCTCACGGTGGTCGCTAAACCTTCAATAAAAAAAAAGTTTTTTTTTTTTAATGCAACATACAATTTAGTTTCTAGTTAAGAAAGTTGACTACTTTTGTATGATATGTTTTTGTTCCAAGTAATTTCACACAAACATGATTTAATACTTTATTCAAAAATATTTACTGCACCAATCTGGATGACCTTCATTTTGGCAGAAAGAAAAACACATATACATAGGTCACGATGTCAGTCGCATTTATCGCAATCTGCGAATTTTTTCAAAGTAGGTGGCTGTAAAAAATATTTGGAGATTTTTTGTGGCGATGGTGTGTACAGCTTTACAGCCTAGTATACCTGGCGTTTTGATCATTTTGAGATTGGGAAAAAGAGAAGGAAGCGATTTCTTTTATACATCCGACTACAATTTTTAAATATTCAGTAGTAACAAATGCTGTGAAAAATAAATAATTCACATTAATTTGTATAATTCTTAAAACTAGCTCCGAGTAATCTAAAAATATGGAGAGGGAGCTTTATTTTTTGGTGAATAAAGTGGCGAATGAAATTACAGAGCTAGAGCAACCCGTGCAGATAGATAGATATCATCATCAATGTCAACCATTATCAATCCACTGCTGGACGAAGGTCTCCCCAAGTTTCCTCCACAACGGTCTGTCTTGTGCCAGTCTCCTCCATGTCACTCCCGCATACTTTCGAATTTCATCCACCCATCGCCCATGTGGTCTTCTTCTGGGTCTTTTCCTGTCCCTTGGAATCCAATCTAAAATTTCGGCTGTCCGTCGATGGTCTGTTCTTCTGGCAGTATGTCCAGCCCATTGCCATTTCAGGGATTTAACTCTGACCGTGATGTCTTCCACTCTTGTCATTTTTTTGGATCCACGATTTCCTCTTCTTATCTCTCCTGGTTACACCAAGCATGCACCTCTCCATGCTACTTTGAGTTGACTGCAGCCTTTGTATGTCTCTTTTAGTTAAGGTCCACGTCTCTGCACCATACGTAAGCACTGGAAGGATGCATTGATCAAACACTTTTCTTTTAAGACATAATGGCATATTGCTCTTGAAGATTATGCTGTTTCTTCCAAAAGCTCTCCAGGGAAATTTTGTACGCCGATTAATTTCTTCATCAACGTGACCCTCACTTGATATCTGCTGTCCAAGATAAACGTACGTGTCTGTTATCTCCAGCTTTTCTCCATCAATCAATAAATCTTCATTTCTTGTAAAAGCATTGAACATCACTTTTGTCTTCTGAAAGTTCATTTTTAATTCCACTTCTTTACTCTTGTCAGCAAGTTCCTGGATCATACTCTGCAGCTCTGATGGGGTAGTTGCAAAAATGACTACGTCATCAGCAAAACGAAGGTGGGTTAGATAATCACTATTAATTTTTATCCCTTTGCTTTCCCAGTTCAGTGATTGAAAGACATTTTCCAATGTTACATTAAAGAGCTTCGGAAATATGGTGTCAACTTGTCTCACCCCCTTTCCAATTTTTATGTGTGTTGTATTTTCAAACAGCCGAATCTTTGCACTTGCATTTTCATAGATGTTATTAATAATATAAACGTATGCATCTTCAATACCGCAGGATTTCAGAGCCATTGTAACTGCTGTTGATTTCACCGAATCAAAGGCTTTTTCATAATCGATAAAAGCCATGCACAATGGAAGTTCATATTCCCTTGCTCTTTCATTTAGTTCTCTCAGTACGTGGATATGATCTATTGTGCTGTAGCCACTCCTGAATCCAGCTTGTTCTCTCGGTTGAGCCATGTCCAGTGTTACCTTCAAGCGGTGTGAAAGAACTTTAGTGAAGATTTTATAAACCACTGATAGGATGCTGATAGGTCTGTAGTTCCTGAGATACTCAATGTCACCTTTTTTATGTAGCAGGATCATTGTAGCGGTGTTCCAATCATCAGGAATCTTCCCTTCATTAAGGCATCGAGTGAAAATTTGGACGAGTACTGTTACGATTTCTCCACTTGCTTCTTGTATGATGTCTACAGAGATTCCACCTTCTCCTGGAACTTTTCCCCGTTTCATGTTCTTGATTGCATGTGCAACTTCTGCTGGGAGGACTGGAAAAACTCTGGTACTGGTACCTTTCATGATGTCTGGAGTACATGTATCATCCCTTTCATATATTTTGGAGTAGAAATCTTTCACTCTTGTTAAAATTTCGCCTCTATTTCTTGTTACAGAACCATCTCCTCTTCTCAGTGCCATAATTTGTTTTCTTCCCTTACTGAGATGTCCTTTTGCTATTTTTAGGCTTTGGTTGCTTTCAATTGCTTTCCTCACTAGTTCACAGTTGAATTTCCTTACGTCTTCAGTGATACTTTTTCGTACTGTCTTGCATAGCTCTATATATTCCACTTTGGAAGTCACATCTTCTTTAGTTGTCCTCATCTCTCTTCTTTTTTGCATCAACATTTTGTTTTTTCCTGATAATTTGTTCACATGCAACTTGTTCTTAGACCCAGATAATTTTGTTGCTGTTTCCATAAGAGCTTTGGTTCCTTTTCTGTTAACTTCAGAAATATCCACTTCTTCCGATGTTAGGCCTTCTAAAGCAGAGAATCTGTTCTTCAGTTCCTACTTGAAGGTATTATGGTGTTTTTTAAGGTTGGTTATGTCAATACATCTTGTTTGTCTTATGAGCTTGCCACGTTCGAGTTTAGTGTTGAGGTGCATCTTACATCTCACCAATCTATGGTCACTACCTGTGTTGAACTTGTTTAGCACGCTGCAGTCTTCTAGGAATGAATTTTTTGTTACACATAATAAATTCAATTTCACTTGTCATCCCATTTGGATGTCTCCATGTCCATTTCCTGTGTGGCTTTTTCTTGAAAAACGAGTTTTAGATGAAAGACCCTTCTGCCTCTTTAAACTCAAGGAGAGTATTTCCACGCTGGTTTCTGTTGCCGTGACCGAATTTACCTTCTGGAGTATCATTCTGTTGTCGTTGCCCTATTTTTGCATTGTAATCTGCCATAATTATCTTCAAGTGCTGCTTACCTTTATTATTTAGATGACGAATTTCCTCATAAAATTCTTTAATTTCTTCTTTAGGATGACTTTTGGTGGGTGCATAAGTTTGAATAATCTGAGCCTTGTATCTTCTCGAGAGTTGCATAACGAGTCGTGCAGCTTTGTCAGAGGAACTTTCAACTTCTGCAGCTTTATCCTCCAGTTTCTTGTTTATAATAAATCCAACACCACTAGTTCTGCCTGTATCTGTCCAACGATAGTAGACGAGATGTCCACTTTTCAGTTCAATGAGATCTTCTCCTTTTCTCCTTACCTCGCTTAGCCCGACGATGTCTCACTTAATCCTTTGTAGTTCCTCTTCCAATTCAAGAAGCCTTGAATCAGAAGATAGGGAGCGTCCATTATACGTAGCCAAAGTCAGAATCAGATGGTAGCCTAATCCGGTCCTCCGGGGATTCTGAGCATCCTCTGCCTTCCTGTCGCACTGGCCGCTGCCTTGGCCAGATATATTCCAGCTGCTGGCTGCTGAGGGCCAAGATTTAAGTTGTGGAGTCATTTTGGAGGGGTTTGGCAATAACTCACCAGGCTGGCCAAGCGGGTTGGTGAGTGTGTGATAGCATTTCCTCTAATCCCGATGGTATAGTTATACCGCTGTTGGCGGTCGTCAGAGCCCCTTTAGTGGGAACAGGATTCACCACGAGAAGGCGGGGTTGACATTTGTCAAGGAGAGGCTGTGATGTTAAGCATCACCTGACCTTACATTCCAGATAGATATATACAAACATGGGATGTAAGGTCAGGTGATGCGTAACATCACAGCCTCTCCTTGACAAATGTCAACCCCGCCTTCTCGTGGTACATCCTGTTCCCACTAAAGGGGCCCTGACGACCGCCAATAGCGGTATTACTATACCATAGGGATTAGAGGAAATGCTATACCACACTCACCAACCCGCTTGGCCAGCCTGGTGAGTTATTGCCAAACCCCTCCAAAATGACTCCACAACTTAAATCTTGGCCCTCAGTCGCCAGCAGCTGGAATATACCTGGCCAAGGCAGCGGCCAGAGCGACATGAAGGCAGAGGGTGCTAAGAATCCCCGGAGGACCGGACTAGGCTGCCATCTGATGCTGACCTTGGCAACGTATAACGGACGCTCCCTATCTTCTGATTCAAGGCTTCTTGAATTGGAAGAGGAACTACAAAGGATCAAGTGGGACATCGTCGGGCTAAGTTAGGTAAGGAGAAGATCTCATTGAACTGAAAAGTGGACATCTCTTCTACTATCGTGGGACAAATACTGGCAGAACTAGTGGTGTTGGATTTATAATAAACAAGAAACTGAAGGATAAAGTTGTAGAAGTTGAAAGTTCTTCTGACAGAGCTGCACGACTCGTTATCCAACTCTCGAGAAGATACCAGGCTCAGATTATTCAAACTTATGCACCCACCACAAGTCATGCTGAAGAAAAAATTGAAAAATTTTATGAGGAAATTCGTGATCTAAATAATAAAGGTAAGCAGCACTTGAAGATAATTATGGGAGATTTCGATGCAAAAATAGGGCAACGGCAACAGAATGAAACTTCAGTAGGTAAATTCGGTCACGGCAACAGAAACCAGCGTGGAAATACTCTCGTAGAGTTTGCAGAGGCAGAAGGGTTTTTCATCTTGAACTCCTTTTTCAAGAAAAAGCCACACAGGAAATGGACATGGAGACATCCAAATGGGACGAGAAGTGAAATTGATTTTATTATGTGTAACAAAAAAATCGTCATAGAAGACTGCAGTGTGCTAAACAAGTTCAACACAGGCAGTGACCATAGATTAGTGAGATGTAAGATGCACCTGAACAGTAAACTCGAACGTAGCAAGCTCATAAGACAAACAAAATGTATTGACATAACCAACCTTAAAAAACACCATAATACCTTCAAATTGGAACTGAAGAACAGATTCTCTGCTTTAGAAGGCCTAACATCGGAAGAAGTGGATATTTCTGAAGTTAACAGAAAAGTAACCAAAGCTCTTATGGAAACAGCAACAAAATTAGCTGGGTCTAAGAACAAATTGCATGTGAACAAATTATCAGGAAAAACCAAAATGTCGATGCAAAAAAGAAGAGTGATGAGGACAACTAAAGAAGATGTGTCTTCCAAAGTGAAATATATAGAGCTATGCAAGACAGTACGAAAAAGTATCACTGAAGACGTAAGGAAATTCAACTGTGAACTAGTAAGGAAAGCAATTGAAAACAAACAAAGCCTAAAGATAGCAAAGGGACATCTCAGTAAGGGGAAAAAACAGATTATGGCACTGAGAAGAGGAGATGGTTCTGTAACAAGAAATAGAGGCGAAATTTTGACAAGAGTGAAAGATTTCTACTCCAAATTATATGAAAGGGATGATACATGTACTCCAGACATCATGAAAGGTACCAGTACCAGAGTTCTTCCAGTCCTTCCAGCAGAAGTTGCACATGCAATCAAGAACATGAAGCGGGGAAAAGCTCCAGGAGAAGATGGGATTACTGTAGACATCATACAAGAAGCAAGTGGAGAAATCGAAACAGTACTCGCCCAAATTTTCACTCGATGACTTAATGAAGGGAAAATTCCTGAGGATTGGAACAACGCTACAATGATCTTGCTACATAAAAAAGGTGACATTGAGGATCTCAGGAACTACAGACCTATCAGCCTCCTATCAGTGGTTTATAAAATCTTCACTAAAGTTCTTTCACACCGCTTGAAGGTGACACTGGACATGGCTCAACCGAGAGAACAAGCTGGATTCAGGAGTGGCTACAGCACAATAGATCATATCTACGAAAGAGCGAGGGAATATGAACTTTCATTGTTTATGGCTTTTATCGATTATGAAAAAGCCTTTGATTCGGTGAAACCATCAGCAGTTGCAATGGCTCTGAAATCCTGCGGTATTGAAGATGCATACATTAATATTATTAATAACATCTATGAAAATGCAAGTGCAAAGATTCGGCTGTTTGAAAATACAACACACATAAAAATTGGAAAAGGAGTGAGACAAGGTGACACCATATCTCCGAAGCTCTTTAATGCAACATTGGAAAATGTCTTTCAATCACTGAACTGGGAAAACAAAGGGATAAAGATTAATGGAGATCATCTAACCCACCTTCGTTTTGCTGATGACATAGTCATTTTTGCAACTACCCCATCAGGGCTGCAGAGTATGATCCAGGAACTTGCTGACAAGAGTAAAGAAGTGGGATTAAAAATGAACTTTCAGAAGACAAAAGTGATGTTCAATGCTTTTACAAGAAATGAAGATTTATCGATTGATGGAGAAAAGCTGGAGATAACGGACACGTACGTTTATCTTGGACAGCAGATATCAAGTGAGGGTCACATGGGTGAAGAAATTAATCGGCGTACAAAACTTGCCTGGAGAGCTTTTGGAAGAAACAGCATAATTTTCAAGAGCAATATGCCATTATGTCTTAAAGGAAAAGTGTTTGATCAATGCATAATTCCAGTGCTTACGTATGGTGCAGAGACGTGGACCTTAACTAAAAGAGACATACAAAGGCTGCAGAAAACTCAAAGGGGCATGGAGAGGTGCATGCTTGGTGTAACCAGGAGAGATAAGAAGAGGAACACGTGGATCCGAAAAATGACAAAAGTGGAAGGCATCATGATCAGAGTTAAATCCCTGAAATGGCAATGGGCTGGACATACTGCCAGAAGAACAGACCATCGACGGACAGCCGAAATTTTAGATTGGATTCCAAGGGACAGGAAAAGACCCAGAAGAAGACCACATGGAAGATGGGTGGATGAAATTCGAAAGTATGCGGGAGTGACATGGAGGAGACTGGCACAAGACAGACCGTTGTGGAGGAAACTTGGGGAGACCTTCGTCCAGCAGTGGGTTGATAATGGTGGACAATGATGATGATGATGATATACAAACATATTTACTATGTTCACTAACACATGTAACAGAGGAGATAATGTAACTAAGCGATAACTTCTCATCATTCTTTCGAGATGGGTCCGGGTTCGAACCCCGTTAGGCGTGGATGTTGCGTTTGCCTTACGGTACTGGCTCTTACCCTTTCCTGAAACCAGTGGTCCCAATGAGTTTCTCACGAAGTTCGTTAACTCGCCCACCTATCAAAGTAGGGAGGGAATTTCATCTTGACAAAGAGCTCCTCATAATCCATGCCAATTTTATATTGTCCAAAAAACGACTCCAATTAACAAATATTCACGTTTTTTTCACATAAGTAACACATGTAACTTTCCTCTAACAATTTTAAATTATTGAAGAACCATATTAAATTTAAAATAAACTGAAAACCCCTAATAAAGCTCACTAGGGCTGGACCTCTTCTTTTTTTTTTTTTTTTTTTAAAGAGTATCTTTAAACTTTCGGGATCTTTTAAGTGACTATGCACGTGTCCATGAGAATAAAGTTAAATGCATTTGAATAGTTGACAAGTGTGACATGGTTTGATTTCAGTTATGGTTTGTTCCTCAATACTCTCATTACACTGTGCTCGCAATGCACCTGGAAATTTATTTCCCTTTTCTCCAGTCCTCGAAAGTCCTTAATTTTTAACACGTCTTTTGTAAAAAAAGATCGTGCTTATGTTATCGGTTTGTCCGTCGGTCCGTCCGTCCGTTTGTCTGTACCCTCGGTATCTCTGCAACTATTAGTCCGATTTGAAAAATTCCTTTTGCATTCGAAAGCTTGAAATATGCGAATGATGATCCTTCATTTCGTTTTTTTACGATGCAAAATTTCGCCGCTAGAGGGCGTAAATGCAGATGATGTCGAATTCAAAAATAAGTTTTATTCCACATATTTGCTTCTAAACATCCGATTGAAAAAAATATTTTATTTTTCGATTCCATTTATGTCGAAGAGTATCTTGGATATAGTTTATTTTTCAAATTACGCATAGATTTTCCGCTAGGGGGCGTGAAAGTAAATTGCATTTTTTCTGATAACTCTTCTTCTAAAACTACGATTTGAAAAATTTTTTTCAGCGGATGCATCTCCTGATGCACAATCTTTTGCATATAATTTCGAATTTTTGGTAAAGGATACTTTGGCCATCAGGGGACGTAAGTGTTAATTTTCGTTTCTGATGTATTTTTCATAAAATCTGAGCTTCTAAAATATCGATTGAAAATATTCTTTAGTGGACTGATGGCACTCACATCGATAAACCATTTCGGAATATTTTCTTCCTAAAATATTCCACACTTTCTCCTCCAGGGGAAAGTATATCTTATTTTTGTCAATATCTCGACTTCTAGGAGTCCGATTTGAAAAATTCCTTTGTTGGAAAGTGTTTTCCGTGTGACATGTTTATCATATAATTTCAAAATTTTCAAGTAATTCATAGACTTTCCGCTAGGGGGCGTAAAGGTAAATTGCGTTTCCTCCTATATCTCTGCTTCTAAGTCTCCGATCTGAAAAATTCTTTCTGCACCTGATACAGCTCCTGATAGAAAATGGTTTGCACATAATTTCTAATTTTTGTAAAAAAACTGCTTTGGCCACCGGGGGGCGTAAACCTTAATTTCCGCTTCTGATGTATTTGCAGCATAAATGAGCTTCTAAATTCTCGATTGAATATAACATCGTTTGTAGACCGATACTACTCATGTCGACAAATCTTTTAGAAACATTTTCTTCTGAAAATAGTGCACCGCTTCTACGCCAGGGGGCCTAGATGCACATCTTATTTTTGTCAATATCTCTACTTCTAAGAGTACGATTTGAAAAATTCCTTCCTCGTTGGATAGTGTTTCCGATGCGAAATATTTTCCCTATAAATTCAAAATTTTCAAGTAAATCATGGACTTTCCGCTAGGGGGCGTATAGGTAAGTTGCGTTTTCCCCTATATCTCGACTTCTAAATCTCCGATCTGAAAAATTCTTTCTGCACCGGATACAGCTCCTGACGGGAAATCGTTTGCACGTAATTTGAAATTTTTTTAAAAAAATTATTCTGCCACCAGGTGGCGTAAGCCCCAATTTCCTCTTCTGATGTATTTGCAGCAAAATATGAGCTTCTAAAATTTCGTTTGAAAAATAATCTTTTATGGACCGGTACTACTCATGTCGACAAACATTTTAGGAACATTTTCTTCTTGAAATAATACATGGTTTCTACGCCAGGGGGCGTAGATGTATATCTTATTTATGACAATATCTCTACTTCTAAAAGTCCGATTTGAAAAATTCCTTCTTTATTGGATAGTGTTTCCGATGCGAAATGCTTTTCCTATAAATTCAAAATTTTCAAGTAAATCATGGACTTTTCGCTAATTCGCACAATGGTAAATTGCGTTTTCTGCTACTAAAACTCCGATTTGAAAACTTTTTTCTGTATCGCATACAAGACCTGACGGAAAATATTTTTCACATAATTTCTAAAGTTTGGTAAAGAATGGTTTGACCACTAGGGGTCATGAGTGTTAATTTCTATTTCTGATGTATTTGTAACAAAATCTGGGCTCCTGAAAACTCGACTAAATTTTTTTCTTGGACCGATACCGCTCATATGGATAAACCTTTTGTGAATACTTTCTTCCTAAAATAATGCATGGTTTTCCCAGCAAGGGACGTAAAGTCACATCTTATTTTTGTCAATAACTCTGTTTCTAAGAGTTCGTAAGCTCACGATACCGTTTACAGCAATATCTGAGGGATTAAATACCCGATTGGAAAAACTTCTTTCTTCCGCCTGTTACTATTGTTTTCCATACCGGTTCCATTGATTTTAAATAGCTTTCATACATTTAATTTGCGTCAGAAGGGATTCAAAGGACGTGCTTATTACACCCGAAAATTCGGTGCCATCTTTCTTGTTCATATTTTTATGAAAGGTCTGCAATTTTGTTTTTGCAATAAAAAAAATATCAGGTGAATTGTTTGGATTGGTTGCACTACTTTGTTGCCTGCTGGCGATTGCATCACTTCCTTACATGCAGTGTGGACGAGATGATATTTCATGTGGCGTTGCAGTGCAAGATGTTTGAGTGCCATATTTCCTGCGACCTTGGTTCGTGGTACAGCAGTTGGAGTCACAACAGCTCGTGGAAACCCTTCCTTGTAGTCCTAGATGGCTGTTCCTTCTAACACACGCCTTCCGCACTCAAGGAAATCGATCTTTAGCCTCCTTACTGCAAACATGTGGGGAAATACATGACTGTGGATTATAGTCACATATTCCCGCACACGTAATTTAATTTAAGAGGATAAAAATTTAAAGAAGATAATCCCCCAACCCCGATCCCTATCTTTAGTGTAGGAAATGGTATGCACTAAGAGAAGGATTTTTTCAATACGATTTTTAGAATTAAAAATACAACTGCAAAAAAAAAAATGTGCGTCAACGCCACGGATTTATATAAAAAGTGTGGTGGAAAAAAAAAAAAGGAACGACGTCAGGAAATCAAAGGGCACTAAATGGTTCATACGTGTATTGGTATCATTCCATAACTCATCTACCTGAACATAACATTCGGGCTACTCGAGTAAATTAAGTATTTAATTGACATGTACAGTCCACTTCCTGAAAAGGAAAAATTAGCAGCTATACGTGATCACCCCAAGCAATGCATTTGTGCCATAATATCACTAGTTTAGGAACGTTTCGACCCTCAGGCTAGTCTGATGCGGATACAAGTTCCAGAGATACATAAACAAAAAACCCTAACTGAGGGTACATAACAAAAACCCTTAACTGAGGTATATATTGCCGCCCCGAAATGAGGATTTCGAATAACCCACTGGATTAATTTTTATTTGTATTGGGTTGTCGGAAAAGTCAGGACGAATTTTGGGACCCGATGGCGATTTGGCGGTTTTGGAAGTACCAGAGTCATGCGCAGCTCTGTTATCGCTATGACATTCAGCACGTGCCAGTTCTAGCTGCAGTCTAAAAGGAATAGTGAGCGATTTAGTTGATTTGCGGAGATTTGACATCAAGTTAAAGATGGAAAACCAAACTGTGCATTTTCGCCATATTTTACTGTTTTACTTCCGTAAAGGGAAGAACGCGCGTCAAGCTTGTGAAAAGTTGCGTATAGTGTACGGTGATAATACTCTACAAGAACGTCAGTGCCAGCGGTGGTTCGCAAAATTCCGTGCTGGTGATTTTGACCTCAACGGTGCTCGTCGGTCCGTTAGGCCAACCGAGGTTGATGGCGACCAAATCAAGACAATGATCGAGTCAAACCCACGTTACACGACACAAGAGATTTCAGACACATTGCACACCCATCATTCAAGCGTTCACGATCACCTGAAGAAGCTGGGATACGTAAGCAAGCTCGATGTGTGGGTTCCTCATGAACTCAAAGAAGCTCAATTGACGGAGCGTATAAACATCTGCGATATGCTCATTAAACGTGAAGAAAACGATCCTTTTTTGAAGCGACTGATAACTGGTGACGAAAGGTGGATTGCGTACAACAATGTGCTACGCAAACGGTCTTGGTGCCGAAGTGCTGCTTCGCCTCAAACGACATCCAAAGCAGACATTCATCAGCGGAAGCTTCTGGTCTCAGTGTGTTGGGATTTTAAAGCTGTCGTGCTTTTCGAGCTCCTGTCACGGAACCAAACAATCAATTCGAATGTGTACTGTCGGCAATTGGACAGTTTGAACGAATCCATCATTCAGAAACGTCCAGATCTCGTTCATGGTAAAGGTGTTGTGTTCCATCACGAAAACGCGAGACCACACACTAGTGTGATCATCCGCCAAAAATTATTGGAGCTTGGGTGGGATGTGTTGCCCCACACAGCATACTCGCCTGACTTTGCGCCGGCAGACTTCCACTTATTTCGCTCTCTTCAAAAGTCCTTGCGTGGTATAACGTTTAATTCAGATGAGGCACTAAATCAGCACCTTGTACAGTTTTTCGCCACGAAAGACAGGTCCTTCTATGAACGAGGCATTCTGCAGCTCACTGAAAGATGGCAAAAGGTTATCGAATAAAACGTGCATTATATCATTGATTGATCTTTGTTCTTTGTATCAATAAATGACCTTTTCAAAACATGACTAAAATACGCTGACTTTTCCGATAACCCAAAAGAATTCGACACAAGTAAATTAACCTGAAATTTTTTTTTAATTTACAAGAAATGCTGTACTTAACCAGAAATTTGCAAATTAGTGTCCAAATAAAGCTTGTGGTGTCAACAACTTTCACTAAAATCAAACAATCTGTATCAGCACAAAGCTCAGCAAATCACGAAATCTTCAACGCAAGAGAGTACTCTTTAATTATAAAGTGGCTTATATAAACCTTTATTGTTATTAATTAAATTGTTAATGACAGTTTTAAAGGTAACTTTGCTGCAAACATTGACGTAGGAGGAAATGCACAAGACACCAATGTACAATGGCCGTTCCATAAAAACTGAGAATAAAATCCCACAAAATGAAGAAACGTATGTTAATATTTTCCAAAGTACAGTGTCTTCCCTCGCATTGTATTTAACAATCCCATCGTTTAGGCCACTTTTCAAAGCTTTAGCAACCCCTGTATAGCTTGAATAACATCACCATCTATGTTGCATATTGCGCAACGGAACTTTTCCTTCATTGTAGGAAACAAGTAGAAATCGCACGGGCCGAGCTCATGACAGAAGGAAAGCTGTGGCATTATTTCAGTATTGCATTTCGTAAGATACGGTTAAACACAAGCAGCCACATGTGGGCGGGTGCGTTATCATGGTGTAGTATCCACTTACCAACCAGTTCCAGTCACTTAATCAATATGTGTCGTCGTAACGCTTCAAGACTGAAATATAATACCCAGCATTGACAGTAATTTGTGGACGGACGGCATGCTGAGAGATTACACCTTTATGATAAAGAAAACTTTCATCATCACCTTCCCAGCTGATTTGGTTTGGCGGACTTTTTTCGGAGGAGGCCAGCCTGTGTGTGTGTTTCCAAACAATCGTTGTGCGTATCGTGAGGGGGGTCGAAATATTGGACCCATGTTTCATCGGCAGTTACTACTGTGTTTAGAAAGTTTAGATCCTTTGCAATCATTTGTTTTCACTCATGACACACCTGAACTGTGGATAACAATATTGTTCTCTCATCAGGTGATAATGTACCCATATGGAACACACGCAATGCAGCAGTAATTTGTCGCGTAGAATGCAGAATGCGGATGTTTTAAAAAGATAAGTTCACGCCGCTATGACTTCCCACGTCATTCGTCGTTCTTCGTGAAGGATTGCCCAAACAGTGTTAACATTACGCTCCGTAACAAAACTTTCAGGTCGACCACGCCTAGGAGCGAGTTCTGCCGACAAACGCCCTTTTTTGAAATCTTGGTGCCACCAGCTTTTTTAGCTCGTCTTTTGTAAAAACAGATCGTGCTTCTGTTATCGGTTTGTCCGTCCGTCTGTACCCACGATACCTCTGCAACTGTCAGTCTAATTTGAAAAATTCTTTTTGCATTGGGAAGCTTGAAATGCGCAAATGATGATCCTTTATTTCGTTTTTTTTACGATGCACAATTTTGTCGGGAGAGGGCGTAAATGCAGATGATGTTGAATTCAAAAATACGTTTTATTCCACATATTTGCTTCTAAACATCCGATTGAAAAAATTCTTTTATCTTTCGATTCCATTTATATCGAAGAGTATTTTAGATATAGTTACCTTTTCAAATTACGCATAGATTTTTCGCTAGGGGGCGTAAAAGTAAATTAAATTTTTCTCCATTACTCTTCTTCTAAAACTCCGATTTAAAAAAAAAAAAAATTTCAACGGATACATCTTCTGATGGAAAATCTTTTGCATATAATTTCAAATTTTTGGTAAAGAATACTTTAGCCACCAGAAGGCGTAAGTGCTAATTTTGGCTCCTGATGTATTTGCCATAAAATCGGAGCTACTAAAATATCAATTGAAAAACTTCTTTCGTGGACTGATGCCACCCACATCGATAAACCTTTCCGGAATACTTTCTTCTTAAAATATTCTACAGTTTCTCCGCCAGGGGGCGTAGATGTACATCTTATTTTTGTCAATATCTCTACTTCTAGGAGTCCGTTTTGAAAAATTCCTTCTTTGTTGGATAGTGATTTCTGTGTGATATGTTTTTCATATAATTTCAAAATTTTCAAGTAATTCATAGACTTTCCGCTAGGGGGCGTAGCGGTAAATTGCGTTTCCCTCTATATCTCTGCTTCTAAATCTCAGATTTGAAAAATTCTTTCTGCACCGCATACAGCTCCTAATGGGAATTCGTTTGCACATAATTTCTAATTTTTGTAAGAAATGGTTTGGCCACCAGGTTGCGTAACTCTTAATTTTCGCTTCTGTTTTATTTGCAGCAAAATATGAGCTTCTACAATCTCGATTGAAAAAAAAAAAAGTCCTTTTTTGACCGATGCTACTCATGTCGTCAAACCTTTAAGGAAAATTTTCTTCCTGAAAAAAAATGCTTGGTTTCTACGCCAGGGGGCGTAGATGTATATCTTATTTTTTTGTCAATATCTCTACTTCTAAGAGTACGACTTGAAAAATTCCTTCTTTGTTGGATAGTGTTTCCGATGCCAAATGTTTTTCCTATAAATTCAAAATTTTCAAGTAAATCATTGACCTTCCGCTAGGGGCACAAAGGTTAATTTGGTTTTCTGCTTTATTTCTGCTCCTAAAGCTCCGATTTGAAAAATTCTTCCTGTATCGCATACAGGACCTGATGGAAAATATTTTTCACATAATTACTAATGTTTGGTAAAAAATGGTTTAGCCACCATGGGTCATAAGTGTTAATTTCTGCTTCTGAAGTATTTGTTGCAAAATCTGGGCTCCTGAAAACTCGACTAATTTTTTTTTCTTGGACCGATACCGCTTGTATACCTTTTGAGGATACTTTCTTCCTAAAATATTGCATGGTTTTCCCACCAGGGGACGTAAAGTCACATCTTATTTTTGTCGATATCTCTGTTATAAGAGTTCGTAAGCTCACGATTCCGTTTACAGCAGTATCTGAGGGATTAAGAACCCGATTGAAAATCTTCTTTCTTTCGTCAGATCTATTGTTTTCCATACCGGTTCCATTGACTTTGAATAGCTTTGATAAATTTAATTTATGTCAGAACGGATTCAAAAGACGTGCTTTTTACACCCGAAAATTCAGTGTCATTTTTCTTGTTTTTTCATTAAATCAAGTGTTTCGGGCGCCGTTTTACCCGAACGATAGCAAAGTTTTATCGTACAACGCATTTCATTTTTCAACTCTGCATTTTTTTTGAAGGTTTAACGGCCACCGTAAGCAACTCAGAGGGCTATAGCAGTCGCCCGTCCCTAGTTTAGGGCCACTGGATCCAGGGAAGAGAGAAAGCCAGCGCCGTAAGACAAACGCAAAAATTATGCCTCCCCGGGATTCGAACCTGGACACCACTCGGACGAATGGTTATAAGCCATCACTTAGATCAGTGCGAAACCGGGGCTGATTAACTCTGAGTCTCTCTCCTCCATAGCTGTATTGCGAAATGGCGAAGTTCCTTAAACAACTGCACAATAGCAAAACCAGAATCGTATGCCATGGCTAATAACTGTTGTCATAGGTACCTCCTTAATTCAGTTAGTCGTCTGCGTGGATATTGTCGCCCTTCGCACTGTTGCCAACTCAAAAACAAACTACTCTCAGTGTTTACGGTACGGCCTTCGTAAATTTTAACGCAAATTATGACATTCTGAATGTTGTAAATTTCAAAGTGTTTTGATTGGCTGAAAAAATCTGAGATTTTGTGAGTTTAGCCTTATACAAGATTTAACGATGCACACGAAAAATAAACCACTACCCAAATTCAGAAAATGTTCCTTTTAACGCCTTTGGAAAAATTGAAAATAAAAAAGATTCGCAACTTCTCGTGCGCTCGTACATCACCCTAAGCAACACTGATAGCAATGAAGAAACATATTTAATGTCTCCTGATAATTTCGGACTTTTTCCCGAGAAAAACATCTTTTTGCTTGTTGCTAAAGATTTTAACATAAGACTTGAATTGCCCTTTTATACGATTAGGACATTGCCTAAATTCTCTATATTTTTCAGAAGGTATTCAAAAAATTTGCTGTCTTTGGCAAGGCAAAAAAAGAAAAAAGTTTTAATAAAACCCAGATTTGGGTATTTAGTATGTGTACAAATATAACTCATATTAAAAAATAGTTACATCCAGAAAGACGTGTCGGATTGCAATGCTACTCGGGAGGAAAGTAAAGGTTACCAGGAACAATAAATGATTAAACATTGAAACTGATATGGGCAATACTTATTGAGCTACATTCCGATAAGTAGTGTCTCTCAGCATGGCGTCGGGCCGCCATGCTTGCTCACATAGCGTGTCAGACGTCTTGGCATGGCGTTGTACAGGTTCCTAATGGTGTTTTGCGATAAGCGATTCCATGCAGCTTGAATCTTCTCACCCAGTTCCTGCAGATTGTGCGGTACGGGTGGAATGTGGATAGAGTGCCCAACAGCATCCACACATTTTCCATCGGCGATAGGTCTAGCAATGCGGCTGGCCATGGCAGAGTGTCAGTGCCTTGTAGGCAAGCTCTCGAGATAGCAGCAGCATGCCCACGAGCGTTGTCCTCTTGGATAATCGCACCGGAGTGAACGTTCAGAAAAGGTAGGGCCACTGGTTGCAGGACCTCATTAACGTAACGCTCGGCTGTTAAATTGCCTGTAATGAACACCAAAGGTGATCTGGCATCGTATGCTATTGCACCCCACACTATGAAACCCACACCATGCACCAGGCTTTCTGGACGTGAGACACTCGACTACAAACCTTTCATCTTGGAGCTGACCACCTTGCCTTTACACACGGATTCGTTGGTCATCTCCTTCAAGAAAAAAGCGGGACTCTTCACTGGCGAATACCCGCTGCCATTCTGCGTGGCTCCATTACAGTCTGGCTCGTTACCGTTGCAGTCTTCGGCGACGATGTACTGTTGTTAAGGGCAGTCGTCGGACTGGACTGAGTGCGTGTAGTCCTACATCGTGCAGCTGTCTGCCAATGGTGCTGGAACTAATCGGACGATGCATGGAGGGCACCACTACTCGCTGAATATCCGCAGTCGTGGCTGTTGTGTTACTCCGCGCATGTAGGACAACCCGTCGGTCCTCTCTCGCTCCGTGGCTCGTCTAGGTCTCCCAGACCTATCCTGTCCCTGCTGCGTGCCTTGCTCTATATACTGCCGCCAACAACGTCCATGGTGATATCCGCAAGACTGGTATGGCGCGCAAAAGGGCGATAAGGGCATTCCGCTTTCCGGAGCCCTACGATGCGGACTCTCTCGAACTCCTCTAACTCCTCGAATTGCTTCCGAACTTTTCTCCGAAGCATACTTCACTTGCAAAGAATGTAACCAACGCAACAGCACCAGTCAGAATGGCAAGCACGCTCAGCGAAACGACGTTATATAGCCGGTCAGGCACAGCGCTACGACCCCTCTTTGCCTGCTTCACATGCGCGGCCTAGCGTGATACTTCAATCATTTGCATGTCTCATGATGTCAAACTTACCCACCAAGTTTCATTCCTGTCGGTTGCTTTCTTCTGGGTGCAGCAATTTTTTGACGATGAGTGTATATCAGCATATATTTTCAGAACAGCTATACCACTGGCTACTGAAACACAAAATAGTACACTGCTCGATTCTGATTTACCTCAAGATACTCACAAAATAACTCAATTCACTGGTAAATAAAGATCTAGTTTGTGAAGTCATATATGAAACTGATGAAGAAGAAAAAAACTGAACTTTTTAACTGCGTAAAAACTCAGAACACCGGGTGAGAAAGTGTGAATATAATATAACATGAGCAAGATGGAATTTTTCAGTGTACTTCTTTTATGTGAATATTAAACTAGAGAGCAGCATTTTATTCACATTATAAAATTACTGATTTCAAAACAAAACAAAATTATTTTAAATGATATTGCTTCAAACAGTTGTTGTTTTCTTGTTTTGTTTCGTTGCTGCGCATGCTAGAATATCAACTCAAATTTCCTCTTGGTTAAGCCTTGCTTTCTTCTCAGCAAGATCCACAACCAGATTTGTCTTTTGTTGAATTTGCACAGCATCCACTGCTTAAATTTTCTTTCTGCTGATATCATTTAATTAGCATTTCTTCATTTTCGCTTTTCTTTCTCTTTCTTTATTCCCTCAGATAACAATAATTTTATCTATCATGCTGAAGGAACTATCAGCTTTAGGGCTATGAATGCAGAACATAAAAGCTTTTAAAGTTTTAGATTTATAATGTGACTCTCAAAATATTAATAATTTTAAACACTATGCATCAAATCTTAGAAATTTTCAAAATTCGTCACTTCCGCTTTTGGAATATACTCCCCCCCCCCCCCATCCCCCTTCCAGTTACCAACCTGAAATGCAAACATTTATGAAGGGAAGTAACATTTAAAAACAACATAGGTTAGTGGGAACATACCACGAAAGAAAAACTACTAATACGGGATGCGGGAGAAATCTTCGCTCCGTCGGACTTCAGTTTTGGGAAATTTTCTCCATATTTTTTAGCTGAAATACAAATATTTACGGTATAAAAAGCTGTTTAGCAACAGTAACAGTATTGAACAGAAGACACACCACGAGAAAAAATACGATTACGGGAGAAATCCTGACTCCGTGTAACTTCCCTTTTCGGAAGTTTCTAAAGATGAAAATCTCTCCTCAAACGCCCGACGAAAATGACCCAAATGATAACGAAAAACGCGAAATGCATCGAATCCGTGAAATGATCTGATGCCTGAAGATTACAGGGAAATTTTCTCGCCGTCTTAACTTCCATTCTGAAAATTGTTTCCTAAAGTTCCATTCCAAAATAATATTCAGTAAAATGATGTTTACCAACAATACTGAGAAGAGGCCACATCGCGAGATAACAGAACTTACGACTGCGAGAAAATTCTTCAGTACGTTTAACTACCGTTTCTAATAGTTTTAAAAGACGACATACTATCTTCCGACGAAAAACGACCCCTCACTACCCCCACCAATCCCCCAAAAAATATCTTCGGTTTTACATCGATCTCGAGCAATATTCCAAATGATAACAGAAAAGGGGAAAGAAAGCATTTCACGTCTATAAGAATCTCATATACGTGAAATGCTTTGTTTCCAAACAAAGAATACATTTTTTCCTGCTAATCTTCATGTAAGTCAATCAATAAATTGAATACACCCTGTAAAAGAATAAAATATTTATTTGCTGCACATAAAAAGGAACAATGCTGTTTAAGTGACCAGTCTAAGGGCTTTCTTCAGATATCGAATTCCACTGAAATTTTGACAAAATAGGAAAAGGCTAAAAAGATGAAAGGAAAAAAGAGACATCCTCCCAGAATTAAATTTAACTCTTAGATATCCCAAAAAGAATCTTTCATGCTCTCCCTCTGAAAAAATACCTCCGAAACTTGAACTGTTCTTCTGTCACGCTCCCCAATTTTGTTTTAAAAGGAACTGTAATAAATATTTAATTAGCCATTAAAAACACTGTTATTTTCACCCTCCGTTTATACTCCAGCTCACAAAAAAATTGCTGACCAAAGAAACTTTATCCTCTGATATATTTGTATATCATTTTAGATACTCTTAAGAATTAAAATGTATTTCTTTTCTTTCGGATTCAAAATGATGAAACACGCAGCAGTTAGCGATCCATTTTTTTTTCTACTGGCTCGGCTCGAAACATGAGCAACCAAGAAACGGTGAATCTCCTGGCTACACTTTTACGTGATTAAACAGCAACATTACTTTCAACTGTCTTCATATCATATTGAGTTGACACAAATAAAATAAGTCCTTGATTTGGGAAAAATGATACCGTTTTATTTTCATTTCATATCATCTTGGTACGGGTAATATGCCGCAGTTCTGACTGTTTCTCTCTGAACAGGATAGGTAGGAGATATTTCTTTTCCGTCTGGTTTCTATGTTGTCGGCCATGTTCCAACGGAACATGCACAACGAAGCCCGGTGTGTGTATTTATTGAGTAGAAGCCAGTGTTTCTATAGACTTTTACTTGAAATCAGTAAAATGGAGCCAAAATATCAGTATATTAGCCATTTTTTCATTGAACTATACACCACCTCAAAAATTTAATGTACAGGCATCAAAATAAAAAAAAAAGGAGGCACTCCCCTTAACTTTGGAACCGTTTGCCGCATATAAACAAGTAAGGTGCTGTTGGAAAGGACTCACAGGGAACTATCACATGATGCGAAGAAACATGCTAATTAAGCTAATTAACAAGTTAGTTAGGTCGCTATCTCCGAATTTTTCCATATAAAGGATATGTTACTTTTTGCGCATTTCATTTAGCACGTGAGAAAACCCCTAAATCTTAAATATCGTCTAAATCGGATGATTCATAGCGAAGATATTTGCAAATAAATTTAAAGGGACCACCCATAAATCTACATCTGGGAAACCCACCTGGAATGCTTTCTTCCCTACAAAAGCAGCGATAATGCTGGAAAGTTTACGTCGTGCCCGAATCTCCGACAAATTGAATACAGACTACAGGTGAGCACAAGGATCATGCCCACAGTATGTACAATAACATGGACACAGCCCATCTAGGGACGGGGTTCATTTACTATTGTTGTTTTCTTTATAACAACATCATTTATTCGTGCTAATGATTTGAATTAGTGTTAGAGTAAACAGTATATATTTTTCTAATAATCGAAAATCCGAATTTGTGCAAGCTGAAATTTGTTACTAATTTTCTTGTTCCAGATCATTACTTTTTCTCGGGGCACTGTGTATTTTCACTTATCACTGAAAGCTTGTTTCCTAATAGAAAATTGAAGCAGATCCAGGAAATCCGTTTTCTTAGCGTCTTTTGCAAAAACGATCGTGCTAATGTTTCTGGTTTGTCCGTCCGACAGTCTGTGGACATCATATCTCTGCAAATATTAGTCCGATGTAAAAAAAAAAAATATTTTTGTATTGGGAAGCTTGAAATGTGCGAATGATGATCCTTCGTTCCGTTTTTTTGTTTTGTTTTTTTATGATGAAGAATTTCGCCTCTAAATGGCGTAAGTACGGATATCGAATTCAAAATACATTTTATTCCATATATTTGCTTCTAAACATCTGACTGAAAAAATACTTTTACCTTTCAATTCCATTTCTAGCAAAGACTATTTTAATTATTGTCACTTTTCCAAATTAAGCACTGATTTTCCGCTATATTGCGTAAAAATAAACTGCGTTTTATCCGATACCTCTGCTTCTAAAACTCGATTGAAAAAATTCTTTCGTTGACCGATACAACACTTTATTCTAGTATATGAGGAATTTTACGATCCACAGTTCTGTCGGTAGGTTGTGTTTGTGTACTTTTTTTGCACCTGTATCTTCGCTTCTAAACACCCTATTGAGAAATTACTTTTTTTACTGTATGCCATTCACCACAACAGGGATGTGGATCATTTTCCTCTTTAAATAATGCACAAATTTCCCGCTAGGTGGTGTAAGGGTCAATACATTTCTCTCTTTTTTTCTCTATCTCTGTTTGCGGGAGACGTAGGTAAAATGTTATTTTTCCTTAGCAGCCCTTTTTCCTCAGCAGCCCTTTTTCCATGAAGAATATTTTAAGCCTGTTTTCAACATTTCCATTACGCAGAATTCTTCCGCTAGAAGGTGTAGAGTTATGTCACGTTCCTTTCTGTATTTGTTCTTTTAACTGTTGGATTTAAAAATCTGTTTGTCTTCGATATCCTACTATGAAAATTTTTTTGTGCGCCATTCGTTATTTTTTGTAACATACGCTTTAGCCGCTGTTGGAAGTAATGTAGCTGTTTCTATTCTGGATGTTTTATCGACTGTAAACATCCGGCTAATTTTTCTAACTGGATGTATTGACTTTGAATAATTTTGAAAAATTTAATTCGCGTCAGAAAGGATTCAAAAGATATGCTCACTACAACTGAAAATTCGGTGTCATCATTCTTCTTATATCAAATATTTGGAAGGCACAAATATAAAAATGAGGATGTATTAGGTGCACAAATAAGTTTTGAAGCATTTTAAAACAAGACAACATGTAATTTGAGAGAAAACAACAATACCTTGACGAATCAAAATATGCATCGCCATTACCTTTACCTACCGCCAGAGTCGGGCTGCTGACGAATTCCAGCCATGAAGAATATTTCGTCGTGTGACGCAATAAAGTCGTGAACCAATGTTTGTACTTCGTCACATGTCCGGAACCGTAAAGCAGACAAATCATGTTGCATCGATCGGAACAAATGATTCTCTGAATGAGCTGTTTCGGGACTATACGCCGGATGCTCCAAAACGTCCTAGCCAAGCGTCAATAACGTTTCCTTGACCGATTTCGTGACATGCGGCCAAGCGTTGTCATGCAGTAATTTCACATGACGCAATCCTTTGCCTGTGAATGAACGTTTCCGACATAATTCCTGGTTCAATCGCAGCAATTGTTGCTTGTAGCGATCAGCAGGAACAGTTTGACCCTGTACCAATAGTTCATATAAGAGCACACTCTTCATATCCCACCAGATGAACAGCAGAACTTTCTTGCAGTGAATCTTGCGTTTCGGTGTCGACGTAGTTACTTCACAGGGATCTTCCCAGTTTTGTTTTGTGTTTGGAATTGCCGTACAATATCCACTTTTCATCACCGGTAACGATTTCCCACAGGAAAGACTTTCTGTGCTTATTCAACAGATTCAAACACTTCATAACACGCTCATCCTTGTTCCTCTGGCTCAAGTCATGCGGCACCCATTTTCCTTCCCTCTGAATCTCTCCCATTGAGCGTAAACAATTGGAAATGGTTTGTTGAGTTAGCCCCAGTTGTTGAGTTAGTTTGTTTTGCGTCTGAGACGAATCTTCGTCCAGCAATGGTCGCAGTTCCTCAAGTGCAACCTTCTGCTGGATGCCTCTACGTTCTTGATCGCTAACATCAAAATTACCTGCTTTAAACCTTCTAAACCAAAACCCACACGTGCTTTCCGATACAATATTCTCCCGCAGAACAGAACAGATCGATGCTTATGCTTTTGCAGCACTTTTTCCTTGATTAACCTCGTAACGACTGTGGTGTCTGATAAATGTAGTATCGCTTGCCATCTTTCATCTGCCAATGTGCAAGTGCGTTTGACTGTTGGGAAAACTGCTGTGTCACATTTTATACTCTGGACCAGTAAAGGTCACGTGAAAACAACACGGGGGAATGTTGGATATGTAAATTAGTGGTATACGTCACGCAAAAACGCTTTAAAACTTATTTCTTCACCTAATAAAAATCAAATATAACTATAAATACGTATAAAACTGCATGCTGCTTGTCATTGGTCACGTATTACGACAACCAGTTGAATAGTCCACATTCGAGACGGACAGACACACGTGAATAAGGGGTCCAAATACGTAGTCGAAATTCGGGCAGGGACTGGTTCGACCTAATGAAATAAACCTGCAAATATAGTTTTCACATATATATGTACTCTGATATATATACCATGGAATATACAAGGACTGGCCCTGATGTTAACCTACTGAATAGATAGCAGATGAATATCTACAGTATGTGCACCAAATGACCCATGACATGCTTGATGTCAAGTTTCACTTTACCAAAAACCACTATTTAAGTAAATTAATGCATTAGTACACTTAAAATGACGCAGACGCTTGAATGATGCACTGCTTCGATAATTTCTTTTCTAGCTGTCCGTGGCATTTCGGAATATATAGCACATCGATGTGTTCCAACATTGATGAGGAAAGGTTGACAACTCATTCGGAACACATCCAGAAAGCAATTCTGGAAAATGCGTTCGCAGTGTGTTACGACAGTGTTCCATACTTATTCCACGTAGTGTTCCGAATGTGTTAGGTAAAAATATTGTTTTCTATCGTAAAATATTTTGTGGAGGAGAGAGCATTGTTAACACATGCAGAGAGCATCGATAACACATAGACATTCGGAATACCTTGGGAACATATGAGGATCGCAATGATCACTCTTTTTTCAGAAATGGCTTTCACAAAATGCTACGATCTATTCAAAGTGTACGATCTATTCCAAGTGATTTGTTACTTGGTTTTTTCCACCTCAAAAACTGACTTTGCATTCATATAGTTCTCGGGCTTAACACACGAATAAATGGGAACCTCTATGTCTTATAATTTAAATTTGCACCTCTGATATTAATTCCACGTGACAATCTAAAACAATATAATTTTCTTTGTTTGAACGTATGAACGTTTGTCCCATTTTGTCACGTACATCGCACGTGTGTACCACTTTGCTTTATTGTCATAGAAACAGAGACCAATTTTGAACAGCTTCTGGTGTGACGCCACCTCATCTAAATCATTCTTACATGACGTCACAGATGCATTACGTCCCATGATCAAATCTTTTGAAACAGAAAAACGCTACGTCACGAATTTTGGATCTACTTTGTCGTTCATAAACGACATATGGAATTTTTCATTTAGAGTCCTATTGTATGAAATTTAATTTTAAAATTTCTCTTGTGAACCTAAAATGTTTATTTTGAAGTGTCAAATCAGTTTCTTTTCTCATTTAAGTCTAAAAATTGACAGTTCTAATAGAGTAGGTAACAGTGTCTTTTTATTATTTCATGCGTATGCTGAAGAAACATGATTGGGAACTTTCTTTTTCCTTAAACTACGAAATGATCAGAATATAACTAGATTATTTTCGCAGAGTATAACCAGACATTATTCTTTTTATATTTGTAGAAGAAATCAAACAGAAAAAAGGAAAGAAAAGAAAGCATATTTTTTGTGGTTCTGCGCATGAACTACCATAATATTTTTACATTTGCAACTACAGAGTACTAAAATTCCGTAAATGCTTTTATTATTTTAACACTTTTCTGCTATGTGGCAATAGCAAGAACAGGAGAACGTAATTGCTTGCCATCTGCGTGATTTTGTTTTTCCTTTTTTTAGTATACATGAAACAATGCGCACTTTAGGGCCACTATGCCTTTTATGAGAGGTTTTAAAGGACGGGAACCACTAAACAGGCTTGCTTTCAAACGATTTCTCAGAAAAATGTCGGAAATATTATTAAACAACTGGCTGCAGCTTTTGTTTTTCATATATTTCATGAGCTGCCTATAGAAACATCTGATGTGCAGCGAACAAACACTGGGAAAATGCGAGCGGTTGCCGATTTTGATTGTTGAATCCCTTCCTGAACCAATAATGTTTTTGTTTTTCTCCAAATAGTATAACTATGCTAATTATCCGAATTTCTTGGCGTAGAATAGAAATAAAAATTTCAGGTTTTATTTCTATTCTACACAAAGAAATTGGGATTATTAGTGTGGTTATAGTATTTGGAGTGTAATTGGTGTACGGTTCCAACTTATTAATTGCTTTTTTTTCATTGTTGCAATGTTTACGAAACATACTTTCACAGTTGGACATCACACCAAAAAAAAAAAAAAACAATATATGAATATTAAAATTACACATCTTAATTCCCCCGTTATTATTGACGGGCTTTCACCTAGTCAATTATAATTGATTTGCAACATTGATACTTGTTTCTGTAGTTCACTGAGATATATTTTGTTAAAACTTTATTTCTGCGAAAGTTATCTGTCCACACATTCGCCTACGGAAATGTAGCGTGACATCTAGTTTGACCTGAAGCTAGAATTAAACTAACGGTAGCTCTGCTTAGGTATTCGCTGTATTTTAACCTGAGGAAACATAGCATTAGACATAGTCTGCGGCATTGTGGGACACAGAAACAATATACAGGAGTCAGCTATGTAACTAATAAAAATGATTAAATATGTCTCTTCACAAACTACTTCGTAAGTTAAGTTATACTTGTGCAAAATTATTAATTTATAATGTTTATCATTAAAAGTTGCAATTCTGAATTTAGTATTATAATAACTAACTGCGCATAACATGGTTATCTTTCTTGAAACCAAAATCAATATCAGTGTCACGTAGAAAATTCTCCTAAGTGTTTTCAAATACTGCGGGGAAAACTGTTTTACAGTAAGTAGAGGAACATATGTTTTTTTATGCACGGCCCCTTAATCGATGTGTGCTTGAGTTTTCGCTTATATCGCAGCAAGATTTTATGCTATCACGCTGTAACTTAGGATATGCTGTTTTAAAAATAGTGCGCATCGAAAGGGGTATTAATGAAATATGGTCATATTCTTTTTTTCATGATCATATTCCATAATTTATAATTCTCTTAATATACCAGTTCTGCCATTGCATAAGCGGCTCATATTATCTGGGTATCTTTGTGTTTTACTTTTGCAACACCAAATCATTGTATCTGTTCACGATTAAATGATACAAATCAAAATCGAATTCCACAGTTTAACATTAGCGGCATCTTTTTCCGTAGCTCACTGTACACGTATTTACTGGTCGATTTGTATGAAATGTGGAATTTAGAGGTTTTACTATGTGCTGAATAAAATGCGCGTAAAATAACATACATTTTATATGGAAACATTCGGAGATAGAGAGCTAATTAGTATGCAAATTAGCCTAATTAGCATGTTTCTTTGCATCATATGAGAGTTCCATTCGAGTCCTTTCCAACAATACTTTATTTGTTCATATGCGACAAACGGTTCCAAAGTTTAGGGATCCTTTTTTTTTTTATGTCTGTACCATTGGAAGTAATGTTAATACCAAGGAGTAATTAAGTCTACTTTTATTTCAAATAATACAAAAACTCCGCATATCACTGTTAAACATCCTATTCCCCCTCCCACTGTAAACCAGGAGGGTGGATAGGAATTCGCATATGTGTGGTGGAAACTCAGACTAATGTAATCCTGGATGGCTAATTATTACTGACGATCAGCTTTGTCAAATAATGCTCACCATGAAAACTGATGTTGGTATTAGTTACGATGACATTGATCTTTTATTGTAGTCACATTTGATGGGTCCAACTTCTTGTCTTCAAAAAAACAAATAGTTATAAAAATACACTTCTTAATAAACTGTACATAGTTGTTCCTAAAGAACGAGAAATCAGAGCTATACTCGAAAAAATGACCATCAACACAAATATTTTATTACAAACGTTATCATAATATTTTGGGTTTTAACAAAATTTTACACTTAATCTACAAAACATTAGAGATACTTACCTAATAGGGTGTTGGTTAGGGTTTCCAGAGATAAGTAATTACAGCCATGCCTGTTGCAGCATGTCCACAACTCCGCTCAGGTCGTCGATCCAGTATTCACATATCTGTTATTCCGCTCTACATAATCTTAGAGAGCATCCTCATGGTTGGAATCCGGGGGCTTCAAGGAACATTGGATGGTTCCCAACTTAGATGAGTGTTCCTTGACCAATGCCCTGGTGGCTGTACTGCATGGGCCTGCGCGTTCTCCGGCTGAAACAGACCATCGGTCACAGGTTGTCCGAAGGCTACGAATACGTGCAGGTGATGAGCCAGCACATAACGGTGTACCAGCTAAGGACCTCTAAAGATATACTAAGGGACCTAATGGGTCTCATGAAAATGCTCCCCAAACCACCACAGAGCCACCACCACCTTGAAGTGAGCCGGTATGGCACGACGGGGCCATGTCAACATGTTGCTGACGCCATGCCCTCACCCACTCGTTAGCTCGGTACAACTGAGAACAGGATTCATCTGATCACACGATGCGGTGTCGCTCTGCTGAGGTCCAGTTCTGATGTCCTTTGTGTGCCATAGGCGGCATAATTTACAATGGGGAGCAATAAACAGCGATACAGGAGTAGGGCATCTCATCCTGTAGCCCAGCGTATGTGCGCAGTAGGAATCGCGTTACTTACTTCTCTGAGGTAAAGTGATGAACAAAGCATCAGCAGGGCAATGAAAATTCAGTTGTTCTCCACTCTTCCAAATCCTTAGTTTTAACCTTCTTTCATGTTAGTACGGACCAGGGGTGAATCAGGAGGGTGGATAGGGATGCATCGAAAGTGATCATCACTAATTATTTGTTTGTTTATGCTGCTAAGTATGGGACTGCAACACGATAACTCAAGTCTAAAGCTACACAAATGTGTTTATGCGGTGCTAAAGGGTTAACGATACCCATGAGCAACTCGATGTTGTATAAGCAGGCCCCAGCTCATTTAGAGCCACTAGTTCCACGAAAGGGAAATAGCTAGTGTCCTAAGTCAAACACAACAACCGTGCCTCACGAGATTCGAACACGGACCCATTTTGAACTAGCGCTTAGTCCACTGCCTCGCCGGGTGCAGCCTAACCATGACCTTAGCATGACTACCTCCCGGGGTAGCTCAGCCTTCCTTAGGAAAAACTCTTCAAATGTAATAATAATTAGCACATGTCACATTTAGAAAAAAAGATAGAGAAAATAATATCAGCAACACACTTCAAAACTGACCACCACCGTTGGAACACTGAATTGCTAGACTGGATACCAAAGAACGAAAAAGACATGAGAAATAGGTGGTATATCTCTGCATATCGATCTGACTCAGAGGAAAGCAGCCAGTAAAACAACTGATTCAAAAATATTTTCAATACAAGCTTTGCAAAACAATACAATTCGCAGATGAGTTTGTGCCTTTATAAGCTTTTGCAATTGTACACGGTATGCCAGTCCATTCCCCGTATTTACTACAATTACTAATTCCTGAAACGGTTTGCATTCAGTGAAATCCGTTGGAAAAGTTTAGGATCCAATAAATACCGACGTTCAAATGAAAGAATAAGAATCAAAGGAGAACAAACATTGAAAAGCAAGTCAAGCACTTTCAACTGCTTCACACTATGCAATGGGAACCAATTCCTTAGGGATCTCACTTTACTGTCACCCATGTAAGCACTTTAATCCCGTTCGTCTGAATGTATATTTTTGCGCTTCGATTAATATTTGGGAACAATTTTAACTGGAAGTTGGCGTGTTCATACAGAAGTCTAATAAATAAGTAAGCATTTTTATCGTACAAAATCACACTTGTTTTTCCCCACTTTTCATCCACAACTTCATAACACAGGCTCAATCACAGAGTAATTATTATTATTTTAATGGAGTTCTGTAGCGGTTGGACGTCCCACTTCCCAATCCACTGTCGATACACCACTCTGCTGTGAAACTAGGACTTTTTTCATAGAATAGTAGGATACAGTATGTAAAAATTCCCTCAGGTAATCTTCTCTAGATAACTGTACACTCTGACCCCTAACTGATAGCTGTACACTTTTATCAAGTACCAGTTCCATACGAAGGCTGGAGATGGCATTTACCCTACACTTCCAAAAACTGAATTCGAAGCAACCAAGATTTGAGGAAATTTCATTTATGTATTTCCTATTCACATTTACAGAAAAATTTCACCATTGAATTCCGCTGCATATTTGGAAATGAAATATAGTACAGGGTGTGCGAATAATGACTGTGCATTGAATGTACGAATTGTAGTAATGAAATAATAAGGAAATTTTGAATGGAAAGTAGAAGTGGCCCGCCTCATGGAAGTTCCCTTTGTCTGGCAACCTTCATGTCACCCAACCCCAAGGCGCGCGCAGCTATCATTCCGAACGAGGGACATTCCCGAGCGTTTGGTCGACGGAAGCAGGCGTGTCGATTGATCACTCCTCTCGGCACAACAGCAATGGTGTTGATGGTTTACCAGAGAGTGATTTTTGTGGAACATGTCTTTCGCCATGACGACAAGTACACGGACGAAGTGTAAACACAGTTGGTTAGGAAATCTCGTGATGCAGAGCACCCCTACCGTAATGCAGTAGGTCAACTCATAGCAAAGTTTCGGGTAGATGGCAGCGTTCTGGGTGCCCACCGCCCCGGTAGGCCATGGATGGCCGACGAGACAGTACAGGATATCCAGGATACATACACAGGAATCCACACAAGTCCATAAGACCTGTGCTTCAACTAAGCTAATGCGCCAAGGAGTACAACCCACGATATTCTGAAATGGAAGTTGCGTTTACACCCGTACAAAGTGTCTGTCGCGCATCAGTTGAAAGAAGCAGACCACGTGACTCGTGCTCGGTACTGCGGGTGGTTCCAAGAGCTCCTGTCTGAAGAAGGTGAAGACATTCTGGACGTGACTTTCTTTACAGATGAGGCATGGTTCCACCGGTCAGGGTACATCAACAGCCAAAACACTGGTCTGTGGTGTACTGAAAATACCCACGAATTTAAGGAAGTGCCTCTCTACAACCAGAAGGTCCGTGTTTAGTGTGCCATGACTCGTAAGCGCATTATTGAACCCATTTTCTTCAGTGAAACAATTTACACAGAACGGTACCTTCCCTAAATTATCCAACCATTCACATCGGAAATCACGGAACGGGAAATCAACGAAGGATGGTTCCAGCAAGACAATGCCACTGCTCACACTCCTGGCACATCAATACAGCTTCTGGAGGAATTATTCCGAAATCGCATTATCTCCCGGGATTTGGTGGTCTGCCCAGTCATCAGATCTGACACCACCTGATCTTTCTTCTGTGGGGATCACTCAAAGGGAAGGTGAACGCAGGTAATCCGCATACACTTCAAGATCTGCAGGCTAACAAGTAGAAACTTTCACCAATATGTAGAAGTGGGTGCAGACATATCTGGACGTCGGTGAGGTCCATTTCCAGCAGTTCCTGTAGAAACCAGTTCGACAAGGTAAGTATAACTTTCAGTACCCTGTTATTTTTCGGACACCCTTAAAGGCTACCACAATTAACCGGAATCCATTGTAATCCACGCGAGACGCCTGGGATGGAATGTGGTTCAGCCTTTCTGTGATGGCCACCCTTTAGACCCCGCCGCTGAAGGAAATAAAGTATTTAAACAATTTGACAACATAATTCAAGTTCAACCACTTAATAATTTAGGAAACTTGTATAACATGTAAGTCTTGTTTAATTCACACACACACATACATTTCGCTTTTAAAATGAATTTAAATTTAGTGTTGCACTCTTCAGTGAAATAGGAAGCATCGGATTCATCTGAAATTTTTCAGACGTAATCATACACATGAATGATACGCATGATGGCAAAAACAGAGCTGCAAGAAAATTACAGAGGGATCTGTGGCGCGAAGTCCGGCCATCTTCAATAGCGCATCGCACCGCCTCGTGTGTCGATATATGCTGCAATGCGGTCCGGCGTGGAAGCGAACAGACTCCTGATGTGATGTTGCCTTGCGGAAGACTAGTCCACACATGTTGGACGGTGTGCTGCAAATCCAGGATAGTGCGGCACGCCGGCAGCTGGCGTTTCAACTGGTCCCACACATGCTCGATAGGGGACATGTCAGGCGAGTGTACAGGCCATGGAAGTGTTCGGACATAACGTACGTAGTCCTGGCCAACTCGAGCTGATCCTGCTCGTATAGCGCACCAGGAAACCCAGTCAGGAATGGGAGCACACGGGGCTGTAGAATCTCATCCACACACCGCTGGCTTGCCAATGATCCACGTACCACTACTAGGGATGATCGGCCATTGTAGGCAATAGCTCCCTTGAACATATTGCTTGCAGTGGGGGAGGTGTGGCGCTCAATAGCGAGGTTGGGATTATGTCGTTGACTCCGGGAACTCCACATCTGGACACGATGATCATCTCTCCCCAAAACGAAGTGGCACTCATCCCTAAACACCACACGTCACCAGTCTGTGGCGTTCCAGGTCGCTCTGGCCTGGTACCACTGCACACGGAGCCAGCGATGTTCTGGTGTTAACGGAAGCTCATGCAAGGGGCGCTGAGATCACTGGTTCGCTTCCGCGAGGCGTCGCGAAATGGTTCATGGGCACACAGGAGCCGCTACATCTGCCTGTATAGTGGACTGGACCCCCGTGGGATTCGTTCGTGCCTGGCGCACGATCCGTCGATTCTCTCTACCGGTGATCCTCCTTGTCAGTACGGAGCCGCTCCGTCGTGTGGCAGTGACGGCACGTGTCCACTGCTCCCGACACAGTCGGATGGTATGGTCAGAACGATCCACGTATCGGGCTATACAGCGCGCCGACCACCCTGCGGTTTTCAGCCCGATGATAAGACCTCTCTCAAAGTCCGTAAGTTGCCTAAATCGACTTTTCTGGAATCTACACAGCATTCTTGTTCCTCTGTACCCTTGCTTACGTCGGCCGGTGCTTTTGTTCATGGAGCATCGACTACATTTTGGTTTATAAATCTGCCGATTCGTGCTTGCAGCGCCACCACAGAGTGTGCGATCATGCGCAATCCCACCAAACGTGGATCATTTGCATACCAGCATGCACTCTAGCTATTTTGAAAGTTTCGCAGTTGTAGCATGTTTTTTTCTAGGTGCGCAAATTTCATTATCCGTGAGTGTACTTTAAAACGATGATAGCGACATTGATATATAGGTAGGTAGGTAGGCAGGTAGAGAGAGAGAGAGAGAGATCGATCTTTACCATGTTACAAACTAAAATTCATAAACGGCGTTATGACTACAGATACTAAAAACAGATTAAAAATGGCGTAAGTTAGCTAAAATTAGAAAGACATAGTATTTGTTAAAAAAAGTCATGGAGATTCAACTATAAAACGAAATAAATTAAAAACAAAATTTCGTAAGCCATGGATCACCAATGCTTTATTGAAAAGAATAAATAAAAAATTAGACAACAATACACACAAATTAACCAACATCAATCCGGGCTTCAACTTACACCAACTGGTGTCCCACAGGGTTCAATCTTGGGACCGCTGCTTTTCACTATATATATTAACGATATCTTTGTTTTAATAAGTGACTTGGACCTACTTCTCTATGCAGATGATATAACCATTCTTACCACATTAAATTCAATGACAGACACTACTATGAATATTAATACTCAACTTAATAGCATCTCAGATTGGCTCAATTCCAATGAATTACTGATAAATACTACCAAAACAAAATCTTTAATTTTCTCAAAACAAAATATCTCACTACCTACTTCTATCCCATTATCTATTTATGGTACTAATATTGAAGTGGGTAACTCCTTACTTTATTTGGGGATTACCTTACATAAGGACCTTAAATGGAACCATCATGTTGACTCTCTTCTTCTCAAACTGTCTAAAAACATTGGAGTTATTAGCCTGATATTTTCAAACCTTAACTACAAAACACTAATTCATTTATATTATACCATGTTCCAGACTCATATTAGTTATGCTATCTTATCACAGGGACAGAAAAATAAATATAATTTCAAAGAACTTCAAATTCTTCAAAACAAATATGTGAAATTAATTGACTTAAAATTTGATAGAAATTCACAACTAACACTATATATAGATAATTCTACTAGAGTTTTCCCAAATAAATATAATATTCTAACGATTAACCAATAATATTACTATAATATTGGGAAAATTATGCAAAGCGCATTAAGAATAATTTGCATTCCGATATTATACATATTACACCCCAGATACACACGCACTAAATTACATATTGGACCTATTCTTCCGAAATCGGAAGCCATGAAGCAAATTTTAAACTACATTGGCCCACATTATTGGAACTCATTACCCACGGAGCTAACTTCCCTAAATAACTTTAACCTTTTTAAAAAGAAATTAAAAAACTTTATAATGAATTGCGGCACCTTCACTTGGTGATCATAGTGGATGGGAACTATATTTAACATCATCATCATCATCATTGTCAACCATTATCAATCCACTGCTGGACGAAGGTCTCCCCAAGTTTCCTCCACAACGGTCTGTCTTGTGCCAGTCTCCTCCATGTCACTCCCGCATATTTACGAATTTCATCCACCCATCTCCCATGTGGTCTTTTTCTGGGTCTTTTCCTGTCCCTTGGAATCCAATCTAAAATTTCGGCTGTCCATCTATGGTCTGTCCTTCTGGCAGTATGTCCAGCCCATTGCCATTTCAGGGATTTAACTCTGATCATGATGTCTTCCACTCTCGTCATTTTTCGGATCCACGAGTTCCTCTTCTTATCTCTCCTGGTTATACCAAGCATGCACCTCTCCATGCCTCTTTGAGTTGTCTGCAGCCTTTGTATGTCTCTTTTAGTTAAGGTCCACGTCTCTGCACCATACGTAAGCACTGGAAGGATGCATTGATCAAACACTTTTCTTTTAAGACATAATGGCATATTGCTCTTGAAAATTATGCTGTTTCTTCCAAAAGCTCTCCAGGCAAGTTTTGTACGCCGATTAATTTCTTCATCAATGTGACCCTCACTTGATATCTGCTGTCCAAGATAAATGTACGTGTCTGTTATCTCCAGCTTTTCTCCATCAATCGATAAATCTTCATTTCTTGTAAAATCATTGAACATCACTTTTGTCTTCTGAAAGTTCATTTTTAGTCCCACTTCTTTACTCTTGTCAGCAAGTTCCTGGATCATACTCTGCAGCTCTGATGGGGTAGTTGCAAAAATGACTACGTCATCAGCAAAACGAAGGTGGGTTAGATAATCTCCATTAATCTTTATCCCTTTGTTTTCCCAGTTCAGTGATTGAAAGACATTTTCCAATGTTGCATTAAAGAGCTTCGGAGATATGGTGTCACCTTGTCTCACCCCCTTTCCAATTTTTATGTGTGTTGTATTTTCAAACAGCCGAATCTTTGCACTTGCATTTTCATAGATGTTATTAATAATATTAATGTATGCATCTTCAATACCGCAGGATTTCAGAGCCGTGGTAACTGCTGATGGTTTCACCGAATCAAAGGCTTTTTCATAATCGATAAAAGCCATGCACAATGGAAGTTCATATTCCCTCGCTCTTTCAATTAGTTCTCTCAGTACGTGGATATGATCTATTGTGCTGTAGCCACTCCTGAATCCAGCTTGTTCTCTCGGTTGAGCCATGTCCAGTGTTACCTTCAAGCGGTGTGAAAGAACTTTAGTGAAAATTTTATAAACCACTGATAGGATGCTGATAGGTCTGTAGTTCCTGAGATCCTCAATGTCACCTTTTTTATGTAGCAGGATCATTGTAGCATTGTTCCAATCCTCAGGAATCTTCCCTTCATTAAGGCATCGAGTTAAAATTTGGGCGAGTACTGTTTCAATTTCTCCACTTGCTTCTTGTATGATGTCTATAGTAATTCCATCTTCTCCTGGAGCTTTCCCCGCTTCATGTTCTTGATTGCATGAGCAACTTCTGCTGGGAGGACTGGAAGAACTCTGGTACCTTTCATGATGTCTGGAGTACATGTATCATCCCTTTCATATAATTTGGAGTAGAAATCTTTCACTCTTGTCAAAATTTCGCCTCTATTTCTTGTTATAGAACCATCTTCTTTTCTCAGAGCCATAATCTGTTTTCTTCCCTTACTGAGATGTCCCTTTGCTATCTTAAGGCTTTGGTTGTTTTCAATTGCTTTCCTCACTAGCTCACAGTTGAATTTCCTTACGTCTTCAGTGATACTTTTTCGTGTTGTCTTGCATAGCTCTATATATTCCACTTTGGAAGTCACATCTTCTTTAGTTGTCCTCATCTCTCTTCTTTTTTGCATCAACATTTTGGTTTTTCCTGATAATTTGTTCACATGCAACTTGTTGTTAGACCCAGCTAATTTTGTTGCTGTTTCCATTAGAGCTTTGGTTACTTTTCTGTTAACTTCCGAAATATCCACTTCTTCCGATGTTAGGCTTTCTAAAGCAGAGAATCTGTTCTTCAGTTGCAACTTGAAAGTATTATGGTGTTTTTTAAGGTTGGTCATGTCAATACATTTTGTTTGTCTTATGAGCTTGCCACGTTCCAGTTTAGTGTTGAGGTGCATCTTACGTCTCACCAATCTATGGTCACTACCTGTGTTGAACTTGTTCAGCACACTGCAGTCTTCGATGACAAATTTTTTGTTACACATAATAAAATCAATTTCACTTGTCGTCCCAATTGGATGTCTCCATGTCCATTTCCTGTGTGGCTTTTTCTTGAAAAAGGAGTTCAAGATGAAAAATCCTTCTGCCTCTGCAAACTCAACGAGAGTATTTCCACGCTGGTTTCTGTTGCCGTGACCGAATTTACCTACTGAAGTTTCATTCTGTTGCCGTTGCCCTATTTTTGCATTGAAATCTCCCATAATTATCTTCAAGTGCTGCTTACCTTTATTATTTAGATGGCGAATTTCCTCATAAAATTCTTCAATTTCTTCTTCAGGATGACTTGTGGTGGGTGCATAAGTTTGAATAATCTGAGCCTGGTATCTTCTCGATAGTTGGATAACGAGTCGTGCAGCTCTGTCAGAGGAACTTTCAACTTCTACCACTTTATCCTTCAGTTTCTTGTTTATTATAAATCCAACACCACTAGTTCTGCCAGTATCTGTCCCACGATAATAGAAGAGATGTCCACTTTTCAGTTCAATGAGATCTTCTCCTTTTCTCCTTACCTCACTTAGCCCGACGATGTCCCACTTGATCCTTTGTAGTTCCTCTTCCAATTCAAGAAGCCTTGAATCAGAAGATAGGGAGCGTCCGTTATAGGTAGGCAAGGTCAGCATCAAATGGCAGCCTAGTCCGGTCCTCCGGGGATTCTTAGCACCCTCTGCCTTCATGTCGCACTGGCCGCTGCCTTGGCCAGGTACATTCCAACTGCCGGAGACTGAGGGCCGAGATTTAAGTTGTAGAGTCATTTTGGAGGTGTTTGGCCATAACTCACCACGCTGGCCAAGCGGGTTGGTGAGTGTGACTTGATAATGACTTGTATATCGAGATGTGATCTGTTTTGTTTTTTTGTTTTTGTTTGTTTTTTGTTTTGTTTTTTTATTTTTTGGTTGTTCGATTGTCCTAATGATGCCTTTATTGCTTGTAATTTAAAACTACTGCCCTCATTGTAGAACTGATCTAGGGAGCATGGGACCTTTTCAGGCCTAGCTGGCCTTTTCCTCCTGCTTCCTGGCTGGGCATCGTTTCAACTGATTTATCTATAGTACTGTTCTTTTGTTTCTTGCTGAGCAAAATAAATGAATTGAATTGAATTGAATGCCACTCTGTTACCGCGCAATGCAGCTGAAAAACCAAGAGTTAGTAGTACATACATATATAAATAACCACAAGCAACACCTCTCGAACATATACATGACAACAAATGAACTCCAGACCACAGAAAAATAAAAAAAAATAATCGCAAACGATACCTAAAGATCACACAGCAAAATTGTATAGTAATAATTAAAAGAAAAACCCAAACAAAATATCGCATCAAATGGCTCCGATCCCCCGAACAACTCTTTAAGGAAAGACACCCTGGAGCCCGGAGCCAGTATATATTCATATATATATATATATATGGGATGTAAGGTCAGGTGATGCGTAACATCACAGCCTCTCCTTGACAAATGTCAACCCCGCCTTCTCGTGGTGCATCCTGTTCCCACTAAAGGGGCTCTGACGACCGCCAATAGCGGTATAACTATACCATCGGGATCAGAGGAAATGCTATCCCACACTCACCAACCCGCTTGGCCAGCGTGGTGAGTTATGGCCAAACACCTCCAAAATGACTCTACAACTTAAATCTTGGCCCTCAGTCTCCGGCAGCTGGAATGTACCTGGCCAAGGCAGCGGCCAGTGCGACATGAAGGCAGAGGGTGCTAAGAATCCCCGGAGGACCGGACTAGGCTGCCATTTGATGCTGACCTTGGCTACCTATAACGGACGCTCCCTATCTTCTGATTCAAGGCTTCTTGAATTGGAAGAGGAACTACAAAGGATCAAGTGGGACATCGTCGGGCTAAGTGAGGTAAGGAGAAAAGGAGAAGATCTCATTGAACTGAAAAGTGGACATCTCTTCTATTATCGTGGGACAGATACTGGCAGAACTAGTGGTGTTGGATTTATAATAAACAAGAAACTGAAGGATAAAGTGGTAGAAGTTGAAAGTTCCTCTGACAGAGCTGCACGACTCGTTATCCAACTATCGAGAAGATACCAGGCTCAGATTATTCAAACTTATGCACCCACCACAAGTCATCCTGAAGAAGAAATTGAAGAATTTTATGAGGAAATTCGTCATCTAAATAATAAAGGTAAGCAGCACTTGAAGATAATTATGGGAGATTTCAATGCAAAAATAGGGCAACGGCAACAGAATGAAACTTCAGTAGGTAAATTCGGTCACGGCAACAGAAACCAGCGTGGAAATACTCTCGTTGAGTTTGCAGAGGCAGAAGGATTTTTCATCTTGAACTCCTTTTTCAAGAAAAAGCCACACAGGAAATGGACATGGAGACATCCAATTGGGACGACAAGTGAAATTGATTTTATTATGTGTAACAAAAAATTCGTCATCGAAGACTGCAGTGTGCTGAACAAGTTCAACACAGGTAGTGACCATAGATTGGTGAGATGTAAGATGCACCTCAACACTAAACTGGAACGTGGCAAGCTCATAAGACAAACAAAATGTATTGACATAACCAACCTTAAAAAACACCATAATACTTTCAAGTTGGAACTGAAGAACAGATTCTCTGCCTTAGAAGGCCTAACATCGGAAGAAGTGGATATTTCGGAAGTTAACAGAAAAGTAACCAAAGCTCTAATGGAAACAGCAACAAAATTAGCTGGGTCTAACAACAAGTTGCATGTGAACAAATTATCAGGAAAAACCAAAATGTTGATGCAAAAAAGAAGAGAGATGAGGACAACTAAAGAAGATGTGACTTCCAAAGTGGAATATATAGAGCTATGCAAGACAACACGAAAAAGTATCACTGAAGACGTAAGGAAATTCAACTGTGAGCTAGTGAGGAAAGCAATTGAAAACAACCAAAGCCTTAAGATAGCAAAGGGACATCTCAGTAAGGGAAGAAAACAGATTATGGCTCTGAGAAAAGAAGATGGTTCTATAACAAGAAATAGAGGCGAAATTTTGACAAGAGTGAAAGATTTCTACTCCAAATTATATGAAAGGGATGATACATGTACTCCAGACATCATGAAAGGTACCAGAGTTCTTCCAGTCCTCCCAGCAGAAGTTGCTCATGCAATCAAGAACATGAAGCGGGGGTAAGCTCCAGGAGAAGATGGAATTACTATAGACATCATACAAGAAGCAAGTGGAGAAATTGAAACAGTACTCGCCCAAATTTTCACTCGATGCCTTAATGAAGGGAAGATTCCTGAGGATTGGAACAATGCTACAATGATCCTGCTACATAAAAAAGGTGACATTGAGGATCTCAGGAACTACAGACCTATCAGCCTCCTATCAGTGGTTTATAAAATCTTCACTAAAGTTCTTTCACACCGCTTGAAGGTAACACTGGACATGGCTCAACCGAGAGAACAAGCTGGATTCAGGAGTGGCTACAGCACAATAGATCATATCCACGTACTGAGAGAACTAATTGAAAGAGCGAGGGAATATGAACTTCCATTGTGCATGGCTTTTATCGATTATGAAAAAGCCTTTGATTCGGTGAAACCATCAGCAGTTACCACGGCTCTGAAATCCTGCGGTATTGAAGATGCATACATTAATATTATTAATAACATCTATGAAAATGCAAGTGCAAAGATTCGGCTGTTTGAAAATACAACACACATAAAAATTGGAAAGGGAGTGAGACAAGGTGACACCATATCTCCGAAGCTCTTTAATGTAACATTGGAAAATGTCTTTCAATCACTGAACTGGGAAAACAAAGGGATAAAGATTAATGGAGATTATCTAACCCACCTTCGTTTTGCTGATGACGTAGTCATTTTTGCAACTACCCCATCAGAGCTGCAGAGTATGATCCAGGAACTTGCTGACAAGAGTAAAGAAGTGGGATTAAAAATGAACTTTCAGAAGACAAAAGTGATGTTCAATGCTTTTACAAGAAATGAAGATTTATCGATTGATGGAGAAAAACTGGAGATAACAGATACGTATGTTTATCTTGGACAGCAGATATCAAGTGAGGGTCACATTGATGAAGAAATTAATCGGCGTACAAAACTTGCCTGGAGAGCTTTTGGAAGAAACAGCATAATTTTCAAGAGCAATATGCCATTATGTCTTAAAAGAAAAGTGTTTGATCAATGCATCCTTCCAGTGCTTACGTATGGTGCAGAAACGTGGACCTTAACTAAAAGAGACATACAAAGGCTGCAGACAACTCAAAGAGGCATGGAGAGGTGCATGCTTGGTATAACCAGGAGAGATAAGAAGAGGAACTCGTGGATCCGAAAAATGACGAGAGTGGAAGACATCATGATCAGAGTTAAATCCCTGAAATGGCAATGGGCTGGACATACTGCCAGAAGGACAGACCATAGATGGACAGCCGAAATTTTAGATTGGATTCCAAGGGACAGGAAAAGACCCAGAAAAAGACCACATGGGAGATGGGTAGATGAAATTCGTAAATATGCGGGAGTGACATGGAGGAGACTGGCACAAGACAGACCGTTGTGGAGGAAACTTGGGGAGACCTTCGTCCAGCAGTGGATTGATAATGGTTGACAATGATGATGATGATGATATATATATATATAGTATATATATATTGAAAAATGTCACCGGACACCCCTTCAAAAACAAATGAACGGATCCGCTAAGTTGTTAAGATGCGGGGTACAGGTGCAAACGGTATACAAGTAAAAACAAGCCTGCAGCTCACCGCCCCGATCATATCGCACGTGAGGTTGAGTGAAAATGTCGCGGCGAGAGAGAACTGACTTTGAGAAAGGAAAGATTGTTGGGTGTTATATTAGTGGGTTGTCCATAAGAGAAACTGAGAGGCGTTTAAACATACCCAAGTCAACTCTTTTGGATGTACTGAATAAGTCGAAGACACATGGCGTGCCTGAAGCAGCAAAACGTACCGGAAGACCAAAGAAAATCAGTGATAGAGGACGTCGAAACCTCAAGAGAGTCGTTGCAACTAATCGACGGAGTATTGCACAAGACCTCAGCGTACAGGTGAGTAAAAATGTTGGAACCTGGGTATGTTCACGTACCTTTCGCAGAGTACTTCATTCCATGGATTAATGTGGTCGTGCGGCTGCTCATAAGCCTTTCATCTCCACTCGGAATGCTACTCGTCGTTTAGCACGGTGTAAAGAACATTTATCGTGGACCGTAGATCAATGGAAACGGGTCCAATGAACTGAAGAATCCAAATGCGCAATCCATCAGTCTGATGGCCGTGTGTATGTATGGCGGCAACCGTAGGAACGCTATTTACAACAGTGTACTGTTCCTACGGTCAAGTTTGGAGCTGGCAGTGTACTCGTGTGTGTCTTTTTTTCTTTTTTTTTTTGTGGTATGATCCAGGCCTATTGGTTATCGTGGGCAAACCTGTTAACCAGCACGTCTACCTCGATATCCTGGACAATTATGCCCTATCAACTGTGGCAATACTATGAAACCAAGACTTTTTGGTACCAGCAGGATAATGCATCGAACCATAAAACAAGGACTGTTATGGCTTGGTTTGACGATAATTCCTTATGGTATGTGGACTGTCCAGCACAGAGCCCTGATCTTAATCCTATAGGGTACCTATGGCATGAATTAGAGCGCCGCATAAGAAGTTTGGAACCAAGGCCTACTAAGAAAAAGTTAGCGGCATCATTATGTACTGAATGGAAGCGCATACCTATTGCTGTGTTTCAAACCTTGTCGAGAGCATGTTTCGAAGGGTCGATGCATGCATTAAGGCCAAAGGTGGAGCGACAGAGTACTAATGTATGTCAATAAATGCTATGTTGTGTTTCTCTTCTAGGTGTCCGGTGACTTTTGTAAATAAAATGTATATACAGTATATGTGTGCGCGTGTGTGATGATATTCGTTTGTGTCCTTTTAATGTAATTTCAACACATTGGAGTATTTTTTTTATTCACAAAAGGCTTTGAACTTGTTTCGGCTTTGTTTCCTTGTTGAACTTTTGTTCTGGTTGCATGTTTCTTGTTTGAGCCTAGTGGATCTGCTGTCTCTTAAGTTTTGTTGGAGGAAGCAACATTTTGTTGAGTTTGTTCTTTAAAGTAAATCATTTTTACAATACTGTGTATATATTGCAACTTTTGTTTGTTATTATTTATGTAATTTTCCAGGACTTGTATTACATTTCATTTGTTTAAAGTCTCAACGTGTCTCATGTCAAAGTTAAAATCTTTTTGTTTTATGATCATTGGCTCTGTACTAGGTTTTCCTGGATTTGTGGATGAAGGGTCTTTGTGTTTTGGTCAAGTATGTCACATATGTATTGCTAAATTTAATTTTCAATTTTTACCTTTTCTTGGTTTAGAAGGTGATTTTTGATTTTGGTGGAGTCATTAACCTGAATCGCATATATGACATAGCAGAAACCCATATTCAACCAGGTCTTTGTAGAGATGAGTTAATTTTGTGTTTTTCTGATCCTTGATAAAGCCAAAGCCATTTTCAAAATTGTCTGCATTTTTGCCTGTTTTTCTCTTCTTGTTTGCATGGCATATTTTATTTTTCTCCTGTTTTTAGCTCCGGTTAAATGTGCTTCTTCTTGTTTTCTTGTTATGGGTCGGAGAGACACACAGTTTGCAGATTAATATTCACCAAAGTAGGGGATTTTGTATGGCATTAAGAAAAAAATAGTTCAAAAACTCGACAACAGAGGGTGCTGCTGCAGATAAAACAACTAGAGGTGATAATTGTGAATAAGATCTACTTTAAATTAGCGAAACTTACTTTATTTCAGCATGATCTACAGATGTAAGTGCTCAATGTGTCCACCATCACATTCCATTACTGCGTGCAGTCGTGGTATTATGCCCGATACAGCATTGAACAACATGTCAACAGGAATGGCTGATACCTCCTGCCGTATGGCGTTTTTCCGCGATGGTAAGGTCTGGGGATTACCTCTATAGACACGGGATTTCAAGTAGCCCCGCATTCGGAAATCAGCGGGTGTAAGTTCTGGAGATCTGGAAGACCATTCATGTGCACTATGCAGGCCCAATAGACGATCGGCGCTAAACGTGCACGCTTCATTTCATGTTATATGCAAATTATTAGCTTAATAAAACCGGGTAGTTTTGCAATCAGAATGGCAGCACGAACCTTTATTATTTTCGCACATTGAAAATGTGACCGTATTTCTCCGTAATATATGTAGTTTTTATGTCTCACCCTAACGTTGCTTTATGGGAGTAATGTGCAAACGTCATTTATGTGGCATTCTCTGCAGCAGCGCTTTTTTCTTGATGGCATACAAATCCCGTACCTCGGTGAATATTAATCTGCAAACCGCATGTCCGTCAGACCCATAGATATTTTGTAATCGCATTTTACTTTTGCACAGAACTTTTGAATCACTGTGTACATATTTAATCAATAAACGAATGTAATCAAATTATGTCAAAAATAATTATGTACCCTTCTTGCTATTATGTACTTCTGTGCTTTTTTTGACATTATGTACTTATGTACTTTTTTTGACATTATGTACTTATGTACTTTTCTTGACATTATGTACTTTCCTATAATTTTGTACTTTTCTTATTACTTTCCGATTTCTTGCATTTAATAACATATAACATTCATAAAATTTGAACAAAACCATTTAATGAATTTCACGAATTTGAATTTCAGTTTTGTGTTTTATGTCAGCAAAACTGCTGTTGTGAAGAGAATTAATTTTCGTTGAAATGGCAGAGTGTATTTGAAAGTGGCTTCCATCGGTTTTACGTATGCATACAGGTTTACTTTTGGAATATTCTTTAAAATCCTTAAACTCGTATAAGCCGGCCCCGGTGACGCAGTGGTCTTCTGACTATTCGTTCAAGATAGGTCCGGGTCCGAATTCCAGTGAATGAATGTGATGTATGTCTTACTGCACTGGCCGTCTCTCTTTCCTGGAACCAGTGGCCCTAAAGTATGAGCTCATGACTTTTTACGTATGGGTGGATGACTGCACTGAGTTGCTCACGATGGTAGTCAGGTCCTCCCCAATTGAATTTTAAACACATCTCTATAACTATTAAACACGTTAAGCGCAGTAAAGAAACCTTAAACTTTCCATCTTTGGCGTTCCGTTTCGTTGTATAACATTTCTTTCAGAATAATGATTCATATGTACACAGCTTTGTCCTGGCAATTTTTGATATATGAAATACATGATTTAAAATTCATGCCACTATATCGAAGTGCCAGTCCACCCTTCCATTTGTGGGTAACTTAAACGATGATGTTTTTTTATTTCTTCTGCTAGGTGGTGTAAATGCATATGGTTTTTACTCCACATAATTTTTTTATACCCCACTCACTGCTACTAAACATCACATTGAAAAATAAACTTTTATCTGATTCCTTTCCTTGCAACAAATATTGCCTTCATTTTTCCTTCAAAGGATGCATGGTCCTTTCACTTCTATAAGCCTGGCACCAGATTGCTTCTTTAGAATATTTTCGTGCATCTTTCTCACTTTTCCATTATGCACAGCTCTATCAGTAGGGACCTAAGTTCTACTTCGAACCGTATGTTCGCTTCAGAATAAATGCGGGATGTTCATACTCAAAAATTAGGTGACACTCCACTTGTTTTGAGGAAGGACTGCGTCTAATTCCACGGATAGTATGGGGCGACTTACGGCCGATCGCCTGTGACAAAAATAGGTCCCAATTGAAATCATTGTAGCGTTAAAAATACATGCCTCACACTAATCTTGTTAGGATATTCATAAACAGCATGGAGTGCAATTCGAGTACTGCGCAATACACCGTGCGCGCGACGCTCCCCTCGCTCCTTGTGCGTGGGGAGGTAACGCAATATTTCTGGGTTTGCCGCCGGGTTTGACTCAGTCTATCTCGGCAACCGTGAGCGCAACACGACTGAGCGTGACATCGTTTTAAAGCTCTCGACGAGATCTATTCGAATTTACGAAGAACGTTTCGTAGTGGTTTGTACTGACCATTTTTACAATTGTTTTCTTGTAAACCGGTGGACACTTTCGACAACATCGCGGTTTATCTGAACAACCCTGAGTGCAAAACGACTGTACCTGCGTGGTATCGTTATAAAGCTCTCGACGGGATCTTTTCAAATATATAAAAAATATATCGCAGTGGTTTAAACTAAAATTAGAAAAAAATTGTTTTCGTGTGAACGGGTTAACATATTCGATATTGCCACAGAATTCGCAGAAAGAAAGTAAGCAAAAGTGGAGAAACTCAAAACGAGAAGCAAGAGCAAGCCATAACGATACATACTTGACTACCTCATTTTAACTCTCCGAGCCGCAAATCGTAGTCCTACGTTCCAAACTGACCGCTTAATCAGAAATGAGCCTACCTGGGTTTTTTTTTTTTTTTTTTTTTTTTTTTTTTTTTTTGTTTCTTGTTATTGGCTTAAAGGATTTATGCACTCCCAAAACTTTGTTGAAGTTTTATTTTTGAAATGGAGAAATAGGAACAAAATTTTAAGATAGGGCAAAGATGAACAGCAAGGATTTTTGTACCATATATATATACACTATCTACCAACAAGTAATTGGACACCCCTGCAATCGATGATATGTGCCTTCCTGATACACGTCACGGCCGCCGCCGTTAAATATCGTGTGGGAAACAACAACGCAACCAGTCGCATGCAAGATGCCACGCAGTTCGGAGCTCTGTGATTTCGAGAAAGATGTAATCGTCGGGTATCACAGAAATGGCTGATCCATACGTAACATATCCAGCGAGTTGAAGTACTCAAAATGGACAGTGGCCTACGTGATTGGCAAGTGGAAGATGAGAGGTGACTGTCGGAATGTGCCCCCACCCGGCAGACCCACAAAACTAGGAGTTAGAGACCGACGGGTGCTGGCCAGAGGAATTCGGAAGAACCGCACCAAATCGATGGGCCACATCCGCGAGGAGTTTCAACAGGCATCCGGAAGTGTTCTTTCGATGAACACCATCCGTAAGGAAGCCCATCTGCTCAGTTATCATCGACGTGCTGCCGCCCACAAGCTTTTGATCACCAAGTCCAATAGCGCTGCTCGCCTAACGTGGTGCAAATAACGTTGACAGTGGACCGTTGAACAGTGGAAGCAGGTTCTATGGAGTGACGAATCAAGGTTCACCCTCTACCGTTAGGATGGCAGTGTTTGGGTTTGGCGTCTGCCTGGAGAACGCCTCCTGCCGGAATGTATTGTGCTAACTGTGAAGTTCGGCGACGGTGGAATTATACTATGGGTGTGTTTCTCCTGGTATGGCAGGGGACCCTTGGGCAATTCCTGGTAGACTCAACACCGAGACCTACTGCACCATTTTGAATGACCATGCACTTCCTACGTTGTGGCAGTTTTACGGGGTGGACCCATGTTACTTTCAGGAAGACAATGCCACCTCGAGGTCCACCATGGTTTAGTATGGTGACAATGGGGTTAATCGAATGGACTGGCCTGCGTAGAGCCCGGACCTTAACCCTATCGATCACCTCTGGGCCGAGTTGGAGCGCCGACTTAAGGGATGCCCCCACCATCCAAAATCGGTGAAGAAACTGACCTGTCTTCTCCAAGCCGAGTGGAAGGAAATACCGTTAGCCGTCGTACAACGCCTGGTTGAGAGTATGCCCCGGAGGGTGGCAGCTGTAATCGCCTCTCGTATAGGCTCCACCAACTAATGAAGGTGAATAAACTTCGTTTTCCTTTGCTATCACAGGTGTCCAATTACTTGTTGGGAGATAGTGTATATATATATCTTTGTCTTTATCTTCGATACTTACATCTTACCCCATCATGGGTACTTCGGGAGAAGAGTTCGACGCTCCTTTTGCATAACAGGAACGGGGCACTTGGGATCAAACCTCTACACACGTACTAACGTATAGTAGCGAATAAGTTGAGGACGACCTACCCCTCAAAAGAATGATCTGAATGTAATTTTTTCAGCCACGCGTAGGTTTCACCTCTTCGCCTATGACTTTGGTGACATATTGCTTATTAGTCACTTTAATCAACAAAGGCACCATATCTATGATAGATATCCGGTGGCGCAGGCTTCTAACCATTCGCCCGAGATGGGTCCGGGTTCGAATCCCTCTGAGGCATGGATAGTGTGTTTGTCTTACGGCACTGGATCTCTCCCTTCCCTGGAATCAGTTGCCCTAAATAGGGGGCGAGCAACTGTTTTATAGCCCTTGGATTTGCTCATGGCGGTCACCATGCTACTTGCTGTAAGCAGTTTCCCATCACTGATTTGTTGCTACTTGATCCAGGGAAGGAAGGGAATCAGCGCCATAAGACAGGGAACACCACCGGTTCCTTATCTGGGACTTGAACCTAGGTCCAATTCGGACCACTAGCCATAAGCCTATCCCTCTGACAACTGAAGCATCAGTGTGGCCGGCTGCTGAAATCTTCAGGCAACAAGAATTTAATCCCTCTCATCTCGACCTTTCGCTTTGATGCTTTCTGCTGAAGGTTTTATAGTAACGAAACGGATTATTGAGATAAATTAGTAAAAATTATACAGGTATGTAAAAAAGGAAATAAAGTTGAGGTTAGTGATTGCTATTGCCAATGTTTAAGGTCTCATGGAAAACAATAACAATTTTTTTTCATAAAAAATCTGAACAGCGCTATAGACACTTTCACAATATGCCAATTTTAAATATTTCATTATGTATATTTAACACACTTAATTTGTAATATTGGCAAAGACTGGTATTCTGAGCTGTTTAATCACGCCACCAGAGTTAAAACACTGAATATTCTCTTAATGTTTTACAATAAAGCCCAGTTGAAACGTTGAAGACATTAGACGAGAACAGACTTGATGCTCTTTCATGCTACTTCCAGTATGCATTGAAAACCGCTATTGTAGTGCTGACGTGACTGCGCGCGGGTGTTTGAGTTCCAAATCTTAAACATTTTTATATTTAAAATAACTGCTTTCAAGATGAAATGGTAGGTTGCACTGTTCGACAAATTTAAACTTTTTTTCGTCTTTCCTGAGCAAGAATAACTGATTTCAATAGAGCTTTTCGTGCAGGTTCTAAATCTGATTTTAGGTTTTTTTTCCATCACGTATAGTTTTGAGAAACGTAACATCAAAAATATTCATAATAATAATACATAATAGAAATAGAAGTGACATAATGAAACGTACCTGACTTTCCCAAGAACGCCCGAGCTGATGATTTCCGTTTGTATGAGGTTCGTGCTGTTTCCATGACTAAAACCCAACAGTAATCTGCGAGCATCGCAGGATTCCACTTCTCTTTAATATCGGTCATTTATTGCCGAAATTTCCTCTTGGAAACGTTCTCCGTGTTCATCACTCACGGAGCCCAAGTTGTATGGCAAGAAGTCAATGTGGGAGTCCACAAATTGAAGTTTGAGGGACATATTGCATCCCGTGTCGTGGTAAGCCATCTCCATAGTAGACACAATATCTTTGTAACCCGGTGGCTTTACATTGCCTAAAAACCGTTGTGTCACGTCTTTGAAAGATGTCCACGCAGCTAATTCAATTTTTTGAAAAATGAACTCGAATGTAGTGTCTCTATTACCTCTGTTGCAAATACTGAAACGCAACCTCATTACTTTCCAGATTTTTACAAATATCTTCATTAACCCCAGCTTAACGTGCAGTGGTGGGAGCAGAATCTTTTCAGCAGTTATTTATGGAATTGCTTTCACATTCTTTTCGCCAATTGTTAGATTTTCTTGAGGTGGCCACTGTTTTACCACATAGCGATTCGCGTTTGCCTGCTATCCCTTTCGCAGAGGACACAGTAGTATTTTGTGTGCCCACCCTTAAAACCAAGAAACATCGCTATTATTTTGGATGACAATGCGCTTCCTACGTTGTGGCAGTTTTACGGGGTGGACTCATGTTACTTTCAGGATGACAATGCCAGCTGTCATGTTGCGAGGTCCACCATGGCTTGGTATGGTGACAATGGGGTTAATCAACCATGGCTTGGTATGGTGACAATGGGGTTAATCAACCATGGCTTGGTATGGTGACAATGGGGTTAATCAACCATGGCTTGGTATGGTGACAATGAGGTTAATCAACCGATTTCGAACGGTGGGGTGTCCCCACCGTCCGAAATCGGTAAACGACCTGACCTGTCTTCTCCAAGCCGAGTGGAAGAAATTACCGCTAGCCCTCGTACAACTCTTGGTTGCGAGTATGCCCCGGAGGGTGGCAGCTGTAATCGCCGCTCGTGGAGGCTCCACCAACTATTGAAGGTGAATAAACTTCGTTTTGCTTTGCTGTCACAGATGTCCAATTACTTGTTGGTAGATAGTGTATGTTCAGACAGCAATTTAAATTACTTTGGGATACTTATTTATCTTCAAACAACATTGGTGTTCAAAATTAAGATGAGAAACGCAAAATCATGAATAATGCAGCATCCACACGACAACATTTAATAACAGTTTGTACTGTCATATGTATATAAATAATGCATCAATACGCTACAGAAAAGGAATGCCATTAACGCTTGAGGAGGAAGCATTCGTACAACAGCATGGCAATCCAAAAGTGATGCATCAAGTGGCGCAAATTTCGAAGGGTGATTGCCTGGAACAGCTATACGGATCGCACAAGGACTGCTCATGATATTCACAACACTTTGAATGAAATTTTTTTTCCGGGGGAAGGTAACGACCACCGTAAAAAAGGGAACGTTCCCCGTCCTTAATTTAGGGCCACTGGTTCCAAATAAGAGAGACAGCTACTGCGATTAGACGAGCACAATATGCATGCTTTGCCGTGATTCAAACCCAGAACTAACTCAAACAAATGGTCAGAGGATTTTCTTCCTTAGAGTACTGCGCCACCGGAATGAATGGAAGTTTAAGGCCATAAGTGTTTCTCCTTCACCAAAGCGCGTCCGCGTCCCGGGACAGTTCCGGGAGGGGACTACCGGGTTGCAAGTGCTTCTTCAAGGGATTTCCTTGACATGCACTGTCGGATTCAGGTCAGGAGATCTCTCCGGTCACTCCATCCTGTAAATATTCTCATCACTGTTCAAGTATTTGTCGCCTAGCCGAGCCCTATTGGGAACGGACCTTATTGCCCATAAGAAGGAATGTACCATTGAAAAGCCACACACAGGCTACTAGGATGTCAACCCTGTAGTTGCAACTGTTAATGTGCCTCCTGGAAACACGTGCAGGGGCGTGCATCCGTCGAACATGATGCCAGCTCAAACCAGGATTCCTCCACCACCGTAGTAATAAATTTTCTTCATGCTGGAGAGAAGATTTCGGTTTACCGCCTTTCTCCAAACGTACACACGTCGAGAATCCATGTTTAGGCTGTACCACGACTCGTCGCTGAACTAGTGATAGATTTTCTTCATGCTGGAGAGAAAATTTTGGCTTTCCGCCTTTCTCCAAACGTACACACGTCGAGAATCCATGTTTAGGATGTACCACGTCTCATCGCTGAAGAGAACATACGCCCATTGTTCAGGGGTGATATTGCCGAGCCCAATTCAGACGGATTTGTGCGATGCGGCGAGTGGAACAGGGAGAATCGGCCTTCTTGTATACAGACCTCTCTCCGGGAGTCTTCTGTAAACTGTTTGCCTTGATATCGCCGTTTCCGTAGTACAAGACAACTCCCGCGAAAGAGACTTGGATGTGGACTCCTTATGGAGACGAGCTGTTAGAGACAAACACCTATCGCTTTGACTTGGGGCTCGTGGGCGCCCTTGTCTCGGCATTAATGGTTATTGTTCTGCTTTCCTGGAATTGTCTCTGAGATTGGAGACCCGACAGATTCAGTCGTCTTTCTACTTCAGCTTACGATCGCCCTTCTTCAGATCTACAGAGTGCTCTCCTTCGTAAAGGGTCGATGGTGCGGTTCCATTCTTCCACTTCCAACTCAAATTCAATTACCGCACACGGCTCAGAACAATCTTTATGAAGGTCGCGTGCCTGCCAGCTCATTGACGTACTGTCGTCATTTGCATATATCCATAGCGTTTTACCTTTCGCATGACACAATGCTGATTGAATACGACGATTTAGGTTTTGCCTTTCTCATATCTCTGAAAATTATTTACAGTCGGTCGTCTCGTTTTGGACATATTCTAGAATTTGTGTTTGTCATATTAATTTAGGACACCACTGTACATGAAACTAAGCTAAAACAATTCTGTTCACGTGTTGATGGTCATACATTGTAATATTCTTCGGGAGAAGAAACTTGTTTTCTCAGCACGAATGCAATACCTCTGAGATCGTTATTTAGAGGCTTCTGATTTTTATCAAGCTAAATGCCCGAAGTTCAGAAATTAGCATTTGATATGAGCGCGGTGAATTTATGACTAGAACCGCTGAATATCGGGATGTGGGAGACGCGCGGACTCCTAAAAATACTTAAGAAGCAATTTACTCTTTCCTAACTTGGACACTGTGCTAAGAATTTTAGTGAACATTATGACTTCTAACGCAGTGCTTTTCAACCGGTAGTACGCGTACCCCTCGTGGTACTTCGGCACCTGGCAGGTGGTACCCGACATCGTCCTAAACAAGATAATACCATTACATTTTTCTCAGCGTTTTGAATGTGAAACACAGTCAAATGCATGGATCATCATGTATTATTCATTGGATTGAAAAGACTTGTCGTGGACTTGTTTCCGCATTTTCTGCGGAGGAGCAGTAAGTACGATGTCAGTCCACCTTTGGCGTTAATGCATGCACTGACCCTTCGAAACATGCTTTCGACAAGGTTTTGGAACAGAGCGATAGATATGCGCTTCCATTCAGTACATAATGCTGCCGCTAACTGTTGCTTGGTAGTAAGCCTTGGTTCAAAACTTCTTATCCGGCGCTCTAATTCATCCCATAGGTGTTCTATGGGATTACGGTCAGGACTCTGCGCTAGCCAGTTCACACACGACACGGAAACATCGTCAAACCACGCCGTAACAGTCCTTACTTTATAGTTCGGTGCATTATCCTGCTGGTACCAACATTGCCCCAGAGCTGGTAGGGCGTAATTGTACAGAATATCGAACTAGACTTGCTGGTTAACAGGTTTGTCCACGATAACCAATGGGTCGGGACTATACCACGAAAAATATCCCCACATGAGTACACTGCCAGCTCAAAACTTAATCGTAGGAACAGTACACTGTGGTAAATTGCGTTCCCCTGGCTGCCGCCATACACACACACGACCATCAGACTGATGAATCGTCTATTTGGATTCATCAGACCATAGGGCAGGACATTTTCATTGATCTACGGTCCACGATAAATGTTCTTTACAATATCCTAAACGACGAGTGGCATTCCGAATGGAGATGAAAGGTTCATGAGCAGCCGCCAGACCATGGTAACCCATGGAATGAACTTCTCTGCGAATGGCACGTGTACATACCGATGTTCCAGCATTTTTACTCACCTGTACACTGAGATCTTGGGCAGTGCTCTCTCGATTAGCTGTACCAACTCTCCTGAGGCTTCGACGTCTTCTGTCACTAATTTTCTTTGGTCTGCCGGTACTTTCACTTATTCAATAATTCAAAACAGTTGACTTGGGTATGTTTAAACGCCTCTCGGTTTCTTTTATGGACAACTCACTAATATACAACTCAACAATCTTTCATTTCTAAATGTCAGTTCTCTTCCGCCGCGACATTTTTACTCAACCTTACAGTGCGATATGATCGCTGTCAGCTACAGGATTGTTTTTATACCGTTTGCAGCTGTACGGCGCTTCTTAAAAACGCAGTGGATCAGTTAATTTGATTTTGAAATGGCGTCCGGTGACTTTTGTCAATATAGTGTACATTGAGTGGTCAAATTGTGTGGTACTCTCTGTTGTTTTACATATGGAAAAGAACATTTTAAGTCATTGAATGCACAGGAAGAATTCTAACCTGTACTGAATTGTTGCACCCTTTCTCACATACACCCTTCCGAATGAGGCAATGTAAGAGCAAAATAAATGACAGTGTAAAATTTTAAATGATAATCTTTCCACGGGAGATTATATTACACACTGAGTGGCTACTTTGTTTGGTACAGACACTCATGTGGTACAAGTGGAAGAAAAATATAATTTTGGATGTCTGATCTACGACAAAAAATCCTTTGACGCGAAGATCAACTTAAAGTTAACTGTTTGAGTGAACGGAATATGGAACCCATTTGTTGTTGAATTCAGTTGAATGAAACTGAATGATTACATTTTTGAGACATAAATTCTTTTACTGGACATGAATTTTCTCCGGATTTCGGCAAAACAACCGAAAACTTTACAAACGTTTTGAAAAATATTAATTTCATGCAGCGAATGCCTAAGCTGGAGTTCCAGAATTTTAATGAAATTATACAAAAGAATCTGCGAAAGAAAGGGTTGAATTTGTATATCTAAATGCCCGTCGGTTAAAATATTCAAAACATTTTCGCCACGGTGCTTACCGACAACTAGTTTTTGCAATATTTGAAACTTTTTTTCTCGAATGAAAACTTTGTTTAGCACATATTTCGGGAAAGATATCAACGATGGAAGCAATAAAATTGCATTCCACAACATTGTGTCAGTAGTAGGGACGTCACAGGTGGGCATGGTCCTCTCTTTCTGCATGACGTCACCTACAGCGTTGTTCTCGTCAAAGCAACTTTTAATTCTGAGATTAACTTTTTTTGTCCGCATTTTTTATTTTGAAATAATCGAACACATTTATTTTCGAAAAAGCAAGGAGTGCATGTGGAACTGGGTGGATACGAACCAGGGCCGTTCATGGGGTAGTCAAATGCTCTACCGATTCGGCTACCAAGACGTTGTTGGGGGTAATCAAGGGGATTAAGAGACGTAGTTCGCCTAATGGGGAGAAGACTGCCTGAGGGACTTGCTGTAGGACGTCTTCAGATTGAATACGGGAAGGAGGGTGTATGACTCACCCAAACAAGAACTGACATGATTTTCACAACCACACAGGTATAGTAGCAATAGCACGGCACCGCAGTATTTCTCCATGGTTGTGGGAACACGCCTGCGTTATTGCCACTATACCTGTGTGGTTGTGAAAATCATGTCAGTTCTTGTTTGAGTGAGTCATACACCCTCCTTCCTGTATTCAATCTGAAGACGTCCTACAGCAAGTCCTTCGGGTAGTCTTCTCCCCATTAGGCGAACTACGTCTCTTATACATTTGATTACCCCAAACAATGTCTAGGTAGCCGAATCGGCAGAGCTTTTGACTACCCCATGAACTGCCCGGGTTCGTATCCACCCAGGTCCACATCTACTCGTTGCTTTTTCGAAAATAAATGTATTCGATGCTTTTTCGAAAATAAATGTATTCGATTATTTCAAAATAAAAAATGGCGGACAAAAAAGTTAATCTCAGAATTAAAAGTTGCTTTGACGAGAACAACGCTATAGGGGACGTCATGCGAAAAGAGAGGACTATGCCACCTGTGACGTCCCTAAAAATCATGACGATTTCTTCTCACCACGTGACCTTAAGTGTTGCCACTGCCTAAAAACTAAGCATGCGCCGGAACTCCCCCTACTACTTGTGTCATATGCCCGGAAAACACTAAAATGGAAATTTAGACCCCAGAAAAGCACTTTCAGCTCCTTTATACGATCCGCTGGACATATTGCTGTTTTTGTTTTTTGTGGTGTTTTTCCCTTGTTTGTGTTCTCGTATGACGCAAATTGAATTATTACACCCAAAACACCGAAAAAGATGAAGAAAAGAAATAGAATTCAACAAAAGACTTAAAATTAGGAAAACCGTCCTACGAAATTAACTACGATTAATTTTGGAAGCGGTTGTTACCACGGTCCCGGACGATTCGTCCAACGACGATTGGTCCAATGCCGATTCGTCCAATGGTACGACTGGTCCAACGCCGATTCGTCCAATGCTATCATCTTACCAACGGTAAACATTTTTATTTTCCAGAAAGGAATAATAATTTAAATTATTCTCCTCTTTATATCCTTTTGAAAGATAATTTCCGAATATTTAGTAATTGTAAACATTTTACATAAACCTGGTAAAAGGCACTCAATTGATCATTTCTCAGCTATTTGCAAAACACCTAGGCCGCGGGCACTTTTTGAAGATTTTAATTTACAACCTAGATATTTGGTATTTGTAAGCATTCTATAAAACCTTATAAAAGGCACTCATCGTATCATTCCTTAGGTCTTTACGAGACACCTAGGCCCCGGGACCTTTTAGAAGATTTTAAGTCACGACCTAGATATTTGGTATTTGTAAACATTTTATAAACCCTTATAAAAGGCACTCAACGAATCATTTCTGAGCTATCTACCAGGCACCTAGGTCGCGGGCCTTTTTAAAAGAATTTAAGTTACAACCTAGATATTTGTAAACAATTTATAAATCTTTATAAAAGGCATTAATCGTATCATTTCTGAGGTCTTTGCAAGGCGCCTAGGCCGCGGGCCATTTTAGAAGATTTTAAGTTACAACCTAGATATTTGGTATTTGTAAACATTTTATAAAACTTTATAAAAGGCACTCATCGTATCATTTCTGAGGTCTTTGCTAGGTACCTAGGCCGCGGGCCTATGAATTAATATTTCGTTCTTAAGTGAAAGCGCAATATTATTAACTTGATTTAATATGTAAACGTTATGAATCTGACATCGGTAGAATTAAAACTGTTAAAAAAGCCTAAGCCTAGGGCCTACGAATTGATATTTCGTGTTTAAATAAAAGCGCAATATTATTAACCTGATTTAATATGTAAACGTTATGAATATGACATCGCTGCAATAAAAACTGTTGAAAAGGCCTCTGTCCAAACCCCGACCAGTTGTTTCCATTGGGCAGTTGGCGGAAAACCCCACTGCATTCTGCAAACAGGAACGGAACATAGTATTTTATATTATTTCATGCAAAAGAGAAACATTGAAGTTGATAGAACGGCTCGTACATCAGTAACTTCATACGGCAGCAAAGACAGTATAACAAGAAAATGCGATTTAAAAAAAAAAAAAAGAAATCTCTAACCACAATATTACGCATACAATGTAACATTATTTTACATTCTTTGGACTACCGGTACTTTCGAATAACATCGGAGATAGAATCAGCACAGATGAGACTTTTATAGCAAAGAGTATCACTTCGGACAGATAGGACAGAATTGGACCAAACGTCCATTGGACGAATCGGTATTGGACTAATTGTTGTTGGACGAATCGGCATTGGACCAATCGTCGTTGGACGAATCGGCATTGGACCAATCGTACCAGACCCGTTGTTACCACTGTTGGACAAAGTCAAGTGAAAGGTTATTTTCAATAAGTAGAAATTTCTGCAGATGAGGAACTAAAATGGGCCATGGGTGGTTTAGTGGTCAGCGTTTGTGTCTGCGACGGTGATAACTCAAGCTCTATCTTTGGCAGGTACGAACGCTCCAACCACCAAATATCCGCCGTGCGTCGGATGTACACGTTAAGCCGTCGGACCCCGAGTACGCCCCCCCCCCCCCAGTAATAAATAAGGGCTTTACCCTATCTCTTTTTGCTTTGCAACAGTGTCACTTTCCTATCGGACACTAGCCCAAATCTCCTGATTTCCAATTTCTGAGGGTTGCTTAAGACCTGGGGTCAGACACTCCCTTCCCCAAATCCTCTACATCTGATCTGGTCTGAGGAATTAGAATATCATCATCATCATCATCATTGTCAACCATTATCAATCCACTGCTGGACGAAGGTCTCCCCAAGTTTCCTCCACAACGGTCTGTCTTGTGCCAGTCTCCTCCATGTTACTCCCGCATACTTTCGAATTTCATCCACCCATCTCACATGCGGTCTTCTTCTGAGTCTTTTCCTGTCCCTCGGAATCCAATTTAAAATTTCGGCTGTCCATCTATGGTCTGTCCTTCTGGCAGTATGTCCAGCCCATTGCCATTTCAGGGATTTAACTCTGATCATGATGTCTTCCACTCTCGTCATTTTTCGGATCCACGAGTTCCTCTTCTTATCTCTCCTGGTTACACCAAGTATGCATCTCTCCATGCTGCTTTGAGTTGTCTGCAGCCTTTGTATGTCTCTTTTAGTTAAGGTCCACGTCTCTGCACCATACGTAAGCACTGGAAGGATGCATTGATCAAACACTTTTCTTTTAAGACATAATGGCATATTGCTCTTGAAAATTATGCTGTTTCTTCCAAAAGCTCTCCAGGCAAGTTTTGTACGCAGATTAATTTCTTCCTCAATGTGACCCTCACTTGATATCTGCTGTCCAAGATAAACATACGTATCTGTTATCTCCAGTTTTTCTCCATCAATCGATAAATCTTCATTCCTTGTAAAAGCATTGAACATCACTTTTGTCTTCTGAAAGTTCATTTTTAATCCCACTTCTTTACTCTTGTCAGCAAGTTCCTGGATCATACTCTGCAGCTCTGATTGGGTAGTTGCAAAAATGACTACGTCATCAGCAAAACGAAGGTGGGTTAGATGATCTCCATTAATCTTTATCCCTTTGTTTTCCCAGTTCAGTGATTGAAAGACATTTTCCAATGTTGCATTAAAGAGCTTCGGAGATATGGTGTCACCTTGTCTCACCCTCTTTCCAATTTTTATGTGTGTTGTATTTTCAAACAGCCGAATCTTTGCACTTGCATTTTCATAGATGTTATTAATAATATTAATGTATGCATCTTCAATACCGCAGGATTTCAGAGCCGTGGTAACTGCTGATGGTTTCACCGAATCAAAGGCTTTTTCATAATCGATAAAAGCCATGCACAATGGAAGTTCATATTCCCTCGCTCTTTCAATTAGTTCTCTCAGTACGTGGATATGATCTATTGTGCTGTAGCCACTCCTGAATCCAGCTTGTTCTCTCGGTTGAGCCATGTCCAGTGTTACCTTCAAGCGGTGTGAAAGAACTTTAGTGAAGATTTAATAAACCACTGATAGGAGGCTGATAGGTCTGTAGTTCCTGAGATCCTCAATGTCACCTTTTTTATGTAGCAGGATCATTGTAGCATTGTTCCAATCCTCAGGAATCTTCCCTTCATTAAGGCATCGAGTGAAAATTTGGGCGAGTACTGTTTCAATTTCTCCACTTGCTTCTTGTATGATGTCTATAGTAATTCCATCTTCTCCTGGAGCTTTCCCCCGCTTCATGTTCTTGATTGCATGAGCAACTTCTGCTGGAAGGACTGGAAAAACTCTGGTACCTTTCATGATGTCTGGAGTACATGTATCATCCCTTTCATATAATTTGGAGTAGAAATCTTTCACTCTTGTCAAAATTTCGCCTCTATTTCTTGTTATAGAACCATCTTCTTTTCTCAGAGCCATAATCTGTTTTCTTCCCTTACTGAGATGTCCCTTTGCTATCTTAAGGCTTTGGTTGTTTTCAATTGCTTTCCTCACTAGCTCACAGTTGAATCTCCTTACGTCTTCAGTGATACTTTTTCGTGCTGTCTTGCATAGCTCTATATATTCCACTTTGGAAGTCACATCTTCTTTAGTTGTCCTCATCTCTCTTCTTTTTTGCATCAACATTTTGGTTTTCCTGATAATTTGTTCACATGCAACTTGTTCTTTAACCCAGCTAATTTTGTTGCTGTTTCCATAAGAACTTTGGTTACTTTTCTGTTAACTTCCGAAATATCCACTTCTTCCGATGTTAGGCCTTCTAAAGCAGAGAATCTGTTCTTCAGTTCCAACTTGAAAGTATTATGGTGTTTTTTAAGGTTGGTTATGTCAATACATTTTGTTTGTCTTATGAGCTTGCCACGTTCCAGTTTAGTGTTGAGGTGCATCTTACATCTCACCAATCTATGGTCACTACCTGTGTTGAACTTGTTCAGCACACTGCAGTCTTCGATGACGAATTTTTTGTTACACATAATAAAATCAATTTCACTTGTCGTCCCAATTGGATGTCTCCATGTCCATTTCCTGTGTGGCTTTTTCTTGAAAAAGGAGTTCAAGATGAAAAATCCTTTTGCCTCTGCAAACTCAACGAGAGTATTTCCACGCTGGTTTCTGTTGCCGTGACCGAATTTACCTACTGAAGTTTCATCTGTTGCCGGTGCCCTATTTTTGCATTGAAATCTCCCATAATTATCTTCAAGTGCTGTTTACCTTTATTATTTAGATGACGAATTTCCTCATAAAATTCTTCAATTTCTTCTTCAGGATGACTTGTGGTGGGTGCATAAGTTTGAATAATCTGAGCCTGGTATCTTCTCGATAGTTGGATAACGAGTCGTGCAGCTCTGTCAGAGGAACTTTCAACTTCTACCACTTTATCCTTCAGTTTCTTGTTTATTATAAATCCAACACCACTAGTTCTGCCAGTATCTGTCCCACGATAATAGAAGAGATGTCCACTTTTCAGTTCAATGAGATCTTCTCCTTTTCTCCTTACCTCACTTAGGCCGACGATGTCCCACTTGATCCTTTGTAGTTCGTCTTCCAATTCAAGAAGCCTTGAATCAGAAGATAGGGAGCGTCCGTTATAGGTAGCCGAGGTCAGAATATATATGAGGGGCATTATCAGATGTCATTAGAGAAGCGTTACCTTCAGGAACAGCTTATCAGATGTAAAGCGTTACCTTCAGTAAAAGCTTTATTTTAAACAGGGATTAAAAATAGGTCGGTTCTATGTATTATCACAAGAAAGGGGTGTGGAAATTAGGGTGCACTGAGCTTAAGACAATCAATCACAGGGAAGAACACAAAGCCCGAGTTTTAAGAACCTGACACGGCACATCATTTTGCATGACAAGAGTTCAGTTGCACAGACTTGCTTAAATTTGTCTTACGCATTATTTGGTACTGAACATTTGGATATTTAATAGGTCGATAGGAATTTGGATAGAGAGGAATTGTTTTCAAAATATTAAACGGAAAGTAAGTCATATTATGGTATCGTATATTTCATTATAATAAATTAAGTCTTCGCTTGTAAAGTTTTCTTTTCTCCTAAAGATATGTGCAATGCATTCGAAGAAAGGCAGCTTTCGCGAAGGTCATATGCTCCGTCACTATGTTCGGCGCGTATCGATAATGTATAACCGGAACATATCTGAGAATATCGAAAATCGCTTGTTTTAATTTAAAAAAGGGTTTTAGTGAGTTATTAGGTTGTTTTACGAAAAAATATTTATATGCATACAAAATATTGCATTAGTTTCGATATTTTTCCGTAGATTCCATTGCTTTTCAATTCGGTTAAACGTAATGAATTTATAAGCTTTTTGGGATTATGCAATAAATTTTAAGTGTCAGATTGTTGGTTTTTTATACGCTAGACATGCTTTAGATACACAGTTCTTTTATGCGCGGTATATTTGTGAGAATCGAAAAAGAGAGATATTTGAGAGAATCGAAAAATCTTTTTTAGCTATGCAATCGATGACGTAATTAAAAATTTACTAAATAGTGTGTTTTCTATAAATTCAAGAAATTTACTGTGTTTTTCTATAAATTCAAGAAATTCCTAAATGTATGCAAAGATTAATGCATAGTTCATTCAGCATTAACGTTAAAGCAAATAGTGGACAAACTACTTTGAAAGGAGTAATGTTTCTAATTAAAGGATGCCTAATAGGAGTATTACATATAATGCAAAACTATGTCCTAATATTTCAAACGTATGGAGTTTTATTTCTTATGTTGAAAAATAAAATCGTACAGATTTTTCCCCATAACTTTTATAATAAAATTATTATCAATAAACATTACATGAGTGAAATTAGACATAGGCTTGAGATTATAAACAAAGGATTTTTATATGTATACATGTCTTAAATTATAAATTAGAGTAATCTAAAATTTCGTTAATTTGTTTAATTTCCTCCTTTTGGGGCTTTTGAAACTTTTACATTAGCATTTATCATCTGTAAATGTTGGCACAATTGTTCGTTAAACCTCTGCTTATGTCCATTCGTCCGAGAGGAGTTCGAGTTCGAATCCCGCTGAGGCATGGTTGTTCTGTTTGCCTTACGACACTGACTGTCTCCCGTTCCTGGAACCAGTTGTTTTAAATGATATGATATGATATTTGAAGAAGTTTCAGGAAGGGAGTGTCTGACCCCAGGTCTAAAACTGCCCTTAAAAATGAGAAGCTAGGAGATCTGAGTAAGTGAACTCAATAGGAAAAACAAACAGAAAAATGTAGTGAAAGGAGAGGGTGATCCGTGACACAATTCTGTCTAGGAAGGGGGAAAGGGAACGAAGCACCGAACAACATCACAGAGAACCACAACACCAACCAGCCGCACCAGGTGTGACTGAAACTCAACGATACCAATTTCAAATGTCATAGCTGAATCCATTTTCGCCACCTCGATGCCAAACTGAACAAGAAAGATGACACCGAATTTTCGGGTGTAATATGCACGTCTTTTGAATCCATTCTAACGCAAATTAAATTTATCAAAGCTATTCAAAGTCAATGGAACCGGTATGAAAAACAATAGTATCTGATGGAAGAAAGAAATTTTTCAATCGGGTCTTTAATCTCTCAGATATTGCTGTTTACGTCTCTTGGTGGGAAAACCATGCATTATTTTAGGAAGAACGTATTCACAAAAGGTTTATTCATATGAGCGGTATCGGTTCAAGAAAAAGAGTTTTAGTCGAGCTTTCATGAGCCCAGATTTTGCTACAAATACATCAAAAGTAGAAATTAACACTTATGACCCGTTGTGGCCAATCCATTCTTTACCAAACATTAGAAATTACGTGAAAAATATTTTCCGTCAGATCTCGTATGCGATACAGGAAGAATTTTTCAAATCGGAGTTTTAGGAGCAGAAAACGCAATTTACCAATGTGCGCCCCAGCGGAAAGTCTGGGATTTACTTGAAATTTTAGAATTTATAGGAAAAAAATGTCACACGAGAAACACTATCCAACAAACACAGAATTTTTTAAATCGGACTCTTAGAAGTCGAGATATTGAGAAAAATAAGATATACATCTATGCCCCCTGGCGTTGAAACCGTGCACTATTTTAAGAAGAAAATGTTTTTAAAAGGTTTGTCGACATGAGTAGTATCGGTCTACAAGCGATGTTATTTTCAATCGGGAATTTAGAAGCTCATAATTTACTTCAAATACATCAGAAGCGGAAAGTAAGGTTTACTCCCCTGGTGGCCAAACCATTTTTTTACAAAAATTAGAAATTATGTGAAAACGATTTCCCATCAAGAGCTGTATCCGGTGCAGAAATAATTTTTCAGATCGGAGAATTAGAAGCAGAGATATAGGGGGAAAAGCAATTTACCTCTACGCCCCCTAGCGGAAAGTCTATGAACTACGTGAGAAATTTTGAAATTATATGAAAAACTTAAGACACGGAAAACACTATCCAACAAAGAAGGAATTTTTCAAATCGGACTCTTAGAAGTCAAGATATTGACAAAAATAAGATACACATCTACGCCCCCTGGCGTAGAAACCGTGCACTATTATAAGAAGAAAATATTCCGAAAAAGTTTATCGATGTGAGTGGCATCAGTCCACGAAAGAATTTTTTCAATCGATGTTTTAGAAGCTCAGATTTTATGGCAAATCATCAGAAGCGAAAATTAACGCTTATGCTCCTCTGGTGGCCAAAGTATCCCTTACCAAAAATTCAAAATTATAGGCAAAGATTGTGTATCAGGAGATGTATCCGCTGCGATAATTTTTTTCAAATTGGAGTTTTAGAAGCAGAGTTGTCGGAAAAAATTCAATGTGCCTTTACTCCCCCTCGCGGAAAATCTATGCGTAATTTGAAAAAGAAACTATATCCAAAATACTCTTCGACATAAAAGATAAAAGATGTTTTTCAATTGGATGTTTAGAAGCAAATATGTGGAATAAAACGTATTTTTGAATTCGACATCATCTGCATTTACGCCCTCTAGATGCGAAATTGTACATCGTAAAAAGAAACGAAATAAAGGATCATCATTCGCATATTTCAAGCTTTCGAACGCAAAAAAAGATTTTTCAAATCGGACTTATACTGTAGTTGCAGAGATACCGTGGGTACAGACGGACGGACAAACCGATGACATAAGCACGATCCTTATTACAAAAAACGTGCTAAAAAGAGGGGGTCTGTCTAACACCCACCAGTGCTCACATACTTACACCCTGTGTCAAGGGGGATCAAAGATCGCCGCCTTTGTTCTAAGATACCTAAGGATTTCCCTGGGATTGTAATCAACCGCGCCCCTAACAAGTCCATTTGGATGGGTTTCCGCTTTCTTGAAGAGCGAAAACCCATCCAATCAGACTCGCGAGAAAGTTCTTGAAGAACTTTCTGGCGAGTCTGATGAAAAACTCATGTACCTTCTCGATTCGAAGACTGTTCCTCAGGTTCCGAAGTGAGGTCCAAGGGGGAGCCCCAGTGATCATTCGAAGTGCTCGGCTCTGCACCCTCTCCTTTCTCTCTCGCTATTTCCTAGTAATACCGATCCAAATGGAGGCGGCGTAGGTAAGCACTGGCCTGAGTACCGTCTTGTACAGCAGCACTTTGTGCAGCGTTGTACGGAAGCTTCTCTGGCGGAGTAGTGGAGCTAGCTGTCCAAGGCATTGTCTAGCTTTATTCGTGCGGCAGCTGGTGTTCCCCACCCACTAAAGTCGACAATCTAGTTGGAGCCTTAGGTACTTAGTGGAAGTAGACCAGGGGATTGTCTCTTGAAACATGACGAGTTTCGGTACTCCTTGGAGAGATCCAAAAACACCAGCGCACTGCTCTTAGACGGTATGATCTTGATCCGCCAGTCAGTGTAGCAGGTTTGCAGCTGAGATAGAAAGTCCTGGAGGAGCTTCACTCCTCTGCTTTTGTTCAGGGACCTGATGACAACAGCTGTATCATGTGCGTACATCATGACCTGCTCTCATTTGGGTTTGGGTAAGTCGTGCAGATAAATGGAGAACAGCGTTGGTCCAACAACCAAACCCCGAGGAACACCAGCCGGAATCTTCTTTTCCGAAGAAAGCTCACCGTTAATCTTAAGAGTGAACCTGCGGCTGTTGAGGTACGAACCAATCAGCTCAACAAGGGGGCGAGGGCATCGAAGCTTCTGCAATTTGTGCAGGAGACCATCACGCCAAACACGTTCAGAAGCCTTGCTGATGTCCAGGAAGATAGCAGTGGAATATTTGCTCTTATCTCGTACTTCAGAAACGAATTCCACGAAAGTCGACAACTGGTGGGACGTAGTGTGCTTCGCCCGGAAACCATCCTGTTCGTCAGGAATCACACCATTTGCTTTACAGAACTCAAGAAGCCGAGAGAGGATGACCCTCTCAAAGAGCTTACCCAGGACGGGCAAGAGATATATTGGACGGTAGTTAACAGGTAAGGTATGATTGGTTCCAAGTTTGGGCAACACCACTACCACTGATTTTTTCCAGTCTCTAGGAAAATACTTCAGCCGGAGAGACCCGTTGAAAATATCCACCAGTACCAGAATCTAGCTCTCAGGGAGCAGTTGAACAGCTCTTTCCGAAACTACATCTATTCCGGGAACTTTCTTCACTTATAGCTTTTTGATGTGTCGAGTTACCTCGAGGTAACTAACAGGCGAGATGTCCTCATCTGTATCATCAAGATCATATGTAGCTAAAGCCTCCATGATCCTATCCGTGTGACTAGGATTTCGGATGTCATGAGGTGAAAACTGCTCCTCCAGGGCCCCAGCAAGGACCCCAGCCTTCTCGTCATCACCGTGCACCAAACCCTGTGGACCGAGAATGGGCGTTATGAGAGTCTCAGTACACCGGAGTTTCTGAAGGATGGTCCACACATCATCCTAACGAGGTTGACCAGCGTTGGGCAGGTACTTGTTCCATTGGAGTTCCCTGAACGCACGGATTTCTGCCCTGACGAGATCGCGACACAAGTTATAGCGAACCCTGTCGTCGGCAGATCTCGACCGCTGCCAGATCCTCCGGAACTTGTTCTTTTCCCGAATCATCCGGATAATGCGTGGAGGAAGTGCGTAAGGGTCTCGGGCAGGAACTGAGGGCTTCCTGCATTGATCCAAGATTGCATGCATGCAACGAGTGAGTTCCTACACCGCACTATCGACGTTCGAGCGAGTGCTAGTGTCCACCCTAGGCGGATCAACCTGAGCAATAAAATCCTGGAACAACTTCCAATCAGTATACATCATCGTCCGCCCGGTGTCTGCGACTCCGTTTAGTATCAGTAGGAATGGGTCATGATCAGAATCAAGCCCAGAGACCTGATGAAAGTGCCTCACGAACTGGAGGACAGAAAAATCAATGACATCGCCAACCCCGTGTGACGGGGTGCAAGTAGGATGGACCGGACTTGCAACTGTAAGATCCAGCTTGTCAATGTATTGCGATAGTGTCACACCAGCACTATTAGTTGAACGACAAAACCAGTCAGGATGTTTAGTTTTCCAGTCACCAGCCACTACAGTGGGAATGGGGTCCCCAAAGATAATGTCAAGATCATCGTCAAAAGGTACCTTCCCTGGACTGTTACAAACAGAAGCTAATTTAATCAAGCCTGAGCTTGTGTTTAGCATAACAGCCAGTGCCTCAACATCCTTGAAGGGTGCGATGGATGCACTTAAACCATTTCTGACTAAAATGACATTACCTCCTGCTGCTTGCCTGTAGAGGGCCAGATCTCTCTCTTGCCGGAACACCTGGTAGTTCGCAACACTGACTCGCTTGATCCTAGGTGTGAGTTTAAACTCACAGATAAGAGCAACGTCGATGTCATGATCCTTCAAGAAGCTTGCAAGTTCAGCAAGTTTATTCCCGATGCCATTGTCATTCCAAAACATTATGTTGAGACTGTCCATAATGCGCTACTAAGCCCGAGAGCTCAGGCTTAAGCCGCCAGACAGGCAACCAGAACCCGTTTGAGGACAACGGGATCAATGCGCTCTAAGAGCAGCTTTTGATCCGTGACTTCGGTAGTGGCAGGGCGGGTAGCCACTTCTATTATCGCCTGAGGGGCAGGCGTAACTTTTGCTGGTTGACCAGCAGTCTTGTTTTTGTTCTTTTTGCCTTTCCTTTTCCTCCTCTTGGAGCTTGTAGCATAGGTGGAAGGCATGGAAGCAGTTGGGGGACTCTCCTTTACCAGTTTGGGTCAACAGCATTAGGTTTAGTAGGGGCCCTAGATTTTGTTAGCATATTCTTCTGCTTTGGCTCTGGCTTCTGCCTGTTGTTTTTCGGCAGCTTGTTGGCAAGCTGCTTGTTAATGGGGCAACCACGCCAGTTAGCCCCATGTTCACTACTGCAGTTCACACAGAAACACTGTGTTTTTTTCTCAGCCGTGCACTCCCTGCTGCAATGATTCTTGCCGCAGTGTACACATTTTGGCTTCTGTCTGCAGTTGGACATGGTGTGACAAAAGCCTTGGCAGTTGAGACAGTGCTGTATCCTGCCCTTAGTTCGGTAGGGTTCAACCGAAATTGAAACCCCAAGGAGAGATATTAACCGGAAGACGTTCCTGCTCTGTTCAGTATTAACGAGCTGAACCACGACAGGTGGAAGGTCCTGTTTACGGCTGTTTTGAAGCCGACACACCTTTTGTGACGGCAAAGGAACCCTGCAACTATTCGCTGATGCTATCGACTAGGACACCCAATCCCAGTTCTTTAATGACAACACGGAGCGGTTTTTCTGTCGGCAGGGGGAAAGTCAAAAACTCAACCTTGCAGTTTTCAAAGAGAGAAAGTGAAGACTACTGGTACGATCCCCCACCATTTTTACCGACGCCGTCTCCTCAAGCTCTTTTTCTATCCTCTCATGCAGTAGATCAGAGGCCAGTTGCTAATTCCTCTGCAAACCACCGGTGGCACCCTTTTGGACACGTTAGTTGGCAAACATGTATCGGGGTCTTTGGTGACCTGTACCTGTTCCGCGATCACTGAGACGCTTGAGTACACCTCTTGCATCTCTGCGCATTGTGGATCAGATTGGTGTTCAATGACCACCTCGGTTAGGTCAGCCCGTTTCCCATTTCGGATGGGTGAGGGAGACCTTTCCTACCTTGACTTCTTGACGCCACCCTTTCGTTTTGCAGCAGCATCAACAACTGAGGAGATTAACTTAGTCAAAACTTGTGGCTTTGCTGTCCCTTTTCTTCCCAGCAACGTCAACCTGCTGGGAGGTTTACCGGATACTTTGGGTTGGGAAGGGTTTTAGCTGTAGCTTCAGCATAGGTTGGCCTATGCTCTGGATCAAAGACTTCACTACCAGTCCTCGGCTCGTCCGCAGGATTACGGGAGACATCCTGTCCTGAGTCGTCACTGCCACTTGCAGGATCATTCAACTCTGTAGACTCCTGGGACCCACTTGGTCTGCCAGTTGTCCGAAGAAGTTCCGAGCTAACGGCTGAATTCCACAGTTGGTCCCCTTCACTCATGGCATGCACCATCTTGCCCCTCTGTTGAACTCCTTTTGCTAGAAGTCCTATAGCACAGCAGAGGGAAGCCAGGATAGTGCTCATCAGACCACGACAGTCCAAGCTTTCATCCAAGGAGGAGAGGAGGTCCTTAGCTTCATTCGCGATAGCAAGGGCACTCACTGCTCTTTGGCTGCAAACAGTTGAGATTCGCTCAAGTGAGATCATTATCTCTAATTTGTCTTGAGAAACAGCCACATGTGGGCAAAGTACAAAAGAAATCACAATTCAGAAAATAAAAGCATTGAAATACACCTAGAACCTAACAAAAGCTAAAATATTTTGAAAAGGACTAACTCTAAACTAGAAGTTTGAATACTATTGTAGAACCTAAATTTGAAACCTGACGCTAAACAGATAATATCACTACTGCAAAATACACTACGGCATATAATGAACTACAACAAGGTACACTATACACTACTGCCTAACCCCTATCTAATTGACGTAGAGAACAGTTGCACTGAGCACTAGTTCCTAATAATGTTGTTGAAGGGCAAAAGCCATAGATATGAAACTCTTATTTTAATAATTTCATGCTGAATATTTTGTTTTCTCAAGACATGCATTAGTACCTAATTTGTTTGGACATGAAGTATGCTGGTACTTATATGAAAGGGGGGCAACTCTCAGTGGTCTGTAAACTGTCACCTGTCCCTAATTAAGGGCCAGTACTTCCCAAAGCCGAATGACTGTTGACTAATCCGTGAATGCATCCCGCACTCATCTGGCACTAATGATTAGAAGCCAACATTTCGTGCCACTGGGGTTGCAAAATCTATATTTTTCTGCCTACTCCCCCTCCGACAGGGACTTGGGTAAGGGCAGCACTGTTTCCTGAGTTGGAGGCTTTGGATCAGATGGAGGACTATATCAGATGGAGAGTTAGTGTGTGAACATCGATGGGTGTTAGACACATCACCCCACCCCCTCCCTTTCTTTTTCTGGATGGCGTTGAGATGGTGAGTACTGATTGCTGCTCCGCCATCCAGATGTGGATTTTGTGAGTTTCGTCCCCCCCCCCTCACGGGGTGTCGCCGGATATGGAATGTTGTGATTCTCTGTAATGGTTGCTGTAGTGCTTAGCTCTACTCTACCCCTCTCCTCTTTCTCGCTCCTGACTGGTGTTTCGGTTCACAGTTCAATATATACACAGTGCGTCAAAGAACTTTTAAGACTGGCGCTAGATTTCAGGCTACGGTGGCGCCACCAGTGCAATCGCGAATGCGTTATAAACCGTGACCATCTGCTTGCTTTCTGGCAAAAGTACTGCGCAGTTGTTAAAGTAATTAACAAAACGGGCGTTCATTAGACAAGTAAAATATTTTTCATGTTGAATTATTAAGATGGAATAAAGGGCTGTTATTAAATTTTACCCAAAACTTGGTAAAAGTGTCTCGGAAACGTACCAAATGATGAAACAAATTTACGGTGAGTTTTGTTTAAGTAAATCAAAAATTTTTCCTGTAGCACAAACGCTTTTTGGACGGAAGAGAAACGCTAGAAGATGATAAGCATACCGGATGACCAAGTTCATCTAGGACACCTGAGATTATTGAAAAAGTGCGTGATTTCGTGGCAAACAATCGATGTGCGTCACTAAGAATGATGGAAGAGTCTTTAAACATCAACAAAAAAACGATTCGAACCATCCTACATGAAGATATGGGTAAAACAAAAGTCTGTGCTAAATTTGTTCCACACACATTAACCAATGAACAAAAATCAAGGAGAAGTGCACATTGCAGAGACATCATTTCAGCTCCTGAAAATGATCCAAACTTCTTAAAATCGATTGCTACTGGTGATGAAACATGGTGTTTTCAATATGCTCCTAAAACAAAGCGACAAAGTGCGGAATGGAAGTCAAAAATCTCGCCACAAGCCAAAAAACCAAGAAAAGTTCCATCGAAAATCAAAACAATGCTCATTACATTCTTCGATAGTAAGGGTATTTTCCACAAAATTTTTTTCCAAGTGGACAAACAATTACTGGTATGTTTTATTTAAATGTTTTGATGCGTTTGGTGGGCAGAATTCGTCGCATTCGTCCAGAATATCGAGGTGAAAACAGTTGGTGTTTGTTGCACGATAATGCACCCAGTCACACCTCAATTCTTGTTCGTAGATTTTTGGCGAAATTGGCGAAAAATAACGTCTGTGCGTTGAATCATCCACCGTATTCACCTGATTTAGCACCCTGCGACTTTTCTTTGTTCCTGAAACTTAAAATGACGTTAAAAGGGTGTTATTTTGATGATATTTCGACCATACAAACAGCTTCGACGCGTGCTTTGGAGGCAATTCCGCAAAGTGAACTGGAACAGGCATTCGAATCATTATTAAATCGCTGTAACAAGTGTATTAAAGCCGGTGGGACTTATTTTGAATAACAAACCAAAACAAATTATAATTTCTTGTTTCTATTTCATTTTACAGACCCAGTCTTAAAAATTCTTTAACGCACTGTGCATGCCCTTCTCTCCTTTCACTCATTTTTTCTGTTAATTTTCCCAATGAGTTCACTTACTCAGATCCTAATTCTAAGGGTAGTTTGCTAATTCTAAGGGTAGTTTTAGGCCTGAGGTTAGACACTTCCTTCCTAAAAGTCTTCAAACGTAGCATGTTCAAGGGGAAAAAAATATTGTGCATCCGGATACAAATGTATTAACGAACTGCTGTCTTCCGCCATTTCACAAGCTTTCACTTGCATATTTCAAAACCTGTTAAGGTTCAAACGAAGAAAATGGCGGTCATTGTATTTACTAGAGAGTGGTGCTCTACAAATTTTAAATATCCATACTTGCGGGCAGCGATTTCTGCTGACCACTAACATGGATATTTATCATTAGGTCCCCATTTTTATTTTCAGTTATCTCAAAAGGTATTGCTGTTGCAACGGTGAAAGCAGATTTCGTTCCATATGACGCGTGTGACTCACGAATCGCAGTCTTCGAATTGACAGTCTTCCTGTTGGGGCAGTGACCAAGCTTTGGCTTCTGACCATTCGCCTCAATCTGACCCCACCCGAATCACAGATGATGCTATAAGGCGGTGTGCTTGTTTTACGGCTATGGCGTTCACCCTTCCCTGGAGACAATGTCCCCAAATTAGGAATGGGCTACTTCTTATATTCCTTACATTTGCTCACGGTGGTTGTTAAACCCGAAAGAAAAAAATGTAAGTTGAATTTTCGTTGTTATAGACTGCTAATTCACCAGCATTACCAAATTGTTTCTTAAATATTTCAATCATATTTGGGTTCAAAAAAGAATATTCGGTTCAACTGTGGTTCTAGCGATTGGTGTTGTTCAAATTCGAAATTTCCAAGATGGCGGCCGCAGTTATATCGGACCACCAATGTGATTTTTAAAAACCTCAAAAACTGCTACTATGCAAGGAAAATTGAGTTCATCCCGGTTCATATCTGGTAATAACGAATGGTGATCTTCAAATGTGAAATCATATTTGGTGTGCTATCATTTCGCCAGCCGTTCACCTGGTACATTTGTCATTTTTATTACCTAAAAGCCTATTACTGTTTAAAAGAAGAAGACTGGGTTCATTCCAGTTAATAGATGATATACAGAACTCAGCTTTTCAAATTTCAAATGTCTGCTGTGGGGTTAACATTTTACCAGCATCAAATTTTTTTAATAAAGTGAAGATAATTCAATTCAATTCGGTTACGAGGTACCACTGCCGAATAGCAGTGTAGATATTTGAAATTTCGGAAACATGATTTCTCTAGTTCCCACCCCAACACTTTTTGTTTCAATATCTCAAAAGTTATTGCTGTTCAGACGAAAAAGAAAAATTGGATTCATTCATTCAGGTTCAGGGCTTTCTCTTGCGAACGATGTCGTTTGATCCTCTGGTGAATGACAGTCCCCCATGGAAGGGGACTTTTTTAATATTAAACGAAATTTATAAATTAATTTCAGTTCAGATATTACACTGCCGAACAGGAGTGTAGAAATTTGAAATTTAAATTTCCTGGATGTTGTAATTTCCCCAGTTCCACCACCCTCCTCAGCGCTTTGTTTAATTTTTGAATTTCTCAAAAAGGTATGCCCGTCAAAACGAGAAAGATTTGATTCATTTAGGGTCAACCTTTCCACAAACGAACGGCGTCGTTTAAATTTGAAATCCACGTGAAAGTGGGCTGCCATTTTACTTGATCCAAAATTTTGAAAATTAAACAGAGATAATTAAACTTATTTTGGTTAACAGGTACCACTGCGGAAGACACCGGAAAGAGCAGTGGTCATATTTGAAATTTCAATTTCCTGCATATAATATTTTCGCTAGTTTTGCGTGTTTCAATATATCAAAAGTATTTCTGATCAGATGAAAAATTAGGTTCATTTGAATTCAAGCTTTCCATTAATGAACGATATCGTTTAAAATTGAAATCCTTGTCGAAGGGGTCTGCCATTTAACCAGCTCTATTTATTTTATCACTAAGCAAAGATAAAATTGTTTTTTCTACAAAACAGTAGGTATTGCTGCTCAGATAAAAAAAATGACTGATTTGAGTTAATTTTCCAGTAATAAGCGGCGTCGTTTAACCCTTTAAGCGGCTGGAACGAAATAACTCGGGGTATTTTTTCCTGGCCCGGAACGGCTCGCCCGAAGTAACTCGGGGTATGTTTTTGTGGCCCGTGGCGGCTGGAACGAAATAACTCGGGGTATTTTTTCCTGGCCCGGAACGGCTCGCCCGAAGTAACTCGGGGTATGTTTTTGTGGCATGTAGCGGCTAGAACGAAATAACTCGTGGTATTTTTTCCTGGCCCGGAACGGCTCGCCCGAAGTAACTCGGGGTATGTTTTTGTGGCCCGTGGCGGCTGGAACGAAATAACTCGGGTGTAGGGCCAGACATATCAATTCTTAGATAATACCTTTTGTTTCCCACCGTATAACGAGCTACCGCCTCACCTTTACTATACGATCTGGCTATCAAGGCGGCTGAAGGCGTCCTTTTGTAGAAGGATAATTACCTCGACAAACTCAGACCAGTACACGGAAATAAAAACAACAACAAGACTTTATTATTCTGATAACATTTGCTTCACGGGTTTCCGATGATTTTACGCTCAGGTTCCCGTGATGACCACGTGCTACCTTTCCACAATTCTTTCCGCAATACCCGGTGGACGAAGGAATCCTCCTTCCCGTTCACCACGCTGCACGTCTGCGATAACCGCAATCCTTCCGTCAGAAACCGGTGTCCAAACCACGACCCTCTCTACTTGACGACCGAAGCTTAACTGTCTCACTCGATTCTCCTCGCCCTTTCTGTCCTCTACCACGCATGCGCAAGAAAAACTGGTTTCCCCAGTCAGCACGTGAAATACCTGTAATCATTAATGTAGTCGGATACCCGCAGTGGATTTCAACCTTGCACGTATACAAAAGCAGTATGACAACTTGTTTAAGAGAAGCACTCGAGCAGCTGACTCTTCAATGTCAGATGCCCCAGGTGGTCATGCACCCCTCTCTTAATCCCACATAGGATTAAAATTGTACCACGTGGGTGGTGAAGAATATCAGTTCTTATCTGAAACAACAAAATGGCGGAATGAAACGTCCGTTCGCACGTGTTCATCACAATATTAAAAGTACATAAATTCATAATTGACAGTTTAATTGCTGGCGACCCTTACATCGGGGAAAAAATTTTTTGCATTACCCAGCTCGAACGAGTGACTTCGAACTCCGGACAACAGTGAACGCTGCATTCCCCCTTTGCTTTGGTATTCAAACTGCTCGTTTAAGGGGATTGTTGACACTAATCCTTTCTGACTGATTACCTGCTAAAAGGGTTCGGACAATGGCACTGAACCAGAGATGTTTGGATGTCATCGCAGTTTCTGCATTTTTGTCTTGGAAACATGAATTCACGAAATGCGTCGATTAAAACTAAAGAAAAAGTTTAGAGTATTTCAGTAATTCTTTCTGTAATCAACTTGGCAAGAAAAAACATTACTTCCGGCAACATAATCTTTTAATTTTAAAATATTTGTTTAATGTGATTTTGTTCAAATAAATAGGAAATCTACTGTGAAACTGATTTTTCGATTTGCAACAGCGACCTAAAAAGAATTTAAAGGATATGACATGAATGTTTTTACATGAAATTTCTCATTAGGTGGTACAAAAACTAAAATTAAATTTCGAAAATTACTTTATTTTAGGACCTTTGAAAAGTGCTTTGCTATTTTAAATGAAAACAGCAGCGATTTGAACTATTAGTGAGAACAGATAGTCAGATATGTGTGAGGAATGAAAAGTAGATAAAACACAAAGACAAATGTCTTTAATTTAACATGAGGAAATAGTAGGTCGATCAGCATGCTTTGTACGAAGACAGATGAAGAAAAATTTCCCTCTTTTCTTCACCCCAGTTTCTTCCGTAAAACTATTTAACATTTCTAATCTATTTATTTCCCTTTTTCCGAGAGTTTATTCTGCGTCTGCAGCCCCTTTTTTGTTAACAGATCTATGCCATTAAAAGACGAGTACTTGGATTTTATTATATATATATATACAAATGTAACATGATCACTGCAAAAACGCGCCTAGCTGCAGGTTTGAAACGTTAGCAGTATAGCAATAGAGTCAACCACAAGAAATTTACATTCCCAATACAATGCTATAGAAACAAAACTCTAAAAATCCTAAAAAGAGAATATCTGATTCTCTTTCAAGGATTTTTGGGGTTTTATTTCGATAATATTGTATTCTGAATGTAAATTACTTGTGGTTAACTCTATTGCTGTATATCATCATCATTCTCAACCATTATCAATCCACTGCTGGACGAAGGTCTCCCCTAGTTTCTTCCACAACAATCTGTCTTGTGCCAGTCTTCTCCATGTTACTCCCGCATACTTTCGAATTTCATCCACCCATCTCACATGCGGTCTTCTTCTGAGTCTTTTCCTGGAATCCAATCTAAAATTTCGGCTGTCTATCGATGGTCTGGCAATATGTCCAGTCCATTGCCATTTCAGGGATTTTACTCTGATCATGATGTTTTCCGCTCTTGTCATTTTTCCGATCCACGAGTTTCTCTTCTTATCTTCCTGGTTAAACCAAGCATGCATCTCTCCATGCCATTTGAGTTGTCTATACATGTATATATAATTTCACAACAGCCTTGTTCGAAGAAACGCAGCAATTTTAATATCTCGTAAGTGTGAACTTGAAATCAAATATCATCAAGAAGCAGTAACGCGCTGAACCTAAAACGCTTACAAAATTCCTAGGTCTTGGACTTTTTAACAAAATTTAACTTTTACAGAGGAGTTTTAAGGTGAGGTGTGTTCAAATATACATTCTAAAATTGGTATAGAAGTAACAGTACATCAACCCTTAGCTGCTTGCATCAACAAAAAGGCCTAAGGTCTTTTTATGACGCTTTCCGTTAAATGCTTGATATTTCATTTATCCTTTTAATAATAAAAATTATGACGGTTCCAATTAAAATAATAATTATATCTCTCCCTACCGCCAGCAGGGAAAGGGGTGGTAATATAAATGGTGCCGTGACCAGCAATATTTTATTTGGGTAAAATAAATGTTACCGTTATCAGTGATTTTTTAATTGGGTAAAATAAATAGTATTGTGACCAGTCATATTTTAATTGAGTTTATGATAAATGTTGCAGTGGCACCAGGGTTTTTTTTCGCGCCAAAGGTTATTGCGGAAGCAGTTTTAGATAACCGGGATCAGCGATAATTTTTTTCTAAGGGATTAATTTAAATTAATGCCTGTAGATCATAATTTTGAAAGCACCAAGAACAGGATAAAAAGATTGCAGAACAGTTGTGCACGGAAAGTATCACGAATTGTAATAAGTGTTTTATATGATTTTAAAGAAAAGTGATTTTGAGAGTGATCAGAATTTTATGAGTTTTCAAAGCTGATATTTTTAAAAGTGTCATCCAGGATTGAAGTCAATGCAATTAATTTGAAGAAATTTTTTTGCAAATTTAAGGTCACAAATAATTGCAATGTAAGTGTGATGAATGCATTTAAGTGACTATTTATAATTTTATTTGCTTGCCAGAGTATTTATTTTATGATTCAGTGTTGATTTTGATGATAAAGAGCATTAGCATGATAGGTAGCTTTAAGGGAAGAAGCGAATTAATATTAGTTAATCATTCATAAACCTTATATTTTCGTGTAGGAAGAATTCAGTTCAGTTATTTTTTGTTCAGTGATGCATATGGTAATTTTCTTTTTCCAATTTTTAATTTGCACAGTAAGAGTTTTGTAGTAAGTGTTTAAAGTTTTGTAATTTGTAGTTGTCGAATTCTCAGGAATCGAATTTTGTGATAGTCATGATGGCAGATAACGAGAACGTTAGCCAGTTAGGAAACAGCGGAATCTCAGAAGATAGTGGGTTACACACTGATAACGGAGAGTCAACAGGTTATACAGGAGAAGAAAAAGAGTCTTAGTCAGGAAGATTCAATAAGGCAGGAAATGGATAGGAGACAATCGGGAGCAGATATGGCTACACAGCGTACAGTCCAGTCGATGGCAGGTATGCTAAGCTATATCCCGAGCTTTAAAGGCACCGACCAGTATTTGACAGCCGGACAGTTCTTCGAAGCCATAGACAGCATAGGACAGATGGCAGGATGGTCAGACGCAGTACGCATCCTAGCAGCAAAAGCAAAATGCAAGGGTACTGCAAGCCAATTTTTAATGGACGCAGCGGACGTGCGCAGGGAGACAAGTTATCGAAAGTTCAGGCAGGCGGTCATCCAAGGTTTCGATTCTCGGGAGCCAGTTATGGTTAAATTACAGAGATTCAGTACTTGCAAACAGCGACCGGCGGAGAAGGTAGCCGAGTATGCAGCGAGGTTGAGAGGCTTAGCGCACTCGTACTTAGAGAACATGGACACGGGTAATGTACAGGTTAGGGAGTTGGTTAATAAAACGAAATTGTCTCAATTTTTAAACGGGCTGAACTCTAGGCTTAAGAGGACGGTATTATCTTTTGCGCCCCAAACTTTTGAGGCCGCAGTCCAGAAAGCATTATCCGAGGAAGTTAACGACTCCGTAGCAGGTTTTTCTTCTATTAATTTGGCAGGGACAGACAGTGAGTCACGTTACGAACCTTCCAGATTTCAGGCTCAGACAGATAACTCCGGTGATTCAGTAGCGGAGTTATGTACTTCAATGGCTCGACAAATGGCAGATCATGAAGTACAAATTAACAGCCTAAAAGAGGAACAGGAAAAATTGAAAAAGGATCTCAGGGATGCGGAAGCAGCTCATAGAACACATGTCTCCAGAATAAGACAATTAGAAGCGGATAGAGAGCAGCATATGGCGAATAGAGAATCTTATGCGTCAGTTAGGGCCACGTGCTTTATTTGTAAGAGCCCGAATCACTTCAAGATTAATTGTCCACGAAGGGAATCATTTAGAAATCAGTATCGGGGAAATTTCCAATCACAACAAATTTCCGGAGATGATACGGTCAGTAGAAATCATCATTTATACCGAGGATCGAGACAGCAGTCCCCTAGCGGATACGCCGGGAGCCACAGGAAAGGTGAACGTGACGTCAGAGGTCGGGAGCGCCAGACGCGCGGAGAAATTTTCTCCCCTGGCGGCTCGTATAGGAACCACGGAGCGGACGAATTTTCGGGAACGCGAGGAGGCGGATTTCGAGATGACGCTAAGCGGCAGGGCTTCCGTAGAGAAGAGCAGCGTGTTAGATTCACCGAAAGCAACTCGTATGGAGCTAAGAATTCCGGGGATTTAAACTAGGTGGAGGTTACAGAAGCCCGGCTGTGATCTCGCAGAGGTTAAGAGTAAGGTCCCCATATTATTGTCAAATTGTTCAATCCAGGAATTCGGGTTTTTACCGTTAGTTGAGATACTTATAGGTGATATACGGGTTCGATCCCTGGTTGATAGTGGCGCGGGTATTTCCTTAATTTCCCCAGAATTGTTCAGCAAAATTCAAAATTCGGTTCAGTGTGAACCACGACATGCAGTGATCACTGTAAATGGGATTACGGGAAATTTACTTCAGACGAACGGTTGTTTTGAGTTTCCAATTAGGATCGGTAAGGACAAAATAGTGCATCATTTTTACGTAACTCAGCGAAGTCTTCACCAGGATTATTCCTTAATTCTGGGATGGGATTTGCTCAAGTCTCAGGGCTTCACGTTTGATGATGAGGCAGGTATTTTGAAGAAGAAGCAAGTATCGAAAGCGAAAAGAAAGAGGTTACGGCGGGAGCGGATAAAGCAGAAGAATTCAGTTAGTGTCAACAAAGTGGAATCAAGGAGCAGCCTTAGAGGGAGAGAAGGCAGGATCAATAGGGCATTACCACCGGGTGAAACTAAGATCGGGAGGATGCTGAGGAAGGAGATCATCCCCCAAATTCAGAAAAGGTTGTTATAATCCAGTGTACTCCTTTTTCACGAAATTTGAACAGTCAGGTCTTAGTGCAGCCTATAGAAAATTTTTCTCAAGGGTACATTAGAGTGGGAAGGTCACTGAACGTCCTAGGAAAGTCAGGCAGGATGCCAGTTTTGGTGACGAATTTCACGGACCAACCTTTCCACTTGAATAAGAGAACTAAAATTGCTTATGTAGAACCCTTAATAGACGTGAATGAAGTAAGAGTGGAAAGAGAGGAGACGTTACCCCCAATCTTAGTGAAGTATTTCAACCTAGAGGGAGTTAATCCAGCTTGGAGGAGACAGGTTGAGACGCTGATTATGGAATATAAGGATGTTTTTGCACGAACAGCGAGTTAATTGGGAAACTGTAATCTGTTGTGTCATGAAATAAATTTGAACACAGATGCACCCATCGTCGGTAAGTTCTACCGGGTTCCCCACCATTTAAGAAAGGAGGCCGAAGAGCAACTTAAAGATTTGCTGAAGCCGGGTATCATCAAAGAAAGTGCTTCACCCTATAGAGCACCTATGCTATGGTTAAATGTAGAGACGGCGCTTATCGCCTCGTTATAGATTACAGGGATTTGAACCAGGCAGCAATTCCAGATCACTATCCCTTACCCAGGATAGAAGATCTTTTGGAGAAGGCTCAAGGAAATAGAGTTTTTGCGACATTGGATATTCGTCAGGGATTCCACCAGATAAGAGTAGCCGATAAGGATAAGCATAAGACAGCTTTTTCTACACCATGGGGTACATTCCAGTACGAGAGATTGAGTTTTGGGTATAAAACATCGCCAAATAGCTTCTAAAGTTTAAGTGACGCCTTGTTATTTGGTCTAGCCGACCACAACATCCTGTTCATCATCGATGATATTTTTATAGCATCCCCAGATGAGCAGAGTCACATGATTAAGTTAGAGGCAGTATTTAGAAGGTTAAGGGAACACGATTTAAAACTTTCACCGAAGAAGTGTTCATTCATGCAAAGAGAGGTTAAATATTTGGGCCACATTGTGGACGGTGATGGAATTCGACCGGATCCCGCAAATTTGTGTAAAGTCAATGAGTTTAGTACTCCCAAGACACTCAAAAATTTAAGAGGATTTTTAGGCATGTGCACTATTAATGAAATTTCGTGCCAAATTTTTCCGATATTGTTGCCCCATTAACAGAGTTGACCAAAAGGGGAAAGTTTAAAAGGGACTCCCAGCGCGGAGCAAGCATTTAAACAGATCAAGGCATGTTTGTTAAGTAGCCCAGTGTTAGTTCACCCAGATTATGGGAAAGAGTTTTGTTTACATTGTGATGCAAGTGGGATAGGCATAGGAAGCGTGTTATCTCAGAAAGATAAGTTTGGTGCACTCCAACCGGTAGCATTCATGTCAAGAAAACTGAATCAGGCAGAAAAGGCGTATCCAACGATCGAGAGGGAGCTGTTATCTGTAGTGGTGGCGGCGAAATTTTGGAGGCACTATTTATTAGGAAAGGAATTTGTGGTTTTTAGCGATCATCGTCCTCTCACCTACCTCAGTAATTTGCGCGATTGTCACAGTAGACTTAATCGTTGGAGGATAGCGTTGAGCGAGTTCGCTTATAAGATACAGTACGAACGGGGAAAAAATAACGTCGTTGCAGACCATCTGAACAGACAAGATTGGCACGCAGAGGAGGAAGCTAGTGCAGGAGAGATGTACGGAGTGATGGCAGTAAACGATGCACAGGATCAAGCAGAAAGCGACAGAATTAAAGCTCTGCAGAGGGCGGATCCAAATCTTGCAACCCTCATAGAAACATTGGAAAGCAGGCGTCTTACGTCAGGAACAAGCAGGATGAAGGACAGTTTCTATTTGGATAAAAGAGGATTGCTGTATCGTTTCCAAGCACCGGGAAGCGGTAGCTCAAGAGAGGAGTTCTGGGAGCAGCTGGTTATTCCGGACGTTATGAAAGCAGAAGTTTTACATTTATGTCATAATATCCCTAGTGCGGCACATTACGCACTTCAGAAAACTCTGTCATGCGTCAGGCAACGTTATTTTTGGGTAAATATGTATGCCGACGTGGGCCATTACCTTTAGTCATGTAGAATTTGCAATAAGAAGTCAATACATAAGTTAAGGCACAAGGAAAAGCTGCAGACGGTAGCGACAGGTTCGTACCCATTTCAGAAAATTTCACTTGATATTTGTGGACCCTTTCCCACTTCAGCTAATGGTAACAAATACATTTTAGTAATGATCGACAGCTTTTCAAGATATGCAGTATTGGTAGCTTTGCCAGACCAGCAGGCTAGCACGTTAGCAGATGCCTATTTACGACACATTATAGGACCGTTTGGTTTAGTGGAGGAGAACCTCACAGACAACGGAAAAAATTTTACTTCAGATTTATTTACTGGTTTATTAACTAGGCTAGGGACTAGAAGATTAAATTCGAGCCCTTGGTTTCCTCAGGGTAATGGTATTAACGAAGCATCGCATAAGTGTTTTACACATCACTCAGTTGCTTGGTAAACAATCAGCAGGATAACTGGGATGAGGCGTTAGCCCCACTTATGTTAGTGTACAACAGTTCAATTCACAGTGCCACCAAGTACACACCAAGTTATTTGGTTTTCGGGCGAGATATCACAGTCCCATCGGCTATTTTGTTACCTCCAACCCGGCGGACATACTTTGATTATGACAACTACGTAGAGGCATTCACCTCCAGGATGCGACAGGCTTACGAGATCGTGCGCGGTAACCTACAAGAAGCTGCAGCTCGCCAGGAAAAATACACGGACCAGTTTGCACGAGAAAATAATTTGAAAGTAGGAGAACGAGTGTACTTGCACACCCCATATGTAGCCAAGGGAATGTCAGATAAGCTAACAAGGAAAAATAAGGGCGACTGGATCATATTAAGTTTTTCTTCCGCAGTCAACGTGAGAATCAAATCACTGGAGAGAGAAGGAAGAGAGATGGTGGTACACAGGAATAGCATTTTCTCTCAAGTTTCAAGGCAACCTGATCTGATAATGGAGGAACAAGTCGTGACGGATAGAGAAAGTGCGGAACACAACAGATTAGGGGAAAGGGACGCAGTGAGTGACTCAGACAGTGAAGAGGAATTTTCCCCGTGTTTTGATAATATTCCAGCAGTACGGGATAGGGTATTCCAAGAGCGGCCCCAGGTCCGAAAAGGCCGAGTACAGCAGCCGGAGAGAGCGCCGCGGACTCCCGCTACGAGAGCCCGTGCGAGAGAGGCGGAAATCGACGAAGTAACTGAAGAGGCCTATACAGAGGAAGAAACACAAGAGGAAATTATTGCTCGGGAAACGGCCCGTAAAACAGTGGAAAGAGACCCCTATCAATTAAGATCACAAGGACCAGTAACTCAAATTAGTGCGGGTGCTTCCACAGCCACGGGGGAGATTTCAATCAACCACCCGACGGAATAAATTCAAATGCAGGAGCGACCCCAAGAAACCAGCGGGTAGAAGCAGCGAACGATTCGGTACAAGCATCAGGAAGCATAGAAACTCCAAATTTTGTGGAAGGATTACTACAGAGTTTGCAACAACCGTCGAATCCAGAAGGAAATTCATGGTTGGACCTAGCGGAGAAATTTCTGTCATATAAGTTGCAGCAAAGTTTGACTAGCAGATTAAACGGAAATGCACAGGATAATAATTTGGCGGCCGAAAGAAAAATGCCAAGGATGACCCGAAGCGAGACGCTAGTCTAGAGGGTGAGCAGCGCGGGTGCTCGGAATAATTTTTTTTTTAATTTTCTTCACCAAGGGTAGCAGGAAGGTAGTAGGTAATACTATGGTTGAGTAGGTAAATACTACAGCGGCGAGCGTAGGAAGGTGATAGAAATGATGTCTATTTAGCAGCAGTCTGTTATTAGTAAATACTCGAACAGAAGAAATTGATAAGAACGAAGGGTTGCACAAGGTACATTTCAGTACAAGAAAGGAAGGAATTATTTACGGGAAGTATGCGGAGATATGGGCATACGAGAAACACTTGCAAGTGAAGAGAACGTATCATCGTTGCAAAAAAAAGAAAAAAAAAGAGAGAGAAAAAAAAATTGTATTGAGATTTCAATGCGGGAACAAATCAGTAGCCTAACGAAAAATGGCGGGGAGAAACAATGCGTGAATGGTACATACCCATTTGTTTTTTTGTTTGCTTTTTTTGCTAAGTAATTAGTGTAATCCAGGAGTTCACAAGTTTTCTAAATAGAAAGGATGAAGAAGGTGTAGCAGCCTAAAAGAACAACATTCGAGGCCCAAAATAGGCTAAAGAATTCGAAAGCTCAAAATTATTCCAAAGCGACGAGCGCAGGTCTTTCAGGCACCGAAATTAGGGAAGCAACTGACAAATTTCGAGTGCAGAGACGCCCAGGGGCATAGAATACGGGTTTGAACGATTGTCAAGCAAGGAGTATCATGAGACGAGAATGCAAGGGGAGAATTCCTAGATTCCAAAATACCATACAAGGAGCCGAAATGAAAGAATATACTAGCAAAAGCATAGTCAGCTATGTTAGAACACGAGACGCGCAAACCAGTGGGATTAAAACTTCATGAATGGGTAAACAATAGCGTGAGAGGGGAGACGCTGGCTAAAACCAGTGTAACCAGGTTACAGTCGTACGAAAACATACTTTGGAAAGGGAAATAGAACCCTAGAGGAGGGGCGACATAAAAATTTACTCAGCGAATGTCGAAAAAGTCTAAAGGAATATCCCAAAAGGACAGAGTGCATTCATGACATTTAATAAAGAATAACATGTACATTATTACTTTTTTTGCTTCATGAAAAAGAGAAATTTTTCTAGTTTTGTGTTATATGTCTTTTAAAAGTATTTTTGAATAAGTTGTGTAAAAGTTGATATTTTTCTTGGTATAGTAAAGTGATTTTGATTGCGCATACAGCAGAAACCGCAGATTTCGGAGAAAATGTGCCAGTTTAAATTATTTTAAACTTAATTAATATTTCTTCTCATAAGTTCGAGAAGAGGTGATTGTCAGGTGAATTATGATTATGCTTTTATTGCCATGCTTTGCCATTATGTGATGATTTAAAGGTCAAGGAGGAAGGGTTAATATAACCTCACACGGAAGAAACTACGGAAATTACATCGGAATTGCTTTAAACTCTCAGCAAAGACAATGGTTTTTCCACGTGATCGAATTGTGCAAAGGAAAACTTTTTTTTTCTTGACAGCTTCAATTCCGCTGTGTCTTAAGTCCACGAAACAGCGAACTTTGCAGTACTTGAGAGAAGCGGAGACTGAAGAGTAGACATTTCATGCAGGCTGAATCAACAACTAGCGGAACGCTAGAAATAAACGCTTTAGAATTTCTGCTAGTAGCGGAATTCCGTTGTGTCTTAAGTCCACGAAACAGAGAACTTTGCAGTACTTGCGAGAAGCAGAGACTGAAAAGTGGACATTTCATACAGGCTGAATCTACAACTAGCGGAACGTTAGAAATGAACGCTATAGAATTTCTGCTAGTAGCGGAACTGTAATAAATAATAACAGTGGTCCATCAAGAGATCCAAATTTTATTTGTCTACAATTTTCAGGATGTAACGACAATATTGACTCAGTACTAAACCATAAACCCAGGACTTAGATTTTGGTGCAAGGAAATTGTTACACCCAAAGGAAAAATTATTTTGCATATGTATATATGTATTTCCTTTAATGTTACTTGGAAACTTCACCCTAGCATGGGTGTAGCTCTTCATCAAGGATTGTAATGATGTTTAATGAAATTACTTTGTGAATTTAGAATTCAGTGAAGAACCATATCATTAGTATTTTAGTATTTGAATTTTAGTAACCGATATTTGTACAATTGTGTTGAATTTTGTGCAGTGTATTTATAATGTGTATCTGTTTGGAGAAAGCGTGCCGATATGGGAAGCAGACGTTAGAGAGGTCTAAGTTCAATTCTTCTCCCATGGGGGTGGATAGGTAATGTTGGCGAGCCAATTGATTTTGGCAGCCACATTTTTAATTAATAGTTTAAATCTACCCACATTACCAGCAGCATTAAAATTCAAGTTAAATTCTAAGGGAAGAATATTTCAATTAAATGAGTTATTAAATCGGCACGGAATAATTCAATTTCAGATTTCCTTTTTCCCATAAGGAACGTGGGGGACGAGAGGATTCTTCCACCCCTGTGCTCAGCGGACAAGGAGGTCGTTGAAGGACAGACCATTCGTACAACTACACCCCCCAGTCAACAGCGGAAGCAACGCCCGCAAGGAGTGATGGCCAGGGAAGGGTCAAATGACCTTTACATCTTCTAAACCCCCCAACCTGCAGAGAACTCAAGAGCAGTACGACGTTGCGCTTTCAGGTAGTCAAGGGTCGCCGCAAAGAGCAATTAAGCCCGCCGCATTGTGACCCTACCTTAAAGTAGCAATCAACCGAGTGTTGATGACTGCCACACCCTCGATAACGTACAAAGGCAAAACCGAAAAGAACTGCGGAACTAGGGCCAGTTGACAGGAAGTAAACAAGCAAAATTTATTACCCTCACTGGCAGCTTCACCGATTCTCACGGTACGCGCCTTTTAGTGATTCACCGGTACCTTTGAGTATAGAAAAAACAGGGGGCTTCTAAATTGGCGAATGGGCAAGTTTCCTTTATTCAGCCGTAGCCAGTAAGCGATACAATTTTCAGTTTTATATAGGAAAAGGGGCGGGTTTTGAAAGTGTCGAAGTTTTGGTCGGAAGTAACCCAGAGTTTAACACAGGCATTCACTAAGAATTTTTCCGAGAGATAAGTCTCTCTCTTCCTCACCGGAGCCGAGGAAGCGGTACGTTGAGGCCAAGATGCAAAGTCTTCGGCCCTCGTAGAGTAGTACCTCAGCTCGGAGGAGCCCGCTACGGATGGAAAGAACTTAGAAGTAAATTCTACGGAGGCCGTGCCGAAGCCAGAAGGGGACAGCACAGACCCCATCCCGCGAAGTGCAAGCGACAGAGGAACTCACCACAGCAGCCCCTTTGGAGTCCCGATTGGCGGGTAGGCAGAAGCGCGCCATCGAACCCTCAGTCTCACGAAGCGGTGATCGGCCAGACTGGAAACCACCGATGAACTTTGACCCCCACATCCAGAGACTTAGTTACCACTAGAGAGCAAGGCCGTGACGAAGCCAGAAGAGGACAGCACTGACCCCATCCCGCGAAGTCCAAGCGACGGAGAAACTCATCACAGCAATCCCCCGTTGGAGTCCCGATTGGCGGGTAGGCAGAAGCGCGCCATGGAACCCTCAGTCTCACGAAGCGGTGATCGGCCAGACTGGAAACCACCGATGAACTTTGACCCCCACATCTAGAGACCTAGTTACCAGCCCACGTTCATGATGTCCTGTCGCTGATGTCGACAGCGGAAGAGCGAAGAAAGGTAAATCAAATTTTCCTGACAGTCACAATATCTTAATAGCAACCTACGAAATTTTCAGACATATAATATTAGGCGAATTTGGCACACTTTCTCCAAACATCTTACCTTATTTGCTTTCAAAGAATGTTTGCATAACGAGTTATAAAATTTAGTGCAGGTTTACTTAAGGTAATTGTAATAGAATGGTTCTTCACCACCTTATACATTGTTTTAGTGCAATCATAATAAACAGTTGTTAATTTAACCTTATCTCTGTTTTCTTATAGTAGACGTAGATTTTCCTGAATTTAAGATTTAGGGTGTACGCGGGCACTCGAAGGAACAGGGAGACGGGAATAACCTGCCCAGCCATAAGGTGGAATTCGTAGTACCATTTATTATCATTCGATCTTCTTTTATTTTAATTTAAATCTTTAAGAAAAACATTGCGGCACATGAGGGCGTACGTTTCGCGTGCACTCTCATGTGAAAACACAACGCACCGTCCGGCCGAATATTTGTGTCGCCATCCTCGGAAGGAAACACAACTCTTCGGCTCACTTTCGACGATTCCTTTTAATAATACAAATTATGACGGTTCCAATTAAAATAATAATTATATCCCTCCCTACCGCCAGCAGGGAAAGGGGTGGTAAACGGTAATCAACTTATCAAGAAAAAACATTACTTCCGGCAACACAATTTTTAATTTTAAAATATTTAGTTAATGCGATTTTGTTCAAATAAATAGGAAATCTACTGTGAAACTGACTTTTCGATTTGCAACCGCGACCTAAAAAGAATTTAAAGGATATGACATGAATTTTTTTACATGAAATTTCTCATTAGGTGGTACTAAAAACTAAAATTAAATTTCGAAAATTACTTTATTTTAGGACTTTTGAAAAGTGCTTTGCTATTTTAAATGAAAACAGAAGCGATTTGAACTATTAGTGAGAACAGATAGTCAGATATGTGTGAGGAATGAAAAGTAGATAAAAGACACAAAGACGAATTTCTTTAATTTAACATGAGGAAATAGTAGGTCGATCAGCATGCTTTGTACGAAGACAGTTGAAGAAAAATTTCCCTCTTTTCTTCACCCCAGTTTCTTCCCTTAAAATATTTAACATTTCTAATCTATTTATTTCCCTTTTTCCGAGAGTTTATTCTGCGTCTGCAGCCCCTTTTTTCTTAACAGATCTATGCCATTAAAAGATGAGTACTCGGATTTTATTATATATATATATATATACAAATGTAACATGATCACTGCAAAACCGCGCCTAGCTGTAGGTTTGAAACGTTAGCAGTATAGCAATAGAGTCAACCCCAAGAAATTTACATTCCCAATACAATGCTATCGAAACAAAACTCTAAAAATCCTAAAAAGAGAATATCTGATTCTCTTTTAGGGATTTTTAGAGTTTTATTTCGATAATATTGTATCAGGAATGTAAATTACTTGTGGTTAACTCTATTGCTGTATATCATCATCATTCTCAACCATTATCAATCCACTGCTGGACGAAGGTCTCCCCTAGTTTCTTCCACAACAATCTGTCTTGTGCCAGTCTTCTCCATGTTACTCCCGCATACTTTCGAATTTCATCCACCCATCTCACATGCGGTCTTCTTCTGAGTCTTTTCCTGTCCCTTGGAATCCAATCTAAAATTTCGGCTGTCTATTGATGGTCTGGCAATATGTCCAGTCCATTGCCATTTCAGGGATTTTACTCTGATCATGATGTCTTCCACTCTTGTCATTTTTCCGATCCACGAGTTTCTCTTCTTATCTTCCTGGATAAACCAAGCTTGCTTCTCTCCATGCCATTTGAGTTGTCTATACATGTATATATAATTTCACAACAACCTTGTTCGAAGAAACGCAGCAATTTTAATATCTCGTAAGTGTGAACTTGAAATCAAATATTATCAAGAAGCAGTAACGCACTGAACCTAAAACGCTTACAAAATTCCTAGGTCTTGGACTTTACAACAAAATTTAACTTTTACAGAGGAATTTTAAGGTGAGGTGTGTTCAAATATACATTCTAAAATTGGTATAGGAGTAACAGTACATCAACCCTTAGATGCTTGCATCAACAAAAAGGCCTAAGGCCTTTTTATGACGCTTTCCGTTAAATGATATTTCATTTATGCATACGGATGATAATTACCAATAAAAAAAATTATGCTTCATATGAAACTCGTGCAAAGCACCTATGCTCTTTCAGCAAAATTTTTGTTACAATCATAATATTTGGTATGTTTAAATAAATAAGGAAAAGTGATAATTAGCTATCAATATATCAATGATCGGATGTTTAAAGCAATGTATCAGTCATCAGGTGTTTGTATCTTCCAAACTATTCAATGCCACATTGCAAATGTTCTTCAGTAATTGAACTGGGAAAACAAAGAAATAAAGGTTAACGGAAATTATTTAATTCACCTTGGTTTTTCTGTATACTTAGTAATTTTTGGAACTGGCCCTTCAGAACTGCAGAGTATGTTCCAAGAACTTGCTGAGAAGAATGAAGTGGAATTAAAAAAGAACTTGCAGAAGAAAAAAACTGAGGTACAATGCGAATTTTAAAGATATCAATCCGTTCTTTGGCGTAAATATGACATGGATGGTCAGTCGGCAAATATCCGAAAACTTGAAAATTTCGTCGTCCTGCAGCAGGAATCGAACCCGCGTCACCCGGAGGGAAACGCAGTTTCGATTCCCGCTGCAGGACGACGAAATTTGCAAGTTTTCGGATATTATCTGATTTACCATCCATGCCATATTTACACCAAAAAACGGTTTCACGTCTTCCAAATTTGTATTCTAAATATGTTGTTATTCAGTATTACATTCATGATGTACAATGCTTTTACAAGAAATGCAGATTTATTGATTGATAGGGAGAAGCTGGATATCTACATTCACCAATACCTACAATTCACCTTGGACAGTAGATATCAAGCGAAGGTCACATTGATGAAAAAATTAATCTGCGTATAAAACTTGATTGGAGTGCTTTTGGAGGAAACAGTGCATTTTTTGAGAGCAATATGCTATTATGTCTTAAAAGAAAAGTGTTTAATTAATACATCCTTCCAGTGTTTGCATATGGAGAGGCGACATGGACCTTAACGAAAAAAGGCATACAAAAAATATAGCAACTGAAAAGAAGCTTGATGTAACCAGGAAAGAAGAGAAGTGGATCTCATGAATAAGGAAAATGACATGCGTGGAAGGCGGCATGAACAGCGTAAAATCCAAGAAATGGCAATGGGCTGGATATATTGCCAGAGGAATGGACCATCGATGCACAACCGAAATGTTAGACTGGATTCCACGGTACAGGAAAAGACCCAGAAGGAGACCTCATGGGAGATGGATAGATGAAATTTGAAAGCATGCGGGGGGGGGGGGATATGGAGGAGACTGTCTCGAGCCAGATCGTTGTGGAAGAAACTTAGGGAGACCTTCATCCAGCAGTGGATTGATAACGGTCGAAAATAATGACATGGGTGTAGGAGAATTGTCCACCGGAGAACTGGCCATCCGAAGAGCTGACCAACGCAGAACTGGTCATCCAGAGAACTGGACACAAATATATTAAGGGGCCGTATAAATCGTCCATTTGACTGTTCCGAGTAAACATTCCGAGTTATGATTCATAACGACTCTCATATATTTGTGTTCCTTTTAATTGAGATATTTAGTGCATTATAGTGTTGTGGGATTCTTCCTTAGTTCTTTTTCCTGTGTTATTACTATGCGGTTTGTCCCAAAAGTGTAAAGTACAAAGAAAAAGAAGAACGACAAATCTGATATTTCTTTCTTTGATTTAAGGTTTAACGACCACCGTGAGCAACTCGATGGGCTATAAGCAGTCGCCCTTCCCTAATTTAAGGCCACTGGTTTCAGGGCGGGGAGAGAGCCACCGCCGTAAGACAAACACAACGTCCATGGCTCAGCGGAATTCGAACCCGGGCCCTTTACAGACGAATGATCAGGAGCCATCTCGTAGCCCACTGTGCCACTGGGGCGGCTTCGTAGGGAAGAAAGTAAATGTTCTACCTCTATGCTTGGTACGTGTTCAAGCATTCGAAAAATTGGCTCAAAAACATTGATAGCTACTGGGCTGATTTTACAATGATTATGCACAATTGTATCCCTTTCTCGCTTCATCTACCCAGATGGGGAACACAGAAAAACATGGGCCATTTTGAAGTCCACTTACTATTATCCACTTAAGTGAAATATCAGATATCAGCGTTTATCTGGTAGACACTTCCTACATAAATATAGAACTTACAGTAGCATTATAATAGTAACTCGTTATCATATTATCTGGAAAAAAATTCAAAAACTTGCAATTTCCAATTTGAAAACACAATAATATAATAATGAATTTCGAAAAAATCAGAAATTATGATACCGAAGTTTAGCTTTTTTGTGGTTTGAAAAAATGCGGTAACGTTTTAGCTATCACATGCTTGTTGAACACTGCTCTATTGGAATATTAAATATGTTTCAGTATACAGACTCTGCGGTGGCACAGCGGTGAGCGTTCTTACCTCCGTACCTGCTGCGTTCGAGTTCAACTGCGTCGAGGTTCATGTGCCTCGATAAGCTGATGACTTTGTTGCAAAAACCATTAACTATAAAATTAACCTTAGTACTGGTATCATATCCATATACCTAGGTATATTTAGTCCTTAGTAATTAGTACAGCATAAAAAGCACCCTGTGGGGTAGCACACAAATCAACTACCATAACGAATCACCGAAATATTGAAAGTAGTGCAACAGCTTCCGCACACAGATCATTTATTCTCGACAATTTCGGAATTGTTAAAAAATTTTCGGTGCAAAATAGTTCGGTTTAACACTTAATTCCTCTTATTTCAGAAAGTTTACTTCGCCTCCCCACAAATTACAGCGAAAAAAAAATCTCTGTATTCGCCTCCACTAGACTTTTTCGTACATTAGCAGAGCGGAAAACCCATTACGTATTTTAGCAACCGGAAGAACTTTCAAATGCTATAAATTGATATTTCAATGTATTTTATTCTGCCATTGTTTCAAATTGTGTCCCACTACACCTCTCCTGCGGTGTAGTGGGACACTACACAGCTGAGCAAATGGAAAGTGCAGGTCAACATTCTAAGGAATATAACACCTACTCTCCTATCTATCCTCTTCCAAACCAATATCTAATCAGTCCGTTGCTTTTTGATAAAATATAACTGTTGTTTCATGGTAACAGTTGTACATTTTGAATTATTAATAATGCAAAACTGTTTTGGGACTGTACTCTGATTTCTACGAAATCCTGATCAACTCATCGTCTCGGTATCTATAATAGTTTGACTTATGGCGATCATACCACCTCCCCGCACACACGTGCATTCACGTACAGAAGGATAGATAGACACAATCGCAAAAATTGTCAAATTGCATTTGGAGGACCATAAAACTTGTATTCCCGATGAAATATCCAAGTGCAATTTTTTCGCCTTTACTGTGCTTTACTATATTAAAGTATTTATGAAAGATAGAAATGCATTTATGAGAAGGAGAAGTTTATGAAACGGCCTAGGGGGGCCGTGAAATTCAGACTTTGCCAAAATATCTTAATACACATTTATGTCTGAAACACAATTCGCTAAAACGACGGAAGAAATCCGTTTTGACCAAACAGTCCGCTGTTCAAATTTGTTAAAGTTTTATGATTATTTTGTGCAGGATCAGGAAGAAGGGCGCTTCGACTAATAACGCGGATAGTACGAAATTATGATCTTGTGTTATCCACATTTTATCCTGTCGTTGGAATGTGCGTCCTGAAAATCAAATGTTGCTGTGTCCGTAACCGATAAAATTTACTATGGAGGAAAACAAGCTTCATTCAGTATTTTTTTTTTCTGAAAGTTTTTTTGTGTCAATTGAAAGCTTTTGTGTGTATTTGCCATTTTCAGTTATGCCGGTGTATCAGTTGAAAACTTAAGAAATTTATAATAATAGAGATGCAACTTAACAGTAGGTCCCACTACCAAACTCTGTATCCTAAAATTTAAACTTTAATGGCTGGTGGTCGGAGCAGATTTTTGCGATGCACTGGGATCTCCGCCGTTAAATTAGCACTATACCTGCGGTGGTTTAGGATTGAATCTTGTTTATTTTCTCACTAGCGACTTTCAGCTCTACGACTACGGTGCAGACGACACATCTTTCTGCTTACAAACCATGTGTATTACGGATTTAATTTCCCAAGAGAAGGCACCCTTCACGTCTATCTCAGGTATGACGAACTATAAAGTACCGACAATAAAGGGTCGGGATATCTGCTAGGTACACGTTCGTGAAGAACAAGAAGCCGGAGGATTAGGGCTTGCAAATCAATTTAACCTCATACGTCGGTTACCGTTTGCGAATATAAGTAGAACTAATAGTTTCACTGCTTTGTCTGGCTGGGGAGAGGGGAGGCGCACCCACCAACAAGCTAAAATTCTTTCCACAGGATTTTGCGCGAACGAGTTCTGTTCTCAATATTTTACTGCACGACCGGCTGAAACACTTTGTGTCTTTTCAGGGTTACGAGTAAACGATCACATTTGCATTACAAAGCATTTTAGTTTTCGAACTTCAGCGGAGAATCAGTGGAAAAAGCTGAAATGAACAAAAATTGCCAACTTCACAAATTAATAGCTTTTTAAGTCCTGTTAAGAGAAAAATAATTAGAATTTTTAGATATGACAGAAATAGTCTGTTTCAAACCTCCTGTTAAAAGATTCGAAATACTTTCACCTCTCTAGCAGAAAATTCGCGAGACATGCAACTTTGAACACAACGGTATGGCAATGCCAGCTTCATTTTGGGATGGTATACTGGACACAGAAAAAATATCACACAATGTAGGCATTGTAAAATGCTTGGGAAATTTAAAATGAATGAAGAGTATATACTGGTATCGTTATTTCAGAATGCAAAGTCGAATGAAGCTATATCATAAAAATCGCTAAGTGCTGTTCACCTGTCTCCAACCCTCCCCCCCCTCTGCGGGGGAAGAAAAAAGGAAATCATGAGGAAAAGGCACTCGATTTTTAAAACTTCTGTACAAGTATTCGGAAAGTAGAAAAATATTTTCAGGCGTTTTGAAGACCGAAAAAAGAATATATATATACACCATATCTTTTCTGTTTATCCAGCACAAGTTTCCTATTGAATATGGCTAAATCTATTGATATAGACTTCCCCACAATTGAGAGGAAGGCAGCTGTTATGATTAAATGAAATATTTCAAGTAATGCAGATGTTTTTGTTGACAATTTATTTTTATATCACATGTATTTACAAATATTTTTCATCAGATATAATTTTGTATCGTTTTATGACATAAAAACATTCTTATAATTATTTTTTATTAAATAATTACTTTTTATCATATGCGTCTTAAATTATTTTTCATTAAAAAGTGAAAATGAGCACTGCGTCCTGTGTCATTCGCATTGTGGTTCACGATGAGATCATCATAGTGCAAAGCTATTATAATTGAATGCCGTGATGTAAAATAGGAGGGAAACTTTGGATCTACAGTTTTCATGAGCAATTGCAACAAATAAGGAGGATTAGTCAGGGTACAATGCTGGCGGGCGGAAGCTCAGAGTTTCGACCATGCACTGCACATTCACGACATCCAGCAAATCCCGTTCCCATGTGATCAAATGTTAACACAATAACGCGCACAGAATTTCTTGAATAGGGTGGTCCAACAAACAAAGTGCGGCATGTTATGTTCATATTTATTGCATTGTCTAACTAGCTTTCAGAACGAATGAAATCAATTTAAAACTAAATAACCTATGTTTTTATAACAAAGGACATGACATGCTTCTGAGAAAAAATACATTCACCTATCGCTTCAGGGAGTCACAAAAATGAGGCGTATTTTTACCGAAATTTCGATTCAATTATCTTTTATTAAACTGAAAAAAAAAATCCACTATTGCTATTCCAACTGAAAATTCGTGCTACAGGAAATTATGATCATCAATGCTCCATGCGCCCCCGAGAAGTAGTCGAATGTGCTACAAGTAAAGATTTCACCTGCAGCTTTGTTTAATCAGTTTGTGCGTATGTGTGAGAGGGAAAGAGAGAGTAACTTGTTTATTATGTTGCTAAAAATCAGACACATATAACATCGATGAAAAAGCTAAGTAAAAACAAGATTTAATTCACCTCAACTTACACGAATTAATTTTGAATTATATCAAGTTATGTGTCTACAGCTTTCCGACGAATTATATTGTAAAACACTTAATTAATAATCTTTGCTTTTACAATAAAGGATATGACATGCATTCTGAGAGAAAAGTCCTTCACCGATAGCTTAAAAAATGAAGCAATTCACCGGTTCCCTAAAATATTAAAAGGCATTCACAGATTTCTTTTCATTGAGTCATGAAAATGGGGAGCATTTTTTTTTCCAATTTCTATTCTATTATGAATTTTTTCTATTTGTACTAAATTTGAAAAAAAAATATTTCCGTTATTGTTCATTAAACTGTACATTTCTGCTACAGAAAATTGAACGCTTCACTATAGATCCATGAGCTCGGAGAATGGGCTGCTGATAAAGACTGCGCTTGAAGCTTTGCTTAAAATCAAGCGCCGAGGCCTTAATTTTTCTGGATAAAAAGCATAGGTAGTAATAGAGAATTCTGAGTACCGCAAACACTTCTGGATCTAACTAGAGCCACCCACACGAAAGTTTGCAATTGCCATCTAGCTAGTATTAAATGCAATAACTAGGGAGAATAAGATCATTCTTTGACCGATATCACGTATTAAACAGCTCGTTTCTGTCTTCTACACGAATACAGAAGGAACGGCATTCCCAATTCAAATAAATCTTAAAATGATTAAAATGTGTTCTGAAAGATTTTACTTTTTCGACTTCGCCGTTGCTGCAATAAAGTATTTTGAAGATGTCATTGTTTCCTTCATCTGAGCAACGAAGGACAAGATTTTTATTGGCGGAGGACTGCCCCTAACGGACTTTCCCCTTTGTCCACTGAATGACTCAGCAACTGGTCTGTGATCTTCAGGCAGAAGGGTGTGGTGGGGTCTCTTCTCGCCTCAGGTCATAGAACAGAAATAAAGGACTTGATGAGAGGGGTAATCTCCTGTGACAGGTTTGTGTTGCACCCTGCTGAGTGAGAAGGGGTCAGCAATTGGTTAGCTAGGAAAGCGGAATGCCCGCCGAAATGGGAACATTTCAGGTTCAAGGAGAGGGGAGAATTTGGAACAATAATCCCTGCAGCTGCCGTGGATTTTTAGCAAAAATATTTTCACGTACACCAGCCGCTTATAGGGTTAAAGACGAGATCCCCATGGAATGGAGCTGCAATTCCAGCAGCCCCTACTATGAGTTTAAAATATCTCAGAATCTATTGCTGTTCAAACGAGAAAGTGGAGTTCACAGAGTTTCCATACATGGAATTAAAGAATGGCGCTTTTGGAAATTTAAATATTCATATCGAATGGCTGTTAGTTATGCAGCCCACCACTTACAATGGTTTGCACATACTGTGTTTCAACAAGTTAGGAAATTCATACAATGATTACGATACGCTTTCCAACATACCAGAAATCATTACTCAAGTTATGAGGATAATGTCTGTGGAATACATCTGGCTCCTTTGCCCTGACCTTATACCCCATTTCGATGATATTAAACAACATTGGTTCAGTATACCTCCGGAACAACATACTAAAGTTTTGCCGCAATCGAAGTAATTTTTATCAAGTTATGAGGATTCTTGACTTAAAATTATGATACGCTTTGCAACCTACCAGAAGTCATTACATCGGATTTCATATGTAAACGACGCCGTATATTAGTGGAAAAGAAATCAGAAGTCATTACTTGAGTAATGATTTCTGTGGAATAAATCTCACTCCTGTGCCCTGAACTTTAACCTTATTTTGATGATATTAAATAGAACCGGTTCAGTACATCTTCGGGACAATATGATTAACTTTTATCCCAATCGAAGTATTTTTACGTAAGTTATGGCGCATAAGATCGATGGAATGGATCCCCTCCTGTGTCCTGGTCTTTGACCCTGTTTCTTCCATTTTCAATATGGTTCCTTCCCAGGTTGTTCCCTACCACATACTAAAATTTCATCGAAATCAAACCATTTTTACGCAAGTTATCGTGAGGAAGGACAGACAGACAAATATGGAGCACTTACACTTCTTCAATCTACGGTTGGAAAGCGTAAAAAATTATCCCGCATCCAACGAAGAAAACGAACTTTATTGCAGTTTATGCATGGCATTCCTTAAGAAAAGTACTTATATTTACTTCTTATTTCAGTGCACAGTTTCACACTTGCTATACCGTTTCTAAGAAAGACCACGGATTTGTACTAACAAATATGAAAATGGAATCTCCGTCATTTTCACTTTTTATTTCTTCAACAATTATATGTCTGGACAACACCTACAACTGGAAAATCCCGCTTCCAATAGAACCCATATTGCTACTGCTGCCTTTTTGTTACAAATCTCGAAAGGATAAACCTTAAAACAAAAACAAATAGGCTTATTATTGGAATTCCTTCACAGCTCACGTTTTTAGTTGTACTCCCAGGTTCTGACGTTGGCAAGTGGAGGAGAAAACACTTCCCTTTTCTCCCTAAATATTTATCATGGATATTTATTTTTGGATTATTATTTGCAATAATTTTTTTTTACAATTTTTATTTTATTTCATTTCTTGTCTTATTGTTGATATTTCTTCCACGTTTACGCACACATGCAAATATAAGTGCATCATATTCCGCAACCGTTATGAATTCACTGGTAGATGAAGTTCCCCCAAGTGTTTTCCTCAACTTTTTTCTCTTTTCATGTCAGTCCAGCATGCTTTGGAATTTCCTCCACCCATCTCCCACATGGTCTTCTGGATCATTTCCTGCAAATTAGTATCCAGTCAAGTAAACGCATATTCATAAGAAAACAGAACACCTGAAAGGAAAATTACTTTGATTTTTACAGGATATGTTTATTAGGCAATACTGAACAAATGATTAGCATCTTGGTGTCATACGCATGTTGTGCGTTGACGTAACTAATGATCTCTATGGCCACCTCTAGCTTGTATCATTTGCTGTATGCATTGAGACACCGAATCAAATAATGTGTGAACGGTGTTTGACCATGGGTCAGACACTCCTTTCCTAAATCCGCAGGTGGGCTAGTAATCAACGTTCGTGACTGCCACGGAGAAGACCTCGGGTGCGATCCCAGGCAGGTGCGAACGTTTTAACCACTAAATATCCGCAGTGAGTCGGATGGGCACGTTAAGCCGTCGGGCCCCGGGTACTGGCCCCCGATAATAAATAAGGACGTCTTTCTGCCCCTTTCTACCTCGCTTCCGCGTCACTTTCGTATAGGGCACCCTAGCCCAAATCTGCTAGCTTCCTATTTCTAAGGGTTGTTTAAGACCTGGGGTCAGACACTCCCTTCCAAAAATCCTCTACATATGATCTGATCTGATTAAGGCTGCATTGACCCGCATCAAAAGTGTCGCTGGGCTTCACTGGTGGAGTAGCGGTCTAAGCAAGTGGTCCAGGTTCGAATCCCGGTGAGGCATGGATGTTGTGTTTGTCTTGCGACACTGGCTCCCTCCTTTCGCTGGAGCCGGTGGCACTAAATTCGGGACGTGCGACTGCTTATAGCCCATTGAGGTAATCAAGGTGGTCGTTAAATCTCCAATAAAAAAAAGAGTTGCTGGCGGACGATTGTACCTCAGCACCTGCTATTTGAGCATATCTTAGAGATTTTGTATAAATTACAAATCCAGCGAGAGATCTAGACTGCATCGAAAGAAGTGAAACGTTGTTAGCCGTGGAGGAGCCAAATGTAACAGCTGGAACTTGCGATGCTGTGATAATTGAAAGCATAGTTTTGCATCAGAAAAACAATGCACGTTAAATTAATTATCATACAACTAGTTCCGCTTAGGGCTGTCCGGCTTTAAAAGAATTCGTTTTAGGTGTGTTCAGCAACGCAATCCTAGAAGACATTTGAAATGATATGGGGTCAGTGCCCCCAGAAAAGGAACACAGCGAGAGCCATTTTGAAACCATTAGAATTATGTTCACGGGTATGGCTACTTGGAGGAATAAAAAAAGTTACCCAATTTAAACTTGAGTTGCGCCGAAGGTTAAAAAAATAAATCAAAATTTCTTCACGTAATGGGGAAAACTGTGCTTCGCATATGAGCTTGAACAGCGCTTTATTAAAAATCCCAATAGAGAGCGAAGCGATAAGTTTGCTGGCAATCTTTAAAATGGCGCTTACGATAGATGCTTTACTGTCTTAGTTTTGAAGCAGTACTTACGGTCATTGTCAGTCAACGAAACTAATGCTATACTAAATTTATCTCGTGGAAACAATCGCTGCTGACTTTAAATAATAATTTCCCCATCAAACACTGACTCTTGGATATTAGTTCAATTTTTTTTTCGTTTTACCGTTTTTTCGACATGTATTAATTTCTGCTGTGACGCGTTCTTATTGAGAAGATATATTTTCAATAGGAATTCGGAATTCATATTTTACATACAACATTCTCTAACAATTAAACGAAGTGATTGTGTTATTAAATGTGAGCCTTTACTGAAAAACGATGGGATCAGTTCCAGTAATATATTCATGAAGGGTTATTACTTCTAAGACGGCGTTCGTGAAGTACCTTCTTTGTTTTGGACAAATGTCTTCCTGACAAATTGCAAAAGGCGAGAGCTCTGAAACTGATCAGGTCAGATCTTATGTAAAGGATTTTAGGAAGGGAGTGTCTGACCCCAGGTCTTAAACAACCCATAGAAATAGGAAGCTAGGAGATTTGGGCTAGAGTACCCGATAGGAAAGTGACACGGACGCTCTTATTAATCCCCGGGGGTGGGGAGGCAGTACACCGACGGCTTAACGTGCCCGCGAGCTCTGAAACAGTGACATTTGCTCCTTAAGTAGCTTCTGTTTTGAACAATTTTCCTCAATTTCCACTTATGGCTGACCCTCCTTTTTATCTTAAGCTGCTTAAAATTTAAAAAGGGGTGTGCGCGGTGACTACCTCCTGAAAATCCTGCTCATTTCCTGTATACAGGGCACTTTAAGTTCGTAAACTTAATATCTGGTGGCAACGTGTTGAATGAGTTGCCACAGCAGTTTATTTGCCCTGAACTATTCCAATCTACCAAGTGGATACCGGACGTTTGTGCCTCTCAGTCGTTTAAGACGGACCGGAGCGAAGTGCTAGGAAATTTTCTCAACACATTTTGGAGGAAACATCAAGGTATTAATTACTTTTTATTGTCGCACCAATAATGAATAATTTGTTCATATATATATATGTAGATATGTTGCGATTACAAACTTATATATATTTACGTCGAATCCTTTATTGCTCCGAATTTTTCTTTGTGACATCGATGGTTTACGTATGAGCGCCATTTTGAATAATGTGAAGAACTGAGATTACAAAACGTTGGATAGGCAACTGAGAAATGAATAACGAAGTTATATCGTTATTTTTTTATTCAAGCTCTTATAATACTTCATTTTTACGTAGAGTTTTTAATTCCATTCATTGTCGATGATTTTTTAAACGTTAGAATCGTTATCTGAAAGACAATTTCTGATAGCAGGGGTTTTGTGTAGGGCAAGGAAATTACCTCTTCAACAGAATTATTTGCAGTGAAGCTTTTTTCACGTAGTTATAAAATATCACGCTCTTGCAAGAAATTCTCTGAGTAATTTAATACGATGGATTGCAATCATTCGTGCGGGCCTGTTAAAGACACCCGGATCCAAAAAAATGGCGACGATGTGAAATATATACATATACGGTGAAACCTAGGTTACATATGTTGTTTTTTCGTTTTTATACATAATTCTACAGTAGTTCCGATATTTTATTTCTGTAGCTATTTTACTTCGGTTATATGTAGTTCATTTATTCGCTTTATGTGAAATTTTGGTTATCAAAAATACACGTTTCTTTGATTCTTGTACACTTAACCTGGAATGCAATGACAGCCCTGCAATTTAACGTAATGCCTAAAAGACTATGGCTTAGCGTTGAGCCTATGCTAAATTGCAAGTCTGTGCTAATTGGCAATATTACGACTTTGAGAGAATTGAGACAGGGTTGCTTTTTTTTTTTTTTTTTTTTTTATAAAATAGATAATGCAACTGAAAACTTACTAAATAACAATCACAGCTCTCTATTTTCTCTGAATTCAAGAAATTTGAAGCAAGGAATAACCAGTGAATATTTTACTCGGTTCTAACGCTAAATCCAGTAATGAACAAACTGCTTAGAAAGAGCGATGCTTATAAGTAAAGAATGTTTCAAAAAGGTATTGATATAAAATAAAATCGTACTCAGATTCACTACTATTTTGAATAATGTGAAGAACTGAGATGAAAGGTAAGAGGTTCTTTTTATATTTCAAAGGTAAAGGGTTCTTTTTATATCATCATCATTATCATTGTCAACCATTATCAATCCACTGGTGGAAGAAGGTCTCCCCAAGTTTCCTCCACAACGGTCTGTCTTGTGCCAGTCTCCTCCATGTCTCTCCCGCATATTTTCGAATTTCATCCACATATCTCCCATGTGGTCTTCTTCTGGGTCTTTTCCTGTCCCTTGGAATCCAATCTAAAATTTCGGCTGTCCATCGATGGTCTGTCCTTCTGGCAGTATGTCCATCCCATTGCCATTTCAGGGATTTGACTCTGATCATGATATCTTCCACTCTTGTCATTTTATGTTGAAAATATAAAATCGCACAAAATTCCTTGACAGTAGTTTTTATAATGAAATTAAAACAAATTAAATAAATTCAAAATTCAAAATCGACAGGCTAATGGCAGCAAATAAAATATCCATGTACGTCTTTATTACAAAACAGCGAAATCTGAAATTACGAGTCCCCCCCCCCCTCCTCCATCTTCTTCTTTGGAGACATTAAAAATTATACAGTAGTACTTAAAAATGAAAAATAAATTATATGTTTTTCAGAGCTATACCCTAGAGAACCGAATAACAGAAGTTATATATATGTATGTATATCGAGAGAGAGAGAGATACAAAATCTCTAGCTATTATCAATCCTCTGTTGTTGGATGAAGGGTGTATGAAGTTATGTATACCTTTACTTAACACTTTTACCTGAAGTGAGGTATCTGTTTTTTTTACGCTTTCCAACCGTAGGTTGAAGAAGCGTATATGCCCCAGCTTTTCCCGTCCGTCTGTCTGTCGGCACGATAACTCACCTAGGTTCGATTTCGATGAAATTTTAGTATGTGGTAGGGGACTACCAGGGGACGAACCCTATTGAATATGGGTGAAGTGAGGTCAAAGGTTACGCCATAAGAGCGGGATCCATTTCATTGCCTTTATGCGTCATAACATGCGTAAATATGGTTCGATTTCGATGCAATTTCAGTATGTGGTAGGGAACTACCTGGACATGAACCCTATTGAAAATTGGAAAATTGGGGTCAAAGGTCAGGCAGGGCATAAGAGCGGGATTTATTATTTCATTTTGTTGCTCAATGTTTGAGAAGTCCTAGAACTTGATTAGGAATCTGCCAATTTGTGATAATATTTTTCTTATTCTTAGAATTTTTAATAAATTTTAAAGCATAATTGATTTTGAAAAGAAGCAGCAATTTGTTTAGTGAAGGGTGAATCTGTTCCTTAAATACAAGCATTGGAAATCGCTATATAAGAAGATGAGACAAAACCCCATTCAAAATATTACTTTCACAATTACTGTAATAATAGTGATTATAATAATGACATTTATGGTAACTAAAAGAAGTTGTACAATGATCAGGTCATTCCTAGAAATAGTTTTAAAATTTGGGAACCCCAGGGCCTTAGTACTGTGAATTCGTGCAGTAATGAGGCCCATTCATAGGTGTTAACCTATATGAGATAATATATTCAAATATCACCTTCTCGAAGTGTTTCAATAGAACAATAAAACCGCAATGAAATAATACTTTTGGCGACTGGAATTTATTTATGGTTGATAAAATTAAGAAATCTCATCTGAAATAAGTTTGACATACTTACACTAGCGTTAGTCGTTTTGCAAAAATTCTGTCTTCATCAACAATATTTTCAACATTTTGTAACGTTTCAGATATATATACATGGCCGTTGGTAAGAGGGAGTTAGAGGGTGCTTAGCACCCTGCACGTGGAAAATGGTTGGTATCCCGCCCCCTTCCATAGAAATGGAAGTTGTAAATTCTCTGAACCTTTATTATCGGTGGTCCGCCGAAATTTCGTTTGTATTATATTTTAAGCATACAACTTTACGTTATCTATTGACGTATTGAATGTTTTTAAATGAAGCAAAATTGGGGTAATATCTTACGAAAAATTGAAAACTCAACAGAAATTGTTTTTCAAACTGAATTAGGAAACAAACAGTAATGTGCCAATGATTCTTTTCCAAATGGGCACTGAATTTGTTGCAGCTAAGCGTCAGGGAAGAGAGAAACTTTTTTGGTTTTGTAGAAACGTAAAATAAGAAAGAATTAACCCTCCCCCACCTAAAAAAAAAAAAAAAAGAGGAGTTTTGCATACGGACGAAACATTGTTCCTCACCAGGTAAGTAACAATGAGATGGTGAACTATTGTCAAAAAACTTCCTCGGGTTGTAAACTTCCTACAAAGAAATGTTGTCATGGGAAGGTTTTACCTAAATGCATTCCTCTCGGCATTCTATTCCTACTAATTTCTTCGCGCTAAGTAGGAGCGGTTTTGTATGCATGTATGGGAGAAATGTTTGTAGGGGGATTTCAGGGCTTTTGTCTTTGGAGAGGGAAAGGGTGGTTTGACTGTTGACCACGGTAAGAAAAGCCCATCTCCGATTACCCGCGAAGAAGAATGCGCGATTAAAGATATAGGAGGAAGGGTCAAAATTTGTATCGATAACTCCTTGAAGTCATTGCGTTCATCCTGGGAAAGAAACTTTAAAGGTAAACTAAAAAGAGCAAATAGTTTTTTTATGCTGTTTGACAGTTGTCTTTCCCCCAGCGATAATGACCTTTCAACTCAATCATCGTCAAAGAAATTCTATAAATTCGATTAAATTTTTATATTTCAAGATAGCCCTCTCCCCCGTTTTTTCATCTTTTGAATTATCTTCTGGAAGGAAAAAAATCACTAATGAATTAAATTCACAAAAAGAACAAAAATATAAAGCAAAACTTGAATCTGTATTCGTGGATGAATATAGTTCGTCGTCTACTCACCTTCGTTTTGCTGACGATGTAGTCATATTTCCAACTTCCCCTTCAGAGCTGCAGAGTATGATCCAAGAAATTGCTGACCGAAGTAAAGAAGTGGGATTAAAAATAAATTTTCAGAAAACAAAACTGATGTGCAATGCTTTACAGGGAATTGAAATTTATTGGTAATAAAGGAAAAGGTGGAGGTAACGGATACCTACATTTACCTTGGAGAACAGATATCATGCGAGGGTCTCATTGGAAGAAATTAATCGGCATATATAAAACTTCGTTAGAGAGCTTTCGGAAGAAATTGCACGATTTTCATGAGCACCTTATATCTTAAAAGAATAGTGTTTATCAATGCATCCTTCCAGTACTTACGTATGGAGCGGAGACGGGGATCTTAACAAAACAACACATACGAAAGTGCAGCTAATTGACAGAACCATGGAAAGATGCATGGTTAGTGTAACCTGGAAAGATAAGAATAGGAACTTCTGGATCAGGAAAAGGACAAAAGTGAAAGACATCATGACAAAAGTAAACTCCCTGAAATGGCAATAGGTTGACATATTGCCAGAAGGACGGCCGACCGATGGACGTTTGTCCATCGGTCGCATAAAATGTTAGGCTGGTTACCAAGGAGCAGTTGCAAAAATTTTAGGCTGGATACCAAAGCACAGGAAAATACTATGAAGAAGATGATATGGGAGATGGGTGGATGGAATTCGAAAGAATGGCGGTGTGACATGTATTTCCCGGTTATACCAAGCATGAATAGAAGAGACATGCTCTGTAAAAAAAAAACTTGGGGAGACCTTCTTCCAGCAGTGGATTGATAATGGTTTAAAAAGGTTATATATGTATATCAACTACGAGTATTATCTATTCATTGCTGGATAAAGGTTTCCCAAAATTTATTCCACAAATTTCAGGCTTCAGCCGATTTCCTTCATGTCACTCAGGTGTTTTTTCCAATTTGATCTGTCCATCTGTTACATGGTCTTCTTCTGGGTCTTTATCGACCCCGTTAGGATGCACAACGGTGGTCCATTCTTCTAGCATTTTGCTGAACTCACTGCTATTTCAGGGATTTTACTTTGATCACGATATCGCCAACTCTCGTCATTTCCCTGAACCACGTGTTCCACTTTTCATCTTACCTGTTTTTCTTTTCTTTTTTTCTTTTTTTTGGTTGAAATTCTTTTTTAATGATTTATGGGACCTGATGGCACAGAGACATGACAAACAAGCAGACATAGACAGGAAACAGATGCTTCACATCAACAAGTACATATCAAACATGGTTTTGTAGTATGCTAAACGACCAATGTTCACAGATAACCAGTGTTGCACAAGCAACACATTGCGAGCCAGTGCCGAAAGACAAACACAAACATCCATGCCTCATCGGGATTCGAACCCGGACCCAACTAGGGTGAATGTAATAAGTTAGCACCTTAGAGCAGTGCTTTCCTAGTTACACCAAGAATCCTTCCATTTTTGGAAAAATCTATGCTTCTTTCAACTGTTTGCAGACTCAGTATGTTTTTCGTAGTTAAGATCTTTGTTCCATACGTAAAAACTGCGAGGATGCATTAATTATACACTCTTTTTTTAAGAAATAATAATAATGAATTGCTCTTGAAAAATGTACCTTTCTTCGAAATGCTCTCCAACCAAGTTTTATCTGCCCATTATTCCTTCTTTGATGCGGCCTTTGCTTGATTTCTGTTGTCAAAGGTAAATATGTGCATCGGTTACTTCTAGAATCACTGCAACAATCGCTAAACTTTCCATTTTTGGAAAAGCACTGTCAGTGGCTCCGAACCGCCGATGCAAAGGGGGCAGCTGCCCCCGTACTCAGAGGTGCAACTAATGGTGGTTTCTTTGGGCCCGGACCCCCTTGAGGGTGGATTGAGTATGAATTTTATTGGTTTGTTGTTGGATTTGGTTCGTTGGCTTCCACAAATGAAACAAATCCATAGACCGGCCTCCCTCCCTCCCTTAAAAAATATTTAGCTGGGCTATTGCGCTTTCTCATCATCCTCTCTCTATATGTTTAAGGTAAGGTTCTTTCATTTGTCTTCAGCCTCTGTACATCTTTTTTTTAGGTAGGTCTCTCTCTCTCTCTCTTTTTTTTTAGGTAAGGTTTTTAAACCCGTTACAACGGGTATAAAAAGAATTATTTGGGAAACTGAAAACCCATAAGGAAAATCACCCCATTAGGCCTTTGGTTTCTGGGTATGCTAATCCCACCAGGCCTTTGGAGAAAGCACTTGTCAAATATCTTACCCCCTAATCTCTTCCTCACAATATTCCATTTCTAGCTCCGTAAAAGAATTGCAACGTATCAAGGCTTTCAACCATCCTGGTTCCTCTTTCCTTATGGCTTCTTTAGACGTAGTGTCTCTGTTTCCCAACGTCCCCATTTCTATTGTACACAATATCATTGAAAGCAAACTTTCCCAATTGGGGTCTGTACCCCCTGAGGAAATTCAAGCCGTTCTGCAGGCATTACGCCTCATTCAGAAACGTTCCTTTTTCAGGTTTAATGGCATTTTATATCGCAAACTTGAGGGAGCCCCCATGGGATCCTCCGTCTCCCCTCTGTTGGCTGAACTTCTTCTTCAAGACATAGAACATCGCATTTTGGATTTTGTCAGTTTGTACCTTTATTATATCTTCGGTATGTTGACGATGTCTTGGTCTTTTGGCCTTCGTCAGTTGAAAATTTGTTCTCTTTTGCAACCACGTTGTCGTCTGTTTATCCTTCTATATCCTTCACTGTGGAGGTTGAATGTGACAATTCTCTTCCGTTTTTAGACTTCCAACTTCTTAGGAACCCCACCTCCCAGTACCTGAGTTATTCGGTTTACAGAAAGCCTTCCTCTATACCTATCTTGATACCACGCGTTTCTGCCCACCCGACCAGATATAAGGTTTCATCCTTATACTTCCTTATTCGAAGAGCATTTACCCACTCCTCTTCTGTAGCCTTCCGTGAGCAGGAACTTCAAAAGATATATACCATTGCTTATCAGCACGGATTTTCTCATTCAGATGTCCATAGAATCTACCGAAAAATCCAAAGTTCAACATTTTTTACCCTGACACGTGAACGAAAGGATATCAAATATGTTGGATCGATGACTTACGTCCCTCATGTGAACGGTAGTTTATTGAACATCTGTCACAGTCACGGTGTCGGTTTTGGGTTAAAAACATCGAACATTTATTCCCTGATTAAAAATGATCGGGACTGTGTTGAATTGTTGGACAAATGTGGCATCTATTCCATTTCTATGAAATCTGTCGATCCTCAAGACAAGGATCTCATATATATCGGCTCAACCCTACGGAGACTGCAAACAAGAATTAAGGAACACCAATATAGTGTAAAAAATGGCTCTTCATCGACTGCTTTAGCCAGGCTTTCTTCAGCTGGTACACATTACCCATCTTGGAGAGACGTCTCCATTCTTTCTACCTCTACTACGAGGGAAACAGTGGTCTTTACAGAGAGTCTGCACATTTTGCATCGAGTGGGCACTTGTTGCAACGATGAAGTACCCAGCTATATTTCCCAGGCCTGGAAAACTTTACTGTCCTCGATTCCTGTTTCTTCTTCTAACATAGCAGACTCTGACCATCATTAATAGAACTCTATAGGCCTCTATTTGCTCACATTACGTTAGAGCAAGTGAACTTTCTTGTATTTCTTTCCTCAGTGTGAACGATTGGCAACGGCACCGATACATAAATGTGTTTTCTGGAACTCCAACTTGTCTTTCATCTGATGATGTGCTCGTAGCGAGCACGAAAGTACTCATGTTGTTTTAAAATATGTAAATAGATTTTAACTTGTGTGTGTGATTTTAGTTATTAAAGTTTGCATGGAACTAGAACCATTTGGCAAGTTTGTACATCGTGCGTTAACAGCAAGTTTCTTACCCTGAGTAGTCTATGTGGCACGAAATCCTTGTTTATTATCAACTGTAAAGTGTTTATCTCCGACGCCTCCGCTGGTGGGGTCACTTCACTGGTGACAACGCCTCTGAGTCTCCTCTGAAGGAGGGTTCTCCTCCTACTTGTACGTACCGAGAACGTCAGCCTGACTTTCTCGCCGTACTTAGTGACTCCGCCGTCGGTTCGAGAGGGGTCGGTTAGAGTTCCCCTGCGTGACCAGTATGTTTCGGGGGTTCAATTGTTGGTGCCTGTGTAACCGTGGTGTGTGCAACGGGACATGAGTGAAACACCAGTGGAACCAAACCCATGTCTTATACATGTGGCGAGGGAAAGCAAGTGTGTTGGTGTTGCTGGGCAAGAAAACTTCGTTGTGGGAGAGAGGTCGCCGTGCGTGAGCACACTATGACCTCTCTCTCTTCCAGTTTCCGAAGACAAGAATTTTAGTGTTATCAATAAAATCTTTGAAAATGCAAATGCAAAGGTATAGGCTATTTGAGGATACAGAACCGATAAGAAATGGAAAGGATTTGAGACAAAGTGATATCGTACTTCCCAAACTTTTTAATGCCACATTGTAAAATGTCTTTCGATTACTTAACTGGAAAAACAATGGGATAAAGATTAATGGAGATGATTTAATTCATCTCCGCTTTGCTGATTACATAGTCACTTTTATAACTACCCCTTCAGAGCATGATCCAGGAACTTGCTGATAAGAATCAAAAAGTGCACTTGAAAGTGAACTGTCGGAAAACAAAGTTGATGTGTTATGCTTTTACAATAAATTAAGATTTATACATTGACGCAGGAAATTTGGATATAACCGATACCTACATTTACCTTGGGCAACATATATCAAAGAAGGATCACTTTGATGAAGAAATTATTCGGCGTATGAAACTAGGTTGGAGGGCTTTTGAAAGAAGCAGCACAATATTCAAGATCAATAAAACGTTATACCAATCAGCCATTACATTATGACCATCCCCAGTCTAGAGCAATGAGCGCGCCTGAAGACGAAACTGTGGCGCAGGTGAAGTTCATTTTTTTTTCTTTTTTTTTTTTTTGGGAGGTTTAACGACCACCGTGAGCAACTCAATGGGCTATAAGCAGTCGCCCGTCCCTAATTTAGGGTCACTGGTTCCAGGGAAGGGAGAGAGCCAGTGCCGTAAGACAAACACAACATCCATGCCTGACCGGTATTCGAACCCGGACCCCTTACGGACGAATGATCAGAAGCCAGCGCCTTAGACCACTGCGCCACCGGGGCGGCGTGAAGTTCATTGAGCAGAATGTATACAAGTCGAGGACAGATTTTCAGTTAGTAGAGTGTTCGGAGTCAGAAGGGGAACATCTGCTGCTTTATCGTCGGTTTATCGGAGTTTGATAAAGGACAAATTGTGATAGTACTGCGCCTCGGAACGATGCCATCTCAGAAACGGCGCGGCTTGTGTTTTGTTCCCGTGACACTGTAGTGAGTATGTATTAAAAGTGGTGCACAGATGACCAAACGTCGTCCAGCCGTGCGTCATGCGCAGCTCACTGATGCCAGAGAGGGGAGCGGAGACTGTCGCGCATTTTTCACAGGAACCGCAGGACCATAGTGCAAACAAATCATCCGCAGCTAAAACAGTTGTGATCAGAGCAATGTCTCATAGCCCACAGTTCACCACAGCCTTCTGTGCATGGGCCTGCATAACCGGGACACAGCCGGGTCCCCATGCTCACTGCACGTCAGTCATTTCCAACTACGCATGAAATGGGCCCAAGATCGTCGAGATTGGACTGTGGATGATTGGAAGAAAGTGGCTTCGTCTTACGAATCAAGATTCCTGGTGCATCACGTATGACTGCCGAGCACGGATTCGTCAATTACGAACGGAGGCTATAGCACCTGAATGCACTGTTGGGCGGAAGCAGGCCGGCGGCGGGGTGTTATGCTGTGGGCGATGTTTTATTGGGACACTTAAGGCCCCATTACGCCAACAGCGCAATACCTGACAGCTGTCATGGTATCTCAACATCGTTTAGGACCAAGTTCCCCATTCACAGCAACTGTGTTCCCTGCAGGCGACGGCCATTACCAGCAGGATAATGCGCCATGCTACACTGCCAAAATCTTCAAGGAGTGGCTTGAGGAATATGCTGGTGACTTTCTGTTAATGCCCTGGCCTGCAAATTCACCTAACATGAACGCAATCGGACATTTGTGGTTCGACTTGAAAACGCGAGTTTGCGCTAAATCACCACCATCCCGAAATGTACGGGAACTGGAAGACCCACTGTTGACAGTATGATAAGAGATATCCCAGGATACCTATCGCCAGCTCATCGAATAAATACCTCGCCGCTGTTTTGCGGTCTAAATGGGGTCATACAACTTATTAGACAGGTGGTCATAATGTAATATGGCTCGTCGGTATATACATCATCCCCATCATAATCAACCATTATCAATCCACTGCTGGATAAAGGGCTCCCCAAGTTTCTCCCACAACGGTCTATCTTGTGCCACTCTCCTCCATGTCACTCCCAAATGCTTTCGAATTTCATCCACCCATCTCCCATGTGGTCTTCTTCTGGGCTTTTTTCTGTCTCTTGTAATTCATTCTACAATTTCGGTTACCCATCGGGGGTCCGTTGTTCCAGCATATGTCCAGTCCGTTGCCATTTCAGGGATTTTACTTTGATCATGATGTATTCCTATTTTGTAACTTTCCTTTTCGACGAGTTCCTGCAGAGCATAATCCAGGAACTTGCTGCAGAGCATAATCCAGAAAATAGTGTTCTAAAAAGGCCTGTGGCCTTTTAGGACATTTCTCTCATTAAGTATAACACCTAATGAAAAGGTGTTAAGCACCTTTTCATTTTAGAACAGCTTTCATTAGGTGTCATAAAATGTTTACAAATGCGAAATATCTAGGTTGTAACTTAAAATTTTCTAAAAAGGCCCATGACATAGTGTTTTTGCTTTTTTTATTTATTGTATTGGGGTTTAACGACCACCGTGAGCAACTCAGTGGGTTAAAAGTAGTCGCCCATCCCTAATTTAGGGCCACTGGTTTCACGGAAGGGGAGAACCAGCGCCGTAAGACCAGCACAACATCCATGCATCACTGGATTCGAACTCGGACTCATCTCAGAGGTATGATCAGAAGCCATCGCTTAAACTACTGCAATAGCTTATTTATTTCGTACACGTCTGTAATTGGGTGAAATTTTAATACATCAAAAATTCGTTTGAATTATTATATTTGGATCACATTTTATTTTGCCCACTACTTTGACGTAATTTCAACAATGAACCCAGTGGGGGAAGGGTCAAAGCAGAATCGGACTAAGTGTTCATTTTTCAACCATGCATTTTTACATTTTCTTGCTAACACTGATTCGTTTATGAAACGGGTGTAGGAGAACTGTCCACAAAAAATTTGAGGGGCATTATAAAAATTGCGTTTTTGACCGCTTCGTGGACACGACCCCCAGAGTTTGGTTATCTGAATCATACGAAGTTTCCGTAATTTCGCCATTTCTTGCTTGCGGTTAATAATGTAATTGTTTATACAAATGTTTATGATCTCCAACTCAACAAAAGATTTCAGGATTTACAACAAACTGCCATTAATTATCTGGGGGCATGTCCTGCCTCAGGAAACCTGTCGAGGAAGGGGGGGACCACGAAAGTTTAAAATATAAAGCATTTCTGGTCCGATCGCGAGATTTTTAGCATTTACAACCTACATCTCAAACTCTCTGAAGACATGTGCTGACTCACGAAACCTGTCCGGGACGGGGTTGGGGGTTCCTAAAATATAAAACAAAAACAATGTATTTCTAGTTGTAAATGCTGAAAATCTCTCGATTAGACAAGGAATAAGAAATACCTTACATTTTACACTTTGGGAACTACCCCCCCCCGGCCTGACCCAGGTTTTCTGCGTTATCACATGTTCCTAAAGCGTTTGTTCAGATTAGTTTCTAAACGCTCAAAATCTCCCGATCTGATCAGAAATGCTTTGCATTTTACACGGTTTTTACCCCCCCCCCCCCACAGGTTCCCTGGGTACGCACATACCCACAGATAATTTGTTGAATTCTAGCTTGTGAATGCGGAATATCTCCCGAACGGACCAGAAATCCTTTATATTTCATATTTTGGGTTTTAAGCACCCCCCCCCAACCCCCGGTAAGTTTCCTGGGTTTGCACATACACGCAGAGAATTTGTTTAGCAGTAGTTTACATACCTTGAAAAATATCGTAAATAAGAAAATACGAAATTGCGGGAATTTTATGTGTCAGATAACCAATCTCCGGAGACGTAGCCGCGGAGCAATCCAGAACGCAATTTTTATACGGCCCCTTAAAATTTTTGTGGCCAGCTCTCGGCTTTGTCTTTTTCCCGAAAATATGGAAATGTTTAAATTTCTTACTGAAAATGAAATATTAAAAAAAAAAAAAAGAAAATGTGGACAGTAGCTGCTTAAGTAGTGGGGAATATAGCTACCCGAAATTTGTTTATGCAGAACAATTTTATGGCACTGAAATTCCAATGTATCCAGTTCTCCGGTGTGGCCAGTTCTCCGTACCCGTTATGATATGAGATACACACTTCAATGTGGAGGGGATATTTATATGGCTTCCTCATCAATATCATGCTTTTTGGGAAATTTTTCTCCTTGGTATTTCTATTCGGTCACCCATAGTGAGATCCTAGATGTGCACTAATACTGAGGCCCAAAAATAATGGCCCAGCCCTGGACCCACTGTCTGCTTAAAGAAATGTGCTCAGAGATAGTGTATATATACGATATATAACTACTGATGACTTTTCGTTTAAATTTTTTCACAGAGAGCAAAAAAAAAAAAAAAAAAAAAATTCCCCGTGTTATCTGTAAATGCAATGACAGTATTCGACATTTGCTACCGAATATTAACAGCATGCATTTTCTTATTAAAACCTAGCCGTGATTGTTTCCTTATTTGACCGCATTAAGTTGAAACTTTTAATGTCAACCCCTGGGCTCCCTCCCATCATGGAAATCCGATACCATCTCACAAAACCGTAGAGGATACCCAGCATGCAAAGTCTATTTACCGAGAAGCTTCTAAGCGCCACAGGGAGTCCCCCCCCCACCCTCCCGTCGTCATTGTTCAAAGGTTTCTTTGCTCTGCTGGAAGCGATTAGTTCCTAAAAGGCACGCTGCTTACTCCCCTCAAACTGGTAAAATGAATCCTTCTCAACTGCCAAGTTAGAGTGAATGGACTATACTTTGTTGTATATCGGCCTAGTCACGGAACTTTTTATCGGACCTCGTATTCGGGACAGTTCTTGAAGAACATTCCAAGTTAGCACTTTGGAATAAAATTTCTCATAGACCGAGGAGCCTCTTAATTGGGTCAAAGTGTTCTTTCCTCGACGTGTGCCAATTAACCAGAACCTACGGTATATATTATAAACGTATGTCGTATATGTATTTTTTGTATGCTGGAATCTTTTTCTCCAAAATCAGTTTACCGGTCGTCCTGATTTACTGAGTGTTTGTCGCGAGCTCGTCCTTATAAGTTGCTTCTACTATATTTAATTTCCAAATATGCAGAGAAATTCAATTGTGAAATTTTTCTGAAAATGTGAAGAGGAAATGCATAAATGAAAATTCAAATCTTTCCTCAAATTTTGGTTGTTTTGAAGTCAGTTTTTTGAAGTGTAGGGAAAATGCCATCTCCTCCCTTCGTATGGAACAGCTACTTGATATAACGAAAGTCAGAGTATACAGTTATCTAGAGAAGATTAATGGATATTTTACACGCCCTACTATACTGAACCGGAAATTGATTAGATTACATAATCACAAAATACCTTTTTGGGATGCTGGTGTACGATCGATAGTGGGGAAGAGGGGATCCAACGAAGGTCTCCCGAAGTTCCTTGCACAACGTCCTGTCTTGAGCCAGCCTTATCCATGTCCCTCCCGCATACTTTCGAATTTCATACACCCATCTCCCATGTGGACTTCTTCTGGGTCTTTTCCGGTCCCTTGGAATCGAGTTTAGAATTTCGGTTGTCCATTCTTCTGGCAACATGCCCAGCCTATTGCTATTTCAGGGATTTTACTCTGATCATGATGTCTTCCACTTTTGTCATTTTCCTTATCCATGAGTTGTTTTTCTTGTCCCTCCTGGTTACACCAAGAGTGCATCTCGCCATTCTTCTTTCAGTTGTCTGCAGTCTTTGTACGTCTTTCTTAGTTAAGGTCTACGTATCTTCTCCGTGCGTAAACACTGGAAGGACGCATTCATTAAACACTTTTCTTTTAAGACATAATGGCATATTGCTCTTAAAAATTGAATTGTACTATTTCTTCCAAAAGCTCAGCAACCAAATTTTATACACCCATTGCTTTCATCATCCATGTGTCAATGTGACTGTAGGGGTGAGAAATTACGCCCCTATATAAATTGTGGGATGGAATTTAAATCCCATTGATCATTCCGGATATTAACATTTCAGAATAAATATTTCCATGTGTATTATTTGGAAACGAGTGTAACACGTGGTAATGCACCTAGGTGACATTTCGATGCGCCTGTTTGACAGGCCTATTGTATTCACAGAAGACAGAGCTATTGTTCCTGGCCAGAGGGATATGTAAGCTTCAGGGCACCGTGAGGCGGAGGTCAACGAAGGGATTAGGATAAGGTCACCGGCAGAAGGCACGTGTCAGGAGAAAAAGGTGGTATGGGGGGCACCGAGAAGAGCGGGAGGGGGGCACCTGCTCTTAGAGTGCTTCGACTAGGGAGAAAGAGGGAGCCTCAGGCAAGTGAGGCAGGAGCCAATCAGAAAGCTAGTGAAGTTAGGGGGCCGCCCCGGTGGCGCAGTGGTCTAAGCGATGGTCTCTGATCATTCGTCCGAACGGGGTCCGGGTTCGAATCCCGGTGAGGCATGGATGTTGTGTTTGTCTTACGGCACTGGCTCTCTCCCTTCCCTCGAACCAGTGACCCTGAATTAGGGACGGGCGACTGCTTATAGCCCATTTGAGTTGCTCACGGTGGTCGTTAAACCTCCAATAAAAAAAAAAATAAAAAAAAAAAAGTTAGGGGGGAAAACTTCAGGACAGGAGTAGAAGAAAGACGAGACAGGCGCCGGGGAGCGAGCGTAGATAACGGTTGACGACAGCGTGTGCTGTGGACGGATTTATAGTACTGGGAGTTAGCACTGGGTAAAGAAAAGTTCGTGATAGAACGTGCCAGTTAGAGCACGGGGAAAGCCAGCGTAGTTGGAATCAGACACGTGTGTCTGGAACGACGTACGGAGAACGCGTTTGGAGAGAACACGTGTTCGGGACGGAACACAAAGCATAGCTTCCGAAACAAAGGAAAAGAGACGAACGGAAGGTTACGACGATTGAAACCTTTCACGTCGGTGATAGAAAAAGAACGGGCAAAGAGTATTGGCAGAAAAGGGTATTCTGGAATAATTAGGTACCCGGATCATTTTCACGTGGAACTGCAGTTACAGGAACTCGAGGTCAAGGAACAATAGCTGCCGAACAATTTTCTGTTGATTAAATTCTTTTGTTAAGTTTGCAACAAGCTTGAGAGTGAATTTATGCTTGTAGTGTCTTGCCATTATTTTTACTTCCCCTCTCCTGAATAGCAGATTTATAGTAAAGCTGGGAGAGAAAGAACGCCGGGCTGTCTTCAACTATCGTTGATAGACAGTCTTTAGACAACGAACCTTATAAATGGTTTTCCTTCCTGCTGTGGGGAAATTTTGATCAGCGCTTGAAGCCAGTGGGTGTTTGGCCGAGGAGCCATTAATTAACATAATGAGCTTCCACCCCTACAGCAGATATATAGGAAATGGCGCAGTCGGTAGAATCATGATATGTTAGGCGAGTTCAGTGGGAAGTAATTAGGGCAATTTTATTCAGCGTAATAGAAACTGTGTTCGTAGACTCGGACAAAGAGGACGCCTAAGTTTAACAGAAGCACGTGGCGGGAAAGTGGTGAAACAACGTGAACTTCTGAGTGCAACAGCAACACGTGGCAGGAAAGTGGTGAAACAAGGTGAAATTCTAAGTGTGACCGTAGCACGTGGCCGGAAAACGGCGAGACAAACAAAAAACTGTGGTACGATAAAGGACTATTGTGCAACGGAACCGGTGGAGCAGAGAAGTCGACAAATAACGCTCGTAACCAGAGCAAGGATTGGAAGTACCAGGAAAATCCCATAACCAGGGACGGACAATTACGTCTCGCGTGGCCAGCGAGACCGGGCGATATTCCTGTTTAGGACGCTCCTTCGCGGGTCGCGGTCGAAGCCGCTACAGAGAAGCTGAAGGGGGCCCGAGATGCTCCGGTAAGTACCACTTTGTTGCCGAAATTTATATTTCTGGGTCGATACCGAGTAAAAGGTTAGGATAGAAAAAAATTTGTAGGCAGTTAGGGGCCAAAAGGCCGAGGGAAAAAAATTATTTTGTCAGTTTTGTAAAAGAATAGGTTACAGTAATTTTAGAAAACTCAGTGTCAGTAATAATGCTTAAAGTGGGTAGGAATTGTAAAGTGTTTTGTTGTATGTAAAGAAAGGAAATAAGTAATATTACTAGGAATTTATTACATTACAAAAAAAAACTGTCAGTTAGTTCTTCAAGGCTGAAGGCAAAGGCTATCGTCGGGAAATTGTAAAGTGTCATTATATATTGTTGCATGTGTATTGTATAATATATTTAGTGCATAACAATGGATGAGCTTTTGAATGGGAAAAAGAGTGAGGAAGCGGAGGACACGTGGTCCGAAGGGAAGGAAGAAGAAAATAGTGAAGGGGAAAATGACTTAAATTCTAGTAATGAAGTGTCTATTAACGTAAGAAAAACGCAAGAGAATACAGTTGATAGGGAATGGCATTTTAAACTTAAAATGTTAGAAATGGAGGAAAGAAAATTAGCAGCAGAGCGAGAACAAAGGAATTTAGAGGCACAAAGGGAACTAGAAAAAATGAAATTGGAGATTCAGCTCTTAGATAAAAGGGAAGAAAGGAAGAGTCAGCTCTTAGATAAAAGGGAAGAAAGGGAGTTCCAGCTTAAGAAACTACAGTTAACTCAGGAGGAGGCGTTGGCACAAGGAAAAAATCAAATGAAGTTAGCGGATTACATGAGGATACTAGATAAGACCTTACCCAAAAGTCCTAGTAAACCAGAAGAGGTTTTAGACTTTTTTGATTCCTTAGAAAGAGCTTTCATTTTACATACAGTCCCAGAAAACATTCAAGGAAGATTAGTCATTGCCGCCCCGGTGGCGCAGTGGTCTAAGGCGCTGGCCTCTGATCATTCGTCCGTAAGGGGTCCGGGTTCGAATCCCGGTCAGGCATGGATGTTGTGTTTGTCTTACGGCACTGGCTCTCTCCCTTCCCTGGAACCAGTGACCCTAAATTAGGGACGGGCGACTGCTTATAGCCCATTGAGTTGCTCACGGTGGTCGTTAAACCTCCAATCAAAAAAAAAAAAAAAAAAAAAGAAGATTAGTCATAGCACTATTTAACTCTGATTGTGTCAATAATTTATTCCGGAGACTCAGGGTCGAGCAATACGATTGCTACGAAACCGTCAAAGAGGCCATTTTGGGGGAATGTCATTTAACCCCGGACATTTATCTACGACAATTCGAGGCACTCCGTAGGAATAAGGGAGAGAGTTACCAGCAATTGGCGGGACGCATGGGAAGAACTCTCAAATATTATGTAGCGAACAGTGGGATAACTACTTTTGATGAACTAATGAATTTTTTAGTTTGTGATAAATTCAAAGGATTGTTATCACCCAGTTTAAAAACGTATCTACTACTGAGAGGAGTAGTAGATACGTTTTTAAACTGGGTGATCACTACGAGTGCCATGTGGAAGCGTTAGGGTGGGGTGAAGAAAAGACGAAGGGAAATTTTCAGGTAGGCTCTAACAGTAAGGGGCAGCGTTATAGTCCGGAAGGAATGGGAACTGAGAGGAAAGAATTTAGTGGAGTTCCATTTCAAAAAGGGAAATTTCCAACGACAAGTCAGGAATTCCAAAGTAGAGTGGGAAACAGTAGACCACCAGGGAAGCCGGGAAATTCCTATTTTGACGCAGGAACGAGATGCTTTCGATGTGGGCAGATGGGTCACCGAAAATTTGACTGCAAGCAGAAGATACCCCAGGGACAGGACAGTAAACACACTCCGTATAATTGGAGAAGTGAGGCAGCTAAGAAAGTAAGCCGGGTAGCGGCGAAAGAGGAGGAAAGCATTGTAGAGAAACAAGGGGAACCCAAGCAAAACTTTGTCCAGGATGTGAGAAAGGTTAGTGCGAAAATGGGGTGAGTATTGTGTCCCACGGGCAGTAGCATGGAAGTAATGGAAATACCCGTAGGTGAACAATTAGTGGTAGCCACAGAGCAAGGGCACCAGGCAAAAATTTTGGTAGACAGCGGAGCGGAGTTCAATTGTGTGAGACAAGGCCTATTAGGGGAAGAAGTGGGGAAAGTGACTTTGTCAGGGTTTGATGGACGTACCGCGGTTTTTCCAGTTAAGAGGTTACAGGTTAGGATTGTGGAGACGGGATTGGAGAAGGCCGGGGACGCATCTTTAGGGACGAGTGAGATGGTTTGTTCTATTGTGCCGAATCTCACCAACGAGGTCATAGTTACCCCAGATGATTATGTCAAGATGAACACGTGGAGATATTCGGAGTGGGCCACCGATAATGGGAAGGCGTTATGCGAGGAGGATACAGTCCAGAAGGAGAAACCGACGAGACCCCAGGAGGTAGGGACTCAAGGAGTTAGCGCCAGTGTAGGGGCTAACCAGATTAAAGGGAAAGCTAGTGGAGAGACGCCGGAGACAGGAGCAACGGGAGAAGTAGGCGGAGCTTTAAGAGTGGAAGGGTCAAGCAGCAATAAGGGCCAGGAGCGCTTGATGAGGAGATTAGCGGACAGGAGACGGTTTTTGGAGGTAATCCATGCCGCGAGGATGAAGAGAGTAGCCGGGGCGGCGAGGCGTCAGACCACAGCAAATTCAAAGTACAACAGGAGGAGGACGTAACCTTAGCAGAGACACGCGAGTGGGCGAAGGAAGGAAAAGGACGGTATGTCTATGTGGAAGGATTACTATATCATAAAGAAAAAGTGTTAGGGCAAAACACCAATCAGTTAGTAGTTCCCGAGAGTAGGAGGGGACAGATATTAAAGCTAGCCAATGATTCTGTGTTCGGAGCACACTTAGGACATAGGAAGACATTAGAAAGAATAAGATACTCCTTTTATTGGCCGTCCATTAAGAGAGATGTACGTACATACTGTGATGCATGTCAGTTACGACGTTCCATCACAAGAGGTGACCGGGTACCGATAACTGTGGTTAGGAGGCCCGCGCTGCCTTTTCAGGTAGTAAATGTCGATCTGATTGGGCCGATAGACCCACCATCAAGTAAAGGGCATCGGTGGAAAGTAGTAAGGATGGACCAGCATACGAGGGGTGCGGCGGCCGTATTTTCAGAAGAGTGGGAGGAACCCAGGCAGATGGTCATAAAAAGTCTAGAGGAGGCGGGGCTCCCTGGAAATTTGGAAATATGTTGCTTAGCCAAAGAGGAAATTGATTATTTGGGACAGGGGGTCGGCTCGGGAAGTGACCAGCCTGACCCGGGAAAATTACAGGCGGTCAGGGACCTGGATCCCACAAAAACCAAGAGGGAGGTACATAAGTTACTAGGGTTATGCAACCACTATAAGGAGGGCGTACCCAGATTCGCCGAAATAGCGAAGCCACTGTCGGATTTGACAGGGAAAAAGGCAGCAGAAAAAGCTGAGTGGACGCCAGCGCTCGGGGAAGCTTTCGAGTCGCTGAAGCGGAAATTATGTACAGCACCGGTACTGTCCACACCCAAATTTGACAAGCCGTTCGTGCTACATACGGACGCGAGTTCTTTTGCAGTCGCGTGTTACCTAGGTCAGCGGGATGATCAGGCCCGTGGCTTACGCGAGCAAGAAATTAAATGACACACAATCAAGGTGGGCAGCTAGCCACAAGGAGGCATATGTTATTGTTTGGGCTCTACAGAAATTTGAAGGGTGGGTTTTTGGCCACCAAGTAGAGATCTTGTCGGACCATTACCCCTTGATATTGTTAACGAGTAGGGCTTCACAAAGCTCAAAATTACTGAGGTGGGGTCTAGCCATTGCCCAATTCAACCTCACGATTTCTCACGTCGCCGGCAAACTCATTCCTCATGCCGACGCCTTATCCAGGTTGAATTTTAAAGAAAATAGCACGAGCTTCTAAAGACAGCATTACCACAGAAAGGTAGAGACCCAGTAAGGCTACTTAGTGGTACTGACAGTGTATATATGTGTGTATAAAGAAGTGTATTAATGCAATGAAATCTTGTGTGTAAAGGGAAAAAAAGAAAGACACTGACTCATCATGCGAGAGGAAGATCCCGCATGTTTCGTCCAGCAGGCAGGAGCCTGTAGGGTCGAGCAGTTACGCCCCTATATATATTGTGTGATGGACTTTAAATCCCATTGATCATTCCGGATATTAACATTTCAGAATAAATATTTCCATGTGTATTATTTGGAAACGAGTGCAACACGTGGTAATGCACGTGAAACGAGTGTAACACGTGGTAATGCACCAGACTAGGTGACATTTCGATGCGCCTGTTTGACAGGTCTATTTTATTCACAGAAGTCAGAGCTATTGTTCCTGGCCAGAGGGATATGTAAGCTGTAGGTCACCGTGAGGTGGAGGTCAACGAAGGGATTAGGAGATGGTCACCGGCAGAAGGCACGTGTCAGGAGAAAAAGGTGGTATGGGGGACACCGAGAAGAGCGGGATGGGGGGCACCTGCTCTTGGAGGGCTTCGACTAGGGAGAGAGAGGGAGCCTCAGGCGAGTAAGGCAGGAGCCAATCAGAAGGCTAGTGAAGTTAGGGGGAAAACGTCAGGATAGGAGTAGAAGGAAAGACGAGACAGGCTACGGGAGCGAGCGTAGATAACGGTTGACGACAGCGTGTGCTGTGGACGGATGTATAGTGCTAGGAGTTAGCACTGGGTAAAGAAAGGTTCGTGATAGAACGTGCCAGTTAGAGCACGGGGAAAGCCAGCGTAGTTGGAATCAGACACGTGTGTCTGGAACGACGTACGGAGAACGCGTTTGGAGAGAACACGTGTTCGGGACGGAACACAAAGCATAGCTTGCGGAACAAAGGAAAAGAGACGAACGGAAGGTTACGACGATTGAAACCTTTCACTTCGGTGATAGAAAAAGTACGGGCAATATATGTATTGGCAGGAAAGGGTATTCTGGAATAATTAGATACCCGGATCATTTTCACGTGGAACTGCAGTTACAGGAACTCGAGGTCAAGGAACAATAGCTGCCGAACAATTTTCTGTTGATTAAATTCTTTTGTTAAGTTTGCAACAAGCTTGAGAGTGAATTCATGCTTGTAGTGTCTTGCCATTATTTTTACTTCCCCTCTCCTGAATAGCAGATTTATAGTAAAGCTGGGAGAGAAAGATCGCCGGGCTGCCTTCAACTATCGTTGATAGACAGTCTCTAGACAACGAACCTTATAAATGGTTTTCCTTCCTGCTGTGGGGAAATTTTAATCAGCGCTTGAAGCCAGTTGGTGTTTTTCCGAGGAGCCATTAATTAACATAATGAGCTCATACCCCTACAGTGACCTTTGCTTAATAACTGCTGTCCAAGGCAAATGTAGATATCGGTTATCTCCAGCTTTCCCCATCAATCGAAAAATCTTCATTTCTTGTAAAAGCAATGTGCACATCCCTTTTTTATTCGGAAAGTTAATTTGAATCCCAATCCTTTTATCTTGTCAGCAAGGTCCTGGATTATTCCCTGCATCTCTGAAAGGGAATTTGCAAAAATGATTACGTCATCAGCAAAACGAAGGTGAGTTAAATAATCTCCAAATTTTGAAAATGACAATCCGATTTTTGGTGTAAATATGACAAGGATGGTAAGTCAGACAATATCCGAATACTTGAAAATTTCATCGTCCCAGATAGCACCCAGGGTATTTAGACGCGGGTTCGAGTCCCGCTCTAGGACGATGAAATTTTCAAGTTTTCGGATATTATCTGACTTACCATCCTTGTCACATTTACACCAAAAATCGGATTGTCACCTTCAAAATTTGTATCATATGGTGTAATCCCGTATTTCTTGCATGATATTTCTTTCATAAATAATATCCATTAATCTTTATCCCCTTGTTCTTCCAATTCAATTATTGAAAGACATTTTGCAATGTATCATTAAATAGTTTGAGAGACGTGGTGTCACTCTGTCTCACTCCCTTTCCAATTTCTATTGGTGTTGCATCCTCAAATAACCGAACCTTTGCGATTTCATTTTCATAGATGCTACTAATAATAATTATGTATGCATCTTCAAAACCACAGGATTTCAAACCAGTGTAAGGGCTGATGGTTTCACGGAATCAAAAGCATTTTCGTAATGGACAAAAGCCATACACAATGGGAGTTCATATTCCCTCGTTCTTTGAATTATTTCTCTCAGTACATGGATATGATTTATAGGGCTGTAACAACTCCTGAATCCAGATTCTTCTCTGGATTGAGCCATGTCCAGTGTTACATTCAAGCGATGTGAAAGAACTTTTGTGAAGATTTTATAAACCACTGTTAGGAGGCTGGTGGGCTTATACAATGGTGTGCAAAAATTAAGGACGAAGAGGAGAAATTAGCATAACAGCGGAACGAGCAGGCAGAACGGACAGAAAGACCACTCAGGAGATAGACTAGGGTCCTGTACGGTAGGTCATGCGCATATATGTAGTATGACGTACATATATATATATGGGGGGGGGGGGAGTGTCGGAAGGGTATAAAGCACACGGGCGGTGTGCGCTCCGCAATTCGGAAAAAGCTATTGCACGGTGCACATCGGTTTGAACGACCTCGAGTTGCTGCCACCGGGTGATATGGCCAACAGGCAATGCAGTAGACGACGTCTGGATGACTTTACCTGAGGTCGCGTCATTCGCAAGTTGGAAGAAGGTGGAAGTGTGACTGGTGTGGCCAAGGAGTTCGGGATAGCTCACAACATCGTTTAACGAGCTTGGAGAACATTTCAAACGACAGGAACAGCGGTCGGAGAGTTTAGCAGTGGTCGTCCACGAACAACTACGCCGGAGGACGACTGGTATATTGCCCTACAGGAGAAAAGAGACAGACGGCAGAGAGCGGGAGAAATCACAAGGCACATGCAGCAGAAAACCGGAGGTCCGCTATCGTGTTTTAATGTGGCCAGGAGGCTGCACAAAATGGGTCTATTTGCACGCCGACCAGTACGGTATGTGTCATTAACGCCTGCTCATCGGTGACGGTGGTTTCTCTGGTGCCAGAAACACACGAAATGGACACATCAGTAATGGGGTCGAGTTCTCTTTACGGATGAGAGCCGATTTAGTGTCACGAGTGATTCTGGACGTATACACATCTGGAGAGGGTAGGTAACACGCAATCACACCTCCAACATCATCGAAAGGGATCAGTTTGGAAGTGGCGGAGTTCTCGTTTGGGGTGGTATCATGCTTGGTAGCCGTAGTGACCTCCACATCTTCCAAGAAGGTTCAGTCACTGACCGCTATTGTACCGAAGTTCTCCTGCCTCACGTGCGTCTGTTTAGAGGTGCTGTGCGTCCTGAGTTTCTCTTCATGGACAACAACGCTAAACCTCATCGTACAGTGGCTGTCGCAGAGCTGTTGGGGAGTGAAGATATTCAACGCATGGATTGGCCCGCAATGTCCCCGGACCTCAATCCAATCGAAAACGTGTTGGACCTTCTCGGGAGATGCTTGGCAAAACGTCACCAGCCGCCAGCAACGATTCCGCAGCTGCGATTTGCGCTACAAGAAGAATGTGCCGCGATGCCTCAACAGCTCCTCGTCCTCATCATGGACAGACGTTGTAAATCGTGCAACGCAGTCAGGGGTGATCATATACCCTACTAAAGACTGGATTTTTCTTGGCAGCCGCCTGTCGCATAGACGTTTCTGTCTTCTATCCATTTGTGCTCGAAGCTACCTTTTCAATAAAGTGCCTTTGTATCCTTTGGATTCCTTTTTTGGACGGTTTTGCTCACTTGTCCCATTTTCTTACATCTTGGGGATCTTATAGTATGATTTGTGTCGATGTGGAGCACTTCTGCACGACGTTACATTCGAAAAACCGTCCCGTCCTTAATGTTTGAACGCTAGTGTAGTTACTGAGATCATCAATACCACCTATATGTTTTTGTAGCAGGATCATTCAAGCATTGTTCCAATCCTCAGGAATCTTCCCTTCATTGAGACATCTAGAGAAAACTTTGGCGAGTGTAGTTACAATTTCTCCAATGGCTTCTTGTATAATGTTCACGGTAATTCCATCTGCTTCCAGAGCTTTTACTCATTCCATGTTCTTAAATGCATGTATAACTTCTATATGCATACATTTAAGAACATGGAATGAGGAGAGCTGGAGGAACATTGCTGCTGTTTACCTTTCGTAACGTCTAGAGTAGATGTATTATTCCTTTCATATAGTTTTGAGTAGAAATGTTTCACTCGTGTCAAAATTTTCCCTCTAATTCTTGTTACAGTGCCATAATCTGTTTTCTTCCTTTACTGAGATGCCCATTAGCTCTCTTCAGGCTTTGGTTGTTTTCAAGTGCTTTTCTCACTACTTCACCTTTCAAAGAACTTTTGTTTTTCAATTCCAGAAAACTGACTTAAATGGGTTTGTGCAGTAGAACAAAATAGGCCAACAGAGTTGTTTTAAATGTAGAAAATGCTTGGAGAAATAAAAGTAGCCGTGTTTGGGCTTTGATAAATGTTTACTTAACCTGAATGAATCAAATCAATTTTTCAGTTAAATTGAAAGGAATGTTTTGTTTGTTTCTTTAGATATTTGAGTTTTGAATTGAAGCACTTTCTTATACAATGGGTTGTGAGAGCTCTTTGTATCAAATAGTTGTCTGCCTGCTGCATAATTTGTATAGTTTTTTTCTCATTCTGCCCATTTCATTTTTATGTTATTATTATAGACTTTTATTTCTCTAAATAGATCACAAAATAAAAAGAATTGTGTAAATTTGAGTATTTGCATTGCATTTAGTGCTCCGTTTTTAGCCTGTAATATTCAATCTATTGTTTACTTTTACCTTCTGCAGGCTCAGGGGAAGATTTCACTGCAACCATGTTCTTTCCTGACATATCCGAGATCCGGAGGCTTGTGTTGACAGAGGAGCAGCTATCAGAAAATGGATATCCTCTTGAAGCAGAGTTATTAGGGCAGTTTAATCATGATGACACGAGGCAATGTAGCAGATGTAGTAGTCAGTACGTTCTCACGGACCAAAATGCTAAATGCTTTTTTCATCCAGAAAAGGCCATTAATATAGGAGCTAAACACAAGATGTATCCGTGTTGTAACCAACTGGCATGTAGTCAAGGTTGCAAGTTCGAAAATTATCATGTCAGTTCTATTAAAGTGTGTGACATTCCTTTTGCTGCAACGGTTGCTTTGCCATACCCTTATTATAATCCTGCATTTGCACTTACCACAGAAATGTGCTACACTACAAAGGGTCTGGAGGTTGCAAAAGTTTTATTAGTTTCATTAGACAAGAAGGTCGTTGTCCAAACTTTTGTGCGACCCAAAAATCGGATCATCGACTTTAACACACGTTACAGTGGAGTAACTGCTAAAGACTTGGAAAATGTCCCCGTGACCCTTGAACAAGTGCAAAAGCTAATGATAGAATTAATCAATAGTAGTACAGTACTTATTGGACATGCCCTCAATAACGATTTAAAGGCTCTTGGTATTGTGCATAGGTCTGTTGTAGATACCAGTACAATTTTCTCACATCAGACAAATTCCTTGATGAAAGTACCTTTAAAAACGCTGGCTGCTCAGCTCTTGCACAAACGGATTCAGGACTCACGTAACAGCGTCGAAAATGCCTTAACTTGTGTTGAACTTCTGGAACATGCAGTTCAGTTAGAAAGAAGTGTTAGGAGGTAATATGCATTACCTACATCAACGTGCAGTAATTGCTTGAAATTGGAAGCAAGCCTTTATTGCTTGCTTCCAATTTAAAGCTTTAAACCCGTTTGAGTTAATTTGAGAGCTGCATACGCACTTGACTACCAAAAACTTTTAGAAATTTTTAGCAGTTCCCGTAAAAGGTCGCCATTAATATTTTTGTAAGGTCCCGAAAAATAGACATTGTGCACAGATGTGACGTGTAGTGGATACGAGAGCCTTGCTCCCACATAGGATGAATTCGTTGAAGAAACTTCAGAACGCCGCTGATTGGGTGACACACATGCTGTTGAACTATTGGAATATAAGCTTAATTAAAAAGAAGCCGGCTGAACTTTTATTTCTGTAAAACATTTATTCTCACTTTCAAAAATCTCATGGAAGCATGTTCTTTTAATGGAACATAGGTATCTCTAGTTGTTATTTAAAAGTGTTAATTGAAAATCGATGCATCAAAAGGTGTAAGATGTTAAGCATCGTGTATCGAAAGATGTAAGATGACAAGCATCGTGTATGGAAAATAGATGCATCAAAAGGTGTAAGATGAGAAGATTTTAGTGAAGAGATCCATTGTACAGAATCAGTATTATTTGCAAAATTAGTCGGAATACAGTGAAATCAGTATTATTTGTAAATAGGTGATTATTTCATTGTGTATCGTATTTTGAGTGCTTCTTTTCTATTTCTTGTGTCTATTTGTGTTGTTATATTTCAATTATTATCATCTTTGTGCTGCGTAGTTTAGTATAATGCACATTAAATGCGTAACGTTATTCTTTCTTTGTAAATTTGTAACTGATTAGCAGGGTTCTCCTCGTCTTTTTTTTAAAGTGTCTAACTTTTTTTTGCGAGGGACCGAGTGGGAACTCTATATGAACTAAGTATTTGAATAAAATCACATTAAAAAAACCAGTTGCTATCTTTCATTACAGTATGATTTTCTTCAACAGTTTTCTATTATTTATGCTTGAACTAAAAATTACTCTACAGTATTTAGGCACATCTTACTTGATCACATTTTACACATTAGCGTTCAAGATAATTTATTCACCAGTGCATAATGAAAAAAATATATTAATACCCTTATGCTTCTCTCAAGGAATAAAAAAAGGAAAGCTATGAACATGCTTGAGGTAGGGAGGATAACACCAGAGTCCCTCGACAACAATGACCATATTCTTTATTAATCATGGAATTCCAGCACTCTTAATTTTCTGTCGCTATAACCTTGACGGACTAGTTTTTGGGTTACACAACTGCGGTCTTATCTTTTTTTCCCGTTGCAACATTAACGTGAAATAACTGATAAGTCCGTTTTAAGCATGAAGCAGCCAAAAGCTCATTGCACACTTAGATCCTTCTGGTTTTACACAGATGAAAATGAAATGTATCATGCACTTCCTGAAGTCTTTGTTTCGAATTAACGTTTTCATTACATTGTGACTGCAGAGATTAAAGCAACAGCAACAACGGAAAAACTCAAGTGGTGGTTTTAAAAAACACTCCAAAGCTGTTTTTGCCGCCCTGTGGCGCAGCAGTCTGAGCGCTGGCTTACGATCTCTCGTCCGAGAAGGGTCCGGTTTCGAATCCCGGTAGTGCATGGATGCTGTGTTTGTCTTACGGCGCTGGCTCTCTCCCTTCCCTGGAACCAGTGACCCTAAATTAATCAATAGTAGTACAGTACTTACTGAGATGTCCCTTTCCTATCTTTAGGCTTTGGTTGTTTTCAATTGCTTTCCTCACTAGTTCACAGTTGAGTTTCCTTACGTCTTCAGTGATACTTTTTCGTACTGTCTTGCATAGCTCTATATATTCCACTTCTGGGTCTTTTCCTGTCCTTTTCAGAAATATCCACTTCTTCCGATGTTAGGGTGACTGTTTATAAGCACATTGAGTTGCTCACGGTGGTCGCTAAACCTTCAATAAAAAAAAAGTTTTTTTTTTAATGCAACATACAATTTAGTTTCTAGTTAAGAAAGTTGACTACTTTTGTATGATATGTTTTTGTTCCAAGTAATTTCACACAAACATGATTTAATACTTTATTCAAAAATATTTACTGCACCAATCTGGATGACCTTCATTTTGGCAGAAAGAAAAACACATATACATAGGTCACGATGTCAGTCGCATTTATCGCAATCTGCGAATTTTTTCAAAGTAGGTGGCTGTAAAAAATATTTGGAGATTTTTTGTGGCGATGGTGTGTACAGCTTTACAGCCTAGTATACCTGGCGTTTTGATCATTTTGAGATTGGGAAAAAGAGAAGGAAGCGATTTCTTTTATACATCCGACTACAATTTTTAAATATTCAGCAGTGACAAATGCTGTGAAAAATAAACAATTCACATTAATTTGTATAATTCTTAAAACTAGCTCCGAGTAATCTAAAAATATGGAGAGGGAGCTTTATTTTTTGGTGAATAAAGTGGCGAATGAAATTACAGAGCTAGAGCAACCCGTGCAGATAGATAGATATCATCATCAATGTCAACCATTATCAATCCACTGCTGGACGAAGGTCTCCCCAAGTTTCCTCCACAACGGTCTGTCTTGTGCCAGTCTCCTCCATGTCACTCCCGCATACTTTCGAATTTCATCCACCCATCGCCCATGTGGTCTTCTTCTGGGTCTTTTCCTGTCCCTTGGAATCCAATCTAAAATTTCGGCTGTCCGTCGATGGTCTGTTCTTCTGGCAGTATGTCCAGCCCATTGCCATTTCAGGGATTTAACTCTGACCGTGATGTCTTCCACTCTTGTCATTTTTTTGGATCCACGATTTCCTCTTCTTATCTCTCCTGGTTACACCAAGCATGCACCTCTCCATGCTACTTTGAGTTGACTGCAGCCTTTGTATGTCTCTTTTAGTTAAGGTCCACGTCTCTGCACCATACGTAAGCACTGGAAGGATGCATTGATCAAACACTTTTCTTTTAAGCCATAATGGCATATTGCTCTTGAAGATTATGCTGTTTCTTCCAAAAGCTCTCCAGGGAAATTTTGTACGCCGATTAATTTCTTCATCAACGTGACCCTCACTTGATATCTGCTGTCCAAGATAAACGTACGTGTCTGTTATCTCCAGCTTTTCTCCATCAATCAATAAATCTTCATTTCTTGTAAAAGCATTGAACATCACTTTTGTCTTCTGAAAGTTCATTTTTAATTCCACTTCTTTACTCTTGTCAGCAAGTTCCTGGATCATACTCTGCAGCTCTGATGGGGTAGTTGCAAAAATGACTACGTCATCAGCAAAACGAAGGTGGGTTAGATAATCACTATTAATTTTTATCCCTTTGCTTTCCCAGTTCAGTGATTGAAAGACATTTTCCAATGTTACATTAAAGAGCTTCGGAAATATGGTGTCAACTTGTCTCACCCCTTTCCAATTTTTATGTGTGTTGTATTTTCAAACAGCCGAATCTTTGCACTTGCATTTTCATAGATGTTATTAATAATATAAACGTATGCATCTTCAATACCGCAGGATTTCAGAGCCATTGTAACTGCTGTTGATTTCACCGAATCAAAGGCTTTTTCATAATCGATAAAAGCCATGCACAATGGAAGTTCATATTCCCTTGCTCTTTCATTTAGTTCTCTCAGTACGTGGATATGATCTATTGTGCTGTAGCCACTCCTGAATCCAGCTTGTTCTCTCGGTTGAGCCATGTCCAGTGTTACCTTCAAGCGGTGTGAAAGAACTTTAGTGAAGATTTTATAAACCACTGATAGGATGCTGATAGGTCTGTAGTTCCTGAGATACTCAATGTCACCTTTTTTATGTAGCAGGATCATTGTAGCGGTGTTCCAATCATCAGGAATCTTCCCTTCATTAAGGCATCGAGTGAAAATTTGGACGAGTACTGTTACGATTTCTCCACTTGCTTCTTGTATGATGTCTACAGAGATTCCACCTTCTCCTGGAACTTTTCCCCGTTTCATGTTCTTGATTGCATGTGCAACTTCTGCTGGGAGGACTGGAAAAACTCTGGTACTGGTACCTTTCATGATGTCTGGAGTACATGTATCATCCCTTTCATATATTTTGGAGTAGAAATCTTTCACTCTTGTTAAAATTTCGCCTCTATTTCTTGTTACAGAACCATCTCCTCTTCTCAGTGCCATAATTTGTTTTCTTCCCTTACTGAGATGTCCTTTTGCTATTTTTAGGCTTTGGTTGCTTTCAATTGCTTTCCTCACTAGTTCACAGTTGAATTTCCTTACGTCTTCAGTGATACTTTTTCGTACTGTCTTGCATAGCTCTATATATTCCACTTTGGAAGTCACATCTTCTTTAGTTGTCCTCATCTCTCTTCTTTTTTGCATCAACATTTTGTTTTTTCCTGATAATTTGTTCACATGCAACTTGTTCTTAGACCCAGATAATTTTGTTGCTGTTTCCATAAGAGCTTTGGTTCCTTTTCTGTTAACTTCAGAAATATCCACTTCTTCCGATGTTAGGCCTTCTAAAGCAGAGAATCTGTTCTTCAGTTCCTACTTGAAGGTATTATGGTGTTTTTTAAGGTTGGTTATGTCAATACATCTTGTTTGTCTTATGAGCTTGCCACGTTCGAGTTTAGTGTTGAGGTGCATCTTACATCTCACCAATCTATGGTCACTACCTGTGTTGAACTTGTTTAGCACGCTGCAGTCTTCTAGGAATGAATTTTTTGTTACACATAATAAATTCAATTTCACTTGTCATCCCATTTGGATGTCTCCATGTCCATTTCCTGTGTGGCTTTTTCTTGAAAAACGAGTTTTAGATGAAAGACCCTTCTGCCTCTTTAAACTCAAGGAGAGTATTTCCACGCTGGTTTCTGTTGCCGTGACCGAATTTACCTTCTGGAGTATCATTCTGTTGTCGTTGCCCTATTTTTGCATTGTAATCTGCCATAATTATCTTCAAGTGCTGCTTACCTTTATTATTTAGATGACGAATTTCCTCATAAAATTCTTTAATTTCTTCTTTAGGATGACTTGTGGTGGGTGCATAAGTTTGAATAATCTGAGCCTTGTATCTTCTCGAGAGTTGCATAACGAGTCGTGCAGCTTTGTCAGAGGAACTTTCAACTTCTGCAGCTTTATCCTCCAGTTTCTTGTTTATAATAAATCCAACACCACTAGTTCTGCCTGTATCTGTCCAACGATAGTAGACGAGATGTCCACTTTTCAGTTCAATGAGATCTTCTCCTTTTCTCCTTACCTCGCTTAGCCCGACGATGTCTCACTTAATCCTTTGTAGTTCCTCTTCCAATTCAAGAAGCCTTGAATCAGAAGATAGGGAGCGTCCATTATACGTAGCCAAAGTCAGAATCAGATGGTAGCCTAATCCGGTCCTCCGGGGATTCTGAGCATCCTCTGCCTTCCTGTCGCACTGGCCGCTGCCTTGGCCAGATATATTCCAGCTGCTGGCTGCTGAGGGCCAAGATTTAAGTTGTGGAGTCATTTTGGAGGGGTTTGGCAATAACTCACCAGGCTGGCCAAGCGGGTTGGTGAGTGTGTGATAGCATTTCCTCTAATCCCGATGGTATAGTTATACCGCTGTTGGCGGTCGTCAGAGCCCCTTTAGTGGGAACAGGATTCACCACGAGAAGGCGGGGTTGACATTTGTCAAGGAGAGGCTGTGATGTTAAGCATCACCTGACCTTACATTCCAGATAGATATATACAAACATGGGATGTAAGGTCAGGTGATGCGTAACATCACAGCCTCTCCTTGACAAATGTCAACCCCGCCTTCTCGTGGTACATCCTGTTCCCACTAAAGGGGCCCTGACGACCGCCAATAGCGGTATTACTATACCATAGGGATTAGAGGAAATGCTATACCACACTCACCAACCCGCTTGGCCAGCCTGGTGAGTTATTGCCAAACCCCTCCAAAATGACTCCACAACTTAAATCTTGGCCCTCAGTCGCCAGCAGCTGGAATATACCTGGCCAAGGCAGCGGCCAGAGCGACATGAAGGCAGAGGGTGCTAAGAATCCCCGGAGGACCGGACTAGGCTGCCATCTGATGCTGACCTTGGCAACGTATAACGGACGCTCCCTATCTTCTGATTCAAGGCTTCTTGAATTGGAAGAGGAACTACAAAGGATCAAGTGGGACATCGTCGGGCTAAGTTAGGTAAGGAGAAGATCTCATTGAACTGAAAAGTGGACATCTCTTCTACTATCGTGGGACAAATACTGGCAGAACTAGTGGTGTTGGATTTATAATAAACAAGAAACTGAAGGATAAAGTTGTAGAAGTTGAAAGTTCTTCTGACAGAGCTGCACGACTCGTTATCCAACTCTCGAGAAGATACCAGGCTCAGATTATTCAAACTTATGCACCCACCACAAGTCATGCTGAAGAAAAAATTGAAAAATTTTATGAGGAAATTCGTGATCTAAATAATAAAGGTAAGCAGCACTTGAAGATAATTATGGGAGATTTCGATGCAAAAATAGGGCAACGGCAACAGAATGAAACTTCAGTAGGTAAATTCGGTCACGGCAACAGAAACCAGCGTGGAAATACTCTCGTAGAGTTTGCAGAGGCAGAAGGGTTTTTCATCTTGAACTCCTTTTTCAAGAAAAAGCCACACAGGAAATGGACATGGAGACATCCAAATGGGACGAGAAGTGAAATTGATTTTATTATGTGTAACAAAAAATCGTCATAGAAGACTGCAGTGTGCTAAACAAGTTCAACACAGGCAGTGACCATAGATTAGTGAGATGTAAGATGCACCTGAACAGTAAACTCGAACGTAGCAAGCTCATAAGACAAACAAAATGTATTGACATAACCAACCTTAAAAACACCATAATACCTTCAAATTGGAACTGAAGAACAGATTCTCTGCTTTAGAAGGCCTAACATCGGAAGAAGTGGATATTTCTGAAGTTAACAGAAAAGTAACCAAAGCTCTTATGGAAACAGCAACAAAATTAGCTGGGTCTAAGAACAAATTGCATGTGAACAAATTATCAGGAAAAACCAAAATGTCGATGCAAAAAAGAAGAGTGATGAGGACAACTAAAGAAGATGTGTCTTCCAAAGTGAAATATATAGAGCTATGCAAGACAGTACGAAAAAGTATCACTGAAGACGTAAGGAAATTCAACTGTGAACTAGTAAGGAAAGCAATTGAAAACAAACAAAGCCTAAAGATAGCAAAGGGACATCTCAGTAAGGGGAAAAACAGATTATGGCACTGAGAAGAGGAGATGGTTCTGTAACAAGAAATAGAGGCGAAATTTTGACAAGAGTGAAAGATTTCTACTCCAAATTATATGAAAGGGATGATACATGTACTCCAGACATCATGAAAGGTACCAGTACCAGAGTTCTTCCAGTCCTTCCAGCAGAAGTTGCACATGCAATCAAGAACATGAAGCGGGGAAAAGCTCCAGGAGAAGATGGGATTACTGTAGACATCATACAAGAAGCAAGTGGAGAAATCGAAACAGTACTCGCCCAAATTTTCACTCGATGACTTAATGAAGGGAAAATTCCTGAGGATTGGAACAACGCTACAATGATCTTGCTACATAAAAAAGGTGACATTGAGGATCTCAGGAACTACAGACCTATCAGCCTCCTATCAGTGGTTTATAAAATCTTCACTAAAGTTCTTTCACACCGCTTGAAGGTGACACTGGACATGGCTCAACCGAGAGAACAAGCTGGATTCAGGAGTGGCTACAGCACAATAGATCATATCTACGAAAGAGCGAGGGAATATGAACTTTCATTGTTTATGGCTTTTATCGATTATGAAAAAGCCTTTGATTCGGTGAAACCATCAGCAGTTGCAATGGCTCTGAAATCCTGCGGTATTGAAGATGCATACATTAATATTATTAATAACATCTATGAAAATGCAAGTGCAAAGATTCGGCTGTTTGAAAATACAACACACATAAAAATTGGAAAAGGAGTGAGACAAGGTGACACCATATCTCCGAAGCTCTTTAATGCAACATTGGAAAATGTCTTTCAATCACTGAACTGGGAAAACAAAGGGATAAAGATTAATGGAGATCATCTAACCCACCTTCGTTTTGCTGATGACATAGTCATTTTTGCAACTACCCCATCAGGGCTGCAGAGTATGATCCAGGAACTTGCTGACAAGAGTAAAGAAGTGGGATTAAAAATGAACTTTCAGAAGACAAAAGTGATGTTCAATGCTTTTACAAGAAATGAAGATTTATCGATTGATGGAGAAAAGCTGGAGATAACGGACACGTACGTTTATCTTGGACAGCAGATATCAAGTGAGGGTCACATGGGTGAAGAAATTAATCGGCGTACAAAACTTGCCTGGAGAGCTTTTGGAAGAAACAGCATAATTTTCAAGAGCAATATGCCATTATGTCTTAAAGGAAAAGTGTTTGATCAATGCATAATTCCAGTGCTTACGTATGGTGCAGAGACGTGGACCTTAACTAAAAGAGACATACAAAGGCTGCAGAAAACTCAAAGGGGCATGGAGAGGTGCATGCTTGGTGTAACCAGGAGAGATAAGAAGAGGAACACGTGGATCCGAAAAATGACAAAAGTGGAAGGCATCATGATCAGAGTTAAATCCCTGAAATGGCAATGGGCTGGACATACTGCCAGAAGAACAGACCATCGACGGACAGCCGAAATTTTAGATTGGATTCCAAGGGACAGGAAAAGACCCAGAAGAAGACCACATGGAAGATGGGTGGATGAAATTCGAAAGTATGCGGGAGTGACATGGAGGAGACTGGCACAAGACAGACCGTTGTGGAGGAAACTTGGGGAGACCTTCGTCCAGCAGTGGGTTGATAATGGTGGACAATGATGATGATGATGATATACAAACATATTTACTATGTTCACTAACACATGTAACAGAGGAGATAATGTAACTAAGCGATAACTTCTCATCATTCTTTCGAGATGGGTCCGGGTTCGAACCCCGTTAGGCGTGGATGTTGCGTTTGCCTTACGGTACTGGCTCTTACCCTTTCCTGAAACCAGTGGTCCCAATGAGTTTCTCACGAAGTTCGTTAACTCGCCCACCTATCAAAGTAGGGAGGGAATTTCATCTTGACAAAGAGCTCCTCATAATCCATGCCAATTTTATATTGTCCAAAAAACGACTCCAATTAACAAATATTCACGTTTTTTTCACATAAGTAACACATGTAACTTTCCTCTAACAATTTTAAATTATTGAAGAACCATATTAAATTTAAAATAAACTGAAAACCCCTAATAAAGCTCACTAGGGCTGGACCTCTTCTTTTTTTTTTTTTTTTTTTTTTTTTTTTTTAAAGAGTATCTTTAAACTTTCGGGATCTTTTAAGTGACTATGCACGTGTCCATGAGAATAAAGTTAAATGCATTTGAATAGTTGACAAGTGTGACATGGTTTGATTTCAGTTATGGTTTGTTCCTCAATACTCTCATTACACTGTGCTCGCAATGCACCTGGAAATTTATTTCCCTTTTCTCCAGTCCTCGAAAGTCCTTAATTTTTAACACGTCTTTTGTAAAAAAAGATCGTGCTTATGTTATCGGTTTGTCCGTCGGTCCGTCCGTCCGTTTGTCTGTACCCTCGGTATCTCTGCAACTATTAGTCCGATTTGAAAAATTCCTTTTGCATTCGAAAGCTTGAAATATGCGAATGATGATCCTTCATTTCGTTTTTTTACGATGCAAAATTTCGCCGCTAGAGGGCGTAAATGCAGATGATGTCGAATTCAAAAATAAGTTTTATTCCACATATTTGCTTCTAAACATCCGATTGAAAAAAATATTTTATTTTTCGATTCCATTTATGTCGAAGAGTATCTTGGATATAGTTTATTTTTCAAATTACGCATAGATTTTCCGCTAGGGGGCGTGAAAGTAAATTGCATTTTTTCTGATAACTCTTCTTCTAAAACTACGATTTGAAAAATTTTTTTCAGCGGATGCATCTCCTGATGCACAATCTTTTGCATATAATTTCGAATTTTTGGTAAAGGATACTTTGGCCATCAGGGGACGTAAGTGTTAATTTTCGTTTCTGATGTATTTTTCATAAAATCTGAGCTTCTAAAATATCGATTGAAAATATTCTTTAGTGGACTGATGGCACTCACATCGATAAACCATTTCGGAATATTTTCTTCCTAAAATATTCCACACTTTCTCCTCCAGGGGAAAGTATATCTTATTTTTGTCAATATCTCGACTTCTAGGAGTCCGATTTGAAAAATTCCTTTGTTGGAAAGTGTTTTCCGTGTGACATGTTTATCATATAATTTCAAAATTTTCAAGTAATTCATAGACTTTCCGCTAGGGGGCGTAAAGGTAAATTGCGTTTCCTCCTATATCTCTGCTTCTAAGTCTCCGATCTGAAAAATTCTTTCTGCACCTGATACAGCTCCTGATAGAAAATGGTTTGCACATAATTTCTAATTTTTGTAAAAAAACTGCTTTGGCCACCGGGGGCGTAAACCTTAATTTCCGCTTCTGATGTATTTGCAGCATAAATGAGCTTCTAAATTCTCGATTGAATATAACATCGTTTGTAGACCGATACTACTCATGTCGACAAATCTTTTAGAAACATTTTCTTCTGAAAATAGTGCACCGCTTCTACGCCAGGGGGCCTAGATGCACATCTTATTTTTGTCAATATCTCTACTTCTAAGAGTACGATTTGAAAAATTCCTTCCTCGTTGGATAGTGTTTCCGATGCGAAATATTTTCCCTATAAATTCAAAATTTTCAAGTAAATCATGGACTTTCCGCTAGGGGGCGTATAGGTAAGTTGCGTTTTCCCCTATATCTCGACTTCTAAATCTCCGATCTGAAAAATTCTTTCTGCACCGGATACAGCTCCTGACGGGAAATCGTTTGCACGTAATTTGAAATTTTTTAAAAAAAATTATTCTGCCACCAGGTGGCGTAAGCCCCAATTTCCTCTTCTGATGTATTTGCAGCAAAATATGAGCTTCTAAAATTTCGTTTGAAAAATAATCTTTTATGGACCGGTACTACTCATGTCGACAAACATTTTAGGAACATTTTCATCTTGAAATAATACATGGTTTCTACGCCAGGGGGCGTAGATGTATATCTTATTTATGACAATATCTCTACTTCTAAAAGTCCGATTTGAAAAATTCCTTCTTTATTGGATAGTGTTTCCGATGCGAAATGCTTTTCCTATAAATTCAAAATTTTCAAGTAAATCATGGACTTTTCGCTAATTCGCACAATGGTAAATTGCGTTTTCTGCTACTAAAACTCCGATTTGAAAACTTTTTTCTGTATCGCATACAAGACCTGACGGAAAATATTTTTCACATAATTTCTAAAGTTTGGTAAAGAATGGTTTGACCACTAGGGGTCATGAGTGTTAATTTCTATTTCTGATGTATTTGTAACAAAATCTGGGCTCCTGAAAACTCGACTAAATTTTTTTTCTTGGACCGATACCGCTCATATGGATAAACCTTTTGTGAATACTTTCTTCCTAAAATAATGCATGGTTTTCCCAGCAAGGGACGTAAAGTCACATCTTATTTTTGTCAATAACTCTGTTTCTAAGAGTTCGTAAGCTCACGATACCGTTTACAGCAATATCTGAGGGATTAAATACCCGATTGGAAAAACTTCTTTCTTCCGCCTGTTACTATTGTTTTCCATACCGGTTCCATTGATTTTAAATAGCTTTCATACATTTAATTTGCGTCAGAAGGGATTCAAAGGACGTGCTTATTACACCCGAAAATTCGGTGCCATCTTTCTTGTTCATATTTTTATGAAAGGTCTGCAATTTTGTTTTTGCAATAAAAAAAATATCAGGTGAATTGTTTGGATTGGTTGCACTACTTTGTTGCCTGCTGGCGATTGCATCACTTCCTTACATGCAGTGTGGACGAGATGATATTTCATGTGGCGTTGCAGTGCAAGATGTTTGAGTGCCATATTTCCTGCGACCTTGGTTCGTGGTACAGCAGTTGGAGTCACAACAGCTCGTGGAAACCCTTCCTTGTAGTCCTAGATGGCTGTTCCTTCTAACACACGCCTTCCGCACTCAAGGAAATCGATCTTTAGCCTCCTTACTGCAAACATGTGGGGAAATACATGACTGTGGATTATAGTCACATATTCCCGCACACGTAATTTAATTTAAGAGGATAAAAATTTAAAGAAGATAATCCCCCAACCCCGATCCCTATCTTTAGTGTAGGAAATGGTATGCACTAAGAGAAGGATTTTTTCAATACGATTTTTAGAATTAAAAATACAACTGCAAAAAAAAAAAAAATGTGCGTCAACGCCACGGATTTATATAAAAAGTGTGGTGGAAAAAAAAAAAAGGAACGACGTCAGGAAATCAAAGGGCACTAAATGGTTCATACGTGTATTGGTATCATTCCATAACTCATCTACCTGAACATAACATTCGGGCTACTCGAGTAAATTAAGTATTTAATTGACATGTACAGTCCACTTCCTGAAAAGGAAAAATTAGCAGCTATACGTGATCACCCCAAGCAATGCATTTGTGCCATAATATCACTAGTTTAGGAACGTTTCGACCCTCAGGCTAGTCTGATGCGGATACAAGTTCCAGAGATACATAAACAAAAAACCCTAACTGAGGGTACATAACAAAAACCCTTAACTGAGGTATATATTGCCGCCCCGAAATGAGGATTTCGAATAACCCACTGGATTAATTTTTATTTGTATTGGGTTGTCGGAAAAGTCAGGACGAATTTTGGGACCCGATGGCGATTTGGCGGTTTTGGAAGTACCAGAGTCATGCGCAGCTCTGTTATCGCTATGACATTCAGCACGTGCCAGTTCTAGCTGCAGTCTAAAAGGAATAGTGAGCGATTTAGTTGATTTGCGGAGATTTGACATCAAGTTAAAGATGGAAAACCAAACTGTGCATTTTCGCCATATTTTACTGTTTTACTTCCGTAAAGGGAAGAACGCGCGTCAAGCTTGTGAAAAGTTGCGTATAGTGTACGGTGATAATACTCTACAAGAACGTCAGTGCCAGCGGTGGTTCGCAAAATTCCGTGCTGGTGATTTTGACCTCAACGGTGCTCGTCGGTCCGTTAGGCCAACCGAGGTTGATGGCGACCAAATCAAGACAATGATCGAGTCAAACCCACGTTACACGACACAAGAGATTTCAGACACATTGCACACCCATCATTCAAGCGTTCACGATCACCTGAAGAAGCTGGGATACGTAAGCAAGCTCGATGTGTGGGTTCCTCATGAACTCAAAGAAGCTCAATTGACGGAGCGTATAAACATCTGCGATATGCTCATTAAACGTGAAGAAAACGATCCTTTTTTGAAGCGACTGATAACTGGTGACGAAAGGTGGATTGCGTACAACAATGTGCTACGCAAACGGTCTTGGTGCCGAAGTGCTGCTTCGCCTCAAACGACATCCAAAGCAGACATTCATCAGCGGAAGCTTCTGGTCTCAGTGTGTTGGGATTTTAAAGCTGTCGTGCTTTTCGAGCTCCTGTCACGGAACCAAACAATCAATTCGAATGTGTACTGTCGGCAATTGGACAGTTTGAACGAATCCATCATTCAGAAACGTCCAGATCTCGTTCATGGTAAAGGTGTTGTGTTCCATCACGAAAACGCGAGACCACACACTAGTGTGATCATCCGCCAAAAATTATTGGAGCTTGGGTGGGATGTGTTGCCCCACACAGCATACTCGCCTGACTTTGCGCCGGCAGACTTCCACTTATTTCGCTCTCTTCAAAAGTCCTTGCGTGGTATAACGTTTAATTCAGATGAGGCACTAAATCAGCACCTTGTACAGTTTTTCGCCACGAAAGACAGGTCCTTCTATGAACGAGGCATTCTGCAGCTCACTGAAAGATGGCAAAAGGTTATCGAATAAAACGTGCATTATATCATTGATTGATCTTTGTTCTTTGTATCAATAAATGACCTTTTCAAAACATGACTAAAATACGCTGACTTTTCCGATAACCCAAAAGAATTCGACACAAGTAAATTAACCTGAAATTTTTTTTTTAATTTACAAGAAATGCTGTACTTAACCAGAAATTTGCAAATTAGTGTCCAAATAAAGCTTGTGGTGTCAACAACTTTCACTAAAATCAAACAATCTGTATCAGCACAAAGCTCAGCAAATCACGAAATCTTCAACGCAAGAGAGTACTCTTTAATTATAAAGTGGCTTATATAAACCTTTATTGTTATTAATTAAATTGTTAATGACAGTTTTAAAGGTAACTTTGCTGCAAACATTGACGTAGGAGGAAATGCACAAGACACCAATGTACAATGGCCGTTCCATAAAAACTGAGAATAAAATCCCACAAAATGAAGAAACGTATGTTAATATTTTCCAAAGTACAGTGTCTTCCCTCGCATTGTATTTAACAATCCCATCGTTTAGGCCACTTTTCAAAGCTTTAGCAACCCCTGTATAGCTTGAATAACATCACCATCTATGTTGCATATTGCGCAACGGAACTTTTCCTTCAATGTAGGAAACAAGTAGAAATCGCACGGGCCGAGCTCATGACAGAAGGAAAGCTGTGGCATTATTTCAGTATTGCATTTCGTAAGATACGGTTAAACACAAGCAGCCACATGTGGGCGGGTGCGTTATCATGGTGTAGTATCCACTTACCAACCAGTTCCAGTCACTTAATCAATATGTGTCGTCGTAACGCTTCAAGACTGAAATATAATACCCAGCATTGACAGTAATTTGTGGACGGACGGCATGCTGAGAGATTACACCTTTATGATAAAGAAAACTTTCATCATCACCTTCCCAGCTGATTTGGTTTGGCGGACTTTTTTCGGAGGAGGCCAGCCTGTGTGTGTGTTTCCAAACAATCGTTGTGCGTATCGTGAGGGGGTCGAAATATTGGACCCATGTTTCATCGGCAGTTACTACTGTGTTTAGAAAGTTTAGATCCTTTGCAATCATTTGTTTTCACTCATGACACACCTGAACTGTGGATAACAATATTGTTCTCTCATCAGGTGATAATGTACCCATATGGAACACACGCAATGCAGCAGTAATTTGTCGCGTAGAATGCAGAATGCGGATGTTTTAAAAAGATAAGTTCACGCCGCTATGACTTCCCACGTCATTCGTCGTTCTTCGTGAAGGATTGCCCAAACAGTGTTAACATTACGCTCCGTAACAAAACTTTCAGGTCGACCACGCCTAGGAGCGAGTTCTGCCGACAAACGCCCTTTTTTGAAATCTTGGTGCCACCAGCTTTTTTAGCTCGTCTTTTGTAAAAACAGATCGTGCTTCTGTTATCGGTTTGTCCGTCCGTCTGTACCCACGATACCTCTGCAACTGTCAGTCTAATTTGAAAAATTCTTTTTGCATTGGGAAGCTTGAAATGCGCAAATGATGATCCTTTATTTCGTTTTTTTTACGATGCACAATTTTGTCGGGAGAGGGCGTAAATGCAGATGATGTTGAATTCAAAAATACGTTTTATTCCACATATTTGCTTCTAAACATCCGATTGAAAAAATTCTTTTATCTTTCGATTCCATTTATATCGAAGAGTATTTTAGATATAGTTACCTTTTCAAATTACGCATAGACTTTTCGCTAGGGGGCGTAAAAGTAAATTAAATTTTTCTCCATTACTCTTCTTCTAAAACTCCGATTTAAAAAAAAAAAATTTCAACGGATACATCTTCTGATGGAAAATCTTTTGCATATAATTTCAAATTTTTGGTAAAGAATACTTTAGCCACCAGAAGGCGTAAGTGCTAATTTTGGCTCCTGATGTATTTGCCATAAAATCGGAGCTACTAAAATATCAATTGAAAAACTTCTTTCGTGGACTGATGCCACCCACATCGATAAACCTTTCCGGAATACTTTCTTCTTAAAATATTCTACAGTTTCTCCGCCAGGGGGCGTAGATGTACATCTTATTTTTGTCAATATCTCTACTTCTAGGAGTCCGTTTTGAAAAATTCCTTCTTTGTTGGATAGTGATTTCTGTGTGATATGTTTTTCATATAATTTCAAAATTTTCAAGTAATTCATAGACTTTCCGCTAGGGGGCGTAGCGGTAAATTGCGTTTCCCTCTATATCTCTGCTTCTAAATCTCAGATTTGAAAAATTCTTTCTGCACCGCATACAGCTCCTAATGGGAATTCGTTTGCACATAATTTCTAATTTTTGTAAGAAATGGTTTGGCCACCAGGTTGCGTAACTCTTAATTTTCGCTTCTGTTTTATTTGCAGCAAAATATGAGCTTCTACAATCTCGATTGAAAAAAAAAGTCCTTTTTTGACCGATGCTACTCATGTCGTCAAACCTTTAAGGAAAATTTTCTTCCTGAAAAAAAATGCTTGGTTTCTACGCCAGGGGGCGTAGATGTATATCTTATTTTTTTGTCAATATCTCTACTTCTAAGAGTACGACTTGAAAAATTCCTTCTTTGTTGGATAGTGTTTCCGATGCCAAATGTTTTTCCTATAAATTCAAAATTTTCAAGTAAATCATTGACCTTCCGCTAGGGGCACAAAGGTTAATTTGGTTTTCTGCTTTATTTCTGCTCCTAAAGCTCCGATTTGAAAAATTCTTCCTGTATCGCATACAGGACCTGATGGAAAATATTTTTCACATAATTACTAATGTTTGGTAAAAAATGGTTTAGCCACCATGGGTCATAAGTGTTAATTTCTGCTTCTGAAGTATTTGTTGCAAAATCTGGGCTCCTGAAAACTCGACTAATTTTTTTCTTGGACCGATACCGCTTGTATGGATAAACCTTTTGAGGATACTTTCTTCCTAAAATATTGCATGGTTTTCCCACCAGGGGACGTAAAGTCACATCTTATTTTTGTCGATATCTCTGTTATAAGAGTTCGTAAGCTCACGATTCCGTTTACAGCAGTATCTGAGGGATTAAGAACCCGATTGAAAATCTTCTTTCTTTCGTCAGATCTATTGTTTTCCATACCGGTTCCATTGACTTTGAATAGCTTTGATAAATTTAATTTATGTCAGAACGGATTCAAAAGACGTGCTTTTTACACCCGAAAATTCAGTGTCATTTTTCTTGTTTTTTCATTAAATCAAGTGTTTCGGGCGCCGTTTTACCCGAACGATAGCAAAGTTTTATCGTACAACGCATTTCATTTTTCAACTCTGCATTTTTTTGAAGGTTTAACGGCCACCGTAAGCAACTCAGAGGGCTATAGCAGTCGCCCGTCCCTAGTTTAGGGCCACTGGATCCAGGGAAGAGAGAAAGCCAGCGCCGTAAGACAAACGCAAAAATTATGCCTCCCCGGGATTCGAACCTGGACACCACTCGGACGAATGGTTATAAGCCATCACTTAGATCAGTGCGAAACCGGGGCTGATTAACTCTGAGTCTCTCTCCTCCATAGCTGTATTGCGAAATGGCGAAGTTCCTTAAACAACTGCACAATAGCAAAACCAGAATCGTATGCCATGGCTAATAACTGTTGTCATAGGTACCTCCTTAATTCAGTTAGTCGTCTGCGTGGATATTGTCGCCCTTCGCACTGTTGCCAACTCAAAAACAAACTACTCTCAGTGTTTACGGTACGGCCTTCGTAAATTTTAACGCAAATTATGACATTCTGAATGTTGAAAATTTCAAAGTGTTTTGATTGGCTGAAAAAATCTGAGATTTTGTGAGTTTAGCCTTATACAAGATTTAACGATGCACACGAAAAATAAACCACTACCCAAATTCAGAAAATGTTCCTTTTAACGCCTTTGGAAAAATTGAAAATAAAAAAGATTCGCAACTTCTCGTGCGCTCGTACATCACCCTAAGCAACACTGATAGCAATGAAGAAACATATTTAATGTCTCCTGATAATTTCGGACTTTTTCCCGAGAAAAACATCTTTTTGCTTGTTGCTAAAGATTTTAACATAAGACTTGAATTGCCCTTTTATACGATTAGGACATTGCCTAAATTCTCTATATTTTTCAGAAGGTATTCAAAAAATTTGCTGTCTTTGGCAAGGCAAAAAAAGAAAAAAGTTTTAATAAAACCCAGATTTGGGTATTTAGTATGTGTACAAATATAACTCATATTAAAAAATAGTTACATCCAGAAAGACGTGTCGGATTGCAATGCTACTCGGGAGGAAAGTAAAGGTTACCAGGAACAATAAATGATTAAACATTGAAACTGATATGGGCAATACTTATTGAGCTACATTCCGATAAGTAGTGTCTCTCAGCATGGCGTCGGGCCGCCATGCTTGCTCACATAGCGTGTCAGACGTCTTGGCATGGCGTTGTACAGGTTCCTAATGGTGTTTTGCGATAAGCGATTCCATGCAGCTTGAATCTTCTCACCCAGTTCCTGCAGATTGTGCGGTACGGGTGGAATGTGGATAGAGTGCCCAACAGCATCCACACATTTTCCATCGGCGATAGGTCTAGCAATGCGGCTGGCCATGGCAGAGTGTCAGTGCCTTGTAGGCAAGCTCTCGAGATAGCAGCAGCATGCCCACGAGCGTTGTCCTCTTGGATAATCGCACCGGAGTGAACGTTCAGAAAAGGTAGGGCCACTGGTTGCAGGACCTCATTAACGTAACGCTCGGCTGTTAAATTGCCTGTAATGAACACCAAAGGTGATCTGGCATCGTATGCTATTGCACCCCACACTATGAAACCCACACCATGCACCAGGCTTTCTGGACGTGAGACACTCGACTACAAACCTTTCATCTTGGAGCTGACCACCTTGCCTTTACACACGGATTCGTTGGTCATCTCCTTCAAGAAAAAAGCGGGACTCTTCACTGGCGAATACCCGCTGCCATTCTGCGTGGCTCCATTACAGTCTGGCTCGTTACCGTTGCAGTCTTCGGCGACGATGTACTGTTGTTAAGGGCAGTCGTCGGACTGGACTGAGTGCGTGTAGTCCTACATCGTGCAGCTGTCTGCCAATGGTGCTGGAACTAATCGGACGATGCATGGAGGGCACCACTACTCGCTGAATATCCGCAGTCGTGGCTGTTGTGTTACTCCGCGCATGTAGGACAACCCGTCGGTCCTCTCTCGCTCCGTGGCTCGTCTAGGTCTCCCAGACCTATCCTGTCCCTGCTGCGTGCCTTGTTCTATATACTGCCGCCAACAACGTCCATGGTGATATCCGCAAGACTGGTATGGCGCGCAAAAGGGCGATAAGGGCATTCCGCTTTCCGGAGCCCTACGATGCGGACTCTCTCGAACTCCTCTAACTCCTCGAATTGCTTCCGAACTTTTCTCCGAAGCATACTTCACTTGCAAAGAATGTAACCAACGCAACAGCACCAGTCAGAATGGCAAGCACGCTCAGCGAAACGACGTTATATAGCCGGTCAGGCACAGCGCTACGACCCCTCTTTGCCTGCTTCACATGCGCGGCCTAGCGTGATACTTCAATCATTTGCATGTCTCATGATGTCAAACTTACCCACCAAGTTTCATTCCTGTCGGTTGCTTTCTTCTGGGTGCAGCAATTTTTTGACGATGAGTGTATATCAGCATATATTTTCAGAACAGCTATACCACTGGCTACTGAAACACAAAATAGTACACTGCTCGATTCTGATTTACCTCAAGATACTCACAAAATAACTCAATTCACTGGTAAATAAAGATCTAGTTTGTGAAGTCATATATGAAACTGATGAAGAAGAAAAAAACTGAACTTTTTAACTGCGTAAAAACTCAGAACACCGGGTGAGAAAGTGTGAATATAATATAACATGAGCAAGATGGAATTTTTCAGTGTACTTCTTTTATGTGAATATTAAACTAGAGAGCAGCATTTTATTCACATTATAAAATTACTTATTTCAAAACAAAACAAAATTATTTTAAATGATATTGCTTCAAAAAGTTGTTGTTTTCTTGTTTTGTTTCGTTGCTGCGCATGCTAGAATATCAACTCAAATTTCCTCTTGGTAAAGCCTTGCTTTCTTCTCAGCAAGATCCACAACCAGATTTGTCTTTTGTTGAATTTGCACAGCATCCACTGCTTAAATTTTCTTTCTGCTGATATCATTTAATTAGCATTTCTTCATTTTCGCTTTTCTTTCTCTTTCTTTATTCCCTCAGATAACAATAATTTTATCTATCATGCTGAAGGAACTATCAGCTTTAGGGCTATGAATGCAGAACATAAAAGCTTTTAAAGTTTTAGATTTATAATGTGACTCTCAAAATATTAATAATTTTAAACACTATGCATCAAATCTTAGAAATTTTCAAAATTCGTCACTTCCGCTTTTGGAATATACTCCCCCCCCCCCCATCCCCCTTCCAGTTACCAACCTGAAATGCAAACATTTATGAAGGGAAGTAACATTTAAAAACAACATAGGTTAGTGGGAACATACCACGAAAGAAAAACTACTAATACGGGATGCGGGAGAAATCTTCGCTCCGTCGGACTTCAGTTTTGGGAAATTTTCTCCATATTTTTTAGCTGAAATACAAATATTTACGGTATAAAAAGCTGTTTAGCAACAGTAACAGTATTGAACAGAAGACACACCACGAGAAAAAATACGATTACGGGAGAAATCCTGACTCCGTGTAACTTCCCTTTTCGGAAGTTTCTAAAGATGAAAATCTCTCCTCAAACGCCCGACGAAAATGACCCAAATGATAACGAAAAACGCGAAATGCATCGAATCCGTGAAATGATCTGATGCCTGAAGATTACAGGGAAATTTTCTCGCCGTCTTAACTTCCATTCTGAAAATTGTTTCCTAAAGTTCCATTCCAAAATAATATTCAGTAAAATGATGTTTACCAACAATACTGAGAAGAGGCCACATCGCGAGATAACAGAACTTACGACTGCGAGAAAATTCTTCAGTACGTTTAACTACCGTTTCTAATAGTTTTAAAAGACGACATACTATCTTCCGACGAAAAACGACCCCTCACTACCCCCACCAATCCCCCAAAAAATATCTTCGGTTTTACATCGATCTCGAGCAATATTCCAAATGATAACAGAAAAGGGGAAAGAAAGCATTTCACGTCTATAAGAATCTCATATACGTGAAATGCTTTGTTTCCAAACAAAGAATACATTTTTTCCTGCTAATCTTCATGTAAGTCAATCAATAAATTGAATACACCCTGTAAAAGAATAAAATATTTATTTGCTGCACATAAAAAGGAACAATGCTGTTTAAGTGACCAGTCTAAGGGCTTTCTTCAGATATCGAATTCCACTGAAATTTTGACAAAATAGGAAAAGGCTAAAAAGATGAAAGGAAAAAAGAGACATCCTCCCAGAATTAAATTTAACTCTTAGATATCCCAAAAGAATCTTTCATGCTCTCCCTCTGAAAAAATACCTCCGAAACTTGAACTGTTCTTCTGTCACGCTCCCCAATTTTGTTTTAAAAGGAACTGTAATAAATATTTAATTAGCCATTAAAAACACTGTTATTTTCACCCTCCGTTTATACTCCAGCTCACAAAAAAATTGCTGACCAAAGAAACTTTATCCTCTGATATATTTGTATATCATTTTAGATACTCTTAAGAATTAAAATGTATTTCTTTTCTTTCGGATTCAAAATGATGAAACACGCAGCAGTTAGCGATCAATTTTTTTTTCTACTGGCTCGGCTCGAAACATGAGCAACCAAGAAACGGTGAATCTCCTGGCTACACTTTTACGTGATTAAACAGCAACATTACTTTCAACTGTCTTCATATCATATTGAGTTGACACAAATAAAATAAGTCCTTGATTTGGGAAAAATGATACCGTTTTATTTTCATTTCATATCATCTTGGTACGGGTAATATGCCGCAGTTCTGACTGTTTCTCTCTGAACAGGATAGGTAGGAGATATTTCTTTTCCGTCTGGTTTCTATGTTGTCGGCCATGTTCCAACGGAACATGCACAACGAAGCCCGGTGTGTGTATTTATTGAGTAGAAGCCAGTGTTTCTATAGACTTTTACTTGAAATCAGTAAAATGGAGCCAAAATATCAGTATATTAGCCATTTTTTCATTGAACTATACACCACCTCAAAAATTTAATGTACAGGCATCAAAATAAAAAAAAGGAGGCACTCCCTTAACTTTGGAACCGTTTGCCGCATATAAACAAGTAAGGTGCTGTTGGAAAGGACTCACAGGGAACTATCACATGATGCGAAGAAACATGCTAATTAAGCTAATTAACAAGTTAGTTAGGTCGCTATCTCCGAATTTTTCCATATAAAGGATATGTTACTTTTTGCGCATTTCATTTAGCACGTGAGAAAACCCCTAAATCTTAAATATCGTCTAAATCGGATGATTCATAGCGAAGATATTTGCAAATAAATTTAAAGGGACCACCCATAAATCTACATCTGGGAAACCCACCTGGAATGCTTTCTTCCCTACAAAAGCAGCGATAATGCTGGAAAGTTTACGTCGTGCCCGAATCTCCGACAAATTGAATACAGACTACAGGTGAGCACAAGGATCATGCCCACAGTATGTACAATAACATGGACACAGCCCATCTAGGGACGGGGTTCATTTACTATTGTTGTTTTCTTTATAACAACATCATTTATTCGTGCTAATGATTTGAATTAGTGTTAGAGTAAACAGTATATATTTTTCTAATAATCGAAAATCCGAATTTGTGCAAGCTGAAATTTGTTACTAATTTTCTTGTTCCAGATCATTACTTTTTCTCGGGGCACTGTGTATTTTCACTTATCACTGAAAGCTTGTTTCCTAATAGAAAATTGAAGCAGATCCAGGAAATCCGTTTTCTTAGCGTCTTTTGCAAAAACGATCGTGCTAATGTTTCTGGTTTGTCCGTCCGACAGTCTGTGGACATCATATCTCTGCAAATATTAGTCCGATGTAAAAAAAAAAAAATATTTTTGTATTGGGAAGCTTGAAATGTGCGAATGATGATCCTTCGTTCCGTTTTTTTGTTTTGTTTTTTTATGATGAAGAATTTCGCCTCTAAATGGCGTAAGTACGGATATCGAATTCAAAATACATTTTATTCCATATATTTGCTTCTAAACATCTGACTGAAAAAATACTTTTACCTTTCAATTCCATTTCTAGCAAAGACTATTTTAATTATTGTCACTTTTCCAAATTAAGCACTGATTTTCCGCTATATTGCGTAAAAATAAACTGCGTTTTATCCGATACCTCTGCTTCTAAAACTCGATTGAAAAAATTCTTTCGTTGACCGATACAACACTTTATTCTAGTATATGAGGAATTTTACGATCCACAGTTCTGTCGGTAGGTTGTGTTTGTGTACTTTTTTTGCACCTGTATCTTCGCTTCTAAACACCCTATTGAGAAATTACTTTTTTTTACTGTATGCCATTCACCACAACAGGGATGTGGATCATTTTCCTCTTTAAATAATGCACAAATTTCCCGCTAGGTGGTGTAAGGGTCAATACATTTCTCTCTTTTTTTCTCTATCTCTGTTTGCGGGAGACGTAGGTAAAATGTTATTTTTCCTTAGCAGCCCTTTTTCCTCAGCAGCCCTTTTTCCATGAAGAATATTTTAAGCCTGTTTTCAACATTTCCATTACGCAGAATTCTTCCGCTAGAAGGTGTAGAGTTATGTCACGTTCCTTTCTGTATTTGTTCTTTTAACTGTTGGATTTAAAAATCTGTTTGTCTTCGATATCCTACTATGAAAATTTTTTTGTGCGCCATTCGTTATTTTTTGTAACATACGCTTTAGCCGCTGTTGGAAGTAATGTAGCTGTTTCTATTCTGGATGTTTTATCGACTGTAAACATCCGGCTAATTTTTCTAACTGGATGTATTGACTTTGAATAATTTTGAAAAATTTAATTCGCGTCAGAAAGGATTCAAAAGATATGCTCACTACAACTGAAAATTCGGTGTCATCATTCTTCTTATATCAAATATTTGGAAGGCACAAATATAAAAATGAGGATGTATTAGATGCACAAATAAGTTTTGAAGCATTTTAAAACAAGACAACATGTAATTTGAGAGAAAACAACAATACCTTGACGAATCAAAATATGCATCGCCATTACCTTTACCTACCGCCAGAGTCGGGCTGCTGACGAATTCCAGCCATGAAGAATATTTCGTCGTGTGACGCAATAAAGTCGTGAACCAATGTTTGTACTTCGTCACATGTCCGGAACCGTAAAGCAGACAAATCATGTTGCATCGATCGGAACAAATGATTCTCTGAATGAGCTGTTTCGGGACTATACGCCGGATGCTCCAAAACGTCCTAGCCAAGCGTCAATAACGTTTCCTTGACCGATTTCGTGACATGCGGCCAAGCGTTGTCATGCAGTAATTTCACATGACGCAATCCTTTGCGTGTGAATGAACGTTTCCGACATAATTCCTGGTTCAATCGCAGCAATTGTTGCTTGTAGCGATCAGCAGGAACAGTTTGACCCTGTACCAATAGTTCATATAAGAGCACACTCTTCATATCCCACCAGATGAACAGCAGAACTTTCTTGCAGTGAATCTTGCGTTTCGGTGTCGACGTAGTTACTTCACAGGGATCTTCCCAGTTTTGTTTTGTGTTTGGAATTGCCGTACAATATCCACTTTTCATCACCGGTAACGATTTCCCACAGGAAAGACTTTCTGTGCTTATTCAACAGATTCAAACACTTCATAACACGCTCATCCTTGTTCCTCTGGCTCAAGTCATGCGGCACCCATTTTCCTTCCCTCTGAATCTCTCCCATTGAGCGTAAACAATTGGAAATGGTTTGTTGAGTTAGCCCCAGTTGTTGAGTTAGTTTGTTTTGCGTCTGAGACGAATCTTCGTCCAGCAATGGTCGCAGTTCCTCAAGTGCAACCTTCTGCTGGATGCCTCTACGTTCTTGATCGCTAACATCAAAATTACCTGCTTTAAACCTTCTAAACCAAAACCCACACGTGCTTTCCGATACAATATTCTCCCGCAGAACAGAACAGATCGATGCTTATGCTTTTGCAGCACTTTTTCCTTGATTAACCTCGTAACGACTGTGGTGTCTGATAAATGTAGTATCGCTTGCCATCTTTCATCTGCCAATGTGCAAGTGCGTTTGACTGTTGGGAAAACTGCTGTGTCACATTTTATACTCTGGACCAGTAAAGGTCACGTGAAAACAACACGGGGGAATGTTGGATATGTAAATTAGTGGTATACGTCACGCAAAAACGCTTTAAAACTTATTTCTTCACCTAATAAAAATCAAATATAACTATAAATACGTATAAAACTGTATGCTGCTTGTCATTGGTCACGTATTACGACAACCAGTTGAATAGTCCACATTCGAGACGGACAGACACACGTGAATAAGGGGTCCAAATACGTAGTCGAAATTCGGGCAGGGACTGGTTCGACCTAATGAAATAAACCTGCAAATATAGTTTTCACATATATATGTACTCTGATATATATACCATGGAATATACAAGGACTGGCCCTGATGTTAACCAACTGAATAGATAGCAGATGAATATCTACAGTATGTGCACCAAATGACCCATGACATGCTTGATGTCAAGTTTCACTTTACCAAAAACCACTATTTAAGTAAATTAATGCATTAGTACACTTAAAATGACGCAGACGCTTGAATGATGCACTGCTTCGATAATTTCTTTTCTAGCTGTCCGTGGCATTTCGGAATATATAGCACATCGATGTGTTCCAACATTGATGAGGAAAGGTTGACAACTCATTCGGAACACATCCAGAAAGCAATTCTGGAAAATGCGTTCGCAGTGTGTTACGACAGTGTTCCATACTTATTCCACGTAGTGTTCCGAATGTGTTAGGTAAAAATATTGTTTTCTATCATAAAATATTTTGTGGAGGAGAGAGCATTGTTAACACATGCAGAGAGCATCGATAACACATAGACATTCGGAATACCTTGGGAACATATGAGGATCGCAATGATCACTCTTTTTTCAGAAATGGCTTTCACAAAATGCTACGATCTATTCAAAGTGTACGATCTATTCCAAGTGATTTGTTACTTGGTTTTTTCCACCTCAAAAACTGACTTTGCATTCATATAGTTCTCGGGCTTAACACACGAATAAATGGGAACCTCTATGTCTTATAATTTAAATTTGCACCTCTGATATTAATTCCACGTGACAATCTAAAACAATATAATTTTCTTTGTTTGAACGTATGAACGTTTGTCCCATTTTGTCACGTACATCGCACGTGTGTACCACTTTGCTTTATTGTCATAGAAACAGAGACCAATTTTGAACAGCTTCTGGTGTGACGCCACCTCATCTAAATCATTCTTACATGACGTCACAGATGCATTACGTCCCATGATCAAATCTTTTGAAACAGAAAAACGCTACGTCACGAATTTTGGATCTACTTTGTCGTTCATAAACGACATATGGAATTTTTCATTTAGAGTCCTATTGTATGAAATTTAATTTTAAAATTTCTCTTGTGAACCTAAAATGTTTATTTTGAAGTGTCAAATCAGTTTCTTTTCTCATTTAAGTCTAAAAATTGACAGTTCTAATAGAGTAGGTAACAGTGTCTTTTTATTATTTCATGCGTATGCTGAAGAAACATGATTGGGAACTTTCTTTTTCCTTAAACTACGAAATGATCAGAATATAACTAGATTATTTTCGCAGAGTATAACCAGACATTATTCTTTTTATATTTGTAGAAGAAATCAAACAGAAAAAAGGAAAGAAAAGAAAGCATATTTTTTGTGGTTCTGCGCATGAACTACCATAATATTTTTACATTTGCAACTACAGAGTACTAAAATTCCGTAAATGCTTTTATTATTTTAACACTTTTCTGCTATGTGGCAATAGCAAGAACAGGAGAACGTAATTGCTTGCCATCTGCGTGATTTTGTTTTTCTTTTTTTAGTATACATGAAACAATGCGCACTTTAGGGCCACTATGCCTTTTATGAGAGGTTTTAAAGGACGGGAACCACTAAACAGGCTTGCTTTCAAACGATTTCTCAGGAAAATGTCGGAAATATTATTATACAACTGGCTGCAGCTTTTGTTTTTCATATATTTCATGAGCTGCCTATAGGAACATCTGATGTGCAGCGAACAAACACTGGGAAAATGCGAGCGGTTGCCGATTTTGATTGTTGAATCCCTTCCTGAACCAATAATGTTTTTGTTTTTCTCCAAATAGTATAACTATGCTAATTATCCGAATTTCTTGGCGTAGAATAGAAACAAAAATTTCAGGTTTTATTTCTATTCTACACAAAGAAATTGGGATTATTAGTGTGGTTATAGTATTTGGAGTGTAATTGGTGTACGGTTCCAACTTATTAATTGCTTTTTTTCCATTGTTGCAATGTTTACGAAACATACTTTCACAGTTGGACATCACACCAAAAAAAAAAAAAAAAAGACAATATATGAATATTAAAATTACACATCTTATTTCCCCCGTTATTATTGACGGGCTTTCACCTAGTCAATTATAATTGATTTGCAACATTGATACTTGTTTCTGTAGTTCACTGAGATATATTTTGTTAAAACTTTATTTCTGCGAAAGTTATCTGTCCACACATTCGCCTACGGAAATGTAGCGTGACATCTAGTTTGACCTGAAGCTAGAATTAAACTAACGGTAGCTCTGCTTAGGTATTCGCTGTATTTTAACCTGAGGAAACATAGCATTAGACATAGTCTGCGGCATTGTGGGACACAGAAACAATATACAGGAGTCAGCTATGTAACTAATAAAAATGATTAAATATGTCTCTTCACAAACTACTTCGTAAGTTAAGTTATACTTGTGCAAAATTATTAATTTATAATGTTTATCATTAAAAGTTGCAATTCTGAATTTAGTATTATAAAAACTAATTCCGCATCCCATGGTTATCTTTCTTGAAACCAAAATCAATATCAGTGTCACGTAGAAAATTCTCCTAAGTGTTTTCAAATACTGCGGGGAAAACTGTTTTACAGTAAGTAGAGGAACATATGTTTTTTTATGCACGGCCCCTTAATCGATGTGTGCTTGAGTTTTCGCTTATATCGCAGCAAGATTTTATGCTATCACGCTGTAACTTAGGATATACTGATTTTAAAATATTGCGCATCGAAAGGGGTATTAATGAAATATGGTCATAATTCTTTTTTTCATGATCATATTCCATAATTTATAATTCTCCTAATATACCAGTTCTGCCCTTGCATAAGCGGCTCATATTATCTGGGTATCTTTGTGTTTTACTTTTGCAACACCAAATCATTGTATCTGTTCACGATTAAATGATACAAATCAAAATCGAATTCCACAGTTTAACATTAGCGGCATCTTTTTCCGTAGATCACTGTACACGTATTTACTGGTCGATTTGCATGAAATGTGGAGTTTACAAGTTTTACTATGTGCTGAATAAAATGCGCGTAAAATAACATACATTTTATATGGAAACATTCGGAGATAGTGAGCTAATTAGTATGCAAATTAGCCTAATTAGCATGTTTCTTTGCATCATATGATAGTTCCCTTTGAGTCCTTTCCAACAATACCTTATTTGTTCATATGCGACAAACGGTTCCAAAGTTTAGGGCTCCTTTTTTTTTTGATGTCTGTACCATTTTAAGTAATGTTAATACCAAGGAGTACTTAAGTCTACTTGTATTTCAAATAATACAAGAACTCCGCATATCACTGTTAAACATCCTATTCCCCTCCCACTGTAAACCAGGAGGGTGGATAGGAATTCGCATATGTGTGGTGGAAACTCAGACTAATGTAATCCTGGATGGCTAATTATTACTGACGATCAGCTTTGTCAAATAATGCTCACCATGAAAACTGATGTTGGTATTCGTTACGATGACATTGATCTTTTATTGTAGTCACATTTGATGGGTCAAACTTCTTGTCTTCTGAAAAACAAATAGTTATAAAAATACACTTCTTAATAAACTGTACATAGTTGTTCCTAAAGAACGAGAAATCAGAGCTATACTCGAAAAAATGACCATCAACACAAATATTTTATTACAAACGTTATCATAATATTTTGGGTTTTAACAAAATTTTACACTTAATGGACAAAACATTAGAGATACTTACCTAATAGGGTGTTGGTTAGGGTTTCCAGAGGTAAGTAATTACAGCCATGCCTGTTGCAGCATGTCCACAACTCCGCTCAGGTCGTCGGTCCAGTATTCACAAATCTGTTATTCCGCTCTACATAATCTTAGAGAGCATCCACAGGGTTGGAATCCGGGGACTTCAAGGAACATTGGATGGTTCCCAACTTAGATGAGTGTTCCTTGACCAATGCATTGGTGGCTGTACTGCATGGGGCTGCGCGTTCTCCGGCTGAAACAGACCATCGGTCACAGGTTGTCCGAAGGCTACGAATACGTGCAGGTGATAAGCCAGCACATAACGGTGTACCAGCTAAGGACCTCTGAAGATATACTAAGGGACCTAATGGGTCTCATGAAAATGGTCCCCAAACCACCACAGAGCCACCACCACCTTGAAGTGAGCCGGTATGGCACAACGGGACCATGTCAACATGTTGCTGACGCCATGCCCTCACCCACTCGTTAGCTCGGTACAACTGAGAACAGGATTCATCTGATCACACGATGCGGTGTCGCTCTGCTGAGGTCCAGTTCTGATGTCCTTTGTGTGCCATAGGCGGCATATTTACAATGGGGAGCAATAAACAGCGATACAGGAGTAGGGCATCTCATCCTGTAGCCCAGCGTATGTGCGCAGTAGGAATCGCGTTACTTACTTCTCTGAGGTAAAGTGATGAACAAAGCATCAGCAGGGCAATGAAAATTCAGTTGTTCTCCACTCTTCCAAATCCTTAGTTTTAACCTTCTTTCATGTTAGTACGGACCAGGGGTGAATCAGGAGGGTGGATAGGGATGCATCGAAAGTGATCATCACTAATTATTTGTTTGTTTATGCTGCTAAGTATGGGACTGCAACACGATAACTCAAGTCTAAAGCTACACAAATGTGTTTATGCGGTGCTAAAGGGTTAACGATACCCATGAGCAACTCGATGTTGTATAAGCAGGCCCCAGCTCATTTAGAGCCACTAGTTCCACGAAAGGGAAATAGCTAGTGTCCTAAGTCAAACACAACAACCGTGCCTCACGAGATTCGAACACGGACCCATTTTGAACTAGCGCTTAGTCCACTGCCTCGCCTGGGGCTGCCTAATCATGACCTTATCATGACTATCTCCCGGGGTAGCTCAGCCTTCCTTAGGAAAAACTCTTCAAATGTAATAATAATTAGCACATGTCACATTTAGAAAAAAAGATAGAGAAAATAATATCAGCAACACACTTCAAAACTGACCACCACCGTTGGAACACTGAATTGCTAGACTGGATACCAAAGAACGAAAAAGACATGAGAAATAGGTGGTATATCTCTGCATATCGATCTGACTCAGAGGAAAGCAGCCAGTAAAACAACTGATTCAAAAATATTTTCAATACAAGCTTTGCAAAACAATACAATTCGCAGATGAGTTTGTGCCTTTATAAGCTTTTGCAATTGTACACGTTATGCCAGTCCATTCCCCGTATTTACTACAATTACTAATTCCTGAAACGGTTTGCATTCAGTGAAATCCGTTGGAAAAGTTTAGGATCCAATAAATACCGACGTTCAAATGAAAGAATAAGAATCAAAGGAGAACAAACATTGAAAAGCAAGTCAAGCACTTTCAACTGCTTCACACTATGCAATGGGAACCAATTCCTTAGGGATCTCACTTTACTGTCACCCATGTAAGCACTTTAATCCCGTTCGTCTGAATGTATATTTTTGCGCTTCGATTAATATTTGGGAACAATTTTAACTGGAAGTTGGCGTGTTCATACAGAAGTCTAATAAATAAGTAAGCATTTTTATCGTACAAAATCACACTTGTTTTTCCCCCCTTTTCATCCACGACTTCATAACACAGGCTCAATCACAGACTAATTATTATTATTTTAGCGGAGTTCTGTAGCGGTTGGACGTCCCACTTCCCAATCCACTGTCGATACACCACTCTGCTGTGAAACTAGGACTTTTTTCATAGAATAGTAGGATACAGTATGTAAAAATTCCCTCAGGTAATCTTCTCTAGATAACTGTACACTCTGACCCCTAACTGATAGCTGTACACTTTTATCAACTACCAGTTACATACGAAGGCTGGAGATGGCATTTACCCTACACTTCCAAAAACTGAATTCGAAGCAACCAAGATTTGAGGAAATTTCATTTATGTATTTCCTATTCACATTTACAGAAAAATTTCACCATTGAATTCCGCTGCATATTTGGAAATGAAATATAGTACAGGGTGTGCGAATAATGACTGTGCATTGAATGTACGAATTGTAGTAATGAAATAATAAAGAAATTTTGAATGGAAAGTAGAAGTGGCCCGCCTCATGGAAGTTCCCTTTGTCTGGCAACCTTCATGTCACCCAACCCCAAGGCGCGCGCAGCTATCATTCCGAACGAGGGACATTCCCGAGCGTTTGGTCGACGGAAGCAGACGTGTCGATTGATCACTCCTATCGGCACAACAACAATGGTGTTGATGGTTTACCAGAGAGGGATTTTTGTGGAACATGTCTTTCGCCATGACGACAAGTACACGGACGAAGTGTAAAAACAGTTGGTTAGGAAATCTCGTGATGCAGAGCACCCCTACCGTAATGCAGTAGGTCAACTCATAGCAAAGTTTCGGGTAGCTGGCAGCTTTCTGGGTGCCCTCCGCCCCGGTAGGTCATGGATGGCCGACGAGGCAGTACAGGATATCCAGGATACATACAGAGGAATCCACACAAGTCCATAAGACCTGTGCCTCAACTAAGCTAATGCGCCAAGGAGTACAACCCACGATATTCTGAAATGGAAGTTGCGTTTACACCCGTACAAAGTGTCTGTCGCGCATCAGCTGAAAGAAGCAGACCACGTGACTCGTGCTCGGTACTGCGGGTGGTTCCAAGAGCTCCTGTCTGAAGAAGGTGAAGACATTCTGGACGTGACTTTCTTTACAGATGAGGCATGGTTCCACCGGTCAGGGTTCATCAACAGCCAAAACACTGGTCTGTGGTGTACTGAAAATACCCACGAATTTAAGGAAGTGCCTCTCTACAACCAGAAGGTCCGTGTTTAGTGTGCCATGACTCGTAAGCGCATTATTGAACCCATTTTCTTCAGTGAAACAATTTACACAGAACGGTACCTTCCCTAAATTATCCAACCATTCACATCGGAAATCACGGAACGGGAAATCAAGGAAGGATGGTTCCAGCAAGACAATGCCACTGCTCACACTGCTGGCGCATCAATACAGATTCTGTAGGAATTATTCCGAAATTGCATTATCTCCCGTGATTTGGTGGTCTGCCCAGTCATCAGATCTGACACCACCTGATCTTTCTTCTGTGGGGATCACTCAAAGGGAAGGTGAACGCAGGTAATCCGCATACACTTCAAGATCTGCAGGCTAACAAGTAGAAACTTTCACCAATATGTAGAAGTGGGTGCAGACATATCTGGACGTCGGTGAGGTCCATTTCCAGCAGTTCCTGTAGAAACCAGTTCGACAAGGTAAGTATAACTTTCAGTGCCCTGTTATTTTTCGGACACCCTTAAAGGCTACCACAATTAACCGGAATCCATTGTAATCCACGCGAGACGCCTGGGATGGAATGTGGTTCAGCCTTTCTGTGATGGCCACCCTTTAGACCCCGCCGCTGAAGGAAATAAAGTATTTAAACAATTAGACAACATAATTCAAGTGCAACCACTTAAGAATTTAGGAAACTTGTATAACATGTAAGTCTTTGGCGTAAATGTGACAAGGATGGTAAGTCAGATAATATCTGAAAACTTGAAAATTTTCATCGTCCTGGAGCGGGACTCGAACCCGCGTCTCCCAGAAAACGCCTAGGTATGCTAACCACTACACCACCCAGAACGACCAAGTTTCAAGTTTCCATTCAATTTGAATTTAACCATCACAGGATTCGCTAGTAGAAGCAACCGGCATTCATGTTTAGCGAATCTGGTGGTTAAGAATCTTATCCCGTGTTTGCCCGGAGAAGCAGATATATCTTGAAAGAAATACGGGATTACGCCATATAATACAAATTTTGAAGATGACAATCCGATTTTTGGCGTAAATGTGACAAGGATGGTAAGTCAGATAATATCTGAAAACTTGAAAATTTTCATCGTCCTGGAGCGGGACTCGAACCCGCGTCTCCCAGAAAACGCCTAGGTATGCTATACCTAGGCGTTTTCTGGGAGACGCGGGTTCGAGTCCCGCTCCAGGACGATGAAAATTTTCAAGTTTTCAGATATTATCTGACTTACCATCCTTGTCACATTTACGCCAAAAATCGGATTGTCATCTTCAAAATTTGTATTATATGGCGTAATCCCGTATTTCTTTCAAGATGTAAGTCTTGTTTAATTCACACACACACATACATTTCGCTCTTAAAATGAATTTAAATTTAGTGTTGTACTCTTCAGTGAAATAGGAAGCATCGGATTCAACTGAAATTTTACAGACGTAATCATACACATGAATGATACGCATGATGGCAAAAACAGAGCTGCAAGACAATTACAGAGGGATCTATGGCGCAAAGTCCGGCCATCTTCAATAGCGCATCGCACCGCCTCGTGTGTCGATATATGCTGCAATGCGGTCCGGCGTGGAAGCGAACAGACTCCTGATGTGATGTTGCCTTGCGGAAGACTATCCACACATGTTGGAAGGTGTGCTGCAAATCCAGGATAGTGCGGCACGCCGGCACCTGGCGTTTCAACTGGTCCCACACATGCTCGATAGGGCACATGTCAGGCGAGTGGGCAGGCCATGGAAGTGTTCGGACATAACGTACGTAGTCCTGGCCAACTCTAGCTGATCCTCCTCGTATAGCGCACCAGGAAACCCGGCCAGGAATGGGAGCACACGGGGCTGTAGAATCTCATCCACACACCGCTGGCTTGCCAATGATCCACGTACCAATACTAGGGATGATCGGCCATCGTAGGCAATAGCTCCCTTGAACATATTGCTTGCAGTGGGGGAGGTGTGGCGCTCAATAGCGAGGTTGGGATTATATCGTTGACTCCGGGAACTCCACATCTGGACACGATGATCATCTCTCCCCAAAACGAAGTGGCACTCATCCCTAAACACCACACGTCACCAGTCTGTGGCGTTCCAGGTCGCTCTGGCCTGGTACCACTGCACACGGAGACAGCGATGTTCTGGTGTTAACGGAAGCACATGCAAGGGGCGCTGAGATCACTGGTTCGCTTCCGCGAGGCTTCGCGAAATGGTTCATGGGCACACAGGAGCCGCTACATCTGCCTGTATAGTGGACTGGACCCCCGTGGGATTCGTTCGTGCCTGGCGCACGATCCGTCGATCCTCTCTACCGGTGATCTTCCTTGTCAGTCCGGAGCCGCTCCGTCGTGTGGCAGGGCCGTCACGTGTCCACTGCTCCCGACACAGTCGGATGGTATGGTCAGAACGATCCACGTATCGGGCTATACAGAGCGCCGACCACCCTGCGGTTTTCAGCCCGATGATAAGACCTCTCTCAAAGTCCGTAAGTTGCCTAAATCGACTTTTCTGGAATCTACACAGCATTCTTGTTCCTCTGTACCCTTGCTTACGTCGGCCGGTGCTTTTGTTCATGGAGCATCGACTACATTTTGGTTTATAAATCTGCCGATTCGTGCTTGCAGCGCCACCACAGAGTGTGCGATCATGCGCAATCCCACCAAACGTGGATCATTTGCATACCAGCATGCACTCTAGCTATTTTGAAAGTTTCGCAGTTGTAGCATGTTTTTTTCTAGGTGCGCAAATTTCATTATCCGTGAGTGTACTTTAAAACGATGATAGCGACATTGATATATAGGTAGGTAGGTAGGCAGGTAGAGAGAGAGAGAGAGAGATCGATCTTTACCATGTTACAAACTAAAATTCATAAACGGCGTTATGACTACAGATACTAAAAACAGATTAAAAATGGCGTAAGTTAGCTAAAATTACAAAGACATAGTATTTGTTAAAAAAAGTCATGGAGATTCAACTATAAAACGAAATAAACTAAAAACAAAATTTCGTAAGCCATGGATCACCAATGCTTTATTGAAAAGAATAAATAAAAAATTAGACAACAATACACACAAATTAACCAACATCAATCCGGGCTTCAACTTACACCAACTGGTGTCCCACAGGGTTCAATTTTGGGACCGCTGCTTTTCACTATATATATTAACGATATCTTTGTTTTAATAAGTGACTTGGACCTACTTCTCTATGCAGATGATATAACCATTCTTACCACATTAAATTCAATGACAGACACTATATGAATATTAATACTTAACTTAATAGCATCTCAGATTGGCTCAATTCCAATGAATTACTGATAAATACTACCAAAACAAAATCTTTAATTTTCTCAAAACAAAATATCTCACTACCTACTTCTATCCCATTATCTATTTATGGTACTAATATTGAAGTGGGTAACTCCTTAGTTTATTTGGGGATTACCTTACATAAGGACCTTAAATGGAACCATCATGTTGACTCTGTTCTTCTCAAACTGTCTAAAAACATTGGAGTTATTAGCCTGATATTTACAAACTTTAACTACAAAACACTAATTCATTTATATTATACCATGTTCCAGACTCATATTAGTTATGCTATCTTATCACAGGGACAGAAAAATAAATATAATTTCAAAGAACTTCAAATTCTTCAAAACAAATATGTGAAATTAATTGACTTAAAATTTGATAGAAATTCACAACTAACACTACATATATATAATTCTACTAGAGTTTTCCCAAATAAATATAATATTCTAACGATTAACCAATAATATTACTATAATATTGGGAAAATTATGCACAAGCGCATTAAGAATAATTTGCATTCCGATATTATACATATTACACCCCAGATACACACGCACTAAATTACATATTGGACCTATTCTTCAGAAATCGGAAGCCATGAAGCAAATTTTAAACTACATTGGCCCACATTATTGGAACTCATTACCCACGGAGCTAACTTCCCTAAATAACTTTAACCTTTTTAAAAAGAAATTAAAAGACTTTATAATGAATTGCGGCACCTTCACTTGGTGATCATAGTGGATGGGAAATATATTTTACATAATGACATAATGATGACTTGTATATCGAGATGTGATCTGTTTTTTTTTTTTTTTTTTTTTTGGTTGTTCGATTGTCCTAATTATGCCTTTATTGTTTGTAATTTAAAACTACTGCCCTCATTGTAGAACTGATCTAGGGAGCATGGGACCTTGTCAGGCCTAGCTGGCCTTTTCCTCCTCCTTCCTGGCTGGGCATCGTTTCAACTGATTTATCTATAGTACTGTTCTTTTGTTTCTTGCTGAGCAAAATAAATGAATTGAATTGAATTGAATGCCACTCTGTTACCGCGCAATGCAGCTGAAAAACCAAGAGTTAGTAGTATATACATATATAAATAACCACAAGCAACACCTGTCGAACATATACATGACAACAAATGAACTCCAGACCACAGCAAAAGAAAAAAAAAACCGCAAACGATACCTAAAGATCACACAGCAAAATTGTATACTAATAATTAAAAGAAAAACCCAAACAAAATATCGCATCAAATGGCTCCGATCCCCCGAACAACTCTTCAAGGAAAGACACCCTGGAGCCCGGAGCCAGTATATATTCATATATATATATACAGTATATATATATTGAAAAATGTCACCGGACACCCCTTCAAAAACAAATGAACGGATCCGCTAAGTTGTTAAGATGCGGGGTACAGGTGCAAACGGTATACAAGTAAAAACAAGCCTGCAGCTCACCGCCCCGATCATATCGCACGTGAGGTTGAGTGAAAATGTCGCGGCGAGAGAGAACTGACTTTGAGAAAGGAAAGATTGTTGGGTGTTATATTAGTGGGTTGTCCATAAGAGAAACTGAGAGGCGTTTAAACATACCCAAGTCAACTCTTTTGGATGTACTGAATAAGTCGAAGACACATGGCGTGCCTGAAGCAGCAAAACGTACCGGAAGACCAAAGAAAATCAGTGATAGAGGACGTCGAAACCTGAAGAGAGTTGTTGCAACTAATCGACGGAGTATTGCACAAGACCTCAGCGTACAGGTGAGTAAAAATGTTGGAACCTGGGTATGTTCACGTACCTTTCGCAGAGTACTTCATTCCATGGATTAATGTGGTCGTGCGGCTGCTCATAAGCGTTTCATCTCCACTCGGAATGCTACTCGTCGTTTAGCACGGTGTAAAGAACATTTATCGTGGACCGTAGATCAATGGAAACGGGTCCTATGAACTGAAGAATCCAAATGCGCAATCCATCAGTCTGATGGCCGTGTGTATGTATGGCGGCAACCGTAGGAACGCTATTTACCACAGTGTACTGTTCCTACGGTCAAGTTTGGAGCTGGCAGTGTACTCGTGTGTGTCTTTTTTTTTTTTTTTTTTTTTTTTTTTTGTGGTATGATCCAGGCCTATTGGTTATCGTGGGCAAACCTGTTAACCAGCACGTCTACCTCGATATCCTGGACAATTATGCCCTATCAACTGTGGCAATACTATGAAACCAAGACTTTTTGGTACCAGCAGGATAATGCATCGAACCATAAAACAAGGACTGTTATGGCTTGGTTTGACGATAATTCCTTATGGTATGTGGACTGTCCAGCACAGAGCCCTGATCTTAATCCTATAGGGTACCTATGGCATGAATTAGAGCGCCGCATAAGAAGTTTGGAACCAAGGCCTACTAAGAAAAAGTTAGCGGCATCATTATGTACTGAATGGAAGCGCATACCTATTGCTGTGTTTCAAACCTTGTCGAGAGCATGTTTCGAAGGGTCGATGCATGCATTAAGGCCAAAGGTGGAGCGACAGAGTACTAATGTATGTCAATAAATGCTATGTTGTGTTTCTGTTCTAGGTGTCCGGTGACTTTTGTAAATAAAATGTATATACAGTATATGTGTGCGCGTGTGTGATGATATTCGTTTGTGTCCTTTTAATGTAATTTCAACACATTGGAGTATTTTTTTTATTCACAAAAGGCTTTGAACTTGTTTCGGCTTTGTTTCCTAATTGTTTTGGTGAAAAAAAAAATAATTTATTTTGAGTATATTGAATTGATTGTTATTTTTTAAAAGAGACTATATTTATGTTGGTATTGAAATTTCTATGGAAATTATAGAAAATTTAAATTTGGGAGATGGGTGGATGCATTTCGAAACAAAAATATTTTCTAAGTACTAGAAAAGGCCATGAACATCCTAAACAAAAATGCATCTAAAATTTACATTCCACAAGAAGTTATTGGAAAGTTTGCGTTGTTTGTGTTCACGCAGAGTTTAGTCATCTGAAAGTGCAAAAATAAGTGGATATTGTTGCATGTGTATGAAAATGTCACTATAAGTCATACGATAAAATGTACTCGTTCAATAACAACTTGTGGAGGCGGTGAAAGTCAATTTAAAAGGATAGGACAAAAATTGCAGTTATGAAATACCTTATAATACCAGGATTCGGATCGATAGCCTTAGTCAAGCTAAGGTGGGTACATGGGCTCAAGTCATGGAAGACAACAGCACACAAAATTTTTCACACTGCACTCATTTTGAACTTTTTTTGAAAGGCTACTGCCTGTATTTATTATATTTCTTTAAAAACTTAACAAGTTAATTTAGTGGACAAACAGATGGTATTTCCTTTTTTTTTTTTTTTTTTTTTTTTTTTTTTTTTGCTTAAACACAGCAGTATAAAAACAGAATCTCAATTTCTTTTCTATTTCTCTTTGGCCACAGGCCTTATGAACAGCACAACTTTACATATTTCAACACAGTTGGTTTGAACACTAGGCACTGACTTTATGCATCCAAAATTATACCATGATTCACATAGCTTACACACAAAAAAAATTACTGTATTCTTTTGAATTCCACCAGGTGGACAAGTTCTGTTCTTTTGAAACGTACTCTCTTCTCTCTCACCTAGTTAGCTCAATGACAAATTTACAATTTTACACTTATTGATTTAAATTTACAGCACCTAAACAATCTTAGCAAACTCCGCAATCTCCCAGACCAGCTTCAAAAACTTCAATTAAATTTACAGTTATAATAAGAGCCCCAAATTATACATTAACCAAATCTACTATCTGAAAGTAAACAAACCAAGTAAATTATCCTCACAACAGAATTTACACTGAGCACAAGCATTAATTAACATTACATAACCCATAGAACTATCGTGAATGAACCCACTTCACTTATAAAGAAACCTCACTAACTTAAGAATTATCACTACTCATAACATCAACATAATTCAGAACTTCAAACAATCTTCTTGCACTAGCTTGCTCATAAAAATCACCTCACTCTGCACTTCACATAATAGCTCAAGATACTTAATAACTCTATACTGTAAACAAAAGCTCAAAATACCAATTAACTAAATTTCCAAACTAAATATCAAGTTCACTAACACCAACAACCAGAATTTAGAATTTACATCCCTAGCACTACAGCAAATCATAAACAAATAAATTTAGATACTTTAAATCACCAAACAAACTTAAATTTAACACCTGCAGTGAATTATTGAGGTAGCGGTGAGGCAAATACTCTCAGTTCAGACACTACCCTGGGTTTTGAGAACCAACACAGGAAGAAAATATCAAGTCAGGCTGAAGGCGTGAAATTGGGTCGTGAATTCAATTTCAGCCTAGGCAAAGGGAAAGGAAAAAATCCTCAAGTGTGACACATCATCATCAGGTACAGAATTTCCTCTAACATGATCTCGCCAATTATTGAAGCAACGCCCGACCTACCCTCGCTGGCAGTACATATCTCCGTGAGCAGCGAAACTACTGGGGGGGGGGGGGGTTTGAAGACAAGTTTTCCCCCAAAAACCACGTCCTCAAGGATCTCCCTTTTCGAACCAATGCATGATCCCACCTTGATCAACCACGCCTGCAAGAGCCTGTCGTACTTCAACCCTAAATACTCCAGGCACATCCGGCCCAGAACCAACACAACTATATCCCAGGAAAATTTCACTTATCTCTCTATTTCCCAAGCAATCCCAAATCACAATATCCATGTATCCCAGGAAAAATCACTTATCTCTCTATATATCCCAAGAAATCCTAAATCACAATATCCACATATATCCCAGGAAAAATCACTTATCTCTATCCACATATATCCCAGGAAAAAATCACTTATCTCTCTCCACATATATCCCAGGAAAAATCACTTATCTCTATCCACATATATCCCAGGAAAAACCACTTATCTCTCTCCACATATATCCCAGGAAAAAATCACTAGCAAGGAAACTCTTCTGCACCATGGCAATGCGCAGGTCCACTTCAGACAATAACACTGACCATTTACATAACCCACTAAATATTTTCACCTTATTGAAAATTAAAATTACATTTAGACTTTTAACCTTATAGTAAAAACAAGAAAATTTAGGCCAAAGAAAAGAACAAATAATACTGGAACTGGTGAACAAAAGTGTGTCTTCTCAACCCATGATGTTCATTCTTTTTGGTGAAAATACTAAACTTGAGAACCCAAATACCTCAACTTTTATTTTGCACATATCGCATCCTGGTGAAAATTCCCTACTCAGAGCCCTCTGCCCTAGGACAAGTTCCCGGCTTGCCCTAAGATCACCCCTTTCCAATGGGAGATTAACACTCATCTGGAGCATGTAAAATACTGGTCCTCAAATAACACACCTACCATCTTAATTTCGACACTCAACACTCCAAGAATGTAAACAGCACTTTAGGTTTCCAATTTCATCACACTATAATATGTTCCCAAAATTCCAATATAAATCATCCCATAATTTATCTTCACTCATAAAAAAATAACTCAACGCTGTAAAAGGCTAAAGAAAAATGTTTACGATTATTTTATCACCCACGGCATCACAATAACACTGCTTTTCAATTCTCACATGCCCAACTAAACTATTATCGATGCACCAAAATTTACTGTGCTCAAACAATAAACCAAATTTTTCCGATACATTAAAATTTACTGGCCTGGGAAGTTGCTAAACTAACAGACATGACAACACAAAAAAGCATAAATGAAAACATTTTCAACTCCCCTCTCTTTTTTTCTTTCTTTTTCTCTGAACTCACACCTGAGGAACCAATAAATCCTAATTTTGAAATCTGAACGACAACACAGCCATAATCAGAGGCAAAAAAAACTTGCTCTTTTTCTTTTTGTTTCTTATGCTCAGCTCGAAGTTTAGGTACCCTGCGTGGGATGTTATATATCAATACAGAAAGATATGGACTAAAACATTATCTTCGAGCTGGCGTTCTTTTTTTCCTTTTTTTTTTTTTTCACCACAGTTTACAGTCCTGGCACAACCACAGTTTTTTTTTCTTTCCTACTGCAGCAGAGCATCGCCGGAGCCAGCAGGTACCTCCCATTGTGGTGGACTGGTGGTCATCAAAAAACCGTCAAGCAAAAAAAAAAACTCCTCCCCAAACTTTGGGAGGAGATGGAACTGTTTTTGGCCTCTCTCCTTCGGCCTTTGAAGCAGGCCTCCTCCCTTGGGGCAGCAACCGCATGGAGAGGTGTAGATGTTGTTGGCGGTATATCCTTAAGGGAGAAGGCATGTCTTGCCTTCCTCGGCTAAGTTCTCTCCAGGGAGAAGTTTCCGGACGGCGGGAGGCTTCTTTATCGGCGTGCTACATCGTCAACCCCTCGAATGCGAATACGAATACCAGAGCCATAGTGTCCCATTGTGGTGGACTGGTGGTCAGCAAAATGCTGCCATGGAAAAAAAACTCTTTTTTTCTCTGTGGTTCTCTCCCGCCAAAAGGCGAGGAGAAAAAAACTCCGCCGTCCCCTCTTTCTCTGACGGCCAGCAAGAGGACCAGAACAAAAGTGTCTTCTCTCAACGGATAAAACTCTGGGGTGCTTGAAACCGCTGACCCCTCCCATTGGTCGAAACTTCAGCCTAGCAACTCACGGCTTCACAACGGAATTTCACTCCCACGCAAGCCAGGGGTGACACTCTGACCTTCACACGTAGGGACCAAGCTTTTGACCCTGAGGTCTAAAAATAGATTTTGTTGCTGAATTCCTTACCCAAAAGACGAAAAGATGTTGCACTTTTGGGCGACTTTTCAAGACGTTGGAAACGAGGAACGAAAAATGGCGAATTCTTGCTTTGCAGAAAATCACTAATTTTAATTTTCTTTTTCTCTCGTTCCGTGATGTTAAACTAAAATTAATTTTGATTCTCTGAGCTGCACACCTACTCGCCTTTTCCTATCGCGATAAAAGAACAGATAAAATAATTATTTTCAAAAGCCCAAAGTCAGTTAAATCAAATATTATTCTCTTTTTTTTTTCACCAACATGAAATTTTGTTTTTCTGGTTGTGATTAAGACAAGCGAATTTTGCGCATGAATTCCCCTGCCTTTCAACCAGGAATTTTCTTCTAACGTATGTCATGGAAGAAAATTTTTGCATTAATTAATCTCCGATAAACCAACAGAAAGATTGATCAGGTCTTTCCGAAATTCACCAGAGGTTAAAATTTTCGCCATGACACCTTGTTGAACTTTTGTTCTGGTTGCATGTTTCTTGTTTGAGCCTAGTGGATCTGCTGTCTCTTAAGTTTTGTTGGAGGAAGCAACATTTTGTTGAGTTTGTTCTTTAAAGTAAATCATTTTTACAATACTGTGTATATATTGCAACTTTTGTTTGTTATTATTTATGTAATTTTCCAGGACTTGTATTACATTTCATTTGTTTAAAGTCTCAACGTGTCTCATGTCAAAGTTAAAATCTTTTTGTTTTATGATCATTGGCTCTGTACTAGGTTTTCCTGGATTTGTGGATGAAGGGTCTTTGTGTTTTGGTCAAGTATGTCACATATGTATTGCTAAATTTAATTTTCAATTTTTACCTTTTCTTGGTTTAGAAGGTGATTTTTGATTTTTGTGGAGTCATTAACCTGAATGGCATATATGACATAGCAGAAACCCATATTCAACCAGGTCTTTGTAGAGATGAGTTAATTTTGTGTTTTTCTGATCCTTGATAAAGCCAAAGCCATTTTCAAAATTGTCTGCATTTTTGCCTGTTTTTCTCTTCTTGTTTGCATGGCATATTTTATTTTTCTCCTGATTTTAGCTCCGGTTAAATGTGCTTCTTCTTGTTTTCTTGTTATGGGTCGGAGAGACACACAGTTTGCAGATTAATATTCACCAAAGTAGGGGATTTTGTATGGCATTAAGAAAAAAATAGTTCAAAAACTCGACAATAGAGGGTGCTGCTGCAGATAAAACAACTAAAGGTGATAATTGTGAATGAGATCTACTTTAAATTAGCGAAACTTACTTTATTTCAGCATGATCTACAGATGTAAGTGCTCAATGTGTCCACCATCACATTCCATTACTGCGTGCAGTCGTGGTATTATGCCCGATAGAGCATAGAACAACATGTCAACAGGAATGGCTGATACCTCCTGCCGTACGGCGTTTATCCGCGATGGTAAGGTCTGGGGATTACCTCTATAGACACGGGATTTCAAGTAGCCCCGCATTCGGAAATCAGCGGGTGTAAGTTCTGGAGATCTGGAAGACCATTCATGTGCACTATGCAGGCCCAATAGACGATCGGCGCTAAACGTGCACGCTTCATTTCATGTTATATGCAAATTATTAGCTTAATAAAACCGGGTAGTTTTGCAATCAGAATGGCAGCACGAACCTTTATTATTTTCGCACATTGAAAATGTGACCGTATTTCTCCGTAATACATGTAGTTTTTATGTCTCACCCTAACGTTGCTTTATGGGAGTAATGTGCAAACGTCATTTATGTGGCATTCTCTGCAGCAGCGCTTTTTGTTTCTTGATGGCATACAAATCCCGTACCTCGGTGAATATTAATCTGCAAACCGCATGTCCGTCAGACCCATAGATATTTTTAAATCGCATTTTACTTTTGCACAGAACTTTTGAATCACTGTGTACATATTTAATCAATAAACGAATGTAATCAAATTAATGTCAAAAATAATTATGTACCCTTCTTGCTATTATGTACTTCTGTGCTTTTTTTGACATTATGTACTTATGTAATTTTCTTGACATTATGTACTTTCCTATAATTTTGTATTTTTCTTGTTACTTTCCGATTTCTTGCATTTAATAACATATCACATTCATAAAATTTGAACAAAACCATTTAATGAATTTCACGAGAAAATGAAGTTTTGTGTTTTATGTGAGTAAAACTGCTGTTGTGAAGAGAATTAATTTTCGTTGAAACGGCAGAGTGTATTTGAAAGTGGCTTCCATCGGTTTTACGTATGCATACAGGTTTACTTTTGGAAAATTCTTTAAAATCCTTAAACTCGTATAAGCCGGCCCCGGTGACGCAGTGGTCTTCTGACTATTCGTTCAAGATAGGTCCGGGTCCGAATTCCAGTGAATGAATGTTGTGTATGTCTTACTGCACTGGCCGTCTCTCTTTCCTGGAACCAGTGGCCCTAAAGTATGAGCTCATGACTTTTTACGTATGGGTGGATGACTGCACTGAGTTGCTCACAATGGTTGTCAGTCCCTCCCCAATTGAATTTTAAACACATCTCTATAACTATTAAACACGTTAAGCGCAGTAAAGAAACCTTAAACTTTCCATCTTTGGCGTTCCGTTTCGTTGTATAACATTTCTTTCAGAATAATGATTCATATGTACACAGCTTTGTCCTGGCAATTTTTGATATATGAAATACATGATTTAAAATTCATGCCACTATATCGAAATGCCAGTCCACCCTTCCATTTGTGGGTAACTTAAACGATGATGTTTTTTTATTTCTTCTGCTAGGTGGTGTAAATGCATATGGTTTTTACTCCACATAATTATTTTATACCCCACTCACTGCTACTAAACATCACATTGAAAAATAAACTTTTATCTGATTCCTTTCCTTGCAACAAATATTGCCTTCATTTTTCCTTCAAAGGATGCATGGTCCTTTCACTTCTATAAGCCTGGCACCAGATTGCTTCTTTAGAATATTTTCGTGCATCTTTCTCACTTTTCCATTATGCACAGCTCTATCAGTAGGGACCTAAGTTCTACTTCGAACCGTATGTTCGCTTCAGAATAAATGCGGGATGTTCATACTCAAAAATTAGGTGACACTCCTCTTGTTTTGAGGAAGGACTGCGTCTAATTCCACGGATAGTATGGGGCGACTTACGGCCGATCGCCTGTGACAAAAATAGGTCCCAATTGAAATCATTGTAGCGTTAAAAATACATGCCTCACACTAATCTTGTTAGGATATTCATAAACAGCATGGAGTGCAATTCGAGTACTGCGCAATACACCGTGCGCGCGACGCTCCCCTCGCTCCTTGTGCGTGGGGAGGTAACGCAATATTTCTGGGTTTGCCGCCGGGTTTGACTCAGTCTATCTCGGCAACCGTGAGCGCAACACGACTGAGCGTGACATCGTTTCAAAGCTCTCGACGAGATCTATTCGAATTTACGAAGAACGTTTCGTAGTGGTTTGTACTGACCATTTTTACAATTGTTTTCTTGTAAACCGGTGGACACTTTCGACAACATCGCGGTTTATCTGAACAACCCTGAGTGCAAAACGACTGTACCTGCGTGGTATCGTTATAAAGCTCTCGACGGGATCTTTTCAAACATATAAAAAATATATCGCAGTGGTTTAAACTAAAATTAGAAAAAAATTGTTTTCGTGTGAACGGGTTAACATATTCGATATTGCCACAGAATTCGCAGAAAGAAAGTAAGCAAAAGTGGAGAAACTCAAAACGAGAAGCAAGAGCAAGCCATAACGATACATACTTGACTACCTCATTTTAACTCTCCGAGCCGCAAATCGTAGTCCTACGTTCCAAACTGACCGCTTAATCAGAAATGAGCCTACCTGGGTTTTTTTTTTCTTTTTTTTTTTTTTTTTGTTTCTTGTTATTGGCTTAAAGGATTTATGCACTCCCAAAACTTTGTTGAAGTTTTATTTTTGAAATGGAGAAATAGGAACAAAATTTTAAGATAGGGCAAAGATGAACAGCAAGGATTTTTGTACCATATATATATACACTATCTACCAACAAGTAATTGGACACCCCTGCAATCGATGATATGTGCCTTCCTGATACACGTCACGGCCGCCGCCGTTAAATATCGTGTGGGAAACAACAACGCAACCAGTCGCATGCAAGATGCCACGCAGTTCGGAGCTCTGTGATTTCGAGAAAGATGTAATCGTCGGGTATCACAGAAATGGCTGATCCATACGTAACATATCCAGCGAGTTGAAGTACTCAAAATGGACAGTGGCCTACGTGATTGGCAAGTGGAAGATGAGAGGTGACTGTCGGAATGTGCCCCCACCCGGCAGACCCACAAAACTAGGAGTTAGAGACCGACGGGTGCTGGCCAGAGGAATTCGGAAGAACCGCACCAAATCGATGGGCCACATCCGCGAGGAGTTTCAACAGGCATCCGGAAGTGTTCTTTCGATGAACACCATCCGTAAGGAAGCCCATCTGCTCAGTTATCATCGACGTGCTGCCGCCCACAAGCTTTTGATCACCAAGTCCAATAGCGCTGCTCGCCTAACGTGGTGCAAATAACGTTGACAGTGGACCGTTGAACAGTGGAAGCAGGTTCTATGGAGTGACGAATCAAGGTTCACCCTCTACCGTTAGGATGGCAGTGTTTGGGTTTGGCGTCTGCCTGGAGAACGCCTCCTGCCGGAATGTATTGTGCTAACTGTGAAGTTCGGCGACGGTGGAATTATACTATGGGTGTGTTTCTCCTGGTATGGCAGGGGACCCTTGGGCAATTCCTGGTAGACTCAACACCGAGACCTACTGCACCATTTTGAATGACCATGCACTTCCTACGTTGTGGCAGTTTTACGGGGTGGACCCATGTTACTTTCAGGAAGACAATGCCACCTCGAGGTCCACCATGGTTTAGTATGGTGACAATGGGGTTAATCGAATGGACTGGCCTGCGTAGAGCCCGGACCTTAACCCTATCGATCACCTCTGGGCCGAGTTGGAGCGCCGACTTAAGGGATGCCCCCACCATCCAAAATCGGTGAAGAAACTGACCTGTCTTCTCCAAGCCGAGTGGAAGGAAATACCGTTAGCCGTCGTACAACGCCTGGTTGAGAGTATGCCCCGGAGGGTGGCAGCTGTAATCGCCTCTCGTGGAGGCTCCACCAACTAATGAAGGTGAATAAACTTCGTTTTCCTTTGCTATCACAGGTGTCCAATTACTTGTTGGGAGATAGTGTATATATATATCTTTGTCTTTATCTTCGATACTTACATCTTACCCCATCATGGGTACTTCGGGAGAAGAGTTCGACGCTCCTTTTGCATAACAGGAACGGGGCACTTGGGATCAAACCTCTACACACGTACTAACGTATAGTAGCGAATAAGTTGAGGACGACCTACCCCTCAAAAGAATGATCTGAATGTAATTTTTTCAGCCACGCGTAGGTTTCACCTCTTCGCCTATAACTTTGGTGACATATTGCTTATTAGTCACTTTAATCAACAAAGGCACCATATCTATGATGCCTCCCCGGTGGCGCAGGCTTCTAACCATTCGCCCGAGATCGGTCCGGGTTCGAATCCCTCTGAGGCATGGATAGTGTGTTTGTCTTACGGCACTGGATCGCTCCCTTCCCTGGAATCAGTTGCCCTAAATAGGGGGCGAGCAACTGTTTTATAGCCCTTGGATTTGCTCATGGCGGTCACCATGCTACTTGCTGTAAGCAGTTTCCCATCACTGATTTGTTGCTACTTGATCCAGGGAAGGAAGGGAATCAGCGCCATAAGACAGGGAACACCACCGGTTCCTTATCTGGGACTTGAACCTAGGTCCAATTCGGACCACTAGCCATAAGCCTATCCCTCTGACAACTGAAGCATCAGTGTGGCCGGCTGCTGAAATCTTCAGGCAACAAGAATTTAATCCCTCTCATCTCGACCTTTCGCTTTGATGCTTTCTGCTGAAGGTTTTATAGTAACGAAACGGATTATTGAGATAAATTAGTAAAAATTATACAGGTATGTAAAAAAGGAAATAGAGTTGAGGTTAGTGATTGCTATTGCCAATGTTTAAGGTCTCATAGAAAACAATAACAATTTCTTTTCATAAAAAATCTGAACAGCGCTATAGACACTTTAACAATATGCCAATTTTAAATATTTCATTATGTATATTTAACACACTTAATTTGTAATATTGGCAAAGACTGGTATTCTGAGCTGTTTAATCACGCCACCAGAGTTAAAACACTGAATATTCTCTTAATGTTTTACAATAAAGCCCAGTTGAAACGTTGAAGACATTAGACGAGAACAGACTTGATGCTCTTTCATGCTACTTCCAGTATGCATTGAAAACCGCTATTGTAGTGCTGACGTGACTGCGCGCGGGTGTTTGAGTTCCAAATCTTAAACATTTTTATATTTAAAATAACTGCTTTCAAGATGAAATGGTAGGTTGCACTGTTCGACAAATTTAAACTTTTTTCGTCTTTCCTGAGCAAGAATAACTGATTTCAATAGAGCTTTTCGCGCAGGTTCTGAATCTGTTTTTAGTTTTTTTCTATCACGTATAGTTTTGAGAAACGTAACATCAAAAATATTCATAATAATAATACATAATAGAAATAGAAGTGACATAATGAAACGTACCTGACTTTCCCAAGAACGCCCGAGCTGATGATTTCCGTTTGTATGAGGTTCGTGCTGTTTCCATGACTAAAACCCAACAGTAATCTGCGAGCATCGCAGGATTCCACTTCTCTTTAATATCGGTCATTTATTGCCGAAATTTCCTCTTGGAAACGTTCTCCGTGTTCATCACTCACGGAGCCCAAGTTGTATGGCAAGAAGTCAATGTGGGAGTCCACGAAATGAAGTTTGAGGGACATATTGCATCCCGTGTCGTGGTAAGCCATCTCCATAGTAGACACAATATCTTTGTAACCCGGTGGCTTTACATTGCCTAAAAACCGTTGTGTCACGTCTTTGAAAGATGTCCACGCAGCTAATTCAATTTTTTGAAAAGTGGTTGCGAATGTAGTGTCTCTATTACCTCTGTTGCAAATACTGAAACGCAACCTCATTACTTTCCAGATTTTTACAAATATCTTCATTAACCCCAGCTTAACGTGCAGTGGTGGGAGCAGAATCTTTTCAGCAGTTATTTAGGGAATTGCTTTCACATTCTTTTTGCCAATTGTTAGATTTTCTTGAGGTGGCCACTGTTTTACCACATAGCGATTCGCGTTTGCCTGCTATCCCTTTCGCAGAGGACACAGTAGTATTTTGTGTGCCCACCCTTAAAACCAAGAAACATCGCTATTATTTTGGATGACAATGCGCTTCCTACGTTGTGGCAGTTTTACGGGGTGGACTCATGTTACTTTCAGGATGACAATGCCAGCTGTCATGTTGCGAGGTCCACCATGGCTTGGTATTGTGACAATGGGGTTAATCAACCATGGCTTGGTATGGTGACAATGGGGTTAATCAACCATGGCTTGGTATGGTGACAATGGGGTTAATCAACCATGGCTTGGTATGGTGACAATGGGGTTAATCAACCATGGCTTGGTATGGTGACAATGGGGTTAATCAACCATGGCTTGGTATGGTGACAATGGGGTTAATCAACCATGGCTTGGTATGGTGACAGTGGGGTTAATCAACCATGGCTTGGTATGGTGACAATGGGGTTAATCAACCGATTTCGAACGGTGGGGTGTTCCCACCGTCCGAAATCGGTGAAGGAACTGACCTGTCTTCTCCAAGCCGAGTGGAAGAAATTACCGCTAGCCGTCGTACAACGCTTGGTTGCGAGTATGCCCCGGAGGGTGGCAGCTGTAATCGCCGCTCGTGGAGGCTCCACCAACTATTGAAGGTGAATAAACTTCGTTTGCTTTGCTGTCACAGATGTCCAATTACTTGTTGGTAGATAGTGTATGTTCAGACAGCAATTTAAATTACTTTGCGATACTTATTTATCTTCAAACAACATTGGTGTTCAAAATTAAGATGAGAAACGCAAAATCATGAATAATGCAGCATCCACACGACAGAGTTTAATAACAGTTTGTACTGTCATATGTATATAAATAATGCAGCAATACACTACAGAAAAGGAATGCCATTAACGCATGAGGAGGAAGAATTCGTACAACAGCGTGGCAATCCAAAAGTGATGCATCAAGTGGCGCAAATTTCGAGGGGTGATTGCCTGGAACAGCTATACGGATCGCACAAGGACTCCTCATGATATTCACAAGACCTTGAATGAAATTTTTTTTCCGGGGGAAGGTAACGACCACCGTAAAAAAGGGAACGTTCCCCGTCCTTAATTTAGGGCCACTGGTTCCAAATAAGAGAGACAGCTACTGCGATAAGACGAGCACAATATGCATGCTTTGCCGTGATTCAAACCCAGAACTAACTCAAACAAATGGTCAGAGGATTTTCTTCCTTAGAGTACTGCGCCACCGGAATGAATGGAAGTTTAAGGCCATAAGTGCTTCTCCTTCACCAAAGCGTGTCCGAGTCCCGGGAGGGGACTACCGGGTTGCAAGTGCTTCTTCAAGGGATTTCCTTGACATGCACTGTCGGATTCAGGTCAGGAGATCTCTCCGGTCACTCCATCCTGTAAATATTCTCATCACTGTTCAAGTATTCGTCGACTAGCCGAGCCCTATTGGGAACGGACCTTATTGCCCATAAGAAGGAATGTACCATTGAAAAGCCACACACAGGCTACTAGGATGTCAACCCTGTAGTTGCAACTGTTAATGCGCCTCCTGGAAACACGTGCAGGGGCGTGCATCCGTCGAACATGATGCCAACTCAAACCAGGATTCCTCCACCACCGTAGTAATAGATTTTCTTCATGCTGGAGAGAAGATTTCGGTTTACCGCCTTTCTCCAAACGTACACACGTCGAGAATCCATGTTTAGGCTGTACCACGACTCGTCGCTGAACTAGTGATAGATTTTCTTCATGCTGGAGAGAAAATTTCAGCTTTCCGCCTTTCTCCAAACGTACACACGTCGAGAATCCATGTTTAGGCTGTACCACGTCTCGTCGCTGAAGAGAACACACGCCCATTGTTCAGGGGTGATATTGCCGAGCCCAATTCAGACGTATTTGTGCGATGCGGCGAGTGAGACAGGGAGAATCGGCCTTCTTTTATACAGACCTCTCTCCGGGAGTCTTCTGTAAACTGTTTGCCTTGATATCGCCGTTTCCGTAGTACAAGACAACTCCCGCGAGAGAGACTTGGATGTGGACTCCTTATGGAGACGAGCTGTTAGAGACAAACACCTATCGCTTTGACTTGGGGCTCATGGGCGCCCTTGTCTCGGCCTTATGGTTATTGTTCTGCCTTCCTGGAATTCTCTCTGCGATTGGAGACCCGACAGATTCAGTCGTCTTTCTACCTCAGCTTACGATCGCCCTTCTTCAGATCTACAGAGTGCTCTCCTTCGTAAAGGGTCGATGGTGCGGTTCCATTCTTCCACTTCCAACTCAAATTCAATTACCGCACACGGCTCAGAACAATCTTTATGAAGGTCGCGTGCCTGCCAGCTCATTGACGTACTGTCGTCATTTGCATATATCCATAGCGTTTTACCTTTCGCATGACACAATGCTGATTGAATACGACGATTTAGGTTTTGCCTTTCTCATATCTCTGAAAATTATTTACAGTCGGTCGTCTCGTTTTGGACATATTCTAGAATTTGTGTTTGTCATATTAATTTAGGACACCACTGTACATGAAACTAAGCTAAAACAATTCTGTTCACGCGTTGATGGTCATACATTGTAATATTCTTCGGGAGAAGAAACTTGTTTTCTCAGCACGAATGCAATACCTCTGAGATCGTTATTTAGAAGCTTCTGATTTTTATCAAGCTAAATGCCTGAAGTTCAGAAATTAGCATTTGATATGAGCGCGGTGAATTTATGACTAGAACCGCTGAATATCGGGATGTGGGAGACGCGCGGACTCCTAAAGATACTTAAGAAGCAATTTACTCTTTCCTAACTTGGACACTGTGCTAAGAATTTTCGTGAACATTATGACTTCTAACGCAGTGCTTTTCAACCGGTAGTACGCTTACCCCTCGTGGTACTTCGGCACCTGGCAGGTGGTACCCGACCTCGTCCTAAACAAGATAATACCATTACATTTTTCTCACCGTTTTGAATGTGAAACGCAGTCAAATGCATGGATCATCATGTATTATTCATTGGATTGAAAAGACTTGTCGTGGACTTGTTTCCGCATTTTCTGCGGAGGAGCATTAAGTACGGTGTCAGTCCACCTTTGGCGTTAATGCATGCACTGACCCTTCGAAACATGCTTTCGACAAGGTTTTGGAACAGAGCGATAGATATGCGCTTCCATTCAGTACATAATGCTGCCGCTAACTGTTGCTTGGTGGTAAGCCTTGGATGCAAACTTCTTATCCCGGGCTCTAATTCATCCCATAGGTGTTCTATGGGATTACGGTCAGGACTCAGTACTAGCCAGTTCACACACGACACGGAAACATCGTCAAACCACGCCGTAACAGTCCTTGCTTTATAGTTCGGTGCATTATCCTGCTGGTACCAACATTGCCACAGAGTTGGTAGGGCGTAATTGTACAGAATATCGAACTAGACTTGCTGGTTAACAGGTAACTATACCACGAAAAATACATCCACATGAGTACACTGCCAGCTCAAAACTTAATCGTAGGAACAGTACACTGTGGTAAATTGCGTTCCCCTGGCTGCCGCCATACACACACACGACCATCAGACTGATGAATCGTCTATTTGGATTCATCAGACCATAGGACAGGACGTTTCCATTGATCTACGGTCCACGATAAATGTTCTTTACAATATTCTAAACGACGAGTAGCATTCCGAATGGAGATGAAAGGTTCATGAGCAGCCGCCAGACCACGGTAACCCATGGAATGAACTTTTCTGCTAATGGTACGTGTACATACCGAGGTTCCAGCATTTTTACTCACCTGTACACTGAGATCTTGGGCAGTACTCTCTCGATTAGCTGTACCAACTCTCCTGAGGCTTCGACGTCTTCTGTCACTAATTTTCTTTGGTCTGCCGGTACTTTCACTTATTCAATAATTCAAAACAGTTGACTTGGGTATGTTTAAACGCCTCTCGGTTTCTTTTATGGACAACTCACTAATATACAACTCAACAATCTTTCATTTCTAAATGTCAGTTCTCTTCCGCCGCGACATTTTTACTCAACCTTACAGTGCGATATGATCGCTGTCAGCTACAGGATTGTTTTTATACCGTTTGCAGCTTTACGGCGCTTCTTAAAAACGCAGTGGATCAGTTAATTTGATTTTGAATTGGCGTCCGGTGACTTTTGTCAATATAGTGTACATTGAGTGGTCAAATTGTGTGGCGCTCTCTGTTGTTTTGCGTATGGAAAATAACATTTTAAGTCATTGAACGCACAGGAAGAATTCTAAACTGTACTGAGTACTGAATTGTTGCACCCTTTCTCACATACACCCTTCCGAATGAGGCAATGTAAGAGCAAAATAAAGGACAGTGTGAAATTTTAAATGATAATCTTTCCACGTGAGATTCTATTACACACTGAGTGGCTACTTTGTTTGGTACAGACACTCATGTGGTACAAGTGGAAGAAAAATATAATTTTGGATGTCTGATCTACGACAAAAATCCTTTGACGCGAAGATCAACTTAAAGTTAACTGTTTGAGTGAACGGAATATGGAACCCATTTGTTGTTGAACTCAGTTGAATGAAACTAAATGATTACATTTTTGAGACATGAATTCTTTTACTGGACATGAATTTTCTCCGGATTTTGGGAAAACAACCGAAAACTTTACAAACGTTTTGAAAAATATTAATTTCATGCCGCGAATGCCTAAGCTGGAGTTCCAGAATTTTAATGAAATTATGCAAGAGAATCTGCGAAAGAAAGGGTTGAATTTGTATATCTAAATGCCCGTCGGTTAAAATATTCAAAACATTTTCGCCACGGTGCTTACCGACAACTAGTTTTTGCAATATTTGAAACTTTTTTTCTCGAATGAAAACTTTGTTTAGCACATATTTCGGGAAAGATATCAACGATGGAAGCAATAAAATTGCATTCCACAACATTGTGTCAGTAGTAGGGACGTCACAGGTGGGCATGGTCCTCTCTTTCTGCATGACGTCACCTACAGCGTTGTTCTCGTCAAAGCAACTTTTAATTCTGAGATTAACTTTTTTTGTCCGCATTTTTTATTTTGAAATAATCGAACACATTTATTTTCGAAAAAGCAAGGAGTGCATGTGGAACTGGGTGGATACGAACCAGGGCCGTTCATGGGGTACTCAAACGCTCTACCGATTCGGCTACCAAGAAGTTGTTGGGGGTAATCAAGGGGATTAAGAGACGTAGTTCGCCTAATGGGCAGAAGACTGCCCGAGGGACTTGCTGTAGGACGTCTTCAGATTGAATACAGGAAGGAGGGTGTATGACTCACTCAAACAAGAACTGACATGATTTTCACAACCACACAGGTATAGTAGCAATAGCACGGCACCGCAGTATTTCTCCATGGTTGTGGGAACACGCCTGCGTTATTGCCACTATACCTGTGTGGTGGTGAAAATCATGTCAGTTCTTGTTTGAGTGAGTCATACACCCTCCTTCCTGTATTCAATCTGAAAATGTCCTACAGCAAGTCCTTCGGGTAGTCTTCTCCCCATTAGGCGAACTACGTCTCTTATACCCATGATTACCCCAAACAATGTCTAGGTAGCCGAATCGGCAGAGCTTTTGACTACCCCATGAACGGCCCGGGTTCGTATCCACCTAGGTCCACATCTACTCGTTACTTTTTCAAAAAAAAATGTATTCGATTATTTCAAAATAAAAAATGGCGGACAAAAAAGTTAATCTCAGAATTAAAAGTTGCTTTGACGAGAACAACGCTATAGGTGACGTCATGCGGAAAGAGAGGACTATGCCACCTGTGACGTCCCTAAAAATCATGACGATTTCTTCTCACCACGTGACCCAAAGTGTTGCCACCGCCTAAAAACTAAGCATGCGCCGGAACTCCCCCCCCCCCCTACTACTTGTGTCACATGCCCGGAAAACACTACAATGGAAATTTAGCCCACAGAAAAGCACTTTCAGCTCCTTTATGCGATCCGCTGGACATATTGCTGTTTTTTTTTTTTTGGTGTTTTTCCCTTGTTTGTGTTCTCGTATGACGCAAATTGAATTATTACACCCAAAACACCGAAAAAGATGAAGAAAAGAAATAGAATTCAACAAAAGACTTAAAATTAGGAAAACCGTCCTACGAAATTAACTACGATTAATTTTGGAAGCGGTTGTTACCACGGTCCCGGACGATTGGTCCAATGCAGATTCGTCCAATGGTACGACTGGTCCAACGCCGATTCGTCCAATGCTATCATCTTACCAACGGTAAACATTTTTAATTTCCAGAAAGGAATAATAATTTAAATTATTCTCCTATTTATATCCTTTTGAAAGATAATTTCCGTATATTTAGTAATAGTAAACATTTTACGTAAACCTGGTAAAAGGCACTCAATTGATCATTTCTCAGCTATTTGCAAAACACCTAGGCCGCGGGCATTTTTTGAAGATTTTAATTTACAACCTAGATATTTGGTATTTGTAAGCATTCTATAAAACCTTATAAAAGGCACTCATCGTATCATTCCTTAGGTCTTTACGAGACACCTAGGCCCCGGGACTTTTTAGAAGATTTTAAGTCACGACCTAGATATTTGGTATTTGTAAACATTTTATAAACCCTTATAAAAGGCACTCAACGAATCATTTCTGAGCTATCTACCAGGCACCTAGGTCGCGGGCCTTTTTAAAAGAATTTAAGTTACAACCTAGATATTTGTAAACAATTTATAAATCTTTATAAAAGGCATTAATCGTATCATTTCTGAGGTCTTTGCAAGGCGCCTAGGCCGCGGGCCATTTTAGAAGATTTTAAGTTACAACCTAGATATTTGGTATTTGTAAACATTTTATAAAACTTTATAAAAGGCACTCATCGTATCATTTCTGAGGTCTTTGCTAGGTACCTAGGCCGCGGGCCTATGAATTAATATTTCGTTCTTAAGTGAAAGCGCAATATTATTAACTTGATTTAATATGTAAACGTTATGAATCTGACATCGGTAGAATTAAAACTGTTAAAAAAGCCTAAGCCTAGGGCCTACGAATTGATATTTCGTGTTTAAATAAAAGCGCAATATTATTAACCTGATTTAATATGTAAACGTTATGAATATGACATCGCTGCAATAAAAACTGTTGAAAAGGCCTCTGTCCAAACCCCGAGCAGTTGTTTCCATTGGGCAGTTGGCGGAAAACCCCACTGCATTCTGCAAACAGGAACGGAACATAGTATTTTATATTATTTCATGCAAAAGAGAAACATTGAAGTTGATTGAACGGCTCGTACATCAGTAACTTCATACGGCAGCAAAGACAGTATAACAAGAAAATGCGATTTAAAAAAAAAAAAAAGAAATCTCTAACCACAATATTACGCATACAATGTAACATTATTTTACATTCTTTGGACTACCGGTACTTTCGAATAACATCGGAGATAGAATCAGCACAGATGAGACTTTTATAGCAAAGAGTATCACTTCGGACAGATAGGACAGAATTGGACCAAACGTCCATTGGACGAATCGGTATTGGACCAATTGTTGTTGGACGAATCGGCATTGGACCAATCGTCGTTGGACGAATCGGCATTGGACCAATCGTACCAGGCCCGTTGTTACCACTGTTGGACAAAGTCAAGTGAAAGGTTATTTTCAATAAGTAGAAATTTCTGCGGATGAGGAACTGAAATGGGCCATATGTGGTTTAGTGGTCAGCGTTCGTGTATGCGACGGTGAAAACTCAGTTGCTATCTTAGGCAGGTACGAACGCTCCAACCACCAAATATCCGCCGTGCGTCGGATGTACATGTTAAGCCGTCGGACCCTGAGTACGCCCCCCCCCCCCAGTAATAAATAAGGGTTTTTCCCTATCTCTTTTTGCTTTGCAACAGTGTCTCTTTCCTATCGGACACTAGCCCAAATCTCCTGATTTCCTATTTCTGAGGGTTGTTTAAGACCTGGGGTCAGACACTCCCTTCCCCAAATCCTTTACATCTGATCTGGTCTGAGGAATTAAAATATAAGAGGGCATTATCAGAGGTCATTAGGAGACAAGGTTAAGAGTTACCTTCAGGAACAGCTTTATTTTAATTAGGGATTAAAGAATAGGTAGGTTCAATATATTATCACATGCAGAGGGGTGTGGAAATTAGGGTGCACTAAACTTACGTCATCCAATCACAGGGAAGAACACAAAGCCCGAGTTTTAAGAACCTGGAATGGCACATCATTTTGCATGACAAGAGTTCAGTTGCACAGACTTGCTTAAATTTGTCTTACGCATTATTTGGTACTGAACATTTGGATATTTAATAGGTCGATAGGAATTTGGATAGAGAGGAATTGTTTTCAAAATATTAAACGGAAAGTCAGTCATATTATGGTATCGTATATTTCATTATAATAAATTAAGTCTTCGCTTGTAAAGGTTTTCTTTTGTCCTAAAGATATGTGCAATGCATTCGAAGAAAGGCAGCTTTCGCGAAGGTCATATGCTCCGTCACTATGTTCGGCGTGTATGATAATGTATAACCGAACATATCTGAGAATATCGAAAATCGCTTGTTTTAATTTAAAAAAGGGTTTTAGTGAGTTATTAGGTTGTTTTACGAAAAAAATATTTATATGCATACAAAATATTGCATTAGTTTCGATATTTTACCGTAGATTCCATTGCTTTTCAATTCGGTTAAACGTAATAAATTTATAAGCTTTTTGGGATTATGGAATAAATTTTAAGTGTCAGATTGTTGGTTTTTTATACGCTAGACATGCTTTAGATACACAGTTCTTTTATGCGCGGTATATTTGTGAGAATCGAAAAAGAGAGATATTTGAGAGAATCGAAAAATCTTTTTTAGCTATGCAATCGATGACGTAACTAAAAATGTACTAAATAGTGTGTTTTCTATAAATTCAAGAAATTCACTGTGTTTTTCTATAAATTCAAGAAATTCCTAAATGTATGCAAAGATTAATGCATAGTTCATTCAGCATTAACGTTAAAGCAAATAGTGGACAAACTACTTTGAAAGGAGTAATGTTTCTAATTAAAGGATGCCTAATAGGAGTATTACATATAATGCAAAACTATGTCCTAATATTTCAAACGTATGGAGTTTTATTTCTTATGTTGAAAAATAAAATCGTACAGATTTTTCCCCCTAACTTTTATAATAAAATTATTATCAATAAACATTACATGAGTGAAATTAGACATAGGCTTGAGATTATAATCAAAGGATTTTTATATGTATACATGTCTTAAATTATAAATTAGAGTAATCTAAAATTTCGTTAATTTGTTTAATTTCCTCCTTTTGGGGCTTTTGAAACTTTTACATTAGCATTTATCATCTGTAAATGTTGGCACAATTGTTCGGTAAACCTCTGTTTATGTCCATTCGTCCGAGAGGAGTTCGAGTTCGAATCCCGCTGAGGCATGGTTGTTGTGTTTGCCTTACGACACTGACTGTCTCCCTTTCCTGGACCCAGTGGTTTTAAATGATATGATATGATATTTGAAGAAGTTTTAGGAAGGGAGTGTCTGACCAAAGGTCTAAAACTGCCCTTAAAAATGAGAAGCTAGAAGATCTGAGTAAGTGAACTCAATAGGAAAAACAAACAGAAAAATGTAGTGAAAGGAGAGGGTGATCCGTGACACAACTCTGTCTAGGAAGGGCGAAAGGGAACGAATCACCGAACAACATCACAAAGAACCACAACACCAACCAGCCGCTCCAGGTGTGACTGAAACTCAACGATAACAATTTCAAATGTCATAGCAGAATCCATTTTCGCCATCTCGATGCCTAACTGAACCAGAAAGATGACACCGAATTTTCGGATGTAATATGCACGTCTTTGAAATCCATTCTGACGCAAATTAAATTTATCAAAGCTATTCAAAGTCTTTTTCAATCGGGTCTTTAATCTCTCAGATATTGCTGTAAACGGAATCGTGAGCTTACGAACTCTTAGAAACAGAGTTATCGACAAAAATAAGATGTGACTTTACGTCTCGTGGTGGGAAAACCATGCAATATTTTAGGAAGAAATTATTCACAAAAGGTTTATCCATATGAGCGGTATCGGTCCAAGAAAAAGAATTTTAGTCGAGTTTTCAGGAGCCCAGATTTTGCTACAAATATATCAGAAGTAGAAATTAACACTTATGAAGCGTGGTGGCCACACCATTCTTTACCAAACATTAGAAATTACGTGAAAAATATTTTCCGTCAGATCTTGAATGCGATACAGGAAGAATTTTTCAAATCGGAGTTTTAGGAGCAGAAAACGCAATTCACCGGCCTCGGTTAGGTCAGCCCGTTTCCCATTTCGGATGGGTGAGGGAGACCTTTCCTTCCTTGACCTCTTCACGCCACCCTTTCGTTTTGCAGGAGCATCAACAACTGAGGAGATTGGCTCAGTCAAAACTTGGGGCTTTGCTGTCCCTATTCTTCCCAACACCGTCAACCTGCTTGGAGGTTTTCCGGATACTTTGGGTTGGGAAGGGGGTTTAGCTGTAGCCTCAGCATAGGTTGGCTTATGCTCTGGATCAAAGACTTCACTACCAGTCCACGGCTCGTCCGCAGGATTACGGGAGACATCCTGTCCTGAGTCGTCACTGCCACTTGCAGGATCATTCAACTCTGTAGACTCCTGGGACCCACTTGGTCTGCCAGTTGTCCGAAGATGTTCCGAGCTAACGGCTGAATTCCACATTTGGTCCCCTTCACTCATGGCATGTGCCAGCTTGCCCTTCTGTTGAACTCCTTCTGCTAGAAGTCCAATAGCATAGCAGACGGAAGCCAGGATAGTGCTCATCAGACCACGACAGTCCAAGTTTTTCATCCAGGGAGGAGAGGAGGTCCTTAGCTTCATTCGCGATAGCAAGGGCACTCACTGCTCTTTGGCTGCAAACAGTTGAGATTCGCTCAAGTGAGATCATCATCTCTAATTTGTCTTGGGAAACAGCCACATGTGAGCAAAGTACAAAAGAAATCACAATTCAGAAAATAAAAGCACTGAAATACACCTAGAACCTAACAAAAGCTAAAATATTTTGAAAAGGACTAACTCTAAACTAGAAGTTTGAACACTTTTGTAGAACCTAGATTTGAAACCTGACGCTAAACAGATAATACACTACTGCAAAATACACTACGGCATATAATGAACTACAACAAGGTACACTATACACTACTGCCTAACCCCTATCTAATTGACGTAGAGAACAGTTGCACTGACAACTAGTTCCTAATAATGTTGTTAAAGGGCAAAGGCCATAGATATGAAACTCTTATTTTAATAATTTCATGCTGAATATCTTGTTTTCTCAAGACATGCATTAGTACCTAATTTGTTTGGACATGAAGTATGCTGGTACTTATATGAAAGGGGGGACTCTCAGTGGTCTGTAAACTGTCACCTGTCCCTAATTAAGGGCCAGTACTTCCCAAAGCCGAATGACTGTTGACTCATCCGTGAATGCATCCCGGACTCATCTGGCACTGATGATTAGAAGCCAACATTTCGTGCCACTGGGGTTGCAAAATCTATATTTTTCTGCCTACTCCCCCCTCCGACAGGGAATTGGGGAAGGGCAGCACTGTTTCCTGAGTTGGAGGCCTTGGATCAGATGGAGAGTTAGTGTGTGAACATCGATGGATGTCAGACACATCACCCCTCCCCCTCCCTTTCTCTGCATGGTGTTGAGATGGTGAGTACTGATTGCTGCTCCGCCATCCGGATGTGGGTTTTGTGAGTTTCGTTCCCCCTCCCCGCCCCACGGGGTGTCGCCGGATATGGAATGTTGTGATTCTCTGTAATGGGCGCTGTGGTGCTTAGCTCTACCTACCCCTCTCCTCTTTCTAGCTCCGGACTGGTGTTTCGGTTCACAGTTCAATATATACACAGTGCGTCAAATAATTTTTAAGACTGGCGCTAGATTTCAGCCTACGGTGGCGCCACCAGTGTAATCGCGAATGCGTTATAAACCGTGCCCATCTGCTTGCTTTCTGCCAAAAGTACTGCGCAGTTGTTAAAGTAACTAACGAAACGGGCGTTCATTAGAGAAGTAAATTTTTTTCATGTTGAATTATTAAGATGGAACAAAGGGCTGTTATTAAATTTAACGCAAAACTTGGTAAAAGTGTCTCGGAAACGTACCAAATGATGAAACAAATTTACGGTGAGTTTTGTTTAAGTAAATCAAAACATTTTCCTGTAGCACACACGCTTTTTGGACGGAAGAGAGACGCTAGAAGATGATAAGCATACCGGAAGACCAAGTTCATCTAGGACACCTGAGATTATTGAAAAAGTGCGTGATTTTGTGGCAAACAATCGATGTGCGTCACCAAGAATGATGTAAGAGTCTTTGAACTTCAACAAAGAAACGATTCGAACCATCCTACATGAAGATTTGGGCAAAACAAAAGTCTGTGCTAAATTTGTTCCACACACGTTAACCAATGAACAAAAATCAAGAAGAAGTGCACATTGCAGAGACATCATTTCAGCCCCTGAAAATGATCCAAACTTCTTAAAATCGATTGTTACTGGTGATGAAACATGGTGTTTTCAATATGATCCTAAAACAAAGCGACAAAGTGCGGAATTAAAGTAAAAAAAACTCGCCACAAGCTAAAAAAACAAGAAAAGTTCCATCGAAAATCAAAACAATGCTCATTACATTCTTCGATAGTAAGGGTATTATCCGCAAAGAATTTGTTCCAAGTGGACAAACAATTACTGGTGTGTTTTATTTAAATGTTTTGATGCGTTTGGTGGGCAGAATTCGTCGCATTCGTCCAGAATATCGAGGTGAAAACAGTTGGTGTTTGTTGCACGATAATGCACCCAGTCACACCTCACTTCTTGTTCGTAGATTTTTGGCGAAATTGACGAAAAATAACGTCTGTGCGTTGAATCATTCACCGTATTCACCTGATTTAGCACGCTGCGACTTTTCTTTGTTCTTGAAACTTAAAATGACGTTAAAAGGGTGTTATTTTGATGATATTTCGACCATACAAACAGCTTCGACGCGTGCTTTGGAGGCAATTTCGCAAAGTAAACTGGAACAGGCATTCGAATCATTATTAAATCTCTGTAACAAGTGTATTGAAGCCGGAGGGACTTATTTTGAATAACAAACCAAAACAAATTATAATTTCTTGTTTCTATTTCATTTTACAGACCCAGTCTTAAAAAATCTTTAACGCACTGTGTATGCCCTTCTCTCCTTTCACTCATTTTTTCTGTTAATTTTCCCAATGAGTTCACTTACTCAGATCTAGAAGCTTCCTAATTCTAAGGGTAGTTTTAGACCTGAGGTTAGACACTTCCTTCCTAAAAGTCTTCAAACGTAGCGTGTTCAAGGGGAAAAAAACTTTGTGCATCCGGATACAAATGTATTAACGAACTGCTGTCTTCCGCCATTTCACAAGCGTTCACTTGCATATTTCAAAACCTGTTAAGGTTCAAACGAACAAAATGGCGGTCATTGTATTTACTAGAGAGTGGTGCTCTACAAATTTTAAATATCCATACTTGCGGGCAGCGATTTCTGCTGACCACTAACATGGATATTTATCATTAGGTCCCCATTTTTATTTTCAGTTATCTCAAAAGGTATTGCTGTTGCAACGGTGAAAGCAGGGTTCGTTCCATATGACGCGCGTGACTCACGAATCGCAGTCTTCGAATTGATAGTCTTTCTGTTGGGCAGTGACCAAGCTTTGGCTTCTGACCATTCGCCTCACCCGAATCACAGAGGATGCTATAAGGCGGTGTGCTTGTTTTACGGCTATGGCTTTCACCCTTCCCTGGAGATAATGTCCCCAAATTAGGAATGGGCTACTTATATTCCTTACAGTTAATCACGGTGGTTGTTAAACCCGAAAGAAAAAATGTAAGTTGAATTTTCGCTGTTATAGACTGCTAATTCACGAGCATTACCAAATTGTTTCTTAAATATTTCAATCATATTTGGGTTCAAAAAAAGAATATTCGGTTCAACTGTGGTTCTAGCGAATGGTGTTGTTCAAATTCGAAATTTCCAAGATGGCGGCCGCAGTTATATCGGACCACCAATGTGATTTTTAAATACCTCAAAAACTGCTACGATGCAAGGAAAATTGAGTTCATCCCGGTTCATATCTGGTAATAACGAATGGTGATCTTCAAATGTGAAATCGTATTTGGTGTGCCATCATTTCGCCAGCCGTTCACCTGGTACATTTGTCATTTTTATTGCCTAAAAGCCTATTCCTGTTTAAAAGAAGAAGACTGGGTTCATTCCAGTTAATAGATGATATAAAGAACTCAGCTTTTCAAATTTTAAATGTCTGCTGTGGGGTTAACATTTTACCAGCATCAAATTTTGTTTAATAAAGCGAAGATAATTCAATTCAATTACGAGGTACCACTGCCGAATAGCAGTGTAGATATTTGAAATTTCGGAAACATGATTTCTCTAGTTCCCACCCCAACACTTTTTGTTTCAATATCTCAAAAGTTATTGCTGTTCAGACGAAAAAGAATAATTGGATCCATTCATTCAGGTTCAGGGCTTTCTCTTGCGAACGATGTCGTTTGATCCTCTGGTGAATGACAGTCCCCCATGGAAGGGGACTTTTTTCAATATTGAAGGAAATTAATAAATTAATTTCAGTTCAGATATTACACTGCCGAACAGGAGTGTAGAAATTTGAAATTCCTGTGTTGTAATTTCCCCAGTTCCACCCCCTCCTCAGCGCTTTGTTTAATTTTTGAATTTCTCAAAATGGTATGCCCGTCAAAACGAGAAAGATTTGATTCATTAAGGGTGAACCTTTCTACAAACGAACGGCGTCGTTTAAATTTGAAATCCACGTGAAAGGGGGCTGCCATTTCACTTGATCCAAAATTTTAAAAATTTAACTGAGATAATTATTTATTTTGGTTAACAGGTACCACTGCGGAATACACCGGAAAGAGCAGTGGTCAAATTTGAAATTTCAATTTCCTGCATATGATATTGTTGCTAGTTTTGCGTGTTTCAATATGTCAAAAGTATTTCTGATCAGATGAAAAATTAGGCTCATTTGAATTCAAGCTTTCCATTAATGAACGATATCGTTTAAAATTGAAATCATTGTCGAAGTGGTCTGCCATTTAACCAGCTCTATTTATTTTATCATTAAACAAAGATAAAATTGTTTTTTCTACAAAACAGTAGGCATTGCTGCTCAGATAAAAAAAATGACTGATTTGAGTTAATTTTCCAGTAATAAGCGGCGTCGTTTAACCCTTTAAGCGACTGGAACGAAATAACTCGGGTATAGGGCCAGACATATCAATTCTTAGATAATACCTTTTGTTTCCCACCATAAAGCGAGCTACCGCCTTGCCTTTACTATACGATCTGGCTATCAAGGCCTCCTTGTGTAGAAGAATAATTACCTCGACAAACTCAGTCCAGTACACTGAAATAAAAACAACAACAAGACTTTATTATTCCGATAACATTTGCTTCACGGGTTTCCGATGATTTTCCGCTCAGGTTCCCGTGCTGACCACGTGCTACCTTTCCACAATACCCGGTGGACGAAGGAATCCTCCTTCCCGTTCACCACGCTGCACGTCTGCGATAACCGCAGTCCTTCCGTCAGAAACCGGTGTCCAAAATACGACCCTCTCTACTTGACGACCGAAGCTTAACTGTATCACTCAATTTTCCTCGCCCTTTCTGTCCTCTACCACGCATGCGCAAGAAAAACTGTTTTCCCCGGTCAGCACGTGAAATACCTGTAATCAGGAATGTCGTCGGATACCCGCAGGGGATTACAAACTTGCACGTATACAAAAGCAGTATGACAACTTGTTTAAGAGAAGCACTCGAGCAGCTGACTCTTCAATGTCAGATGCCCCAGGTGGTCATGCACCCCTCTCTTAATCCCACATAGGATTAAAATTGTACCACGTGGGTGGTGAAGAATATCAGTTCTTATCTGAAACAACAAAATGGCGGAATGAAACGTCCGTCCGCACGTGTTCATCACAATATTAAAAGCACATAAATTCATAATTGACAGTTTGATTGCGGGCGACCCTTACATCGGGGAAAAAATCTTTGCATTACCCAGCTCGAACGAGTGACTTCGAACTCCGGACAACAGTGAACGCTGCATTCCCCCTTTGCTTTGGTATTCAAACTGCTCGTTTAAGGGGATTGTTGACACTAATCCTTTCTGACTGATTACCTGCTAAAAGGGTTGGGACAATGGCACTGAACCACAGATGTCTGTATGTCATCGCAGTTTCTACATTTTCTGTCTTGGAAACATGAATTCACGAAATGCGTCGATTAAAACTGAAGAAAAACTTTAGAGTATTTCAGTAATTCTTTCTGTAATCTACTTGGCAAGAAAACACATTACTTCCGGCAACATAATCTTTTAATTTTAAAATATTTATTTAATGCGATTTTGTTCAAATAAATAGGAAATCTACTGTGAAACTGATTTTTCGATTTGCAACAGCGACCTAAAAAGAATTTAAAGGATATGACATGAATGTTTTTACATGAAATTTCTCATTAGGTGGTACTAAAAACTAAAATTAAATTTCGAAAATTACTTTATTTTAGGACTTTTGAAAAGTGCTTTGCTAATTTAAATGAAAACAGCAGCGATTTGAACTATTAGTGAGAACAGATTGTCAGATATGTGTGAGGAATGAAAAGTAGATAAAACACACAAAGACGAATTTCTTTAATTTAACATGAGGAAATAGTAGGTCGATCAGCATGCTTTGTACGAAGACAGTTGAAGAAAAATTTCCCTCTTTTCTTCACCCCAGTTTCTTCCATTAAAATATTTAACATTTCTAATCTATTTATTTCCCTTTTTCCGAGAGTTTATTCTGCGTCTGCAGCCCCTTTTTTCTTAACAGATCTATGCCATTAAAAGATGAGTACTCGGATTTCATTATATATATATATATATATATATATATATATATATATATATATATATATATATATAAATATATACAAATGTAACATGATCACTGCAAAACCGCGCCTAGCTGTAGGTTTGAAACGTTAGCAGTATAGCAATAGAGTCAACCACAAGAAATTTACATTCCCAATACAATGCTATCGAAACAAAACTCTAAAAATCCTAAAAAGAGAATATCTGATTCTCTTTTAGGGATTTTTAGAGTTTTATTTCGATAATATTGTATTAGGAATGTAAATTACTTGTGGTTAACTCTATTGCTGTATATCATCATAATTCTCAACCATTATCAATCCACTGCTGGACGAAGGTCTCCCCTAGTTTCTTCCACAAAGGTCTGTCTTGTTCCAGTCTTCTCCATGTTACTCCCGCATACTTTCGAATTTCATCCACCCATCTCACATGCGGTCTTCTTCTGAGTCTTTTTCTGGAATCCAATCTAAAATTTCGGCTGTCTATCGAAGGTCTGTCCTTCTGGCAATATGTCCAGTCCATTGCCATTTCAGGGATTTTACTCTGATCATGATGCCTTCCACTCTTGTCATTTTTCCGATCCACGAGTTTCTCTTCTTATCTTCCTGGTTAAACCAAGCTTGCTTCTCTCCATGCCATTTGAGTTGTTTATACATGTATATATAATTTCACAACAACCTTAATCGAAGAAACGCAGCAATTTTAATATCTCGTAAGTGTGAACTTGAAATCAAATATTATCAAGAAGCAGTAACGCACTGAACCTAAAACGCTTACAAAATTCCTAGGTCTTGGACTTTACAACAAAATTTAACTTGTACGGAGGAATTTTAGGGTGAGGTGTGTTCAAATATACATTCTAAAATTGGTATAGGAGTAACAGTACATCAACCCTTAGATGCTTGCATCAACAAAAAGGCCTAAGGCCTTTTTATGACGCTTTCCGTTAAATGATATTTCATTTATGCATACGGATGATAATTACCAATAACAAAATTATGCTTCATATGAAACTCGTGCAAAGCACCTATGCTTTTTCAGCAAAATTTTTGTTACAATCATAATATTTGGTATGTTTAAATAAATAAGGAAAAGTGATAATTAGCTATCAATATATCAATGATCGGATGTTTAAAGCAATGTATCAGTCATCAGGTGTTTGTATCTTCCAAACTATTCAATGCCACATTGAAAATTTTCTTCAGTAATTGAACTGGGAAAACAAAGAAATAAAGGTTAACGGAAATTATTTAATTCACCTTCGTTTTTCTGTATACTTAGTAATTTTTGGAACTGGCCCTTCCGAACTGCAGAGTATGTTCCAAGAACTTGCTGAGAAGAATGAAGAAGTGGAATTAAAAAAGAACTTGCAGAAGAAAAAACTGAGGTACAATGCGAATTTTAAAGATATCAATCCGTTCTTTGGCGTAAATATGACATGGATGGTCAGTCGGCAAATATCCGAAAACTTGAAAATTTCGTCGTCCTGCAGCAGGAATCGAACCCGCGTCACCCGGAGGGAAACGCAGTTTCGATTCCCGCTGCAGGACGACGAAATTTGCAAGTTTTCGGATATTATCTGATTTACCATCCATGCCATATTTACACCAAAAAACGGTTTCACGTCTTCCAAATTTGTATTCTAAATATGTTGTTATTCAGTATTACATTCATGATGTACAATGCTTTTACAAGAAATGCAGATTTATTGATTGATAGGGAGAAGCTGGATATCTACATTCACCAATACCTACAATTCACCTTGGACAGTAGATATCAAGCGAAGGTCACATTGATGAAAAAATTAATCTGCGTATAAAACTTGATTGGAGTGCTTTTGGAAGAAACAGTGCATTTTTTGAGAGCAATATACTATTATGTCTTAAAAGAAAAGTGTTTACTTAATAAATCCTTCCAGTGTTTGCATATGGAGAGGCGACATGGACCTTAACGAAAAAAGGCATACAAAAAATATAGCAACTGAAAAGAAGCTTGATGTAACCAGGAAAGAAGAGAAGTGGATCTCATGAATAAGGAAAATGACATGCGTGGAAGGCGGCATGATCAGCGTAAAATCCAAGAAATGGCAATGGGCTGGATATATTGCCAGAGGAACGGACCATCGATGCACAACCGAAATGTTAGACTGGATTCCACGGTACAGGAAAAGATCCAGAAGGAGACCTCATGAGAGATGGATAGATGAAATTTGAAAGCATGCGGGGGGGATATGGAGGAGACTGTCTCGAGCCAGATCGTTGTGGAAGAAACTTAGGGAGACCTTCATCCAGCAGTGGATTGATAACGGTCGACAATAATGACATGGGTGTAGGAGAATTGTCCACCGGAGAACTGGCCACCCGAAGAGCTGACCAACGCAGAACTGGTCATCCAGAGAACTGGACACAAATATATTAAGGGGCCGTATAAATCGTCCATTTGACTGTTCCGAGTAAACATTCCGAGTTATGATTCATAACGACTCTCATATATTTGTGTTCCTTTTAATTGAGATATTTAGTGCATTATAGTGTTGTGGGATTCTTCCTTAGTTCTTTTTCCTGTGTTATTACTATGCGGTTTGTCCCAAAAGTGTAAAGTACAAAGAAAAAGAAGAACGACAAATCTGATATTTCTTTCTTTGATTTAAGGTTTAACGACCACCGTGAGCAACTCGATGGGCTATAAGCAGTCGCCCTTCCCTAATTTAAGGCCACTGGTTTCAGGGCGGGGAGAGAGCCACCGCCGTAAGACAAACACAACGTCCATGGCTCAGCGGAATTCGAACCCGGGCCCTTTACAGACGAATGATCAGGAGCCATCTCGTAGCCCACTGTGCCACTGGGGCGGCTTCGTAGGGAAGAAAGTAAATGTTCTACCTCTATGCTTGGTACGTGTTCAAGCATTCGAAAAATTGGCTCAAAAACATTGATAGCTACTGGGCTGATTTTACAATGATTATGCACAATTGTATCCCTTTCTCGCTTCATCTACCCAGATGGGGAATACAGAAAAACATGGGCCATTTTGAAGTCCACTTACTATTATCCACTTAAGTGAAATATCAGATATCAGCGTTTATCTGGTAGTCACTTCCTACATAAATATAGAACTTACAGTAGCATTATAATAGTAACTCGTTATCCTATTATCTGGAAAAAAAATTCAAAAACTTGCAATTTCCAATTTGAAATCACAATAATATAATAATGAATTTCGAAAAAATCAGAAATCATGATACCGAAGTTTTGCTTTTTTGTGGTTTGAAAAAATGCGGTAACGTTTTAGCTATCACATGCTTGTTGAACACTGCTCTATTGGAATATTAAATATGTTTCAGTATACAGACTCTGCGGTGGCACAGCGGTGAGCGTTCTTACCTCCGTACCTGCTGCGTTCGAGTTCAACTGCGTCGAGGTTCATGTGCCTCGATAAGCTGATGACTTTGTTGCAAAAACCATTAACTATAAAATTAACCTTAGTACTGGTATCATATGCATATACCTAGGTATATTTAGTCCTTAGTAATTAGTACAGCATAAAAAGCACCCTGTGGGGTAGCACACAAATCCACTACCATAACGAATCTCCGAAATATTGAAAGTAGTGCAACTGCTTCCGCACACAGATCATTTATTCTCGACAATTTCGGAATTGTTAAAAAATTTTCGGTGCAAAATAGTTCGGTTTAACACTTAATTCCTCTTATTTCAGAAAGTTTACTTCGACTCCCCACAAATTACAGCGAAAAAAAAATCTCTGTATTCGCCTCCACTAGACTTTTTCGTACATTAGCAGAGCGGAAAACCCATTACGTATTTTAGCAACCGGAAGAACTTTCAAATGCTATAAATTGATATTTCAATGTATTTTATTCTGCCATTGTTTCAAATTGTGTCCCACTACACCTCTCCTGCGGTGTAGTGGGACACTGCACAGCTGAGCAAATGGAAAGTGCAGGTCAACATTCTAAGGAATATAACACCTACTCTCCTATCTATCCTCTTCCAAACCAATATCTAATCAGTCCGTTGCTTTTTGATAAAATATAACTGTTGTTTCATGGTAACAGTTGTACATTTTGAATTATTAATAATGGAAAACTGTTTTGGGACTGTACTCTGATTTCTACGAAATCCTGATCAACTCATCGTCTCGGTATCTATAATAGTTTGACTTATGGCGATCATACCACCTCCCCGCACACACGTGCATTCACGTACAGAAGGATAGATAGACACAATCGCAAAAATTGTCAAATTGCATTTGGAGGACCATAAAACTTGTATTCCCGATGAAATATCCAAGTGCAATTTTTTCGCCTTTACTGTGCTTTACTATATTAAAGTATTTATGAAAGATAGAAATGCATTTATGAGAAGGAGAAGTTTATGAAACGGCCTAGGGGGCCGTGAAATTCAGACTTTGCCAAAATATCTTAATACACATTTATGTCTGAAACACAATTCGCTAAAACGACGGAAGAAATCCGTTTTGACCAAACAGTCAGCTGTTCAAATTTGTTAAAGTTTTATGATTATTTTGTGCAGGATCAGGAAGAAGGGCGCTTCGACTAATAACGCGGATAGTACGAAATTATGATCTTGTGTTATCCACATTTTATCCTGTCGTTGGAATGTGCGTCCTGAAAATCAAATGTTGCTGTGTCCGTAACCGATAAAATTTACTATGGAGGAAAACAAGCTTCATTCAGTATTTTTTTTTTCTGAAAGTTTTTTTGTGTCAATTGAAAGCTTTTGTGTGTATTTGCCATTTTCAGTTATGCCAGTGTATCAGTTGAAAACTTAAGAAATTTATAATAATAGAGATGAAACTTAACAGTAGGTCCCACTACCAAACTCTGTATCCTAAAATTTAAACTTTAATGGCTGGTGGTCGGAGCAGATTTTTGCGATGCACTGGGATCTCCGCCGTTAAATTAGCACTATACCTGCGGTGGTTTAGGATTGAATCTTGTTTATTTTCTCACTAGCGACTTTCAGCTCTACGACTACGGTGCAGACGACACATCTTTCTGTTTACAAACCATGTGTATTACGGATTTAATTTCCCAAGAGAAGGCACCCTTCACGTCTATCTCAGGTATGACGAACTATAAAGTACCGACAATAAAGGGTCGGGATATCTGCTAGGTACACGTTCGTGAAGAACAAGAAGCCGGAAAATTAGGGCTTGCAAATCAATTTAACCTTATACGTCGGTTACCGTTTGCGAATATAAGTAGAACTAATAGTTTCACTGCTTTGTCTGGCTGGGGAGAGGGGAGGCGCACCCACCAACAAGCTAAAATTCTTTCCACAGGATTTTGCGCGAACGAGTTCTGTTCTCAATATTTTACTGCACGGCCGGCTGAAACACTTTGTGTCTTTTCAGGGTTACGAGTAAACGATCACATTTGCATTACAAAGCATTTTAGTTTTCGAACTTCAGCGGAGAATCAGTGGAAAAAGCTGAAATGAACAAAAATTGCCAACTTCACAAATTAATAGCTTTTTAAGTCCTGTTAAGAGAAAAATAATTATAATTTTTAGATATGACAGAAATAGTCTGTTTCAAACCTCCTGTTAAAAGATTCGAAATACTTTCACCTCTCTAGCAGAAAATTCGCGAGACATGCAACTTTGAACACAACGGTATGGCAATGCCAGCTTCATTTTGGGATGGTATACTGGACACAGAAAAAATATCACACAATGTAGGCATTGTAAAATGCTTGGGAAATTTAAAATGAATGAAGAGTATATACTGGTATCGTTATTCCAGAATGCAAAGTCGAATGAAGCTATATCATAAAAATCGCTAAGTGCTGTTCACCTGTCTCCAACCCTCCCCCCCCCCCCTCTGCGGGGGAAGAAAAAAGGAAATCATGAGGAAAAGGCACTCGATTTTTAAAACTTCTGTACAAGTATTCGGAAAGTAGAAAAATATTTTCAGGCGTTTTGAAGACCGAAAAAAGAATATATATATACACCATATCTTTTCTGTTTATCCAGCACAAGTTTCCTATTGAATATGGCTAAATCTATTGATATAGACTTCCCCACAATTGAGAGGAAGGCAGCTGTTATGATTAAATGAAATATTTCAAGTAATGCAGATGTTTTTGTTGACAATTTATTTTTATATCACATGTATTTACAAATATTTTTCATCAGATATAATTTTGTATCGTTTTATGACATAAAAACATTCTTATAATTATTTTTTATTAAATAATTACTTTTTATCATATGCGTCTTAAATTATTTTTCATTAAAAAGTGAAAATGAGCACTGCGTCCTGTGTCATTCGCATTGTGGTTCACGATGAGATCATCATAGTGCAAAGCTATTATAATTGAATGCCGTGATGTAAAATAGGAGGGAAACTTTGGATCTACAGTTTTCATGAGCAATTGCAACAAATAAGGAGGATTAGTCAGGGTACAATGCTGGCGGGCGGAAGCTCAGAGTTTCGACCATGCACTGCACATTCAGGACATCCAGCAAATCCCGTTCCCATGTGATCAAATGTTCACACAATAACGCGCACAGAATTTCTTGAATAGGGTGGTCCAACAAACAAAGTGCGGCATGTTATATTCATATTTATTGCATTGTCTAACTAGCTTTCAGAACGAATGAAATCAATTTAAAACTAAATAACCTATGTTTTTATAACAAAGGATATGACATGCTTCTGAGAAAAATACATTCACCTATCGCTTCAGGGAGTCACAAAAATGAGGCGTATTTTTACCGAAATTTCGATTCAATTATCTTTTATTAAACTGAAAAAAAATCCACTATTGCTATTCCAACTGAAAATTCGTGCTACAGGAAATTATGATCATCAATGCTCCATGCGCCCCCGAGAAGTAGTCGAATGTGCTACAAGTAAAGATTTCACCTGCGGCTTTGTTTAATCAGATTGTGCGTATGTGTGAGAGGGAAAGAGAGAGTAACTTGTTTATTATGTTGCTAAAAATCAGACACATATAACATCGATGAAAAATGAAACAGCTAAGTAAAAACAAGATTTCATTCACCTCAACTTTCACGAATTAATTTTGAATTATATTAAGTTATGTGTCTACAGCTTTCCGACGAATTATATTGTAAAACAATTAATAATCTTTGCTTTTACAATAAAGGATATGACATGCATTCTGAGAGAAAAGTCCTTCACCGATAGCTTAAAAAATGAAGCAATTCACCGGTTCCCTAAAATATTAAAAGGCATTCACAGATTTCTTTTCATTGAGTCATGAAAATGGGGAGCATTTTTTTTTCCAAATTTCTATTCTATTATGAATTTTTTCTATTTGTACTAAATTTGAAAAAAAAATATTTCCGTTATTGTTCATTAAACTGTAAATTTCTGCTACAGAAAATTGAACGCTTCACTATAGATCCATGAGCTCGGAGAATGGGCTGCTGATAAAGACTGCGCTTGAAGCTTTGCTTAAAATCAAGCCCCGAGGCCTTAATTTTTCTGGATAAAAAGCATAGGTAGTAATAGAGAATTCTGGGTACCGCAAACACTTCTGGATCTAACTAGAGCCACCCACACGAAAGTTTGCAATTGCCATCTAGCTAGTATTAAATGCAATAACTAGGGAGAATAAGATCATTCTGTGACCGATATCACGTATTAAACAGCTCGTTTCTGTCTTCTACACGAATACAGAAGGAACGGCATTCCCAATTCAAATAAATCTTAAAATGATTAAAATGTGTTCTGAAAGATTTTACTTTTTTCGACTTCGCCGTTGCTGCAATAAAGTATTTTGAAGATGTCATTGTTTCCTTCATCTGAGCAACGAAGGACAAGATTTTTATTGGCGGAGGACTGCCCCTAACGGACTTTCCCCGTTTGTCCACTGAATGACTCAGCAACTGGTCTGTGATCTTCAGGCAGAAGGGTGTGGTGGGGTCTCTTCTCGCCTCAGGTCATAGAACAGAAATAAAGGACTTGATGAGAGGGGTAATCTCCTGTGACAGGTTTGTGTTGCACCCTGCTGAGTGAGAAGGGGTCAGCAATTGGTTAGCTAGGAAAGCGGAATGCCCGCCGAAATGGGAACATTTCAGGTTCAAGGAGAGGGGAGAATTTGGAACAATAATCCCTGCAGCTGCCGTGGATTTTTAGCAAAAATATTTTCACGTACACCGGCCGCTTATAGGGTTAAAGACGAGATCCCCATGGAATGGAGCTGCAATTCCAGCAGCCCCTACTATGAGTTTAAAATATCTCAGAATCTATTGCGGTTCAAACGAGAAAGTGGAGTTCACAGAGTTTCCATACATGGAATTAAAGAATGGCGCTTTTGGAAATTTAAATATTCATATCGAATGGCTGTTAGTTATGCAGCCCACCACTTACAATGGTTTGCACATACTGTGTTTCAACAAGTTAGTAAATTCATACAATGATTATGATACGCTTTCCAATATACCAGAAATCATTACTCAAGTTATGAGGATAATGTCTGTGGAATATATCTCGCTCCTTTGCCCTGACCTTATACCCCATTTCGATGATATTAAACAACATTGGTTCAGTATACCTCCGGAACAACATACTAAAGATTTGCCGCAATCGAAGTAATTTTTATCAAGTTATGAGGATTCTTGACTTAAAATTATGATACGCTTTGCAACCTACCAGAAGTCATTACATCGGATTTCATATGTAAACGACGCCGTATATTAGTGGGAAAGAAATCAGAAGTCATTACTTGAGTAATGATTTCTGTGGAATAAATCTCGCTCCTGTGCCCAGAACTTTAACCCTATTTTGATGATATTAAATAGAACCGGTTCAGTACATCTTCGGGACAATATGATTAACTTTTATCGCAATCGAAGCATTTTTACGTAAGTTATGGCGCATAAGATCGATGGAATGGATCCCCTCCTGTGTCCTGGTCTTTGACCCTGTTTCTTCCATTTTCAATATGGTTCCTTCCCAGGTTGTTCCCTACCACATACTAAAATTTCATTGAAATCAAACCATTTTTACGCAAGTTATCGTGAGGAAGGACAGACAGACAAAGCTGGAGCACATACACTTCTTCAATCTACGGTTGGAAAGCGTAAAAAATTATCCCGCATCCAACGAAGAAAACGAACTTCATTGCAGTTTATGCATGGCATTCCTTAAGAAAAGTACTTATATTAACTTCTTATTTCAGTGCACAGTTTCACAGTTGCTATACCGTTTCTAAGAAAAACCACGGATTTGTACTGACAAATATGAAAATGGAATCTCCGTCATTTTCACTTTTTATTTCTTCAACAATTATATGTCTGGACATCACCTACAACTGGAAAATCCCGCTTCCAATAGAACCCATATTGCTACTGCTGCCTTTTTGTTACAAATCTCGAAAGGATAAACCTTAAAACAAAAACAAATAGGCTTATTATTGGAATTTCTTCACAGCTCACGTTTTTAGTTGTACTCCCAGGTTCTGACGTTGGCAAGTGGAGGAGAAAACACTTCCCTTTTCTCCCTAAATATTTATCATGGATATTTATTTTTGGATTATTATTTGCAATTATTTTTTATTACAACTTTTATTTTATTTCATTTCTTGTCTTATTGTTGATATTTCTTCCACGTTTACGCACACATGCAAATAAGCAGAGGAAAAGGGAGACTTCTGGCACAGGGACAGCCCTCCATAGACTTAACATTGGCTGTCCCCGGCTGCCCACGAGGCTGTCCCCGGCTGCCCCAGCTGCCCCCGAGTCAGAATTTTTATCACGTGATCGTCCCCATGATGTGCTGCCCCCTGGCGGGGCTTCTTGGAACTTTCAATGGATCTTTTGAGGGATGGCAACGACCGAGAGGGAAAGGGGGTGGATATAGGGGGATGTCAACTCGATGTGCTGCCCCCGAGGCAGAATTTTTGTCACGCGATCGCCCCCATTATGTGCTGCCCCTAGCGGTGCTTCTTGGAACTTTCAATGAATCTTTGTTTTTGAGGGATGGCAACGACCGAGTGGGAAAGAGGGTGGATATAGGGGGATGGCAACTCGATGTGCTGCTCCCTAGCGGTGCTTCTTGGAACTTTCAATGAATCTTTGTTTTTGAGGGATGGCAACGACCGAGAGGGAAAGGGGTGGATATAGGGGGATGTCAACTCGATGTGCTGCCCCCTGGCGGTGCTTCTTGGAACTTTATGTTTTTCTCGGGAGATTTATTGGACTTTTGTCAAATTTTTGGAGGAAGTTTTTTTTTTTTTTGTCCATTCCAATATTTTTTGTTTCCTCGACTTTGTTTTATTAAACTTATATTTTTAGAGCTTTCGTGGGGTGTTAGGTTTTTTTTATATAAACGTTGCAATATTATTATATTTTTTTAATTTAGACGGCGAAATGCATCTATGGAAGAGATTTCGTTCCTATTGATTCATGTTCAGCATCAGGAATGGTTCTCGTCAAAGGATTGGTTCTCTTCCCAGGTCACATGATCGTTATGGTCCATTCCTAACAAGGTTGATGATTGACGTAGGGGTTTAAGTTTCTCTCAGTTGAACTCGATCGGTCGAGGAGAGTGGTCGTCTTTTGTGTTTCTTGAAAATTTTATAATGGAATCGTCCATAGCATTACACGATGAAAATCGCATCATCTTTAGGAAGAATGAAATGCCTGAAAATTGCTTTCCTTTAGGAGACGATCGATTCATTCGGATATTTTGTTTTGATGGAGAATTACAGATTCATGTCCGAAAATATATTTGCATCGGTGACTTATACGTTCCTACAGCTATGGGAATCGCTTTGAAGGGTGTTGAATGGTTTGAACTTCTAGACAGCTTTGTCTTTCTGCGTGATGTTGTTAAAAGTCGCAAGCCTGCGAAATATGATTACATTTTCAGTGGAAATATTACAGTGGCTCATCGTTTAGAACCGTTGACTCCTTTTATGAGAATGAATCCCCACTCGGTGGAATGCACAAGTCGAGATTTTCACCATGTATTGGATTTCACTCAGGAAAAAGTGGGTCAGGATGGTGAAATTTTGAAAACTGAAATTTCTCTGTGCGGAGAACATTGGACTAAAGTGACTGATAAGAAATGTACTATGTTAAGAGTCATACAACAGACGTTTCTTCGTTCCATTTCGTTTTCAGCTTTAATTAAGAAAGCATTGGAAAAAAATAATTTGACTTTGGAAGCATTACAGTCCACAAAAGAAGGATTTCGACATTATGAAGATGGTTCTTTTCTGCTTGAAGAAACTCTCGTGGACACAATGTATGACACAGCGGATATGAATGAAATGTAAATCTCCTACGACAACGACAATCAAATAAACATGGCCAAAATTATTTTACAACTGGATTTTGAGAAAATAGCTGAACAGTATCTGAAAGAACTCCAGCGGAAGCGAAATACTAAAGTAGACGAAGCATTTCTGGACTCAGTTGACCTTAGTCATTACGTGGGGGAAATTTTACGAGATTTAGACGAATATTATTATTGGTAAAAAAAAAAAAATCTTAACGGTCCTTTTCAGGACCACCCAGTTTTTTCAAAAAGGAATTATTGAAATCGTACGCTGCGTTTTCTTTATGTGAAGAACAAAGTATTTCATAGTTCACTCGGTTTTTTTTTTTTTTTTTTCAAAAGCGGTTTTAATTCTGAGATGAATTCTTTCAAGGTGTCTGATTAAATTCTTTCGCTTTCCGTATTCCTTTTGTAGAAAATTCAGCCATGAAGAATTTCTTACCGAATACATTTTAGTTTTATTCTCTCAGGATATGAAAATTAATTATAATGAAGTTCTTTCGTTTTTCTCTAAGAATTTTCCTGAAAATAAGCTTTGATTAGAGTCGATAGCATGTTCGTTGAGAGATGAACAGATAAGGAAACAGTCCCCAGTGTTTTGAAACATCCCAAGAACTGACACATGATGATTCATCAGCATCGTGTCCGTTGCTAGATGACCAGATAAGGAAGTAGTCTCCATGAGACAGGTTGTGGTGATATGGATCGTGTGTTGTTTCTTTGTGAACAGCAGAATTTCGGAAACTGATTAAACTTAGAACCCTCGAAATTCTTAGAAAACGCATAGGAATGTAGTTCAATTTCCTCCCATTTGCGATAACAGCTCGATTCGCCCACATTTGTCATGTGTGAATTCCGGAATTTTAGTAGTTGAGATGTCCGCTTGAAATGCCCTCGTGACGTTTCCGAAAATGCTTGGGGTCAAAGTGCATTCAGCTTCCTTTAAAACGTTTGCCATTTCTACTGCATCACTTGTTTTTTCTGGTTCAGTTGTCCACACGTGTGCTGTTGTACCTCTCTTGCTCTCTGGATTATTATTTTGGAAAATGTCTGTTGGATTTTCCCAAGGTTCTGCAATGGAAGAGGTAAGTTCGCATTTCCTCGCATACAATTATTTATTGTTAGGTGCCCCCAGTTGTTTGAATTAGGGTGTTGTTAGAATTTCATGTTAGTGGAATCGTTTATTCTCTTGACGGAAAAACATGATTCTTTTTTAGAAAGCTTTTAGGAATTCATTCCTTTACGATAGCCCCCTTTCGAATAAAAATTTAAGAAGTTTATTCTCAACGCTGGAATTTCCCATTTTAATGTTTATTCCATGAAAATGCGTTGATAGGGGTTTAAAACATGTTTGCGTGTTAGGAAAAGCATTTGAGTTCTTTTGCATACGATTAAAGTTAGATTTTAAAGAAGAAAAATTCATGTTAATGGCCTCGTTTATTCTTTTAAAACATTTTATTTCTCATACTTTTACGATAGCTCCCCTTTCCAATAAAATTTTAAGAAGTTTATTCTCAATGTTTATTTCATGAAAATGTGTTGTTAGAGGAAAGGGGTTAATTTTTTTTAAATTCTTTCACAGACACAGTGGTGGTTAGTGGATGAACAATTATTTTTGCAGAATTCCGATGTGTTCGATGCCTTGGAGGAAATTCCCATGAATCAAGACCTAACCTCTGATTTTACGCCCGACATCCCAGTCAATATTCCTTCCAACACATGCTCGGTCTGCTCCAAGACCTTTGCCAAAAAATTCAACCTGAAAATTCATATGAGGAGTCACACAGGTGAAAAACCATTCGCGTGTACACAATGCCCAGCAAAATTCAGCCACAAACCTCATCTTAAGCGTCACGAGCAACGAGTTCATCGACAAGGCGGTGGTTCGGATCCCGCAGTTGCAGGGCCAAGTCATGCCCCCCAAACTTTGATGTTCCGATAGCTGCACCAAATCAAGCTCCGGTCGCTATGAATGCACGGATAGCTGTGCCCATACAGGCCCCCTTGAAAATATTGGAGGATTCATTGAAGTCGAGTCTGCCGCGAGACAGCGACTCACCACCTATAAGACCGTACCCGATGAGGGGTCAGCATCATGTCTCCGCTCCTTTTTAGAATCCAGTAAAGCTCCATGTCTAAGAATCCTACAACATTCATTAGCTACTCACCCATCGATCAAAGTCAGCGTTTTCATGGAGGCAGTTTTTAAAAAACAGAAAAAAGATGTTCCAGACGAGTACGAGTTTTGTGACCACAACCTGAAAACCCCTATCAAACCTCTCTTCAGAGCTAGTGATGTTAGTGAATTTTATGATTCAATGGCTGCTAAAATCGAGAACGAAAAGTCGGAGGCAGAATTGAAAGGGTCCGGTTGGGTATTTTCCCATGTCTCCTGGTTCGAACTTAGAATCAACCGTTTCAGACCCTTGAGGGGTGAGTCATTTATCGCCCTTCCAACCAATATTCAAAGGAAGAAGGCAGTAGTGAATGTTATGAATAATGACATCTACTGCTTTAAATATGCAGTCTGGACATCACGTCTTCAATGTTACAATAGGGATAGAGTCAACAATTTCCTCAAGGACCCACAATTCCCCACAGGATATATATGGGACTGTATTGAGTACCCGGTAAAAATTTCCGATATCAAAAAGTTCGAGAAGGCAAATAACATGTCCATCAATGTCTTCGGCATCGATGAGAGAGAAAAAATATTTCCCATTAAGGTATGCGATGAGGAATTACAAGACCATCGAGATCTCCTCTATTTAGAAGATGGATGTCGCTCCCACTACGCATTCATCACTAACTTCGAGCGGTTGATTTCCAAACAAATCACCGAGCGTCGTGGAAAAGTCATAATATGCAAAAAATGTTTTACAACCTACGATGCCCGTTATGATGGAGAAAACAAATTAAAAAATCACAAACTCCTCTGCATGAAAAACAAACCAGTTGCCATTCAGATGCCAGAGAATAATATCCTTCAATTCAAAGATTTTCAGCATGCTTTACGGGTTCCCTTTGTCATCTACGCTGACTTTGAGTGCGTTCTCAAACCCATTCAAGGGATCCCTCAAAATCCCGAAATATCATACACCATGACAACCCAAACTCACGAGCTCATGTCGTATGCGTACTTCATAAAAGATGAATTAGATGAATTTTCCGTATTTCGGAGTCATAGATCTGAAGACGGCGTCATTCGTCATTTCCTTCACTCCTTGAAAGAAGATGTATTGAAAATCCAGGAGGAGTATCAAAAAAATGTCCCCATGTGTCCATTAAGTGCTGAAGAAAAAGCATCTTTTCAATCTGCATCAGTCTGTTATCTCTGTATAAAAGCATTCGCCAAATCAAAAGGCAAACTCAAAGTCGCTGACCATGACCACCGAACTGGCGCATTCCGGGGTCCAGCACATGCGTCATGTAATATCAATTTCCGAAACCCAAAATTTGTGCCAGTCTTCTTCCACAACTTATCTGGTTATGATTCCCACTTCATCATTCAAGAGCTTGGTTTTTCAGAAGGAAACATTAAAGTCATTCCAGAATCCACCGAAAAATTCATTTCCTTCTCAAAATTTATTGGTGGGATGGAAATTCGATTTTTAGACAGCTTAAGATTCATGCCTACTGGGTTGTCGAGCCTTGCAAATAATCTTCCAGCAAACCAATTTAAGATCACCCGAAAGCACTACCCCCAAGATGATGAGTTTCATTTGTTGAAAAAGAAGGGTGTTTTTCCGTATGAATATGTAACATCATACAACAAATTAGAAGATTCACGCCTCCCACCAAAATCAAGTTTTTATAGTAGCATTTCCGAGTCCCACATAAGTAACGAAGATTATAATCATGCTCAACAAGTATGGGAAAAAATGAATATAAGAGATTTAGGAGAATACTCAGATCTGTATTTAAAGACTGATGTTCTCATCCTGGCCGACATCTTTGAAAATTTTCGGGATATCTGTCAGGAAACATATTCACTGGATCCTGTGTGGTTCTTCAGTGCACCATCCTTAGCATTCGCTGCCATGCTTAAGAGTACGAAAATGTCTTTAGAATTACTTACAGATTATGAAATGCTATTATTTGTCGAGGCGGCAAAACGAGGGGGACTATGCCAATGCATCCAGCGGCATGCCCTGGCGAACAACAAGTACATGAAAAATTTTAATCCAGCAAAAGAAAGCAACTATATTTCTTATTTCGACTGCAATAATATGTATGGATTTTCTTTAAGCGAATCGATTCCATATGCTCACTTTAATTGGATGCATTCTGATGAGTTGAAGCAGCTGAATATTGGCTCTATTCCTGATGATGGTCCCTTTGGATGCTTTTTGGAAGTCGACATCGAGTACCCGGACTCATTGCATGATTTTCACGCCGATCTTCCCTTCTGTCCTGAGGTTGGGGTTGTTCCTGGTACCCGACAAACCAAACTTCTGACAACACTAAACCCCAAGAACAGATATATAGCCCACTACCGCTTACTTAAACAAGCAGTTGCAGCTGGGCTTGTAATTAAAAAAATTCATCGAGGCATATCATTTTCCCAATCTAAGTGGTTGCAGGTATACATAAATCTAAATACTGAGAAACGAAAATTGGCAAAAAATGAATTCGAAAAAAATTTCTACAAGCTCATGAATAACAGCGTCTTTGGGAAGACTATGGAAGACATCAGGAAAAGAACATCCATAGAACTGGTTCATGATGAGAAACGTTTGGAAAAAGTGTTGGCTAAACACAACTTCAAAGACCGAAAAATTCTGAAGAATGAGTCCGATGAGGAGTTTATGATTTTATGCCATCTAGATGTCACCAAACTAGTTTTCAATAAACCCATATATATAGGAATCGCCGTTCTGGATATGTCTAAAACCTTAATGTACTCGTTCCATTACGACGTTATAAAACCCATGTATGGAGAAAGAGTGAAGGTTCTGTACATGGACACAGACAGTTTCTTTTATGAAACGAAGACAGAAGATCTTTATAATGACATGATGAAAATCCTGCCTTTACTAGATACGAGCGACTATTCAATAGACCATCCTCTCTACAGTTCAGCTAATAAAAAAGTTATCGGAAAATTTAAAGATGAAATGAATGGGAAAATAATAAGAGAATTCGTTGGGCTGAGGGCAAAAATGTATGCTTTTTCTTCGGATGATGTAGAAATAAAAAAGCTAAAGGAGTGAGTAAGCCAGTTGTTCAAAATCAACTCCAACTTCAAAATTACCGATATTCCTTATTCAATAAACAGGAGATGAGAAATGTTTGTCACTCGTTTCGTAGTATGAAACATGCAGTCTTCAGCATTAAAACAAATAAGAAATCTCTAAGCCCTCATGACAATAAACGCATCATTATGGAAGATTTTATTCATACCCTTCCCTATGGGTATTACTCATTCAATTCATTAGAACCTCCTCCTAAAAGAATGAAAATAGAAGAAAAAAACAGTCTTCAGGACTAAACCGGAAAAAAAATCGATTATTCATCTGCTGACGTCATCTGTTTTATCTCGTAGCTAATCTATCCTTTGTCTTCCTCATTCTTACTTCGTTGATCGTTGGGAGCCTACTTCAATTGCGCCTACTCGTTTGAAGAAATGCATTCATCATATCACAAGGACGGTCTCCATTTTTCGTATTCCAAGTTGTTTTCTAAATCAGAGGCTGATTATTTTCTTCGGTGTTTGGAGACAGAAGTGAAATATCTTAGCGGTGAATTCTCAAAGATTAAAGTATATGGGAAATCGTATTCCATTCCTCGACAGCATGTTGCCTACGGTGATGCTGACCTCCATTACTCTTTCAGTGGATTGACCATAAAAAGCAAAACCGTGGATTCCTGTACTTCGAGAAATCAAGCGTGAGGTAGAGAACGTGTGTTGTGACACCTTTAATTTTGTATTGATTAATAGGTATCAAAATGGAAATCAATGCATCGGATTCCACATGGACGATGAAAAGGAAATCGTGAAAAATTCTTGCATTGCTTCAGTTTCTCTAGGTCAAACAAGGGACTTTGTTTTTAAAAGAGAATGTTTTCAACCAGTTGTCTTAAGATTAGAAAGTGGTTCGCTTCTCCAGATGCTACCCCCAACAAATGATTCATGGGCACATGGTCTACCACGTTGCGGAAATGCCCCAGATGTTCGAATAAATTTGACCTTTAGAAAGATGATAACACAGACGCCATTGTCTCGTTACTCATTCACGCTTTCAAGCAGTAAACAGGATGCTTGCCTCAGCCATAATCTGTTATCAGTTTTGTTTGAACACACAGCAACTCACTCATTCGGTTCTCTACCTTCGAACTCTGAACACGTTCAGTTGTCTGCCCCTACAAACCCTTTACCGGCCATTAGCATGAAGCGTACTGCCAACCAAACCAAATCGGATGCTGTAAAGAAATTTCATCGTGGTGATGACTTGTTGCGTTCCGACACACCTGTCTCAACTGTGCATGCTAGTACTGGGTCTACATCAACAATGCCTGCTGCAAACAAGTCTGCTTCGTCGGGAATTTCACTAGAAAATTTACCACCCCACCACTTCTCTCTCGGGGGAAACAAGATCGCGAAAGTGACTGATTTTACAGGAACTGTAAGAGTTCATGTCAGGAGCTATGAGTTCGATGGCGAGCTCTTATACCCCACTAAATTCGGTGTTACGATGTCGGCATACACATTCTGCGTTTTCATGGAGTCTAGATTCATGTTTTGGAACATGAACGATATTAAAGTAGTGGGAAAGAAACTGCTTCTTTGTGCAACTCCTTCAAGTTCGGGAACTGTTTACCAGTTTCAATCACTAAATACCGCGGCCAATGGCGCCCTTCAACTATCGCCTACTGCAATATCTCTCACTAAGTCCCAATTCAGTGAGCTCGTTGAAGAATGTCCTAAAATCTGGGAGAGTGTTTGCCAAGTTTTATTTGGAACTGTTTTTAAGAACTTTATCTTATTAAACCAAAGTGCTGAAAATTCCCCAGCGAGCGATGAGGAACTGCATTTCATTCTGGCTAATGTACTCAAGTCCGCCATTGAGCAAAATACATGGACTGTGTTTGATTGTGCTACGTGTCGTTTGCCTCTTGAAGAACAACCCAACAACCAGTTAGGACATGAGTGTGCTCAGTTTACCAACGATGAAAAATGGAATATGGGTTTTAATAAAGCACTTTCTTTACTAGAACCCCAAACTGTTGCGGAATCTTTTGAAAGAAGTTAGTTGCTTGCTCATCACAGAAGCATTTGTGAACAATATTGATGCAGCTTCTTTGTTAGAGACGGTGAAGAGTCTTCGTAACAGCAACTCCTGCTAGTTTAAAAAAAAAAAGTCCTTTTTAGGACTCTTAAAAATTTGGGTAAGGGAAGGGGGAGGGAGGTAGGTAAATTACTAAAAAAAAAAAAAGTGAGGAATTAAGTTTTAAAAAAATGCATTTTTTTAGCCATTTCTAATACTAGACCCTAAATTTAAAGTGTAATTATTATTTTTTAATTTTAAACATAAATTTTTGTGAAATTATTTTTTATAGTGACATAAATTAAGTGATTTTTTTTTTTTGAAATGGGTCAAAATTTAAGCTTTCAAGAATTTTAAAAGTAAAATTTCTTTTTAGAAATGTTTAAAACAGTAACAGAATGAATGCAATTGTTTTAATGGTGAACTAGTGTTTTTTTTGGAAGACTTTTCTTATGGATATTTGGGTATTTATTAAGGGAACTGGGCCTGATGTTTTCCATTAGGCGGCCAATCGGGGGGATTTCCGGTCTGAGAGCAATGCTTTACAGTATTGAGCCGAAACCAGAGTACACGGCTTATTTTCGGGGAGTTTGAAATGTTTCAAACTGACTCGCTTCATTCTTTGGGTTGAAAAAGAAGAAGTGCTCTCACTGATGACCCCGCTAGCCTGGGAAAACTAAAACAGTCTGTGTTTTATAACAATTTCTTTCCTTAGACATTTTTCCAAATTTCAACCTCATCTATTTTCAACTTTCAGGAACTTGCTGTGACTGTTTTTTCTGCATTCTGTTTTCTACCTGAATCGTTTTCAACTGAATCGAAAATAGACCTTTTAAAATATTTTCCTTGAACGAAAACGTGCTTCTTAAATTTCATAGTTCCCCATGTTATTCAATGGGAATTTCACTGTTTTTACTGAAACGTGTTTCATCAAAACCGCCCCTAAGAAAATATGAAGTGTTCCATTTTTTAACCCTATATGAGAATGTACTTTTGCGAAACGAACATTATCTGTTTTCAACTTTCCCGAAACGAACCTTATCAGTTTTCAACTTTTTCTAAAACGATCTTTCAATCCAAATTTAAACCCTTCTCAATATGAACTTATGAATGCATTAAAAAAAAAAAAAAAAACTAGAACTAAAAAAAGAATGACACTTTTTTTTTTCAACTAAATTTTTAATAAGGAATCCAACGAACATTTTTACATAAATTTGTCTTTTTCCGTTTAGAAGTTACAACCGAATTTCCTTCTTGTACAGGAACTTGCAACATTCGTTTATTTTTAATGAACTTTTTGGGTAAATTAATGTCTTTTAATGCTTTAACAAATTCAGGAGGTATGTGCAGCTTAGATCCTTTGCTTCGAAACATAGAGTCTATGAGGTCAATAATATTCGTGTTTTTCACAATACGTCCTCGGACCAGCAATTCGGCCTTAGGGCTCCAGCCAATAATATCAGAGTTCGTTTTAAAGACGTCCAGCACATTTCTTGCATTTCGCTTCAAGTTAGTAGGAACGGTCTGAATGATAAGGTCTTCCACAACATCTTTTACTTTCTCGTCTTTGACACGTTCTTCTTTCACTGGTTCTTCAGTTCTCGATGGTGTTTCCTGAGATGAAACTGGGGGATTAAAACTCGGTACCTGAATACGTTTATTCAAGACTTGATTATATAATTTCACTTTCACTTCGTCAGACTCTTTGCTTAGTAGGATTTTTTTCATTTCTTTGTCTAAGTCCGTTAACGTTTCCTCTGTTGGTATATGACGTGAAATCCGTTCTTCGGGAATCAGTACCATTTTCTTGGCAAATTCCATTATTTCGTAAGCAGAGTCGTTAATACACTGAGAGCAGCAGGAATCAACACACCTAAAAATCCCCCTTTTTGAATAAGGAGTTTCCTCTTTTTATATAGAGGCGTCTTTTTTCGAGAGAGTGCTCGCAAGGTGTGCTTATGCCGTTGCAGTGAATGTTTCTGGGCTGGAGTAAGCGGAACATTTCCTTTTAGCGTATTCATGCAAACTTCGCATAGTGCTTTAATTCCATTTTTTCTACAATTCAATATTAGGTCTTTTAATACTTTTCTTGGACAGTGTTGAATTATGCATAAAAGTTGGACCTGCTGCTTAGACAACGTCATGATGAAAACTGAGACTTATTTCATTTCACCGAGGTTGATATATTACTTGAATGTCTCCTGGAAGAATCTGAGAGCGTAATCTTAATTCTTCCTTGGTCTCTGGTTTTAGATCAATCAATAAATAGCTGTAAGGGGATTTTGTGGCATCCAAATACACTTCTTGAAAAAATTTAAGTTTGCTAGGGTACAACTGCCTCCCTAAATGAGTGATTTGATTCACATCTCTTCGTGATTTAAACAGAAACAAGTAATGCGCATTCAGGGAAATTTCTCGCATTTCTTTGCCTTTATGAAAAATATTTTGAGTAATGAATATCACAGATACATTGAAATGATGACTCCCTCTAGTGAACAAGTGAGTTAATTTTTTATCGCTACCGCATTCAGTCATGAGATCGTCAATAACAAACAGCATTCTTCCTTTCACATAGTCACGGAAATTAGAGGGAAGGCCTTCCACAAATGTCACGTTTTCTATTTCATCGTACAATGGTTGGTGAACCCCGTAGAACCAAACCACATGTTCGGGAGGGGGAGATATGACTTCCCCTTGATGTTGAAGTAAGCGTTTTACAAACTGAGTCTTCCCACAGCCGGTAGGACCCGCTATCAGAGCAGTGAAAGGATGTTGTAGTCTGGGCACTTCCATGTTGTCAACTGAAGTCATTAAAAAAGATACAAAATAATTTAAAGACACATAAAATAGATTTCAATCAATTTTTATTTTAAATTCTAAATTTTGATACAATTCGAAATTTATTTCGAACGAAATGATAGGCAAGCACGTCGTTTGTTTCAGATTTCCATCGAAAATTTCTTACAATGGAGTACAAGCTTTTTCCGCGACATCTAGAATACAAGAAGAAAATACAATATTGTCCACATACGGCTGTAAACGAACTTTGAAGAGGTACATTATTAAAATTTACAGTATCAAACTTGGCGACAAATTGAGCAATAGGGCTTTGAAAATATTCTGGAGAATGTCCGAAAGAATCAAAGAATTCCATTGTTTTGGGGTTTGACATATACATAGCCAACCAGTGTTTTCCAGGATTTCCATGTCGGTCTGTATTCACAACAAGGCATGCTGGGAACTTGGCAATTCTCTTGGGAAGTCTGTCACAGGCAAACACTCCTAGAAATGATCGTCTTGTTACGTGATCTTGCTTTAGGGTCTTTGCAATTTGAACACTGTTCATTTCTTCAATTGGAGAAATCACAAAGAATGTTTCTGGACTTTGAAATTTCAATTATGTTTTGGAACTCGGCGTAGATTAGCACAGAAATGGTTTTTGCTAAAGCTTTTCCAAATTTGATTTCCACTCTTAAATTTCCTTGTTGGATCAGGTTCATATGCCCTCCATCACACAGGTCGGGACTGAGATTGAATGCATAAAGAGTGTATCCCTTGGAAAATTCCTCTCGATCGATATATATTCCACAATCTTGGCCAAGTTTCTCGGTTCCTTGAAATAGACTATGGAAAGAACGAATTGTGTTTCCCTTTTCAAAATTGGGTTCTAGAGGTTTATGAGGAACTGGTTGTCCGTCAACGTACACGGCTATAAAGTTGACATCATAATGCTTAAATTCAAAGGGGTTGGATTTATATGTACCATTAAAAGCATCGTTATCGACACATCCGATAATCAGTCTTTTGGGCATTTGTCCTAGGAATACGTTGTCTTGCACGAATGACATACTTCCTTGAGAGACGGAATACACTTTGCATAAAACACGGTCAATAGGATACTTGGCTGGAGATTTTTCTAAAGCTTTTGCATGGCCGATGGCAACTCCCGGGTTGACTTTCACTTTTCTCACAAAAATTGATGCATGTTCGATGAGAACTCTGTAATTGGGGGCCTCTGAGGAGGAAACGAGGCAGAAATCAGATTTACTTCGAACCAGTTTAATTTTCACATCCACTAAATTGAGAAGCAGTCTGTTTTGAAAAAATAAATCACAGTGCAAGGTTCCAATCATGTCCAACGTTTTGCTGTCTTTCACGAGCTCATAGCGTTGATGCAATCCTTTGTTTGTTGCTGCATTCGTGGGATTAATTTCGTTCAGATGTCCGGCTGTATCCTTGTAAAATCCTTCACATGCTAAATAGGATTTCTTTGCGTCTTAATTAATAGAGTTTCAACATATGCTCTGATCCATAATTTAATAGAGTTTCAACATATGCTCTGTGAGGATACGTGTTGCTTGAGGACGAAATCACTCTTTCGTTTAAACTAACATCAACTTGGGAAAACAGAGAATGAAGAAAACAGTTAATGGGTCCCACGGGCTCTTTGTCAGCTATGACAGAATTGTCAGCTTTCACAATTTTAATTTTTACGTAGAGTTGACTGGAAGACAAATCCATGTATTCTTCTCCACTCCCAGAAATATTAAATTCCAGAGGTCCTCCATCTCGAATGTTGGCCAAATGGTGATATTCGATCCATTGTCCTTTTTCTATGCTCGTTTGGGTGGGCGGTAAAGCAAATAAATCAAGCTCTGACTTGAGACATACGGAAGAATGACTGTGAATCAAAGCCATGGTTTATGGATCAAAAATATCGTGTGCTCTCCTCTTGACTTTCTTTGAACGAATGATGCGTTTCTTCGTATTTCTCTTCCTTTTAACGCCACCTCCCAACATTTTCTTCACTTTATTAGCTGCTTTGTCAGTGAGAATTTGTCCTGCTTCTTTAGCTCGTTGTTTGGCTGCTGTTTTTGCATCCTTTCCTTGCATTAAATCATTTGCAAGGTCGACCCCCGTTCGCAAGACTTGTTTTCCAAGCGTTTTTGCACCTTGTTTGAATAATGGTACCGCCGCTCTAAATAACGAGCGAAAAAGTACCCCAAGTCCATACCCTTTTTGAAGGGGTGCTCCTTGATAGTAGACTAAACCTTTTCCAGTTTGATTGACGTAATATTCCTCGAAGGATTTTGTACAACAGCGGTATGGTTCATACATGACTACAGAGCCTTGAGACGAAAATGAAGTTTCACGATCGCTCTCCCACGTTCAAATGGTACTAATTGTCCCGAGTGATTCCTTATAACTATTTCTACGGTTTGGAAATGTTTTCTTGCGATAGGCAAATAATGAGGGCGGTCGTATAAGGCGCTCACCACATCTCCGTCTTCTCCGCACACTTTCACGATGCGAAGGAGCGGAGCAACCATGTCTCCCACGGGCTGAGGATCCACAATATCGCTGTACACGTACAATAGGGAAAGCGACGTGTTCAGATCGGCTACGAAATTTCCATGAATTGTGACATCACTCCCTTCTGATGCTGAATACACTCCAGATTGAAAACCTAGAATTTCAGCTATTCCAGGAAATAACTGCAGTTGAGAACCATGAGTTAAAGCTGCTTTGACACGTCTCGTGTTTTTATTAAAAAACATCGTAATTTTTTTCGACCAGTGCTGGGACATGGCTTTTACCACATCTCCCACAGAATCATAATATCCAGCAGGGATTTTTGCTGCTTTCAGTTGATTTGGGCCGACACCGTAAGCAAAGGAATTTGAATTTACATTCACATTAAACCAGGAATGAGGGTAGATGAGTTCGACGAGTCCCACTTCCCAGTCACCATTGAGTTCGATCGGTGAGGGAAGACGCGTGATGAAATGAGAAATTTTATTGTCTGCAAAGTAGCGGAGAGAGCTGTCGCTAGGTAACGTCAGATAGAAACTCATGTTGACGAATGATGTTTCTTCTAAAAACAAGGTCGGTTTTATAGAGAGGTCAAGTCTTCCGCGAGGATCCAAGCATTAAATTTATCAAGATACCCTTTAAATTTAACAAAGTATTCCATTTTTCCTTTTCTTTTGCGTTTCTTCAGAACACGCTCCACAGGAAAGGACTCTGAGAGAGTCACTTTTTGAAGCTCTTCAGCGTAAAATGTTCCCTCCAGCTCTTCATTCAATAAGTCTTTTACTTTGTACACGGGAGGGGATCTTGGAACAAGGTCACTCACCACAAACACTTCTTCCGTCCAATTTGATTCGTATCCCTTTTCAAACTTTAATTTGGTTTTAGAAATCCTCACATGATTACCGACTTGAAATTTATAGGTTGGTTTTTCCCTCTTGAGGTCACCATACAGATTGTCAAACACTTGCTTTTCATTGTTTTCGTTCACTTCTACAGGCTTCATTTTTATACTTCGATGGGTAGAATTATTGTAACTGTGAACTAAATCGTTGAGTACGTGGATGAATCTGAACGTATTTTGACTTGAAAAGAATCGCCACATTCTAGTTTTCAGCGTGCGATTGAATCTTTCCACAACACTTGCTTTCGTCTCGTTGTTCGTCGTAAAGAAATGCACCTCGTGCTGTTTTAAAAACTTTTGGAATTCTTTGTTCTTAAATTCAGTTCCTTTATCAGTTTGCAGTTTTAATGGTTTTCTCTGTTCAAAAATCTTGGAAAACGCTTGAACGATATGTGACCCCGACTTTTGTTTTAAGGGAATTACCCACGCATATTTGGAAAATATATCAATACACGTCAACAAGTAACGAAATCCATCATTATGTTGACTCAAACTGGGAAGGTCAACCAAGTCTGCTTGAAACTGTTGATCTATTTTATTCACCAACACTCTGTTTCTCGGAAAATGATGTCTCGTCGGTTTGTGGAGGGTGTACGTTTTCTCCCCCTTCAGCCATTTTTCGACGTCTTTTTTCTTGATTCCTTCTTTCTTGACAGCACGGAATAAAGCATTCACACCACCGAAGCTTCCTTCTTTTACGGCTGAAAGATAAGTCTGTTTCATTACATCCTCCATTACAACAATTCAACGAGAGATGTTCAACCGTAACAGAAAAATTCATGTTCACACCAACTCGTTCACAACTCAAATAACGTCCACTCCCCCTCACACTCCATTTTTAAATGAAATTCCAAGAAAAGTCCCCAAAAACATTTTAACACCGTGAACAAACATCTTCCTATCTCAAACATATTTTCCCAATGGTCTGATGGTCTAGGGGAAGAATGTACGCTTTCTGAATGAATTAATGTGAGTTCGAATCTCACCGAGACCATTAGAGCATTTTTATGTACTCTGAAATAAAAAAAAAATAAAAAAAAATTGCAACGTTTATAAAAAAAAAACCTAACACCCCACGAAAGCTCTAAAAATATAAGTTTAATAAAACAAATTCGAGGAAACAAAAAATATTGGAATGGACAAAAAAAAAAAAACTTCCTCCAAAAATTTGACAAAAGTCCAATAAATCTCCCGAGAAAAACATAAAGTTCCAAGAAGCACCGCCAGGGGGCAGCACATCGAGTTGACATCCCCCTATATCCACCCCTTTCCCTCTCGGTCGTTGCCATCCCTCAAAAACAAAGATTCATTGAAAGTTCCAAGAAGCACCGCTAGGGGGCAGCACATCGAGTTGCCATCCCCCTATATCCACCCTCTTTCCCACTCGGTCGTTGCCATCCCTCAAAAACAAAGATTCATTGAAAGTTCCAAGAAGCACCGCTAGGGGGCAGCACATAATGGGGGCGATCGCGTGACAAAAATTCTGCCTCGGGGGCAGCACATCGAGTTGACATCCCCCTATATCCACCCCCTTTCCCTCTCGGTCGTTGCCATCCCTCAAAAGATCCATTGAAAGTTCCAAGAAGCACCGCCAGGGGGCAGCACATCATGGGGACGATCACGTGATAAAAATTCTGACTCGGGGCAGCTGGGGCAGCCGGGGACAGCCTCGTGGGCAGCCGGGGACAGCCTCGTGGACAGCCAATGTTAAGTCTATGGAGGGCTGTCCCTGTGCCAGAAGTCTCCCTTTTCCTCTACCCAAATATAAGTGCATCATATTCCGCAACCGTTATGAATTCACTGGTAGATGAAGTTCCCCCAAGTGTTTTCCACAACTTTTTTCTCTTTTCATGTCAGTCCAGCATGCTTTGGAATTTCCTCCACCCATCTCCCACATGGTCTTTTGGATCATTTCCTGCACCTTAGTATCCAGTCAAGTAAACGCATATTCATAAGAAAACAGAACACCTGAAAGGAAAATTACTTTGATTTTTACAGGATATGTTTATTAGGCAATACTGAAAAAATGTTTAGCATCTTGGTGTCATACGCATGTTGTGCGTTGACGTAACTAATGATCTCTAAGGCCACCTCTAGCTTGTATCATTTGCTGTATGCATTGAGACACCGAATCAAATAATGTGTGAACGGTGTTTGACCATGGGTCAGACACTCCTTTCCTAAATCCGCAGGTGGGCTAGTAATCAACGTTCGTGACTGCCACGGAGAAGACCTCGGGTGCGATCCCAGGCAGGTGCGAACGTTTTAACCACTAAATATCCGCAGTGAGTCGGATGGGCACGTTAAGCCGTCGGGCCCCGGGTACTGGCCCCCGATAATAAATAAGGACGTCTTTCTGCCCCTTTCTACCTCGCTTCCGCGTCACTTTCGTATAGGGCACCCTAGCCCAAATCTGCTAGCTTCCTATTTCTAAGGGTTGTTTAAGACCTGGGGTCAGACACTCCCTTCCAAAAATTCTCTACATATGATCTGATCTGATTAAGGCTGCATTGACCCGCATCAAAAGAGTCGCTGGGCTGCACTGGTGGAGTAGCGGTCTAAGCAAGTGGTCCAGGTTCGAATCCCGGTGAGGCATGGATGTTGTGTTTGTCTTGCGACACTGGCTCCCTCCTTTCGCTGGAGCCGGTGACACTAAATTCGGGAAGTGCGACTGCTTATAGCCCATTGAGGTAATCAAGGTTGTCGTTAAACTTCCAATAAAAAAGAGTTGCTGGCGGACGGTTGTACCTCAGCACCTGCTATTTGAGCATATCTTAGAAATTTTGTATAAATTACAAATCCAGCGAGAGATCTAGACTGCATCGAAAGAAGTGAAACGTTGTTAGCCGTGGAGGAGCCAAATGTAACAGCTGGAACTTGCGATGCTGTGATAATTGAAAGCATAGTTTTGCATCAGAAAAACAATGCACGTTAAATTAATTATTATCATACAACTAGTTCCGCTTAGGGCTGTCCGGCTTTAAAAGAATTCGTTTTAGGGGTGTTCAGCAACGCAATCCTAGAAGACATTTGAAATGATATGGGGTCAGTGCCCCCAGAAAAGGAACAGAGCGAGAGCCATTTTGAAACCATTAGAATTATGTTCACGGGTATGGCTACTTGGAGGAATAAAAAAAGTTACCCAATTTAAACTTGAGTTGCGCCGAAGGTTAAAAAAATAAATCAAAATTTCTTCACGTAATGGGGAAAACTGTGCTTCGCATATGAGCTTGAACAGCGCTTTATTAAAAATCCCAATAGAGAGCGAAGCGATAAGTTTGCTGGCAATCTTTAAAATGGCGCTTACGATAGATGTTTTACTGTCTTAGTTTTGAAGCAGTACTTACGGTCATTGTCAGTCAACGAAACTAATGCTATACTAAATTTATCTCGTGGAAACAATCGCTGCTGACTTTAAATAATAATTTCCCCATCAAACACTGACTCTTGGATATTAGTTCAATTTTTTTTTTCGTTTTACCGTTTTTTCGACATGTATTAATTTCTGCTGTGACGCGTTCTTATTGAGAAGATATATTTTCAATAGGAATTCGGAATTCATATTTTACATACAACATTCTCTAACAATTAAACGAAGTGATTGTGTTATTAAATATGAGCCTTTACTGAAAAACGATGGGATCAGTTTCAGTAATATATTCATGAAGATTTATTACTTCTAAGACGGCGTTCGTGAAGTACCTTCTTTGTTTTGGACAAATGTCTTCCTGACAAATTGCAAAAGGCGAGAGCTCTGAAACTGATCAGGTCAGGTCTTATGTAAAGGATTTTAGGAAGGGAGTGTCTGACCCCAGGTCTTAAACAACCCATAGAAATAGGAAGCTAGGAGATTTGGGCTAGAGTACCCGATAGGAAAGTGACACGGACGCTCTTATTAATCCCCGGGGATGGGGAGGCAGTACACCGACGGCTTAACGTGCCCGCGAGCTCTGAAACAGTGACATTTGCTCCTTAAGTAGCTTCTGTTTTGAACAATTTTCCTCAATTTCCACTTATGGCTGACCCTCCTTTTTATCTTAAGCTGCTTAAAATTTAAAAAGGGGTGTGCGCGGTGACTACCTCCTGAAAATCCTGCTCATTTCCTGTATACAGGGCACTTTAAGTTCGTAAACTTAATATCTGGTGGCAACGTGTTGAATGAGTTGCCACAGCAGTTTATTTGCCCTGAACTATTCCAATCTACCAAGTGGATACCGGACGTTTGTGCCTCTCAGTCGTTTAAGACGGACCGGAGCGAAGTGCTAGGAAATTTTCTCAACACATTTTGGAGGAAACATCAAGGTATTAATTACTTTTTATTGTCGCACCAATAATGAATAATTTGTTCATATATATATATGTAGATATGTTGCGATTACAAACTTATATATATTTACGTCGAATCCTTTATTGCTCCGAATTTTTCTTTGTGACATCGATGGTTTACGTATGAGCGCCATTTTGAATAATGTGAAGAACTGAGATTACAAAACGTTGGATAGGCAACTGAGAAATGAATAACGAAGTTATATCGTTATTTTTTTATTCAAGCTCTTATAATACTTCATTTTTACGTAGAGTTTTTAATTCCATTCATTGTCGATGATTTTTTTAAACGTTAGAATCGTTATCTGAAAGACAATTTCTGATAGCAGGGGTTTTGTGTAGGGCAAGGAAATTACCTCTTCAACAGAATTATTTGCAGTGAAGCTTTTTTCACGTAGTTATAAAATATCACGCTCTTGCAAGAAATTCTCTGAGTAATTTAATACGATGGATTGCAATCATTCGTGCGGGCCTGTTAAAGACACCCGGATCCAAAAAATGGCGACGATGTGAAATATATACATATACGGTGAAACCTAGGTTACATATGTTGTTTTTTCGTTTTTATACATAATTCTACAGTAGTTCCGATATTTTATTTCTGTAGCTATTTTACTTCGGTTATATGTAGTTCATTTATTCGCTTTATGTGAAATTTTGGTTATCAAAAATACACGTTTCTTTGATTCTTGTACACTTAACCTGGAATGCAATGACAGCCCTGCAATTTAACGTAATGCCTAAAAGACTATGGCTTAGCGTTGAGCCTATGCTAAATTGCAAGTCTGTGCTAATTGGCAATATTACGACTTTGAGAGAATTGAGACAGGGTTGCTTTTTTTTTTTTTATAAAATAGATAATGCAACTGAAAACTTACTAAATAACAATCACAGCTCTCTATTTTCTCTGAATTCAAGAAATTTGAAGCAAGGAATAACCAGTGAATATTTTACTCGGTTGTAACGCTAAATCCAGTAATGAACAAACTGCTTAGAAAGAGCGATGCTTATAAGTAAAGAATGTTTCAAAAAGGTATTGATATAAAATAAAATCGTACTCAGATTCACTACTATTTTGAATAATGTGAAGAACTGAGATGAAAGGTAAGAGGTTCTTTTTATATTTCAAAGGTAAAGGGTTCTTTTTATATCATCATCATTATCATTGTCAACCATTATCAATCCACTGGTGGAAGAAGGTCTCCCCAAGTTTCCTCCACAACGGTCTGTCTTGTGCCAGTCTCCTCCATGTCTCTCCCGCATATTTTCGAATTTCATCCACATATCTCCCATGTGGTCTTCTTCTGGGTCTTTTCCTGTCCCTTGGAATCCAATCTAAAATTTCGGCTGTCCATCGATGGTCTGTCCTTCCGGCAGTATGTCCATCCCATTGCCATTTCAGGGATTTGACTCTGATCATGATGTCTTCCACTCTTGTCATTTTATGTTGAAAATATAAAATCGCACAAAATTCCTTGACAGTAGTTTTTATAATGAAATTAAAACAAATTAAATAAATTCAAAATTCAAAATCGACAGGCTAATGGCAGCAAATAAAATATCCATGTACGTCTTTATTACAAAACAGCGAAATCTGAAATTACGAGTCCCCCCCCTCCTCCATCTTCTTCTTTGGAGACATTAAAAATTATACAGTAGTACTTAAAAATGAAAAATAAATTATATGTTTTTCAGAGCTATACCCTAGAGAACCGAATAACAGAAGTTATATATATGTATGTATATCGAGAGAGAGAGAGATACAAAATCTCTAGCTATTATCAATCCTCTGTTGTTGGATGAAGGGTGTATGAAGTTATGTATACCTTTACTTAACACTTTTACCTGAAGTGAGGTATCTGTTTTTTACGCTTTCCAACCGTAGGTTGAAGAAGCGTATATGCCCCAGCTTTTCCCGTCCGTCTGTCTGTCGGCACGATAACTCACCTAGGTTCGATTTCGATGAAATTTTAGTATGTGGTAGGGGACTACCAGGGGACGAACCCTATTGAATATGGGTGAAGTGAGGTCAAAGGTTACGCCATAAGAGCGGGATCCATTTCATTGCCTTTATGCGTCATAACATGCGTAAATATGGTTCGATTTCGATGCAATTTCAGTATGTGGTAGGGAACTACCTGGACATGAACCCTATTGAAAATTGGAAAATTGGGGTCAAAGGTCAGGCAGGGCATAAGAGCGGGATTTATTATTTCATTTTGTTGCTCAATGTTTGAGAAGTCCTAGAACTTGATTAGGAATCTGCCAATTTGTGATAATATTTTTCTTATTCTTAGAATTTTTAATAAATTTTAAAGCATAATTGATTTTGAAAAGAAGCAGCAATTTGTTTAGTGAAGGGTGAATCTGTTCCTTAAATACAAGCATTGGAAATCGCTATATAAGAAGATGAGACAAAACCCCATTCAAAATATTACTTTCACAATTACTGTAATAATAGTGATTATAATAATGACATTTATGGTAACTAAAAGAAGTTGTACAATGATCAGGTCATTCCTAGAAATAGTTTTAAAATTTGGGAACCCCAGGGCCTTAGTACTGTGAATTCGTGCAGTAATGAGGCCCATTCATAGGTGTTAACCTATATGAGATAATATATTCAAATATCACCTTCTCGAAGTGTTTCAATAGAACAATAAAACCGCAATGAAATAATACTTTTGGCGACTGGAATTTATTTATGGTTGATAAAATTAAGAAATCTCATCTGAAATAAGTTTGACATACTTACACTAGCGTTAGTCGTTTTGCAAAAATTCTGTCTTCATCAACAATATTTTCAACATTTTGTAACGTTTCAGATATATATACATGGCCGTTGGTAAGAGGGAGTTAGAGGGTGCTTAGCACCCTGCACGTGGAAAATGGTTGGTATCCCGCCCCCTTCCATAGAAATGGAAGTTGTAAATTCTCTGAACCTTTATTATCGGTGGTCCGCCGAAATTTCGTTTGTATTATATTTTAAGCATACAACTTTACGTTATCTATTGACGTATTGAATGTTTTTAAATGAAGCAAAATTGGGGTAATATCTTACGAAAAATTGAAAACTCAACAGAAATTGTTTTTCAAACTGAATTAGGAAACAAACAGTAATGTGCCAATGATTCTTTTCCAAATGGGCACTGAATTTGTTGCAGCTAAGCGTCAGGGAAGAGAGAAACTTTTTTGGTTTTGTAGAAACGTAAAATAAGAAAGAATTAACCCTCCCCCCACCTAAAAAAAAAAAAAAAAAAGAGGAGTTTTGCATACGGACGAAACATTGTTCCTCACCAGGTAAGTAACAATGAGATGGTGAACTATTGTCAAAAAACTTCCTCGGGTTGTAAACTTCCTACAAAGAAATGTTGTCATGGGAAGGTTTTACCTAAATGCATTCCTCTCGGCATTCTATTCCTACTAATTTCTTCGCGCTAAGTAGGAGCGGTTTTGTATGCATGTATGGGAGAAATGTTTGTAGGGGGATTTCAGGGCTTTTGTCTTTGGAGAGGGAAAGGGTGGTTTGACTGTTGACCACGGTAAGAAAAGCCCATCTCCGATTACCCGCGAAGAAGAATGCGCGATTAAAGATATAGGAGGAAGGGTCAAAATTTGTATCGATAACTCCTTGAAGTCATTGCGTTCATCCTGGGAAAGAAACTTTAAAGGTAAACTAAAAAGAGCAAATAGTTTTTTTATGCTGTTTGACAGTTGTCTTTCCCCCAGCGATAATGACCTTTCAACTCAATCATCGTCAAAGAAATTCTATAAATTCGATTAAATTTTTATATTTCAAGATAGCCCTCTCCCCCGTTTTTTCATCTTTTGAATTATCTTCTGGAAGGAAAAAAAAATCACTAATGAATTAAATTCACAAAAAGAACAAAAATATAAAGCAAAACTTGAATCTGTATTCGTGGATGAATATAGTTCGTCGTCTACTCACCTTCGTTTTGCTGACGATGTAGTCATATTTCCAACTTCCCCTTCAGAGCTGCAGAGTATGATCCAAGAAATTGCTGACCGAAGTAAAGAAGTGGGATTAAAAATAAATTTTCAGAAAACAAAACTGATGTGCAATGCTTTACAGGGAATTGAAATTTATTGGTAATAAAGGAAAAGGTGGAGGTAACGGATACCTACATTTACCTTGGAGAACAGATATCATGCGAGGGTCTCATTGGAAGAAATTAATCGGCATATATAAAACTTCGTTAGAGAGCTTTCGGAAGAAATTGCACGATTTTCATGAGCACCTTATATCTTAAAAGAATAGTGTTTATCAATGCATCCTTCCAGTACTTACGTATGGAGCGGAGACGGGGATCTTAACAAAACAACACATACGAAAGTGCAGCTAATTGACAGAACCATGGAAAGATGCATGGTTAGTGTAACCTGGAAAGATAAGAATAGGAACTTCTGGATCAGGAAAAGGACAAAAGTGAAAGACATCATGACAAAAGTAAACTCCCTGAAATGGCAATAGGTTGACATATTGCCAGAAGGACGGCCGACCGATGGACGTTTGTCCATCGGTCGCATAAAATGTTAGGCTGGTTACCAAGGAGCAGTTGCAAAAATTTTAGGCTGGATACCAAAGCACAGGAAAATACTATGAAGAAGATGATATGGGAGATGGGTGGATGGAATTCGAAAGAATGGCGGTGTGACATGTATTTCCCGGTTATACCAAGCATGAATAGAAGAGACATGCTCTGTAAAAAAAAACTTGGGGAGACCTTCTTCCAGCAGTGGATTGATAATGGTTTTAAAAGGTTATATATGTATATCAACTACGAGTATTATCTATTCATTGCTGGATAAAGGTTTCCCAAAATTTATTCCACAAATTTCAGGCTTCAGCCGATTTCCTTCATGTCACTCAGGTGTTTTTTCCAATTTGATCTGTCCATCTGTTACATGGTCTTCTTCTGGGTCTTTATCGACCCCGTTAGGATGCACAACGGTGGTCCATTCTTCTAGCATTTTGCTGAACTCACTGCTATTTCAGGGATTTTACTTTGATCACGATATCGCCAACTCTCGTCATTTCCCTGAACCACGTGTTCCACTTTTCATCTTACCTGTTTTTCTTTCCTTTTTTTTTCTTTTTTTTGGTTGAAATTCTTTTTTTAATGATTTATGGGACCTGATGGCACAGAGACATGACAAACAAGCAGACATAGACAGGAAACAGATGCTTCACATCAACAAGTACATATCAAACATGGTTTTGTAGTATGCTAAACGACCAATGTTCACAGATAACCAGTGTTGCACAAGCAACACATTGCGAGCCAGTGCCGAAAGACAAACACAAACATCCATGCCTCATCGGGATTCGAACCCGGACCCAACTAGGGTGAATGTAATAAGTTAGCACCTTAGAGCAGTGCTTTCCTAGTTACACCAAGAATCCTTCCATTTTTGGAAAAATCTATGCTTCTTTCAACTGTTTGCAGACTCAGTATGTTTTTCGTAGTTAAGATCTTTGTTCCATACGTAAAAACTGCGAGGATGCATTAATTATACACTCTTTTTTTAAGAAATAATAATAATGAATTGCTCTTGAAAAATGTACCTTTCTTCGAAATGCTCTCCAACCAAGTTTTATCTGCCCATTATTCCTTCTTTGATGCGGCCTTTGCTTGATTTCTGTTGTCAAAGGTAAATATGTGCATCGGTTACTTCTAGAATCACTGCAACAATCGCTAAACTTTCCATTTTTGGAAAAGCACTGTCAGTGGCTCCGAACCGCCGATGCAAAGGGGGCAGCTGCCCCCGTACTCAGAGGTGCAACTAATGGTGGTTTCTTTGGGCCCGGACCCCCTTGAGGGTGGATTGAGTATGAATTTTATTGGTTTGTTGTTGGATTTGGTTCGTTGGCTTCAACAAATGAAACAAATCCATGGACCGCCCTTCCTCCCTCCCTTAAAAAATATTTAGCTGGGCTATTGCGCTTTCTCATCATCCTCTCTCTATATGTAAATTTAAGGTAAGGTTCTTTCATTTGTCTTCAGCCTCTGTACATCTTGTTTTTAGGTAGGTCTCTCTCTCTCTCTCTTTTTTTTAGGTAAGGTTTTTAAACCCGTTACAACGGGTATAAAAAGAATTATTTGGGAAACTGAAAACCCATAAGGAAAATCACCCCATTAGGCCTTTGGTTTCTGGGTATGCTAATCCCACCAGGCCTTTGGAGAAAGCACTTGTCAAATATCTTACCCCCTAATCTCTTCCTCACAATATTCCATTTCTAGCTCCGTAAAAGAATTGCAACGTATCAAGGCTTTCAACCATCCTGGTTCCTCTTTCCTTATGGCTTCTTTAGACGTAGTGTCTCTGTTTCCCAACGTCCCCATTTCTATTGTACACAATATCATTGAAAGCAAACTTTCCCAATTGGGGTCTGTACCCCCTGAGGAAATTCAAGCCGTTCTGCAGGCATTACGCCTCATTCAGAAACGTTCCTTTTTCAGGTTTAATGGCATTTTATATCGCAAACTTGAGGGAGCCCCCATGGGATCCTCCGTCTCCCCTCTGTTGGCTGAACTTCTTCTTCAAGACATAGAACATCGCATTTTGGATTTTGTCAGTTTGTACCTTTATTATATCTTCGGTATGTTGACGATGTCTTGGTCTTTTGGCCTTCGTCAGTTGAAAATTTGTTCTCTTTTGCAACCACGTTGTCGTCTGTTTATCCTTCTATATCCTTCACTGTGGAGGTTGAATGTGACAATTCTCTTCCGTTTTTAGACTTCCAACTTCTTAGGAACCCCACCTCCCAGTACCTGAGTTATTCGGTTTACAGAAAGCCTTCCTCTATACCTATCTTGATACCACGCGTTTCTGCCCACCCGACCAGATATAAGGTTTCATCCTTATACTTCCTTATTCGAAGAGCATTTACCCACTCCTCTTCTGTAGCCTTCCGTGAGCAGGAACTTCAAAAGATATATACCATTGCTTATCAGCACGGATTTTCTCATTCAGATGTCCATAGAATCTACCGAAAAATCCAAAGTTCAACATTTTTTACCCTGACACGTGAACGAAAGGATATCAAATATGTTGGATCGATGACTTACGTCCCTCATGTGAACGGTAGTTTATTGAACATCTGTCACAGTCACGGTGTCGGTTTTGGGTTAAAAACATCGAACATTTATTCCCTGATTAAAAATGATCGGGACTGTGTTGAATTGTTGGACAAATGTGGCATCTATTCCATTTCTATGAAATCTGTCGATCCTCAAGACAAGGATCTCATATATATCGGCTCAACCCTACGGAGACTGCAAACAAGAATTAAGGAACACCAATATAGTGTAAAAAATGGCTCTTCATCGACTGCTTTAGCCAGGCTTTCTTCAGCTGGTACACATTACCCATCTTGGAGAGACGTCTCCATTCTTTCTACCTCTACTACGAGGGAAACAGTGGTCTTTACAGAGAGTCTGCACATTTTGCATCGAGTGGGCACTTGTTGCAACGATGAAGTACCCAGCTATATTTCCCAGGCCTGGAAAACTTTACTGTCCTCGATTCCTGTTTCTTCTTCTAACATAGCAGACTCTGACCATCATTAATAGAACTCTATAGGCCTCTATTTGCTCACATTACGTTAGAGCAAGTGAACTTTCTTGTATTTCTTTCCTCAGTGTGAACGATTGGCAACGGCACCGATACATAAATGTGTTTTCTGGAACTCCAACTTGTCTTTCATCTGATGATGTGCTCGTAGCGAGCACGAAAGTACTCATGTTGTTTTAAAATATGTAAATAGATTTTAACTTGTGTGTGTGATTTTAGTTATTAAAGTTTGCATGGAACTAGAACCATTTGGCAAGTTTGTACATCGTGCGTTAACAGCAAGTTTCTTACCCTGAGTAGTCTATGTGGCACGAAATCCTTGTTTATTATCAACTGTAAAGTGTTTATCTCCGACGCCTCCGCTGGTGGGGTCACTTCACTGGTGACAACGCCTCTGAGTCTCCTCTGAAGGAGGGTTCTCCTCCTACTTGTACGTACCGAGAACGTCAGCCTGACTTTCTCGCCGTACTTAGTGACTCCGCCGTCGGTTCGAGAGGGGTCGGTTAGAGTTCCCCTGCGTGACCAGTATGTTTCGGGGGTTCAATTGTTGGTGCCTGTGTAACCGTGGTGTGTGCAACGGGACATGAGTGAAACACCAGTGGAACCAAACCCATGTCTTATACATGTGGCGAGGGAAAGCAAGTGTGTTGGTGTTGCTGGGCAAGAAAACTTCGTTGTGGGAGAGAGGTCGCCGTGCGTGAGCACACTATGACCTCTCTCTCTTCCAGTTTCCGAAGACAAGAATTTTAGTGTTATCAATAAAATCTTTGAAAATGCAAATGCAAAGGTATAGGCTATTTGAGGATACAGAACCGATAAGAAATGGAAAGGATTTGAGACAAAGTGATATCGTACTTCCCAAACTTTTTAATGCCACATTGTAAAATGTCTTTCGATTACTTAACTGGAAAAACAATGGGATAAAGATTAATGGAGATGATTTAATTCATCTCCGCTTTGCTGATTACATAGTCACTTTTATAACTACCCCTTCAGAGCATGATCCAGGAACTTGCTGATAAGAATCAAAAAGTGCACTTGAAAGTGAACTGTCGGAAAACAAAGTTGATGTGTTATGCTTTTACAATAAATTAAGATTTATACATTGACGCAGGAAATTTGGATATAACCGATACCTACATTTACCTTGGGCAACATATATCAAAGAAGGATCACTTTGATGAAGAAATTATTCGGCGTATGAAACTAGGTTGGAGGGCTTTTGAAAGAAGCAGCACAATATTCAAGATCAATAAAACGTTATACCAATCAGCCATTACATTATGACCATCCCCAGTCTAGAGCAATGAGCGCGCCTGAAGACGAAACTGTGGCGCAGGTGAAGTTCATTTTTTTTTCTTTTTTTTTTTTTGGGAGGTTTAACGACCACCGTGAGCAACTCAATGGGCTATAAGCAGTCGCCCGTCCCTAATTTAGGGTCACTGGTTCCAGGGAAGGGAGAGAGCCAGTGCCGTAAGACAAACACAACATCCATGCCTGACCGGTATTCGAACCCGGACCCCTTACGGACGAATGATCAGAAGCCAGCGCCTTAGACCACTGCGCCACCGGGGCGGCGTGAAGTTCATTGAGCAGAATGTATACAAGTCGAGGACAGATTTTCAGTTAGTAGAGTGTTCGGAGTCAGAAGGGGAACATCTGCTGCTTTATCGTCGGTTTATCGGAGTTTGATAAAGGACAAATTGTGATAGTACTGCGCCTCGGAACGATGCCATCTCAGAAACGGCGCGGCTTGTGTTTTGTTCCCGTGACACTGTAGTGAGTATGTATTAAAAGTGGTGCACAGATGACCAAACGTCGTCCAGCCGTGCGTCATGCGCAGCTCACTGATGCCAGAGAGGGGAGCGGAGACTGTCGCGCATTTTTCACAGGAACCGCAGGACCATAGTGCAAACAAATCATCCGCAGCTAAAACAGTTGTGATCAGAGCAATGTCTCATAGCCCACAGTTCACCACAGCCTTCTGTGCATGGGCCTGCATAACCGGGACACAGCCGGGTCCCCATGCTCACTGCACGTCAGTCATTTCCAACTACGCATGAAATGGGCCCAAGATCGTCGAGATTGGACTGTGGATGATTGGAAGAAAGTGGCTTCGTCTTACGAATCAAGATTCCTGGTGCATCACGTATGACTGCCGAGCACGGATTCGTCAATTACGAACGGAGGCTATAGCACCTGAATGCACTGTTGGGCGGAAGCAGGCCGGCGGCGGCGGTGTTATGCTGTGGGCGATGTTTTATTGGGACACTTAAGGCCCCATTACGCCAACAGCGCAATACCTGACAGCTGTCATGGTATCTCAACATCGTTTAGGACCAAGTTCCCCATTCACAGCAACTGTGTTCCCTGCAGGCGACGGCCATTACCAGCAGGATAATGCGCCATGCTACACTGCCAAAATCTTCAAGGAGTGGCTTGAGGAATATGCTGGTGACTTTCTGTTAATGCCCTGGCCTGCAAATTCACCTAACATGAACGCAATCGGACATTTGTGGTTCGACTTGAAAACGCGAGTTTGCGCTAAATCACCACCATCCCGAAATGTACGGGAACTGGAAGACCCACTGTTGACAGTATGATAAGAGATATCCCAGGATACCTATCGCCAGCTCATCGAATAAATACCTCGCCGCTGTTTTGCGGTCTAAATGGGGTCATACAACTTATTAGACAGGTGGTCATAATGTAATATGGCTCGTCGGTATATACATCATCCCCATCATAATCAACCATTATCAATCCACTGCTGGATAAAGGGCTCCCCAAGTTTCTCCCACAACGGTCTATCTTGTGCCACTCTCCTCCATGTCACTCCCAAATGCTTTCGAATTTCATCCACCCATCTCCCATGTGGTCTTCTTCTGGGCTTTTTTCTGTCTCTTGTAATTCATTCTACAATTTCGGTTACCCATCGGGGGTCCGTTGTTCCAGCATATGTCCAGTCCGTTGCCATTTCAGGGATTTTACTTTGATCATGATGTATTCCTATTTTGTAACTTTCCTTTTCGACGAGTTCCTGCAGAGCATAATCCAGGAACTTGCTGCAGAGCATAATCCAGAAAATAGTGTTCTAAAAAGGCCTGTGGCCTTTTAGGACATTTCTCTCATTAAGTATAACACCTAATGAAAAGGTGTTAAGCACCTTTTCATTTTAGAACAGCTTTCATTAGGTGTCATAAAATGTTTACAAATGCGAAATATCTAGGTTGTAACTTAAAATTTTCTAAAAAGGCCCATGACATAGTGTTTTTGCTTTTTTATTTATTGTATTGGGGTTTAACGACCACCGTGAGCAACTCAGTGGGTTAAAAGTAGTCGCCCATCCCTAATTTAGGGCCACTGGTTTCACGGAAGGGGGAGAACCAGCGCCGTAAGACCAGCACAACATCCATGCATCACTGGATTCGAACTCGGACTCATCTCAGAGGTATGATCAGAAGCCATCGCTTAAACTACTGCAATAGCTTATTTATTTCGTACACGTCTGTAATTGGGTGAAATTTTAATACATCAAAAATTCGTTTGAATTATGATATTTGGATCACATTTTATTTTGCCCACTACTTTGACGTAATTTCAACAATGAACCCAGTGGGGGAAGGGTCAAAGCAGAATCGGACTAAGTGTTCATTTTTCAACCATGCATTTTTACATTTTCTTGCTAACACTGATTCGTTTATGAAACGGGTGTAGGAGAACTGTCCACAAAAAATTTGAGGGGCATTATAAAAATTGCGTTTTTGACCGCTTCGTGGACACGACCCCCAGAGTTTGGTTATCTGAATCATACGAAGTTTCCGTAATTTCGCCATTTCTTGCTTGCGGTTAATAATGTAATTGTTTATACAAATGTTTATGATCTCCAACTCAACAAAAGATTTCAGGATTTACAACAAACTGCCATTAATTATCTGGGGGCATGTCCTGCCTCAGGAAACCTGTCGAGGAAGGGGGGGGGACCACGAAAGTTTAAAATATAAAGCATTTCTGGTCCGATCGCGAGATTTTTAGCATTTACAACCTACATCTCAAACTCTCTGAAGACATGTGCTGACTCACGAAACCTGTCCGGGACGGGGTTGGGGGTTCCTAAAATATAAAACAAAAACAATGTATTTCTAGTTGTAAATGCTGAAAATCTCTCGATTAGACAAGGAATAAGAAATACCTTACATTTTACACTTTGGGAACTACCCCCCCCCCCCCCCCGGCCTGACCCAGGTTTTCTGCGTTATCACATGTTCCTAAAGCGTTTGTTCAGATTAGTTTCTAAACGCTCAAAATCTCCCGATCTGATCAGAAATGCTTTGCATTTTACACGGTTTTTACCCCCCCCCCCACAGGTTCCCTGGGTACGCACATACCCACAGATAATTTGTTGAATTCTAGCTTGTGAATGCGGAATATCTCCCGAACGGACCAGAAATCCTTTATATTTCATATTTTGGGTTTTAAGCACCCCCCCCAACCCCCGGTAAGTTTCCTGGGTTTGCACATACACGCAGAGAATTTGTTTAGCAGTAGTTTACATACCTTGAAAAATATCGTAAATAAGAAAATACGAAATTGCGGGAATTTTATGTGTCAGATAACCAATCTCCGGAGACGTAGCCGCGGAGCAATCCAGAACGCAATTTTTATACGGCCCCTTAAAATTTTTGTGGCCAGCTCTCGGCTTTGTCTTTTTCCCGAAAATATGGAAATGTTTAAATTTCTTACTGAAAATGAAATATTAAAAAAAAAAAGAAAATGTGGACAGTAGCTGCTTAAGTAGTGGGGAATATAGCTACCCGAAATTTGTTTATGCAGAACAATTTTATGGCACTGAAATTCCAATGTATCCAGTTCTCCGGTGTGGCCAGTTCTCCGTACCCGTTATGATATGAGATACACACTTCAATGTGGAGGGGATATTTATATGGCTTCCTCATCAATATCATGCTTTTTGGGAAATTTTTCTCCTTGGTATTTCTATTCGGTCACCCATAGTGAGATCCTAGATGTGCACTAATACTGAGGCCCAAAAATAATGGCCCAGCCCTGGACCCACTGTCTGCTTAAAGAAATGTGCTCAGAGATAGTGTATATATACGATATATAACTACTGATGACTTTTCGTTTAAATTGTATCACAGAGAACAAAAAAAAAAAAAAAAATTCCCCGTGTTATCTGTAAATGCAATGACAGTATTCGACATTTGCTACCGAATATTAACAGCATGCATTTTCTTATTAAAACCTAGCCGTGATTGTTTCCTTATTTGACCGCATTTAAGTTGAAACTTTTAATGTCAACCCCTGGGCTCCCTCCCATCATGGAAATCCGATACCATCTCACAAAACCGTAGAGGATACCCAGCATGCAAAGTCTATTTACCGAGAAGCTTCTAAGCGCCACAGGGAGTCCCCCCCCCCCTCCCGTCGTCATTGTTCAAAGGTTTCTTTGCTCTGCTGGAAGCGATTAGTTCCTAAAAGGCACGCTGCTTACTCCCCTCAAACTGGTAAAATGAATCCTTCTCAACTGCCAAGTTAGAGTGAATGGACTATACTTTGTTGTATATCGGCCTAGTCACGGAACTTTTTATCGGACCTCGTATTCGGGACAGTTCTTGAAGAACATTCCAAGTTAGCACTTTGGAATAAAATTTCTCATAGACCGAGGAGCCTCTTAATTGGGTCAAAGTGTTCTTTCCTCGACGTGTGCCAATTAACCAGAACCTACGGTATATATTATAAACGTATGTCGTATATGTATTTTTTGTATGCTGGAATCTTTTTCTCCAAAATCAGTTTACCGGTCGTCCTGATTTACTGAGTGTTTGTCGCGAGCTCGTCCTTATAAGTTGCTTCTACTATATTTAATTTCCAAATATGCAGAGAAATTCAATTGTGAAATTTTTCTGAAAATGTGAAGAGGAAATGCATAAATGAAAATTCAAATCTTTCCTCAAATTTTGGTTGTTTTGAAGTCAGTTTTTTGAAGTGTAGGGAAAATGCCATCTCCTCCCTTCGTATGGAACAGCTACTTGATATAACGAAAGTCAGAGTATACAGTTATCTAGAGAAGATTAATGGATATTTTACACGCCCTACTATACTGAACCGGAAATTGATTAGATTACATAATCACAAAATACCTTTTTGGGATGCTGGTGTACGATCGATAGTGGGGAAGAGGGGATCCAACGAAGGTCTCCCGAAGTTCCTTGCACAACGTCCTGTCTTGAGCCAGCCTTATCCATGTCCCTCCCGCATACTTTCGAATTTCATACACCCATCTCCCATGTGGACTTCTTCTGGGTCTTTTCCGGTCCCTTGGAATCGAGTTTAGAATTTCGGTTGTCCATTCTTCTGGCAACATGCCCAGCCTATTGCTATTTCAGGGATTTTACTCTGATCATGATGTCTTCCACTTTTGTCATTTTCCTTATCCATGAGTTGTTTTTCTTGTCCCTCCTGGTTACACCAAGAGTGCATCTCTCCATTCTTCTTTCAGTTGTCTGCAGTCTTTGTACGTCTTTCTTAGTTAAGGTCTACGTATCTTCTCCGTGCGTAAACACTGGAAGGACGCATTCATTAAACACTTTTCTTTTAAGACATAATGGCATATTGCTCTTAAAAATTGAATTGTACTATTTCTTCCAAAAGCTCAGCAACCAAATTTTATACACCCATTGCTTTCATCATCCATGTGTCAATGTGACTGTAGGGGTGAGAAATTACGCCCCTATATAAATTGTGGGATGGAATTTAAATCCCATTGATCATTCCGGATATTAACATTTCAGAATAAATATTTCCATGTGTATTATTTGGAAACGAGTGTAACACGTGGTAATGCACCTAGGTGACATTTCGATGCGCCTGTTTGACAGGCCTATTGTATTCACAGAAGACAGAGCTATTGTTCCTGGCCAGAGGGATATGTAAGCTTCAGGGCACCGTGAGGCGGAGGTCAACGAAGGGATTAGGATAAGGTCACCGGCAGAAGGCACGTGTCAGGAGAAAAAGGTGGTATGGGGGGCACCGAGAAGAGCGGGAGGGGGGCACCTGCTCTTAGAGTGCTTCGACTAGGGAGAAAGAGGGAGCCTCAGGCAAGTGAGGCAGGAGCCAATCAGAAAGCTAGTGAAGTTAGGGGGGCCGCCCCGGTGGCGCAGTGGTCTAAGCGATGGTCTCTGATCATTCGTCCGAACGGGGTCCGGGTTCGAATCCCGGTGAGGCATGGATGTTGTGTTTGTCTTACGGCACTGGCTCTCTCCCTTCCCTCGAACCAGTGACCCTGAATTAGGGACGGGCGACTGCTTATAGCCCATTTGAGTTGCTCACGGTGGTCGTTAAACCTCCAATAAAAAAAAATAATAAAAAAAAAGTTAGGGGGGAAAACTTCAGGACAGGAGTAGAAGAAAGACGAGACAGGCTACGGTTAGCGAGCGTAGATAACGGTTGACGACAGCGTGTGCTGTGGACGGATGTATAGTACTGGGAGTTAGCACTGGGTAAAGAAAAGTTCGTGATAGAACGTGAAAGTTAGAGCACGGGGAAAGCCAGCGTAGTTGGAATCAGACACGTGTGTCTGGAACGACGTACGGAGAACGCGTTTGGAGAGAACACGTGTTCGGGACGGAACACAAAGCATAGCTTCCGGAACAAAGGAAAAGAGACGAACGGAAGGTTACGACGATTGAAACCTTTCACGTCGGTGATAGAAAAAGAACGGGCAAAGAGTATTGGCAGAAAAGGGTATTCTGGAATAATTAGGTACCCGGATCATTTTCACGTGGAACTGCAGTTACAGGAACTCGAGGTCAAGGAACAATAGCTGCCGAACAATTTTCTGTTGATTAAATTCTTTTGTTAAGTTTGCAACAAGCTTGAGAGTGAATTTATGCTTGTAGTGTCTTGCCATTATTTTTACTTCCCCTCTCCTGAATAGCAGATTTATAGTAAAGCTGGGAGAGAAAGAACGCCGGGCTGTCTTCAACTATCGTTGATAGACAGTCTTTAGACAACGAACCTTATAAATGGTTTTCCTTCCTGCTGTGGGGAAATTTTGATCAGCGCTTGAAGCCAGTGGGTGTTTGGCCGAGGAGCCATTAATTAACATAATGAGCTTCCACCCCTACAGCAGATATATAGGAAATGGCGCAGTCGGTAGAATCATGATATGTTAGGCGAGTTCAGTGGGAAGTAATTAGGGCAATTTTATTCAGCGTAATAGAAACTGTGTTCGTAGACTCGGACAAAGAGGACGCCTAAGTTTAACAGAAGCACGTGGCGGGAAAGTGGTGAAACAACGTGAACTTCTGAGTGCAACAGCAACACGTGGCAGGAAAGTGGTGAAACAAGGTGAAATTCTAAGTGTGACCGTAGCACGTGGCCGGAAAACGGCGAGACAAACAAAAAACTGTGGTACGATAAAGGACTATTGTGCAACGGAACCGGTGGAGCAGAGAAGTCGACAAATAACGCTCGTAACCAGAGCAAGGATTGGAAGTACCAGGAAAATCCCATAACCAGGGACGGACAATTACGTCTCGCGTGGCCAGCGAGACCGGGCGATATTCCTGTTTAGGACGCTCCTTCGCGGGTCGCGGTCGAAGCCGCTACAGAGAAGCTGAAGGGGGCCCGAGATGCTCCGGTAAGTACCACTTTGTTGCCGAAATTTATATTTCTGGGTCGATACCGAGTAAAAGGTTAGGATAGAAAAAAATTTGTAGGCAGTTAGGGGCCAAAAGGCCGAGGGAAAAAAATTATTTTGTCAGTTTTGTAAAAGAATAGGTTACAGTAATTTTAGAAAACTCAGTGTCAGTAATAATGCTTAAAGTGGGTAGGAATTGTAAAGTGTTTTGTTGTATGTAAAGAAAGGAAATAAGTAATATTACTAGGAATTTATTACATTACAAAAAAAACTGTCAGTTAGTTCTTCAAGGCTGAAGGCAAAGGCTATCGTCGGGAAATTGTAAAGTGTCATTATATATTGTTGCATGTGTATTGTATAATATATTTAGTGCATAACAATGGATGAGCTTTTGAATGGGAAAAAGAGTGAGGAAGCGGAGGACACGTGGTCCGAAGGGAAGGAAGAAGAAAATAGTGAAGGGGAAAATGACTTAAATTCTAGTAATGAAGTGTCTATTAACGTAAGAAAAACGCAAGAGAATACAGTTGATAGGGAATGGCATTTTAAACTTAAAATGTTAGAAATGGAGGAAAGAAAATTAGCAGCAGAGCGAGAACAAAGGAATTTAGAGGCACAAAGGGAACTAGAAAAAATGAAATTGGAGATTCAGCTCTTAGATAAAAGGGAAGAAAGGAAGAGTCAGCTCTTAGATAAAAGGGAAGAAAGGGAGTTCCAGCTTAAGAAACTACAGTTAACTCAGGAGGAGGCGTTGGCACAAGGAAAAAATCAAATGAAGTTAGCGGATTACATGAGGATACTAGATAAGACCTTACCCAAAAGTCCTAGTAAACCAGAAGAGGTTTTAGACTTTTTGATTCCTTAGAAAGAGCTTTCATTTTACATACAGTCCCAGAAAACATTCAAGGAAGATTAGTCATTGCCGCCCCGGTGGCGCAGTGGTCTAAGGCGCTGGCCTCTGATCATTCGTCCGTAAGGGGTCCGGGTTCGAATCCCGGTCAGGCATGGATGTTGTGTTTGTCTTACGGCACTGGCTCTCTCCCTTCCCTGGAACCAGTGACCCTAAATTAGGGACGGGCGACTGCTTATAGCCCATTGAGTTGCTCACGGTGGTCGTTAAACCTCCAATCAAAAAAAAAAAAAAAAAAAAAAAAAAGAAGATTAGTCATAGCACTATTTAACTCTGATTGTGTCAATAATTTATTCCGGAGACTCAGGGTCGAGCAATACGATTGCTACGAAACCGTCAAAGAGGCCATTTTGGGGGAATGTCATTTAACCCCGGACATTTATCTACGACAATTCGAGGCACTCCGTAGGAATAAGGGAGAGAGTTACCAGCAATTGGCGGGACGCATGGGAAGAACTCTCAAATATTATGTAGCGAACAGTGGGATAACTACTTTTGATGAACTAATGAATTTTTTAGTTTGTGATAAATTCAAAGGATTGTTATCACCCAGTTTAAAAACGTATCTACTACTGAGAGGAGGAAAGTAGTAGCGAAGGATTTAAACTGTGTGATCACTACGAGTGCCATGTGGAAGCGTTAGGGTGGGGTGAAGAAAAGACGAAGGGAAATTTTCAGGTAGGCTCTAACAGTAAGGGGCAGCGTTATAGTCCGGAAGGAATGGGAACTGAGAGGAAAGAATTTAGTGGAGTTCCATTTCAAAAGGGAAATTTCCAACGACAAGTCAGGAATTCCAAAGTAGAGTGGGAAACAGTAGACCACCAGGGAAGCCGGGAAATTCCTATTTTGACGCAGGAACGAGATGCTTTCGATGTGGGCAGATGGGTCACCGAAAATTTGACTGCAAGCAGAAGATACCCCAGGGACAGGACAGTAAACACACTCCGTATAATTGGAGAAGTGAGGCAGCTAAGAAAGTAAGCCGGGTAGCGGCGAAAGAGGAGGAAAGCATTGTAGAGAAACAAGGGGAACCCAAGCAAAACTTTGTCCAGGATGTGAGAAAGGTTAGTGCGAAAATGGGGTGAGTATTGTGTCCCACGGGCAGTAGCATGGAAGTAATGGAAATACCCGTAGGTGAACAATTAGTGGTAGCCACAGAGCAAGGGCACCAGGCAAAAATTTTGGTAGACAGCGGAGCGGAGTTCAATTGTGTGAGACAAGGCCTATTAGGGGAAGAAGTGGGGAAAGTGACTTTGTCAGGGTTTGATGGACGTACCGCGGTTTTTCCAGTTAAGAGGTTACAGGTTAGGATTGTGGAGACGGGATTGGAGAAGGCCGGGGACGCATCTTTAGGGACGAGTGAGATGGTTTGTTCTATTGTGCCGAATCTCACCAACGAGGTCATAGTTACCCCAGATGATTATGTCAAGATGAACACGTGGAGATATTCGGAGTGGGCCACCGATAATGGGAAGGCGTTATGCGAGGAGGATACAGTCCAGAAGGAGAAACCGACGAGACCCCAGGAGGTAGGGACTCAAGGAGTTAGCGCCAGTGTAGGGGCTAACCAGATTAAAGGGAAAGCTAGTGGAGAGACGCCGGAGACAGGAGCAACGGGAGAAGTAGGCGGAGCTTTAAGAGTGGAAGGGTCAAGCAGCAATAAGGGCCAGGAGCGCTTGATGAGGAGATTAGCGGACAGGAGACGGTTTTTGGAGGTAATCCATGCCGCGAGGATGAAGAGAGTAGCCGGGGCGGCGAGGCGTCAGACCACAGCAAATTCAAAGTACAACAGGAGGAGGACGTAACCTTAGCAGAGACACGCGAGTGGGCGAAGGAAGGAAAAGGACGGTATGTCTATGTGGAAGGATTACTATATCATAAAGAAAAAGTGTTAGGGCAAAACACCAATCAGTTAGTAGTTCCCGAGAGTAGGAGGGGACAGATATTAAAGCTAGCCAATGATTCTGTGTTCGGAGCACACTTAGGACATAGGAAGACATTAGAAAGAATAAGATACTCCTTTTATTGGCCGTCCATTAAGAGAGATGTACGTACATACTGTGATGCATGTCAGTTACGACGTTCCATCACAAGAGGTGACCGGGTACCGATAACTGTGGTTAGGAGGCCCGCGCTGCCTTTTCAGGTAGTAAATGTCGATCTGATTGGGCCGATAGACCCACCATCAAGTAAAGGGCATCGGTGGAAAGTAGTAAGGATGGACCAGCATACGAGGGGTGCGGCGGCCGTATTTTCAGAAGAGTGGGAGGAACCCAGGCAGATGGTCATAAAAAGTCTAGAGGAGGCGGGGCTCCCTGGAAATTTGGAAATATGTTGCTTAGCCAAAGAGGAAATTGATTATTTGGGACAGGGGGTCGGCTCGGGAAGTGACCAGCCTGACCCGGGAAAATTACAGGCGGTCAGGGACCTGGATCCCACAAAAACCAAGAGGGAGGTACATAAGTTACTAGGGTTATGCAACCACTATAAGGAGGGCGTACCCAGATTCGCCGAAATAGCGAAGCCACTGTCGGATTTGACAGGGAAAAAGGCAGCAGAAAAAGCTGAGTGGACGCCAGCGCTCGGGGAAGCTTTCGAGTCGCTGAAGCGGAAATTATGTACAGCACCGGTACTGTCCACACCCAAATTTGACAAGCCGTTCGTGCTACATACGGACGCGAGTTCTTTTGCAGTCGCGTGTTACCTAGGTCAGCGGGATGATCAGGCCCGTGGCTTACGCGAGCAAGAAATTAAATGACACACAATCAAGGTGGGCAGCTAGCCACAAGGAGGCATATGTTATTGTTTGGGCTCTACAGAAATTTGAAGGGTGGGTTTTTGGCCACCAAGTAGAGATCTTGTCGGACCATTACCCCTTGATATTGTTAACGAGTAGGGCTTCACAAAGCTCAAAATTACTGAGGTGGGTGGGGTCTAGCCATTGCCCAATTCAACCTCACGATTTCTCACGTCGCCGGCAAACTCATTCCTCATGCCGACGCCTTATCCAGGTTGAATTTTAAAGAAAATAGCACGAGCTTCTAAAGACAGCATTACCACAGAAAGGTAGAGACCCAGTAAGGCTACTTAGTGGTACTGACAGTGTATATATGTGTGTATAAAGAAGTGTATTAATGCAATGAAATCTTGTGTGTAAAGGGAAAAAAAAAGAAAGACACTGACTCATCATGCGAGAGGAAGATCCCGCATGTTTCGTCCAGCAGGCAGGAGCCTGTAGGGTCGAGCAGTTACGCCCCTATATATATTGTGTGATGGACTTTAAATCCCATTGATCATTCCGGATATTAACATTTCAGAATAAATATTTCCATGTGTATTATTTGGAAACGAGTGCAACACGTGGTAATGCACGTGAAACGAGTGTAACACGTGGTAATGCACCAGACTAGGTGACATTTCGATGCGCCTGTTTGACAGGTCTATTTTATTCACAGAAGTCAGAGCTATTGTTCCTGGCCAGAGGGATATGTAAGCTGTAGGTCACCGTGAGGTGGAGGTCAACGAAGGGATTAGGAGATGGTCACCGGCAGAAGGCACGTGTCAGGAGAAAAAGGTGGTATGGGGGACACCGAGAAGAGCGGGATGGGGGGCACCTGCTCTTGGAGGGCTTCGACTAGGGAGAGAGAGGGAGCCTCAGGCGAGTAAGGCAGGAGCCAATCAGAAGGCTAGTGAAGTTAGGGGGAAAACGTCAGGATAGGAGTAGAAGGAAAGACGAGACAGGCTACGGGAGCGAGCGTAGATAACGGTTGACGACAGCGTGTGCTGTGGACGGATGTATAGTGCTAGGAGTTAGCACTGGGTAAAGAAAGGTTCGTGATAGAACGTGCCAGTTAGAGCACGGGGAAAGCCAGCGTAGTTGGAATCAGACACGTGTGTCTGGAACGACGTACGGAGAACGCGTTTGGAGAGAACACGTGTTCGGGACGGAACACAAAGCATAGCTTGCGGAACAAAGGAAAAGAGACGAACGGAAGGTTACGACGATTGAAACCTTTCACTTCGGTGATAGAAAAAGTACGGGCAATATATGTATTGGCAGGAAAGGGTATTCTGGAATAATTAGATACCCGGATCATTTTCACGTGGAACTGCAGTTACAGGAACTCGAGGTCAAGGAACAATAGCTGCCGAACAATTTTCTGTTGATTAAATTCTTTTGTTAAGTTTGCAACAAGCTTGAGAGTGAATTCATGCTTGTAGTGTCTTGCCATTATTTTTACTTCCCCTCTCCTGAATAGCAGATTTATAGTAAAGCTGGGAGAGAAAGATCGCCGGGCTGCCTTCAACTATCGTTGATAGACAGTCTCTAGACAACGAACCTTATAAATGGTTTTCCTTCCTGCTGTGGGGAAATTTTAATCAGCGCTTGAAGCCAGTTGGTGTTTTTCCGAGGAGCCATTAATTAACATAATGAGCTCATACCCCTACAGTGACCTTTGCTTAATAACTGCTGTCCAAGGCAAATGTAGATATCGGTTATCTCCAGCTTTCCCCATCAATCGAAAAATCTTCATTTCTTGTAAAAGCAATGTGCACATCCCTTTTTTATTCGGAAAGTTAATTTGAATCCCAATCCTTTTATCTTGTCAGCAAGGTCCTGGATTATTCCCTGCATCTCTGAAAGGGAATTTGCAAAAATGATTACGTCATCAGCAAAACGAAGGTGAGTTAAATAATCTCCAAATTTTGAAAATGACAATCCGATTTTTGGTGTAAATATGACAAGGATGGTAAGTCAGACAATATCCGAATACTTGAAAATTTCATCGTCCCAGATAGCACCCAGGGTATTTAGACGCGGGTTCGAGTCCCGCTCTAGGACGATGAAATTTTCAAGTTTTCGGATATTATCTGACTTACCATCCTTGTCACATTTACACCAAAAATCGGATTGTCACCTTCAAAATTTGTATCATATGGTGTAATCCCGTATTTCTTGCATGATATTTCTTTCATAAATAATATCCATTAATCTTTATCCCCTTGTTCTTCCAATTCAATTATTGAAAGACATTTTGCAATGTATCATTAAATAGTTTGAGAGACGTGGTGTCACTCTGTCTCACTCCCTTTCCAATTTCTATTGGTGTTGCATCCTCAAATAACCGAACCTTTGCGATTTCATTTTCATAGATGCTACTAATAATAATTATGTATGCATCTTCAAAACCACAGGATTTCAAACCAGTGTAAGGGCTGATGGTTTCACGGAATCAAAAGCATTTTCGTAATGGACAAAAGCCATACACAATGGGAGTTCATATTCCCTCGTTCTTTGAATTATTTCTCTCAGTACATGGATATGATTTATAGGGCTGTAACAACTCCTGAATCCAGATTCTTCTCTGGATTGAGCCATGTCCAGTGTTACATTCAAGCGATGTGAAAGAACTTTTGTGAAGATTTTATAAACCACTGTTAGGAGGCTGGTGGGCTTATACAATGGTGTGCAAAAATTAAGGACGAAGAGGAGAAATTAGCATAACAGCGGAACGAGCAGGCAGAACGGACAGAAAGACCACTCAGGAGATAGACTAGGGTCCTGTACGGTAGGTCATGCGCATATATGTAGTATGACGTACATATATATATATGGGGGGGGAGTGTCGGAAGGGTATAAAGCACACGGGCGGTGTGCGCTCCGCAATTCGGAAAAAGCTATTGCACGGTGCACATCGGTTTGAACGACCTCGAGTTGCTGCCACCGGGTGATATGGCCAACAGGCAATGCAGTAGACGACGTCTGGATGACTTTACCTGAGGTCGCGTCATTCGCAAGTTGGAAGAAGGTGGAAGTGTGACTGGTGTGGCCAAGGAGTTCGGGATAGCTCACAACATCGTTTAACGAGCTTGGAGAACATTTCAAACGACAGGAACAGCGGTCGGAGAGTTTAGCAGTGGTCGTCCACGAACAACTACGCCGGAGGACGACTGGTATATTGCCCTACAGGAGAAAAGAGACAGACGGCAGAGAGCGGGAGAAATCACAAGGCACATGCAGCAGAAAACCGGAGGTCCGCTATCGTGTTTTAATGTGGCCAGGAGGCTGCACAAAATGGGTCTATTTGCACGCCGACCAGTACGGTATGTGTCATTAACGCCTGCTCATCGGTGACGGTGGTTTCTCTGGTGCCAGAAACACACGAAATGGACACATCAGTAATGGGGTCGAGTTCTCTTTACGGATGAGAGCCGATTTAGTGTCACGAGTGATTCTGGACGTATACACATCTGGAGAGGGTAGGTAACACGCAATCACACCTCCAACATCATCGAAAGGGATCAGTTTGGAAGTGGCGGAGTTCTCGTTTGGGGTGGTATCATGCTTGGTAGCCGTAGTGACCTCCACATCTTCCAAGAAGGTTCAGTCACTGACCGCTATTGTACCGAAGTTCTCCTGCCTCACGTGCGTCTGTTTAGAGGTGCTGTGCGTCCTGAGTTTCTCTTCATGGACAACAACGCTAAACCTCATCGTACAGTGGCTGTCGCAGAGCTGTTGGGGAGTGAAGATATTCAACGCATGGATTGGCCCGCAATGTCCCCGGACCTCAATCCAATCGAAAACGTGTTGGACCTTCTCGGGAGATGCTTGGCAAAACGTCACCAGCCGCCAGCAACGATTCCGCAGCTGCGATTTGCGCTACAAGAAGAATGTGCCGCGATGCCTCAACAGCTCCTCGTCCTCATCATGGACAGACGTTGTAAATCGTGCAACGCAGTCAGGGGTGATCATATACCCTACTAAAGACTGGATTTTTCTTGGCAGCCGCCTGTCGCATAGACGTTTCTGTCTTCTATCCATTTGTGCTCGAAGCTACCTTTTCAATAAAGTGCCTTTGTATCCTTTGGATTCCTTTTTTGGACGGTTTTGCTCACTTGTCCCATTTTCTTACATCTTGGGGATCTTATAGTATGATTTGTGTCGATGTGGAGCACTTCTGCACGACGTTACATTCGAAAAACCGTCCCGTCCTTAATGTTTGAACGCTAGTGTAGTTACTGAGATCATCAATACCACCTATATGTTTTTGTAGCAGGATCATTCAAGCATTGTTCCAATCCTCAGGAATCTTCCCTTCATTGAGACATCTAGAGAAAACTTTGGCGAGTGTAGTTACAATTTCTCCAATGGCTTCTTGTATAATGTTCACGGTAATTCCATCTGCTTCCAGAGCTTTTACTCATTCCATGTTCTTAAATGCATGTATAACTTCTATATGCATACATTTAAGAACATGGAATGAGGAGAGCTGGAGGAACATTGCTGCTGTTTACCTTTCGTAACGTCTAGAGTAGATGTATTATTCCTTTCATATAGTTTTGAGTAGAAATGTTTCACTCGTGTCAAAATTTTCCCTCTAATTCTTGTTACAGTGCCATAATCTGTTTTCTTCCTTTACTGAGATGCCCATTAGCTCTCTTCAGGCTTTGGTTGTTTTCAAGTGCTTTTCTCACTACTTCACCTTTCAAAGAACTTTTGTTTTTCAATTCCAGAAAACTGACTTAAATGGGTTTGTGCAGTAGAACAAAATAGGCCAACAGAGTTGTTTTAAATGTAGAAAATGCTTGGAGAAATAAAAGTAGCCGTGTTTGGGCTTTGATAAATGTTTACTTAACCTGAATGAATCAAATCAATTTTTCAGTTAAATTGAAAGGAATGTTTTGTTTGTTTCTTTAGATATTTGAGTTTTGAATTGAAGCACTTTCTTATACAATGGGTTGTGAGAGCTCTTTGTATCAAATAGTTGTCTGCCTGCTGCATAATTTGTATAGTTTTTTTCTCATTCTGCCCATTTCATTTTTATGTTATTATTATAGACTTTTATTTCTCTAAATAGATCACAAAATAAAAAGAATTGTGTAAATTTGAGTATTTGCATTGCATTTAGTGCTCCGTTTTTAGCCTGTAATATTCAATCTATTGTTTACTTTTACCTTCTGCAGGCTCAGGGGAAGATTTCACTGCAACCATGTTCTTTCCTGACATATCCGAGATCCGGAGGCTTGTGTTGACAGAGGAGCAGCTATCAGAAAATGGATATCCTCTTGAAGCAGAGTTATTAGGGCAGTTTAATCATGATGACACGAGGCAATGTAGCAGATGTAGTAGTCAGTACGTTCTCACGGACCAAAATGCTAAATGCTTTTTTCATCCAGAAAAGGCCATTAATATAGGAGCTAAACACAAGATGTATCCGTGTTGTAACCAACTGGCATGTAGTCAAGGTTGCAAGTTCGAAAATTATCATGTCAGTTCTATTAAAGTGTGTGACATTCCTTTTGCTGCAACGGTTGCTTTGCCATACCCTTATTATAATCCTGCATTTGCACTTACCACAGAAATGTGCTACACTACAAAGGGTCTGGAGGTTGCAAAAGTTTTATTAGTTTCATTAGACAAGAAGGTCGTTGTCCAAACTTTTGTGCGACCCAAAAATCGGATCATCGACTTTAACACACGTTACAGTGGAGTAACTGCTAAAGACTTGGAAAATGTCCCCGTGACCCTTGAACAAGTGCAAAAGCTAATGATAGAATTAATCAATAGTAGTACAGTACTTATTGGACATGCCCTCAATAACGATTTAAAGGCTCTTGGTATTGTGCATAGGTCTGTTGTAGATACCAGTACAATTTTCTCACATCAGACAAATTCCTTGATGAAAGTACCTTTAAAAACGCTGGCTGCTCAGCTCTTGCACAAACGGATTCAGGACTCACGTAACAGCGTCGAAAATGCCTTAACTTGTGTTGAACTTCTGGAACATGCAGTTCAGTTAGAAAGAAGTGTTAGGAGGTAATATGCATTACCTACATCAACGTGCAGTAATTGCTTGAAATTGGAAGCAAGCCTTTATTGCTTGCTTCCAATTTAAAGCTTTAAACCCGTTTGAGTTAATTTGAGAGCTGCATACGCACTTGACTACCAAAAACTTTTAGAAATTTTTAGCAGTTCCCGTAAAAGGTCGCCATTAATATTTTTGTAAGGTCCCGAAAAATAGACATTGTGCACAGATGTGACGTGTAGTGGATACGAGAGCCTTGCTCCCACATAGGATGAATTCGTTGAAGAAACTTCAGAACGCCGCTGATTGGGTGACACACATGCTGTTGAACTATTGGAATATAAGCTTAATTAAAAAGAAGCCGGCTGAACTTTTATTTCTGTAAAACATTTATTCTCACTTTCAAAAATCTCATGGAAGCATGTTCTTTTAATGGAACATAGGTATCTCTAGTTGTTATTTAAAAGTGTTAATTGAAAATCGATGCATCAAAAGGTGTAAGATGTTAAGCATCGTGTATCGAAAGATGTAAGATGACAAGCATCGTGTATGGAAAATAGATGCATCAAAAGGTGTAAGATGAGAAGATTTTAGTGAAGAGATCCATTGTACAGAATCAGTATTATTTGCAAAATTAGTCGGAATACAGTGAAATCAGTATTATTTGTAAATAGGTGATTATTTCATTGTGTATCGTATTTTGAGTGCTTCTTTTCTATTTCTTGTGTCTATTTGTGTTGTTATATTTCAATTATTATCATCTTTGTGCTGCGTAGTTTAGTATAATGCACATTAAATGCGTAACGTTATTCTTTCTTTGTAAATTTGTAACTGATTAGCAGGGTTCTCCTCGTCTTTTTTTTAAAGTGTCTAACTTTTTTTTGCGAGGGACCGAGTGGGAACTCTATATGAACTAAGTATTTGAATAAAATCACATTAAAAAAACCAGTTGCTATCTTTCATTACAGTATGATTTTCTTCAACAGTTTTCTATTATTTATGCTTGAACTAAAAATTACTCTACAGTATTTAGGCACATCTTACTTGATCACATTTTACACATTAGCGTTCAAGATAATTTATTCACCAGTGCATAATGAAAAAAATATATTAATACCCTTATGCTTCTCTCAAGGAATAAAAAAAGGAAAGCTATGAACATGCTTGAGGTAGGGAGGATAACACCAGAGTCCCTCGACAACAATGACCATATTCTTTATTAATCATGGAATTCCAGCACTCTTAATTTTCTGTCGCTATAACCTTGACGGACTAGTTTTTGGGTTACACAACTGCGGTCTTATCTTTTTTTCCCGTTGCAACATTAACGTGAAATAACTGATAAGTCCGTTTTAAGCATGAAGCAGCCAAAAGCTCATTGCACACTTAGATCCTTCTGGTTTTACACAGATGAAAATGAAATGTATCATGCACTTCCTGAAGTCTTTGTTTCGAATTAACGTTTTCATTACATTGTGACTGCAGAGATTAAAGCAACAGCAACAACGGAAAAACTCAAGTGGTGGTTTTAAAAAAAACACTCCAAAGCTGTTTTTGCCGCCCTGTGGCGCAGCAGTCTGAGCGCTGGCTTACGATCTCTCGTCCGAGAAGGGTCCGGTTTCGAATCCCGGTAGTGCATGGATGCTGTGTTTGTCTTACGGCGCTGGCTCTCTCCCTTCCCTGGAACCAGTGACCCTAAATTAATCAATAGTAGTACAGTACTTACTGAGATGTCCCTTTCCTATCTTTAGGCTTTGGTTGTTTTCAATTGCTTTCCTCACTAGTTCACAGTTGAGTTTCCTTACGTCTTCAGTGATACTTTTTCGTACTGTCTTGCATAGCTCTATATATTCCACTTCTGGGTCTTTTCCTGTCCTTTTCAGAAATATCCACTTCTTCCGATGTTAGGGTGACTGTTTATAAGCACATTGAGTTGCTCACGGTGGTCGCTAAACCTTCAATAAAAAAAAAGTTTTTTTTTTTTTTAATGCAACATACAATTTAGTTTCTAGTTAAGAAAGTTGACTACTTTTGTATGATATGTTTTTGTTCCAAGTAATTTCACACAAACATGATTTAATACTTTATTCAAAAATATTTACTGCACCAATCTGGATGACCTTCATTTTGGCAGACAGAAAAACACATATACATAGGTCACGATGTCAGTCGCATTTATCGCAATCTGCGAATTTTTTCAAAGTAGGTGGCTGTAAAAAATATTTGGAGATTTTTTGTGGCGATGGTGTGTACAGCTTTACAGCCTAGTATACCTGGCGTTTTGATCATTTTGAGATTGGGAAAAAGAGAAGGAAGCGATTTCTTTTATACATCCGACTACAATTTTTAAATATTCAGCAGTGACAAATGCTGTGAAAAATAAACAATTCACATTAATTTGTATAATTCTTAAAACTAGCTCCGAGTAATCTAAAAATATGGAGAGGGAGCTTTATTTTTTGGTGAATAAAGTGGCGAATGAAATTACAGAGCTAGAGCAACCCGTGCAGATAGATAGATATCATCATCAATGTCAACCATTATCAATCCACTGCTGGACGAAGGTCTCCCCAAGTTTCCTCCACAACGGTCTGTCTTGTGCCAGTCTCCTCCATGTCACTCCCGCATACTTTCGAATTTCATCCACCCATCGCCCATGTGGTCTTCTTCTGGGTCTTTTCCTGTCCCTTGGAATCCAATCTAAAATTTCGGCTGTCCGTCGATGGTCTGTTCTTCTGGCAGTATGTCCAGCCCATTGCCATTTCAGGGATTTAACTCTGACCGTGATGTCTTCCACTCTTGTCATTTTTTGGATCCACGATTTCCTCTTCTTATCTCTCCTGGTTACACCAAGCATGCACCTCTCCATGCTACTTTGAGTTGACTGCAGCCTTTGTATGTCTCTTTTAGTTAAGGTCCACGTCTCTGCACCATACGTAAGCACTGGAAGGATGCATTGATCAAACACTTTTCTTTTAAGCCATAATGGCATATTGCTCTTGAAGATTATGCTGTTTCTTCCAAAAGCTCTCCAGGGAAATTTTGTACGCCGATTAATTTCTTCATCAACGTGACCCTCACTTGATATCTGCTGTCCAAGATAAACGTACGTGTCTGTTATCTCCAGCTTTTCTCCATCAATCAATAAATCTTCATTTCTTGTAAAAGCATTGAACATCACTTTTGTCTTCTGAAAGTTCATTTTTAATTCCACTTCTTTACTCTTGTCAGCAAGTTCCTGGATCATACTCTGCAGCTCTGATGGGGTAGTTGCAAAAATGACTACGTCATCAGCAAAACGAAGGTGGGTTAGATAATCACTATTAATTTTTATCCCTTTGCTTTCCCAGTTCAGTGATTGAAAGACATTTTCCAATGTTACATTAAAGAGCTTCGGAAATATGGTGTCAACTTGTCTCACCCCCTTTCCAATTTTTATGTGTGTTGTATTTTCAAACAGCCGAATCTTTGCACTTGCATTTTCATAGATGTTATTAATAATATAAACGTATGCATCTTCAATACCGCAGGATTTCAGAGCCATTGTAACTGCTGTTGATTTCACCGAATCAAAGGCTTTTTCATAATCGATAAAAGCCATGCACAATGGAAGTTCATATTCCCTTGCTCTTTCATTTAGTTCTCTCAGTACGTGGATATGATCTATTGTGCTGTAGCCACTCCTGAATCCAGCTTGTTCTCTCGGTTGAGCCATGTCCAGTGTTAACCTTCAAGCGGTGTGAAAGAACTTTAGTGAAGATTTTATAAACCACTGATAGGATGCTGATAGGTCTGTAGTTCCTGAGATACTCAATGTCACCTTTTTTATGTAGCAGGATCATTGTAGCGGTGTTCCAATCATCAGGAATCTTCCCTTCATTAAGGCATCGAGTGAAAATTTGGACGAGTACTGTTACGATTTCTCCACTTGCTTCTTGTATGATGTCTACAGAGATTCCACCTTCTCCTGGAACTTTTCCCCGTTTCATGTTCTTGATTGCATGTGCAACTTCTGCTGGGAGGACTGGAAAAACTCTGGTACTGGTACCTTTCATGATGTCTGGAGTACATGTATCATCCCTTTCATATATTTTGGAGTAGAAATCTTTCACTCTTGTTAAAATTTCGCCTCTATTTCTTGTTACAGAACCATCTCCTCTTCTCAGTGCCATAATTTGTTTTCTTCCCTTACTGAGATGTCCTTTTGCTATTTTTAGGCTTTGGTTGCTTTCAATTGCTTTCCTCACTAGTTCACAGTTGAATTTCCTTACGTCTTCAGTGATACTTTTTCGTACTGTCTTGCATAGCTCTATATATTCCACTTTGGAAGTCACATCTTCTTTAGTTGTCCTCATCTCTCTTCTTTTTTGCATCAACATTTTGTTTTTTCCTGATAATTTGTTCACATGCAACTTGTTCTTAGACCCAGATAATTTTGTTGCTGTTTCCATAAGAGCTTTGGTTCCTTTTCTGTTAACTTCAGAAATAACCACTTCTTCCGATGTTAGGCCTTCTAAAGCAGAGAATCTGTTCTTCAGTTCCTACTTGAAGGTATTATGGTGTTTTTTAAGGTTGGTTATGTCAATACATCTTGTTTGTCTTATGAGCTTGCCACGTTCGAGTTTAGTGTTGAGGTGCATCTTACATCTCACCAATCTATGGTCACTACCTGTGTTGAACTTGTTTAGCACGCTGCAGTCTTCTAGGAATGAATTTTTTGTTACACATAATAAATTCAATTTCACTTGTCATCCCATTTGGATGTCTCCATGTCCATTTCCTGTGTGGCTTTTTCTTGAAAAACGAGTTTTAGATGAAAGACCCTTCTGCCTCTTTAAACTCAAGGAGAGTATTTCCACGCTGGTTTCTGTTGCCGTGACCGAATTTACCTTCTGGAGTATCATTCTGTTGTCGTTGCCCTATTTTTGCATTGTAATCTGCCATAATTATCTTCAAGTGCTGCTTACCTTTATTATTTAGATGACGAATTTCCTCATAAAATTCTTTAATTTCTTCTTTAGGATGACTTGTGGTGGGTGCATAAGTTTGAATAATCTGAGCCTTGTATCTTCTCGAGAGTTGCATAACGAGTCGTGCAGCTTTGTCAGAGGAACTTTCAACTTCTGCAGCTTTATCCTCCAGTTTCTTGTTTATAATAAATCCAACACCACTAGTTCTGCCTGTATCTGTCCAACGATAGTAGACGAGATGTCCACTTTTCAGTTCAATGAGATCTTCTCCTTTTCTCCTTACCTCGCTTAGCCCGACGATGTCTCACTTAATCCTTTGTAGTTCCTCTTCCAATTCAAGAAGCCTTGAATCAGAAGATAGGGAGCGTCCATTATACGTAGCCAAAGTCAGAATCAGATGGTAGCCTAATCCGGTCCTCCGGGGATTCTGAGCATCCTCTGCCTTCCTGTCGCACTGGCCGCTGCCTTGGCCAGATATATTCCAGCTGCTGGCTGCTGAGGGCCAAGATTTAAGTTGTGGAGTCATTTTGGAGGGGTTTGGCAATAACTCACCAGGCTGGCCAAGCGGGTTGGTGAGTGTGTGATAGCATTTCCTCTAATCCCGATGGTATAGTTATACCGCTGTTGGCGGTCGTCAGAGCCCCTTTAGTGGGAACAGGATTCACCACGAGAAGGCGGGGTTGACATTTGTCAAGGAGAGGCTGTGATGTTAAGCATCACCTGACCTTACATTCCAGATAGATATATACAAACATGGGATGTAAGGTCAGGTGATGCGTAACATCACAGCCTCTCCTTGACAAATGTCAACCCCGCCTTCTCGTGGTACATCCTGTTCCCACTAAAGGGGCCCTGACGACCGCCAATAGCGGTATTACTATACCATAGGGATTAGAGGAAATGCTATACCACACTCACCAACCCGCTTGGCCAGCCTGGTGAGTTATTGCCAAACCCCTCCAAAATGACTCCACAACTTAAATCTTGGCCCTCAGTCGCCAGCAGCTGGAATATACCTGGCCAAGGCAGCGGCCAGTGCGACATGAAGGCAGAGGGTGCTCAGAATCCCCGGAGGACTGGACTAGGCTGCCATCTGATGCTGACCTTGGCAACGTATAACGGACGCTCCTATCTTCTGATTCAAGGCTTCTTGAATTGGAAGAGGAACTACAAAGGATCAAGTGGGACATCGTCGGGCTAAGTTAGGTAAGGAGAAGATCTCATTGAACTGAAAAGTGGACATCTCTTCTACTATCGTGGGACAAATACTGGCAGAACTAGTGGTGTTGGATTTATAATAAACAAGAAACTGAAGGATAAAGTTGTAGAAGTTGAAAGTTCTTCTGACAGAGCTGCACGACTCGTTATCCAACTCTCGAGAAGATACCAGGCTCAGATTATTCAAACTTATGCACCCACCACAAGTCATGCTGAAGAAAAAATTGAAAAATTTTATGAGGAAATTCGTGATCTAAATAATAAAGGTAAGCAGCACTTGAAGATAATTATGGGAGATTTCGATGCAAAAATAGGGCAACGGCAACAGAATGAAACTTCAGTAGGTAAATTCGGTCACGGCAACAGAAACCAGCGTGGAAATACTCTCGTAGAGTTTGCAGAGGCAGAAGGGTTTTTCATCTTGAACTCCTTTTTCAAGAAAAAGCCACACAGGAAATGGACATGGAGACATCCAAATGGGACGAGAAGTGAAATTGATTTTATTATGTGTAACAAAAAAATCGTCATAGAAGACTGCAGTGTGCTAAACAAGTTCAACACAGGCAGTGACCATAGATTAGTGAGATGTAAGATGCACCTGAACAGTAAACTCGAACGTAGCAAGCTCATAAGACAAACAAAATGTATTGACATAACCAACCTTAAAAAACACCATAATACCTTCAAATTGGAACTGAAGAACAGATTCTCTGCTTTAGAAGGCCTAACATCGGAAGAAGTGGATATTTCTGAAGTTAACAGAAAAGTAACCAAAGCTCTTATGGAAACAGCAACAAAATTAGCTGGGTCTAAGAACAAATTGCATGTGAACAAATTATCAGGAAAAACCAAAATGTCGATGCAAAAAAGAAGAGTGATGAGGACAACTAAAGAAGATGTGTCTTCCAAAGTGAAATATATAGAGCTATGCAAGACAGTACGAAAAAGTATCACTGAAGACGTAAGGAAATTCAACTGTGAACTAGTAAGGAAAGCAATTGAAAACAAACAAAGCCTAAAGATAGCAAAGGGACATCTCAGTAAGGGGAAAAAACAGATTATGGCACTGAGAAGAGGAGATGGTTCTGTAACAAGAAATAGAGGCGAAATTTTGACAAGAGTGAAAGATTTCTACTCCAAATTATATGAAAGGGATGATACATGTACTCCAGACATCATGAAAGGTACCAGTACCAGAGTTCTTCCAGTCCTTCCAGCAGAAGTTGCACATGCAATCAAGAACATGAAGCGGGGAAAAGCTCCAGGAGAAGATGGGATTACTGTAGACATCATACAAGAAGCAAGTGGAGAAATCGAAACAGTACTCGCCCAAATTTTCACTCGATGACTTAATGAAGGGAAAATTCCTGAGGATTGGAACAACGCTACAATGATCTTGCTACATAAAAAAGGTGACATTGAGGATCTCAGGAACTACAGACCTATCAGCCTCCTATCAGTGGTTTATAAAATCTTCACTAAAGTTCTTTCACACCGCTTGAAGGTGACACTGGACATGGCTCAACCGAGAGAACAAGCTGGATTCAGGAGTGGCTACAGCACAATAGATCATATCTACGAAAGAGCGAGTGAATATGAACTTTCATTGTTTATGGCTTTTATCGATTATGAAAAAGCCTTTGATTCGGTGAAACCATCAGCAGTTGCAATGGCTCTGAAATCCTGCGGTATTGAAGATGCATACATTAATATTATTAATAACATCTATGAAAATGCAAGTGCAAAGATTCGGCTGTTTGAAAATACAACACACATAAAAATTGGAAAAGGAGTGAGACAAGGTGACACCATATCTCCGAAGCTCTTTAATGCAACATTGGAAAATGTCTTTCAATCACTGAACTGGGAAAACAAAGGGATAAAGATTAATGGAGATCATCTAACCCACCTTCGTTTTGCTGATGACATAGTCATTTTTGCAACTACCCCATCAGGGCTGCAGAGTATGATCCAGGAACTTGCTGACAAGAGTAAAGAAGTGGGATTAAAATGAACTTTCAGAAGACAAAAGTGATGTTCAATGCTTTTACAAGAAATGAAGATTTATCGATTGATGGAGAAAAGCTGGAGATAACGGACACGTACGTTTATCTTGGACAGCAGATATCAAGTGAGGGTCACATGGGTGAAGAAATTAATCGGCGTACAAAACTTGCCTGGAGAGCTTTTGGAAGAAACAGCATAATTTTCAAGAGCAATATGCCATTATGTCTTAAAGGAAAAGTGTTTGATCAATGCATAATTCCAGTGCTTACGTATGGTGCAGAGACGTGGACCTTAACTAAAAGAGACATACAAAGGCTGCAGAAAACTCAAAGGGGCATGGAGAGGTGCATGCTTGGTGTAACCAGGAGAGATAAGAAGAGGAACACGTGGATCCGAAAAATGACAAAAGTGGAAGGCATCATGATCAGAGTTAAATCCCTGAAATGGCAATGGGCTGGACATACTGCCAGAAGAACAGACCATCGACGGACAGCCGAAATTTTAGATTGGATTCCAAGGGACAGGAAAAGACCCAGAAGAAGACCACATGGAAGATGGGTGGATGAAATTCGAAAGTATGCGGGAGTGACATGGAGGAGACTGGCACAAGACAGACCGTTGTGGAGGAAACTTGGGGAGACCTTCGTCCAGCAGTGGGTTGATAATGGTGGACAATGATGATGATGATGATATACAAACATATTTACTATGTTCACTAACACATGTAACAGAGGAGATAATGTAACTAAGCGATAACTTCTCATCATTCTTTCGAGATGGGTCCGGGTTCGAACCCCGTTAGGCGTGGATGTTGCGTTTGCCTTACGGTACTGGCTCTTACCCTTTCCTGAAACCAGTGGTCCCAATGAGTTTCTCACGAAGTTCGTTAACTCGCCCACCTATCAAAGTAGGGAGGGAATTTCATCTTGACAAAGAGCTCCTCATAATCCATGCCAATTTTATATTGTCCAAAAAACGACTCCAATTAACAAATATTCACGTTTTTTCACATAAGTAACACATGTAACTTTCCTCTAACAATTTTAAATTATTGAAGAACCATATTAAATTTAAAATAAACTGAAAACCCCTAATAAAGCTCACTAGGGCTGGACCTCTTCTTTTTTTTTTTTTTTTTTTTTTTTTTTTTTTTAAAAAGAGTATCTTTAAACTTTCGGGATCTTTTAAGTGACTATGCACGTGTCCATGAGAATAAAGTTAAATGCATTTGAATAGTTGACAAGTGTGACATGGTTTGATTTCAGTTATGGTTTGTTCCTCAATACTCTCATTACACTGTGCTCGCAATGCACCTGGAAATTTATTTCCCTTTTCTCCAGTCCTCGAAAGTCCTTAATTTTTAACACGTCTTTTGTAAAAAAAGATCGTGCTTATGTTATCGGTTTGTCCGTCGGTCCGTCCGTCCGTTTGTCTGTACCCTCGGTATCTCTGCAACTATTAGTCCGATTTGAAAAATTCCTTTTGCATTCGAAAGCTTGAAATATGCGAATGATGATCCTTCATTTCGTTTTTTTACGATGCAAAATTTCGCCGCTAGAGGGCGTAAATGCAGATGATGTCGAATTCAAAAATAAGTTTTATTCCACATATTTGCTTCTAAACATCCGATTGAAAAAAATATTTTATTTTTCGATTCCATTTATGTCGAAGAGTATCTTGGATATAGTTTATTTTTCAAATTACGCATAGATTTTCCGCTAGGGGGCGTGAAAGTAAATTGCATTTTTTCTGATAACTCTTCTTCTAAAACTACGATTTGAAAAATTTTTTTCAGCGGATGCATCTCCTGATGCACAATCTTTTGCATATAATTTCGAATTTTTGGTAAAGGATACTTTGGCCATCAGGGGACGTAAGTGTTAATTTTCGTTTCTGATGTATTTTTCATAAAATCTGAGCTTCTAAAATATCGATTGAAAATATTCTTTAGTGGACTGATGGCACTCACATCGATAAACCATTTCGGAATATTTTCTTCCTAAAATATTCCACACTTTCTCCTCCAGGGGAAAGTATATCTTATTTTTGTCAATATCTCGACTTCTAGGAGTCCGATTTGAAAAATTCCTTTGTTGGAAAGTGTTTTCCGTGTGACATGTTTATCATATAATTTCAAAATTTTCAAGTAATTCATAGACTTTCCGCTAGGGGGCGTAAAGGTAAATTGCGTTTCCTCCTATATCTCTGCTTCTAAGTCTCCGATCTGAAAAATTCTTTCTGCACCTGATACAGCTCCTGATAGAAAATGGTTTGCACATAATTTCTAATTTTTGTAAAAAAACTGCTTTGGCCACCGGGGGGCGTAAACCTTAATTTCCGCTTCTGATGTATTTGCAGCATAAATGAGCTTCTAAATTCTCGATTGAATATAACATCGTTTGTAGACCGATACTACTCATGTCGACAAATCTTTTAGAAACATTTTCTTCTGAAAATAGTGCACCGCTTCTACGCCAGGGGGCCTAGATGCACATCTTATTTTTGTCAATATCTCTACTTCTAAGAGTACGATTTGAAAAATTCCTTCCTCGTTGGATAGTGTTTCCGATGCGAAATATTTTCCCTATAAATTCAAAATTTTCAAGTAAATCATGGACTTTCCGCTAGGGGGCGTATAGGTAAGTTGCGTTTTCCCCTATATCTCGACTTCTAAATCTCCGATCTGAAAAATTCTTTCTGCACCGGATACAGCTCCTGACGGGAAATCGTTTGCACGTAATTTGAAATTTTTTAAAAAAAATTATTCTGCCACCAGGTGGCGTAAGCCCCAATTTCCTCTTCTGATGTATTTGCAGCAAAATATGAGCTTCTAAAATTTCGTTTGAAAAATAATCTTTTATGGACCGGTACTACTCATGTCGACAAACATTTTAGGAACATTTTCATCTTGAAATAATACATGGTTTCTACGCCAGGGGGCGTAGATGTATATCTTATTTATGACAATATCTCTACTTCTAAAAGTCCGATTTGAAAAATTCCTTCTTTATTGGATAGTGTTTCCGATGCGAAATGCTTTTCCTATAAATTCAAAATTTTCAAGTAAATCATGGACTTTTCGCTAATTCGCACAATGGTAAATTGCGTTTTCTGCTACTAAAACTCCGATTTGAAAACTTTTTTCTGTATCGCATACAAGACCTGACGGAAAATATTTTTCACATAATTTCTAAAGTTTGGTAAAGAATGGTTTGACCACTAGGGGTCATGAGTGTTAATTTCTATTTCTGATGTATTTGTAACAAAATCTGGGCTCCTGAAAACTCGACTAAATTTTTTTCTTGGACCGATACCGCTCATATGGATAAACCTTTTGTGAATACTTTCTTCCTAAAATAATGCATGGTTTTCCCAGCAAGGGACGTAAAGTCACATCTTATTTTTGTCAATAACTCTGTTTCTAAGAGTTCGTAAGCTCACGATACCGTTTACAGCAATATCTGAGGGATTAAATACCCGATTGGAAAAACTTCTTTCTTCCGCCTGTTACTATTGTTTTCCATACCGGTTCCATTGATTTTAAATAGCTTTCATACATTTAATTTGCGTCAGAAGGGATTCAAAGGACGTGCTTATTACACCCGAAAATTCGGTGCCATCTTTCTTGTTCATATTTTTATGAAAGGTCTGCAATTTTGTTTTTGCAATAAAAAAATATCAGGTGAATTGTTTGGATTGGTTGCACTACTTTGTTGCCTGCTGGCGATTGCATCACTTCCTTACATGCAGTGTGGACGAGATGATATTTCATGTGGCGTTGCAGTGCAAGATGTTTGAGTGCCATATTTCCTGCGACCTTGGTTCGTGGTACAGCAGTTGGAGTCACAACAGCTCGTGGAAACCCTTCCTTGTAGTCCTAGATGGCTGTTCCTTCTAACACACGCCTTCCGCACTCAAGGAAATCGATCTTTAGCCTCCTTACTGCAAACATGTGGGGAAATACATGACTGTGGATTATAGTCACATATTCCCGCACACGTAATTTAATTTAAGAGGATAAAAATTTAAAGAAGATAATCCCCCAACCCCGATCCCTATCTTTAGTGTAGGAAATGGTATGCACTAAGAGAAGGATTTTTTCAATACGATTTTTAGAATTAAAAATACAACTGCAAAAAAAAAAAATGTGCGTCAACGCCACGGATTTATATAAAAAGTGTGGTGGAAAAAAAAAAGGAACGACGTCAGGAAATCAAAGGGCACTAAATGGTTCATACGTGTATTGGTATCATTCCATAACTCATCTACCTGAACATAACATTCGGGCTACTCGAGTAAATTAAGTATTTAATTGACATGTACAGTCCACTTCCTGAAAAGGAAAAATTAGCAGCTATACGTGATCACCCCAAGCAATGCATTTGTGCCATAATATCACTAGTTTAGGAACGTTTCGACCCTCAGGCTAGTCTGATGCGGATACAAGTTCCAGAGATACATAAACAAAAAACCCTAACTGAGGGTACATAACAAAAACCCTTAACTGAGGTATATATTGCCGCCCCGAAATGAGGATTTCGAATAACCCACTGGATTAATTTTTATTTGTATTGGGTTGTCGGAAAAGTCAGGACGAATTTTGGGACCCGATGGCGATTTGGCGGTTTTGGAAGTACCAGAGTCATGCGCAGCTCTGTTATCGCTATGACATTCAGCACGTGCCAGTTCTAGCTGCAGTCTAAAAGGAATAGTGAGCGATTTAGTTGATTTGCGGAGATTTGACATCAAGTTAAAGATGGAAAACCAAACTGTGCATTTTCGCCATATTTTACTGTTTTACTTCCGTAAAGGGAAGAACGCGCGTCAAGCTTGTGAAAAGTTGCGTATAGTGTACGGTGATAATACTCTACAAGAACGTCAGTGCCAGCGGTGGTTCGCAAAATTCCGTGCTGGTGATTTTGACCTCAACGGTGCTCGTCGGTCCGTTAGGCCAACCGAGGTTGATGGCGACCAAATCAAGACAATGATCGAGTCAAACCCACGTTACACGACACAAGAGATTTCAGACACATTGCACACCCATCATTCAAGCGTTCACGATCACCTGAAGAAGCTGGGATACGTAAGCAAGCTCGATGTGTGGGTTCCTCATGAACTCAAAGAAGCTCAATTGACGGAGCGTATAAACATCTGCGATATGCTCATTAAACGTGAAGAAAACGATCCTTTTTTGAAGCGACTGATAACTGGTGACGAAAGGTGGATTGCGTACAACAATGTGCTACGCAAACGGTCTTGGTGCCGAAGTGCTGCTTCGCCTCAAACGACATCCAAAGCAGACATTCATCAGCGGAAGCTTCTGGTCTCAGTGTGTTGGGATTTTAAAGCTGTCGTGCTTTTCGAGCTCCTGTCACGGAACCAAACAATCAATTCGAATGTGTACTGTCGGCAATTGGACAGTTTGAACGAATCCATCATTCAGAAACGTCCAGATCTCGTTCATGGTAAAGGTGTTGTGTTCCATCACGAAAACGCGAGACCACACACTAGTGTGATCATCCGCCAAAAATTATTGGAGCTTGGGTGGGATGTGTTGCCCCACACAGCATACTCGCCTGACTTTGCGCCGGCAGACTTCCACTTATTTCGCTCTCTTCAAAAGTCCTTGCGTGGTATAACGTTTAATTCAGATGAGGCACTAAATCAGCACCTTGTACAGTTTTTCGCCACGAAAGACAGGTCCTTCTATGAACGAGGCATTCTGCAGCTCACTGAAAGATGGCAAAAGGTTATCGAATAAAACGTGCATTATATCATTGATTGATCTTTGTTCTTTGTATCAATAAATGACCTTTTCAAAACATGACTAAAATACGCTGACTTTTCCGATAACCCAAAAGAATTCGACACAAGTAAATTAACCTGAAATTTTTTTTAATTTACAAGAAATGCTGTACTTAACCAGAAATTTGCAAATTAGTGTCCAAATAAAGCTTGTGGTGTCAACAACTTTCACTAAAATCAAACAATCTGTATCAGCACAAAGCTCAGCAAATCACGAAATCTTCAACGCAAGAGAGTACTCTTTAATTATAAAGTGGCTTATATAAACCTTTATTGTTATTAATTAAATTGTTAATGACAGTTTTAAAGGTAACTTTGCTGCAAACATTGACGTAGGAGGAAATGCACAAGACACCAATGTACAATGGCCGTTCCATAAAAACTGAGAATAAAATCCCACAAAATGAAGAAACGTATGTTAATATTTTCCAAAGTACAGTGTCTTCCCTCGCATTGTATTTAACAATCCCATCGTTTAGGCCACTTTTCAAAGCTTTAGCAACCCCTGTATAGCTTGAATAACATCACCATCTATGTTGCATATTGCGCAACGGAACTTTTCCTTCATTGTAGGAAACAAGTAGAAATCGCACGGGCCGAGCTCATGACAGAAGGAAAGCTGTGGCATTATTTCAGTATTGCATTTCGTAAGATACGGTTAAACACAAGCAGCCACATGTGGGCGGGTGCGTTATCATGGTGTAGTATCCACTTACCAACCAGTTCCAGTCACTTAATCAATATGTGTCGTCGTAACGCTTCAAGACTGAAATATAATACCCAGCATTGACAGTAATTTGTGGACGGACGGCATGCTGAGAGATTACACCTTTATGATAAAGAAAACTTTCATCATCACCTTCCCAGCTGATTTGGTTTGGCGGACTTTTTTCGGAGGAGGCCAGCCTGTGTGTGTGTTTCCAAACAATCGTTGTGCGTATCGTGAGGGGGGTCGAAATATTGGACCCATGTTTCATCGGCAGTTACTACTGTGTTTAGAAAGTTTAGATCCTTTGCAATCATTTGTTTTCACTCATGACACACCTGAACTGTGGATAACAATATTGTTCTCTCATCAGGTGATAATGTACCCATATGGAACACACGCAATGCAGCAGTAATTTGTCGCGTAGAATGCAGAATGCGGATGTTTTAAAAAGATAAGTTCACGCCGCTATGACTTCCCACGTCATTCGTCGTTCTTCGTGAAGGATTGCCCAAACAGTGTTAACATTACGCTCCGTAACAAAACTTTCAGGTCGACCACGCCTAGGAGCGAGTTCTGCCGACAAACGCCCTTTTTTGAAATCTTGGTGCCACCAGCTTTTTTAGCTCGTCTTTTGTAAAAACAGATCGTGCTTCTGTTATCGGTTTGTCCGTCCGTCTGTACCCACGATACCTCTGCAACTGTCAGTCTAATTTGAAAAATTCTTTTTGCATTGGGAAGCTTGAAATGCGCAAATGATGATCCTTTATTTCGTTTTTTTTACGATGCACAATTTTGTCGGGAGAGGGCGTAAATGCAGATGATGTTGAATTCAAAAATACGTTTTATTCCACATATTTGCTTCTAAACATCCGATTGAAAAAATTCTTTTATCTTTCGATTCCATTTATATCGAAGAGTATTTTAGATATAGTTACCTTTTCAAATTACGCATAGATTTTTCGCTAGGGGGCGTAAAAGTAAATTAAATTTTTCTCCATTACTCTTCTTCTAAAACTCCGATTTAAAAAAAAAAAAAAATTTCAACGGATACATCTTCTGATGGAAAATCTTTTGCATATAATTTCAAATTTTTGGTAAAGAATACTTTAGCCACCAGAAGGCGTAAGTGCTAATTTTGGCTCCTGATGTATTTGCCATAAAATCGGAGCTACTAAAATATCAATTGAAAAACTTCTTTCGTGGACTGATGCCACCCACATCGATAAACCTTTCCGGAATACTTTCTTCTTAAAATATTCTACAGTTTCTCCGCCAGGGGGCGTAGATGTACATCTTATTTTTGTCAATATCTCTACTTCTAGGAGTCCGTTTTGAAAAATTCCTTCTTTGTTGGATAGTGATTTCTGTGTGATATGTTTTTCATATAATTTCAAAATTTTCAAGTAATTCATAGACTTTCCGCTAGGGGGCGTAGCGGTAAATTGCGTTTCCCTCTATATCTCTGCTTCTAAATCTCAGATTTGAAAAATTCTTTCTGCACCGCATACAGCTCCTAATGGGAATTCGTTTGCACATAATTTCTAATTTTTGTAAGAAATGGTTTGGCCACCAGGTTGCGTAACTCTTAATTTTCGCTTCTGTTTTATTTGCAGCAAAATATGAGCTTCTACAATCTCGATTGAAAAAAAAAAAGTCCTTTTTTGACCGATGCTACTCATGTCGTCAAACCTTTAAGGAAAATTTTCTTCCTGAAAAAATGCTTGGTTTCTACGCCAGGGGGCGTAGATGTATATCTTATTTTTTTGTCAATATCTCTACTTCTAAGAGTACGACTTGAAAAATTCCTTCTTTGTTGGATAGTGTTTCCGATGCCAAATGTTTTTCCTATAAATTCAAAATTTTCAAGTAAATCATTGACCTTCCGCTAGGGGCACAAAGGTTAATTTGGTTTTCTGCTTTATTTCTGCTCCTAAAGCTCCGATTTGAAAAATTCTTCCTGTATCGCATACAGGACCTGATGGAAAATATTTTTCACATAATTACTAATGTTTGGTAAAAAATGGTTTAGCCACCATGGGTCATAAGTGTTAATTTCTGCTTCTGAAGTATTTGTTGCAAAATCTGGGCTCCTGAAAACTCGACTAATTTTTTTTCTTGGACCGATACCGCTTGTATGGATAAACCTTTTGAGGATACTTTCTTCCTAAAATATTGCATGGTTTTCCCACCAGGGGACGTAAAGTCACATCTTATTTTTGTCGATATCTCTGTTATAAGAGTTCGTAAGCTCACGATTCCGTTTACAGCAGTATCTGAGGGATTAAGAACCCGATTGAAAATCTTCTTTCTTTCGTCAGATCTATTGTTTTCCATACCGGTTCCATTGACTTTGAATAGCTTTGATAAATTTAATTTATGTCAGAACGGATTCAAAAGACGTGCTTTTTACACCCGAAAATTCAGTGTCATTTTTCTTGTTTTTTCATTAAATCAAGTGTTTCGGGCGCCGTTTTACCCGAACGATAGCAAAGTTTTATCGTACAACGCATTTCATTTTTCAACTCTGCATTTTTTTGAAGGTTTAACGGCCACCGTAAGCAACTCAGAGGGCTATAGCAGTCGCCCGTCCCTAGTTTAGGGCCACTGGATCCAGGGAAGAGAGAAAGCCAGCGCCGTAAGACAAACGCAAAAATTATGCCTCCCCGGGATTCGAACCTGGACACCACTCGGACGAATGGTTATAAGCCATCACTTAGATCAGTGCGAAACCGGGGCTGATTAACTCTGAGTCTCTCTCCTCCATAGCTGTATTGCGAAATGGCGAAGTTCCTTAAACAACTGCACAATAGCAAAACCAGAATCGTATGCCATGGCTAATAACTGTTGTCATAGGTACCTCCTTAATTCAGTTAGTCGTCTGCGTGGATATTGTCGCCCTTCGCACTGTTGCCAACTCAAAAACAAACTACTCTCAGTGTTTACGGTACGGCCTTCGTAAATTTTAACGCAAATTATGACATTCTGAATGTTGTAAATTTCAAAGTGTTTTGATTGGCTGAAAAAATCTGAGATTTTGTGAGTTTAGCCTTATACAAGATTTAACGATGCACACGAAAAATAAACCACTACCCAAATTCAGAAAATGTTCCTTTTAACGCCTTTGGAAAAATTGAAAATAAAAAGATTCGCAACTTCTCGTGCGCTCGTACATCACCCTAAGCAACACTGATAGCAATGAAGAAACATATTTAATGTCTCCTGATAATTTCGGACTTTTTCCCGAGAAAAACATCTTTTTGCTTGTTGCTAAAGATTTTAACATAAGACTTGAATTGCCCTTTTATACGATTAGGACATTGCCTAAATTCTCTATATTTTTCAGAAGGTATTCAAAAAATTTGCTGTCTTTGGCAAGGCAAAAAAAAGAAAAAAAGTTTTAATAAAACCCAGATTTGGGTATTTAGTATGTGTACAAATATAACTCATATTAAAAAATAGTTACATCCAGAAAGACGTGTCGGATTGCAATGCTACTCGGGAGGAAAGTAAAGGTTACCAGGAACAATAAATGATTAAACATTGAAACTGATATGGGCAATACTTATTGAGCTACATTCCGATAAGTAGTGTCTCTCAGCATGGCGTCGGGCCGCCATGCTTGCTCACATAGCGTGTCAGACGTCTTGGCATGGCGTTGTACAGGTTCCTAATGGTGTTTTGCGATAAGCGATTCCATGCAGCTTGAATCTTCTCACCCAGTTCCTGCAGATTGTGCGGTACGGGTGGAATGTGGATAGAGTGCCCAACAGCATCCACACATTTTCCATCGGCGATAGGTCTAGCAATGCGGCTGGCCATGGCAGAGTGTCAGTGCCTTGTAGGCAAGCTCTCGAGATAGCAGCAGCATGCCCACGAGCGTTGTCCTCTTGGATAATCGCACCGGAGTGAACGTTCAGAAAAGGTAGGGCCACTGGTTGCAGGACCTCATTAACGTAACGCTCGGCTGTTAAATTGCCTGTAATGAACACCAAAGGTGATCTGGCATCGTATGCTATTGCACCCCACACTATGAAACCCACACCATGCACCAGGCTTTCTGGACGTGAGACACTCGACTACAAACCTTTCATCTTGGAGCTGACCACCTTGCCTTTACACACGGATTCGTTGGTCATCTCCTTCAAGAAAAAAGCGGGACTCTTCACTGGCGAATACCCGCTGCCATTCTGCGTGGCTCCATTACAGTCTGGCTCGTTACCGTTGCAGTCTTCGGCGACGATGTACTGTTGTTAAGGGCAGTCGTCGGACTGGACTGAGTGCGTGTAGTCCTACATCGTGCAGCTGTCTGCCAATGGTGCTGGAACTAATCGGACGATGCATGGAGGGCACCACTACTCGCTGAATATCCGCAGTCGTGGCTGTTGTGTTACTCCGCGCATGTAGGACAACCCGTCGGTCCTCTCTCGCTCCGTGGCTCGTCTAGGTCTCCCAGACCTATCCTGTCCCTGCTGCGTGCCTTGCTCTATATACTGCCGCCAACAACGTCCATGGTGATATCCGCAAGACTGGTATGGCGCGCAAAAGGGCGATAAGGGCATTCCGCTTTCCGGAGCCCTACGATGCGGACTCTCTCGAACTCCTCTAACTCCTCGAATTGCTTCCGAACTTTTCTCCGAAGCATACTTCACTTGCAAAGAATGTAACCAACGCAACAGCACCAGTCAGAATGGCAAGCACGCTCAGCGAAACGACGTTATATAGCCGGTCAGGCACAGCGCTACGACCCCTCTTTGCCTGCTTCACATGCGCGGCCTAGCGTGATACTTCAATCATTTGCATGTCTCATGATGTCAAACTTACCCACCAAGTTTCATTCCTGTCGGTTGCTTTCTTCTGGGTGCAGCAATTTTTTGACGATGAGTGTATATCAGCATATATTTTCAGAACAGCTATACCACTGGCTACTGAAACACAAAATAGTACACTGCTCGATTCTGATTTACCTCAAGATACTCACAAAATAACTCAATTCACTGGTAAATAAAGATCTAGTTTGTGAAGTCATATATGAAACTGATGAAGAAGAAAAAAAAACTGAACTTTTTAACTGCGTAAAAACTCAGAACACCGGGTGAGAAAGTGTGAATATAATATAACATGAGCAAGATGGAATTTTTCAGTGTACTTCTTTTATGTGAATATTAAACTAGAGAGCAGCATTTTATTCACATTATAAAATTACTTATTTCAAAACAAAACAAAATTATTTTAAATGATATTGCTTCAAACAGTTGTTGTTTTCTTGTTTTGTTTCGTTGCTGCGCATGCTAGAATATCAACTCAAATTTCCTCTTGGTAAAGCCTTGCTTTCTTCTCAGCAAGATCCACAACCAGATTTGTCTTTTGTTGAATTTGCACAGCATCCACTGCTTAAATTTTCTTTCTGCTGATATCATTTAATTAGCATTTCTTCATTTTCGCTTTTCTTTCTCTTTCTTTATTCCCTCAGATAACAATAATTTTATCTATCATGCTGAAGGAACTATCAGCTTTAGGGCTATGAATGCAGAACATAAAAGCTTTTAAAGTTTTAGATTTATAATGTGACTCTCAAAATATTAATAATTTTAAACACTATGCATCAAATCTTAGAAATTTTCAAAATTCGTCACTTCCGCTTTTGGAATATACTCCCCCCCCCATCCCCCTTCCAGTTACCAACCTGAAATGCAAACATTTATGAAGGGAAGTAACATTTAAAAACAACATAGGTTAGTGGGAACATACCACGAAAGAAAAACTACTAATACGGGATGCGGGAGAAATCTTCGCTCCGTCGGACTTCAGTTTTGGGAAATTTTCTCCATATTTTTTAGCTGAAATACAAATATTTACGGTATAAAAAGCTGTTTAGCAACAGTAACAGTATTGAACAGAAGACACACCACGAGAAAAAATACGATTACGGGAGAAATCCTGACTCCGTGTAACTTCCCTTTTCGGAAGTTTCTAAAGATGAAAATCTCTCCTCAAACGCCCGACGAAAATGACCCAAATGATAACGAAAAACGCGAAATGCATCGAATCCGTGAAATGATCTGATGCCTGAAGATTACAGGGAAATTTTCTCGCCGTCTTAACTTCCATTCTGAAAATTGTTTCCTAAAGTTCCATTCCAAAATAATATTCAGTAAAATGATGTTTACCAACAATACTGAGAAGAGGCCACATCGCGAGATAACAGAACTTACGACTGCGAGAAAATTCTTCAGTACGTTTAACTACCGTTTCTAATAGTTTTAAAAGACGACATACTATCTTCCGACGAAAAACGACCCCTCACTACCCCCACCAATCCCCCAAAAAATATCTTCGGTTTTACATCGATCTCGAGCAATATTCCAAATGATAACAGAAAAGGGGAAAGAAAGCATTTCACGTCTATAAGAATCTCATATACGTGAAATGCTTTGTTTCCAAACAAAGAATACATTTTTTCCTGCTAATCTTCATGTAAGTCAATCAATAAATTGAATACACCCTGTAAAAGAATAAAATATTTATTTGCTGCACATAAAAAGGAACAATGCTGTTTAAGTGACCAGTCTAAGGGCTTTCTTCAGATATCGAATTCCACTGAAATTTTGACAAAATAGGAAAAGGCTAAAAAGATGAAAGGAAAAAAGAGACATCCTCCCAGAATTAAATTTAACTCTTAGATATCCCAAAAAGAATCTTTCATGCTCTCCCTCTGAAAAAATACCTCCGAAACTTGAACTGTTCTTCTGTCACGCTCCCCAATTTTGTTTTAAAAGGAACTGTAATAAATATTTAATTAGCCATTAAAAACACTGTTATTTTCACCCTCCGTTTATACTCCAGCTCACAAAAAAATTGCTGACCAAAGAAACTTTATCCTCTGATATATTTGTATATCATTTTAGATACTCTTAAGAATTAAAATGTATTTCTTTTCTTTCGGATTCAAAATGATGAAACACGCAGCAGTTAGCGATCCATTTTTTTTTCTACTGGCTCGGCTCGAAACATGAGCAACCAAGAAACGGTGAATCTCCTGGCTACACTTTTACGTGATTAAACAGCAACATTACTTTCAACTGTCTTCATATCATATTGAGTTGACACAAATAAAATAAGTCCTTGATTTGGGAAAAATGATACCGTTTTATTTTCATTTCATATCATCTTGGTACGGGTAATATGCCGCAGTTCTGACTGTTTCTCTCTGAACAGGATAGGTAGGAGATATTTCTTTTCCGTCTGGTTTCTATGTTGTCGGCCATGTTCCAACGGAACATGCACAACGAAGCCCGGTGTGTGTATTTATTGAGTAGAAGCCAGTGTTTCTATAGACTTTTACTTGAAATCAGTAAAATGGAGCCAAAATATCAGTATATTAGCCATTTTTTCATTGAACTATACACCACCTCAAAAATTTAATGTACAGGCATCAAAATAAAAAAAAAGGAGGCACTCCCTTAACTTTGGAACCGTTTGCCGCATATAAACAAGTAAGGTGCTGTTGGAAAGGACTCACAGGGAACTATCACATGATGCGAAGAAACATGCTAATTAAGCTAATTAACAAGTTAGTTAGGTCGCTATCTCCGAATTTTTCCATATAAAGGATATGTTACTTTTTGCGCATTTCATTTAGCACGTGAGAAAACCCCTAAATCTTAAATATCGTCTAAATCGGATGATTCATAGCGAAGATATTTGCAAATAAATTTAAAGGGACCACCCATAAATCTACATCTGGGAAACCCACCTGGAATGCTTTCTTCCCTACAAAAGCAGCGATAATGCTGGAAAGTTTACGTCGTGCCCGAATCTCCGACAAATTGAATACAGACTACAGGTGAGCACAAGGATCATGCCCACAGTATGTACAATAACATGGACACAGCCCATCTAGGGACGGGGTTCATTTACTATTGTTGTTTTCTTTATAACAACATCATTTATTCGTGCTAATGATTTGAATTAGTGTTAGAGTAAACAGTATATATTTTTCTAATAATCGAAAATCCGAATTTGTGCAAGCTGAAATTTGTTACTAATTTTCTTGTTCCAGATCATTACTTTTTCTCGGGGCACTGTGTATTTTCACTTATCACTGAAAGCTTGTTTCCTAATAGAAAATTGAAGCAGATCCAGGAAATCCGTTTTCTTAGCGTCTTTTGCAAAAACGATCGTGCTAATGTTTCTGGTTTGTCCGTCCGACAGTCTGTGGACATCATATCTCTGCAAATATTAGTCCGATGTAAAAAAAAAAATATTTTTGTATTGGGAAGCTTGAAATGTGCGAATGATGATCCTTCGTTCCGTTTTTTGTTTTGTTTTTTTATGATGAAGAATTTCGCCTCTAAATGGCGTAAGTACGGATATCGAATTCAAAATACATTTTATTCCATATATTTGCTTCTAAACATCTGACTGAAAAAATACTTTTACCTTTCAATTCCATTTCTAGCAAAGACTATTTTAATTATTGTCACTTTTCCAAATTAAGCACTGATTTTCCGCTATATTGCGTAAAAATAAACTGCGTTTTATCCGATACCTCTGCTTCTAAAACTCGATTGAAAAAATTCTTTCGTTGACCGATACAACACTTTATTCTAGTATATGAGGAATTTTACGATCCACAGTTCTGTCGGTAGGTTGTGTTTGTGTACTTTTGTTTGCACCTGTATCTTCGCTTCTAAACACCCTATTGAGAAATTACTTTTTTACTGTATGCCATTCACCACAACAGGGATGTGGATCATTTTCCTCTTTAAATAATGCACAAATTTCCCGCTAGGTGGTGTAAGGGTCAATACGTTTCTCTTTTTTTTTTTTCTCTATCTCTGTTTGCGGGAGACGTAGGTAAAATGTTATTTTTCCTTAGCAGCCCTTTTTCCTTAGCAGCCCTTTTTCCTCAGCAGCCCTTTTTCCATGAAGAATATTTTAAGCCTGTTTTCAACATTTCCATTACGCAGAATTCTTCCGCTAGAAGGTGTAGAGTTATGTCACGTTCCTTTCTGTATTTGTTCTTTTCACTGTTGGATTTAAAAATCTGTTTGTCTTCGATATCCTACTATGAAAAATTTTTTGTGCGCCATTCGTTATTTTTTGTAACATACGCTTTAGCCGCTGTTGGAAGTAATGTAGCTGTTTCTATTCTGGATGTTTTATCGACTGTAAACATCCGGCTAATTTTTCTAACTGGATGTATTGACTTTGAATAATTTTGAAAAATTTAATTCGCGTCAGAAAGGATTCAAAAGATATGCTCACTACAACTGAAAATTCGGTGTCATCATTCTTCTTATATCAAATATTTGGAAGGCACAAATATAAAAATGAGGATGTATTAGGTGCACAAATAAGTTTTGAAGCATTTTAAAACAAGACAACATGTAATTTGAGAGAAAACAACAATACCTTGACGAATCAAAATATGCATCGCCATTACCTTTACCTACCGCCAGAGTCGGGCTGCTGACGAATTCCAGCCATGAAGAATATTTCGTCGTGTGACGCAATAAAGTCGTGAACCAATGTTTGTACTTCGTCACATGTCCGGAACCGTAAAGCAGACAAATCATGTTGCATCGATCGGAACAAATGATTCTCTGAATGAGCTGTTTCGGGACTATACGCCGGATGCTCCAAAACGTCCTAGCCAAGCGTCAATAACGTTTCCTTGACCGATTTCGTGACATGCGGCCAAGCGTTGTCATGCAGTAATTTCACATGACGCAATCCTTTGCCTGTGAATGAACGTTTCAGACATAATTCCTGGTTCAATCGCAGCAATTGTTGCTTGTAGCGATCAGCAGGAACAGTTTGACCCTGTACCAATAGTTCATATAAGAGCACACTCTTCATATCCCACCAGATGAACAGCAGAACTTTCTTGCAGTGAATCTTGCGTTTCGGTGTCGACGTAGTTACTTCACAGGGATCTTCCCAGTTTTGTTTTGTGTTTGGAATTGCCGTACAATATCCACTTTTCATCACCGGTAACGATTTCCCACAGGAAAGACTTTCTGTGCTTATTCAACAGATTCAAACACTTCATAACACGCTCATCCTTGTTCCTCTGGCTCAAGTCATGCGGCACCCATTTTCCTTCCCTCTGAATCTCTCCCATTGAGCGTAAACAATTGGAAATGGTTTGTTGAGTTAGCCCCAGTTGTTGAGTTAGTTTGTTTTGCGTCTGAGACGAATCTTCGTCCAGCAATGGTCGCAGTTCCTCAAGTGCAACCTTCTGCTGGATGCCTCTACGTTCTTGATCGCTAACATCAAAATTACCTGCTTTAAACCTTCTAAACCAAAACCCACACGTGCTTTCCGATACAATATTCTCCCGCAGAACAGAACAGATCGATGCTTATGCTTTTGCAGCACTTTTTCCTTGATTAACCTCGTAACGACTGTGGTGTCTGATAAATGTAGTATCGCTTGCCATCTTTCATCTGCCAATGTGCAAGTGCGTTTGACTGTTGGGAAAACTGCTGTGTCACATTTTATACTCTGGACCAGTAAAGGTCACGTGAAAACAACACGGGGGAATGTTGGATATGTAAATTAGTGGTATACGTCACGCAAAAACGCTTTAAAACTTATTTCTTCACCTAATAAAAATCAAATATAACTATAAATACGTATAAAACTGCATGCTGCTTGTCATTGGTCACGTATTACGACAACCAGTTGAATAGTCCACATTCGAGACGGACAGACACACGTGAATAAGGGGTCCAAATACGTAGTCGAAATTCGGGCAGGGACTGGTTCGACCTAATGAAATAAACCTGCAAATATAGTTTTCACATATATATGTACTCTGATATATATACCATGGAATATACAAGGACTGGCCCTGATGTTAACCTACTGAATAGATAGCAGATGAATATCTACAGTATGTGCACCAAATGACCCATGACATGCTTGATGTCAAGTTTCACTTTACCAAAAACCACTATTTAAGTAAATTAATGCATTAGTACACTTAAAATGACGCAGACGCTTGAATGATGCACTGCTTCGATAATTTCTTTTCTAGCTGTCCGTGGCATTTCGGAATATATAGCACATCGATGTGTTCCAACATTGATGAGGAAAGGTTGACAACTCATTCGGAACACATCCAGAAAGCAATTCTGGAAAATGCGTTCGCAGTGTGTTACGACAGTGTTCCATACTTATTCCACGTAGTGTTCCGAATGTGTTAGGTAAAAATATTGTTTTCTATCATAAAATATTTTGTGGAGGAGAGAGCATTGTTAACACATGCAGAGAGCATCGATAACACATAGACATTCGGAATACCTTGGGAACATATGAGGATCGCAATGATCACTCTTTTTTCAGAAATGGCTTTCACAAAATGCTACGATCTATTCAAAGTGTACGATCTATTCCAAGTGATTTGTTACTTGGTTTCTTCCACCTCAAAAACTGACTTTGCATTCATATAGTTCTCGGGCTTAACACACGAATAAATGGGAACCTCTATGTTTTATAATTTAAATTTGCACCTCTCCACGTGACAATCTAAAACAATATAATTTTCTTTGTTTGAACGTATGAACGTTTGTCCCATTTTGTCACGTACATCGCACGTGTGTACCACTTTGCTTTATTGTCATAGAAACAGAGACCAATTTTGAACAGCTTCTGGTGTGACGCCACCTCATCTAAATCATTCTTACATGACGTCACAGATGCATTACGTCCCATGATCAAATCTTTTGAAACAGAAAAACGCTACGTCACGAATTTTGGATCTACTTTGTCGTTCATAAACGACATATGGAATTTTTCATTTAGAGTCCTATTGTATGAAATTTAATTTTAAAATTTCTCTTGTGAACCTAAAATGTTTATTTTGAAGTGTCAAATCAGTTTCTTTTCTCATTTAAGTCTAAAAATTGACAGTTCTAATAGAGTAGGTAACAGTGTCTTTTTATTATTTCATGCGTATGCTGAAGAAACATGATTGGGAACTTTCTTTTTCCTTAAACTACGAAATGATCAGAATATAACTAGATTATTTTCGCAGAGTATAACCAGACATTATTTTATTTATATTTGTAGAAGAAATCAAACAGAAAAAAGGAAAGAAAAGAAAGCATATTTTTTTGTGGTTCTGCGCATGAACTACCATAATATTTTTACATTTGCAACTACAGAGTTCTAAAATTCCGAAAATGCTTTTATTATTTTAACACTTTTCTGCTATGTGGCAATAGCAAGAACAGGAGAACGTAATTGCTTGCCATCTGCGTGATTTTGTTTTTCCCTTTTTTCAGTATACATGAAACAATGCGCACTTTAGGGCCACTATGCCTTTTATGAGAGGTTTTAAAGGACGGGAACCACTAAACAGGCTTGCTTTCAAACGATTTCTCAGAAAAATGTCGGAAATATTATTATACAACTGGCTGCAGCTTTTGTTTTTCATATATTTCATGAGCTGCCTATAGGAACATCTGATGTGCAGCGAACAAACACTGGGAAAATGCGAGCGGTTGCCGATTTTGATTGTTGAATCCCTTCCTGAACCAAAAATGTTTTTGTTTTTCTCCAAATAGTATAACTATGCTAATTATCCGAATTTCTTGGCGTAGAATAGAAATAAAAATTTCAGGTTTTATTTCTATTCTACACAAAGAAATTGGGATTATTAGTGTGATTATAGTATTTGGAGTGTAATTGGTGTACGGTTCCAACTTATTGATTGCTTTTTTTTCATTGTTGCAATGTTTACGAAACATACTTTCACAGTTGGACATCACACCAAAAAAAAAACAATATATGAATATTAAAATTACACATCTTAATTCCCCCGTTATTATTGACGGGTTTCACCTAGTCAATTATAATTGATTTGCAACATTGATACTTGTTTCTGTAGTTCACTGAGATATATTTTGTTAAAACTTTATTTCTGCGAAAGTTATCTGTCCACACATTCGCCTACGAAAATGTAGCGTGACATCTAGTTTGACCTGAAGCTAGAATTAAACTAACGGTAGCTCTGCTTAGGTATTCGCTGTATTTTAACCTGAGGAAACATAGCATTAGACATAGTCTGCGGCATTGTGGGACACAGAAACAATATACAGGAGTCAGCTATGTAACTAATAAAAATGATTAAATATGTCTCTTCACAAACTACGTCGTAAGTTAAGTTATACTTGTGCAAAATTATTAATTTATAATGTTTATCATTAAAAGTTGCAATTCTGAATTTAGTATTATAATAACTAACTGCGCATCCCATGGTTATCTTTCTTGCAACCAAAATCAATATCAGTGTCACGTAGAAAATTCTCCTAAGTGTTTTCAATACTGCGGGGTAAATTGTTTTACAGTAAGTAGAGGAACATATGTTTTTTATGCACGGCCCCTTAATCGATGTGTGCTTGAGTTTTCGCTTATATCGCAGCAAGATTTTATGCTATCACGCTGTAACTTAGGATATACTGATTTAAAAATATTGCGCATCGAAAGGGGTATTAATGAAATATGGTCATATTCTTTTTTTTTCATGATCATATTCCATAATTTATAATTCTCTTAATATACCAGTTCTGCCCTTGCATAAGCGGCTCATATTATCTGGGTATCTTTGTGTTTTACTTTTGCAACACCAAATCATTGTATCTGTTCACGATTAAATGATACAAATCAAAATCGAATTCCACAGTTTAACATTAGCGGCATCTTTTTCCGTAGCTCACTGTACACGTATTTACTGGTCGATTTGTATGAAATGTGGAATTTAGGGGTTTTACTATGTGCTGAATAAAATGCGCGTAAAATAACATACATTTTACATGGAAACATTTGGAGATAGAGAGCTAATTAGTATGCAAATTAGCCTAATTAGCATGTTACTTTGCATCATATGATAGTTCCCTTCGAGTCCTTTCCAACAATACCTTATTTGTTCATATGCGACAAACGGTTCCAAAGTTTAGGGCTCCTTTTTTTTATGTCTGTACCATTGGAAGTAATGTTAATACCAAGGAGTAATTAAGTCTACTTTTATTTCAAAAAATACAAGAACTCCGCATATCACTGTTAAACATCCTATTCCCCCTCCCACTGTAAACCAGGAGGGTGGATAGGAATTCATATATGTGTGTTGGAAACTCAGACTAATGTAATCCTGGATCACTAATTATTACTGACGATCAGCTTTGTCAAATAATGCTCACCATGAAAACTGATGTTGGTATTAGTTACGATGACATTGATCTTTTATTGTAGTCACATTTGATGGGTCCAACTTCTTGTCTTCTAAAAAACAAATAGTTATAAAAATACACTTCTTAATAAACTGTACATAGTTGTTCCTAAAGAACGAGAAATCAGAGCTATACTCGAAAAAATGACCATCAACACAAATATTTTATTACAAACGTTATCATAATATTTTGGGTTTTAACAAAATTTTACACTTAATCTACAAAACATTAGAGATACTTACCTAATAGGGTGTTGGTTAGGGTTTCCAGAGGTAAGTAATTACAGCCATGCCTGTTGCAGCATGTCCACAACTCCGCTCAGGTAGTCGATCCAGTATTCACATATCTGTTATTCCGCTCTACATAATCTTAGAGAGCATCCACAGGGTTGGAATCCGGGGGCTTCAAGGAACACTGGATGGTTCCCAACTTAGATGAGTGTTCCTTGGCCAATGCCCTGGTGGCTGTACTGCATGGGGCTGCGCGTTCTCCGGCTGAAACAGACCATCGGTCACAGGTTGTCCGAAGGCTACGAATACATGCAGGTGATGAGCCAGCACATACCGGTGTACAAGCTAAGGACCTCTGAAGATATACTAAGGGACCTAATGGGTCTCATGAAAACGCTCCCCAAACTACCACAGAGCCACCACCACCTTGAAGTGAGCCGGTATGGCACGACGAGGCCATGTCAACATGTTGCTGACGCCATGCCCTCACCCTCTCGTTAGCTCGGTACAACTGAGAACAGGATTCATCTGATCACACGATGCGGTGTCGCTCTGCTGAGGTCCAGTTCTGATGTCCTTGGTGTGCTATAGGCGGCATAATTTACAATGGGGAGCAGTAAACAGCGATACAGGAGTAGGGCATCTCATCCTGTAGCCCAGCGTATGTGCACCGTAGGAATCGCGCTTCTTACTTCTCTGAGGAAAAGTGATGAACAAAGCATCAGCAGGGCAATGAAAATTCAGTTGTTCTCCGCTCTTCCGAATCCTTAGTTTTAACCGTCTTTCAAGTTAGTACGGACCAGAGGTGAATCAGGAGGGTGAATAGGGATGCATCGAAAGTGATCATCACTAATTATTTGTTTGTTTATGCTGCTAAGTAAGGGACTGCAACACGATAACTCAAGTCTAAAGCTGCACAAATGTGTTTATGCGGTGCTAAAGGGTTAACGATACCCATGAGCAACTCGATGTTGTATAAGCAGGCCCCAGCTCATTTAGAGCCACTAGTTCCACGAAAGGGAAATAGCTAGCGCCTTAAGTGAAACACAACAATCGTGCCTCGCGAGATTCGAACACGGATTTTTTGAACTAGCGCTTAGTCCACTGCCTCGCGAGATTCGAACACGGACCTATTTTGAACTAGCGCTTAGTCCACTGCCTCGCCGGGGGCAGCCTAACCATGACCTTAGCATGACTACCTCCCGGGGTAGCTCAGCCTTCCTTAGGAAAAACTCTTCAAATGTAATAATAATTAGCACATGTCACATTTAGAAAAAAAGATAGAGAAAATAATATCAGCAACACACTTCAAAACTGACCACCACCGTTGGAACACTGAATTGCTAGACTGGATACCAAAGAACGAAAAAGACATGAGAAATAGGTGGTATATCTCTGCATATCGATCTGACTCAGAGGAAAGCAGCCAGTAAAACAACTGATTCAAAAATATTTTCAATACAAGCTTTGCAAAACAATACAATTCGCACATGAGTTTGTGCCTTTATAAGCTTTTGCAATTGTACACGGAATGCCAGTCCATTCCCCGTATTTACTACAATTACTAATTCCTGAAACGGTTTGCATTCAGTGAAATCCGTTGGAAAAGTTTAGGATCCAATAAATACCGACGTTCAAATGAAAGAATAAGAATCAAAGGAGAACAAACATTGAAAAGCAAGTCAAGCACTTTCAACTGCTTCACACTATGCAATGGGAACCAATTCCTTAGGGACCTCACTTAACTGTCACCCATGTAAGCACTTTAATCCCGTTCGTCTGAATGTATATTTTTGCGCTTCGATTAATATTTGGGAACAATTTTAACTGGACGTTGGCGTGTTCATACAGAAGTCTAATAAATAAGTAAGCATTTTTATCGTACAAAACCACACTTGTTTTTTCCCCACTTTTCATCCACGATTTCATAACACGGGTTCAATCACAGAGTAATTATTATTATTTTAATGGAGTTCTGTAGCGGTTGGACGTCCCACTTCCCAATCCACTGTCGATACACCACTCTGCTGTTACACTAGGACTTTTTTCATAGATGTCAAGTTGTACAGTAGCGTCACGAAAAAGTGTTTTCTGATTATGTAATCTGATCAACTTCCGGTTCGGAATAGTAGGATACAGTATGTAAAAATTCCCTCAGGTAATCTTCTCTAGATAACTGTACACTCTGACCCCTAACTGATCGCTGTACACTTTTATCAAGTACCAGTTCCATACGAAGGCTGGAGATGGCATTTACCCTACACTTCCAAAAACTGAATTCGAAGCAACCAAGATTTGAGGAAATTTCATTTATGTATTTCCTATTCACATTTACAGAAGAATTTCACCATTGAATTCCGCTGCATATTTGGAAATGAAATATAGTACAGGGTGTGCGAATAATGACTGTGCATTGAATGTACGAATTGTAGTAATGAAATAATAAAGAAATTTTGAATGGAAAGTAGAAGTGGCCCGCCTCATGGAAGTACCCTTTGTCTGGCAAATTTCATGTCACCCAACCCCAAGGCGCGCGCAGCTATCATTCCGAACGAGGGACATTCCCGAGCGTTTGGTCGACGGAAGCAGACGTGTCGATTTATCACTCCTATCGGCACAACAACAATGGTATTGATGGTTTACCAGAGAGGAATTTTTGTGGAACATGTCTTTCGCCATGACGACAAGTACACGGACGAAGTGTAAAAACAGTTGGTTAGGAAATCTCGTGATGCAGAGCACCCCTACCGTAATGCAGTAGGTCAACTCATAGCAAAGTTTCGGGTAGCTGGCAGCTTTCTGGGTGCCCACCGCCCCGGTAGGCCATGGATGGCCGACGAGACAGTACATGATATCCAGGATACATACAGAGGAATCCACACAAGTCCATGATGCCTGTGCCTCAACTAAGCTAATGCGCCAAGGAGTACAACCCACGATATTCTGAAATGGAAGTTGCGTTTACACCCGTACATAGTGTCTGTCGCGCATCAGCTGAAAGAAGCAGACCACGTGACTCGTGAAGACATTCTGGACGTGACTTTCTTTACAGATGAGGCATGGTTCCACCGGTCAGGGTACATCAACAGCCAAAACACTGGTCCGTGGTGTACTGAAGATACCCACGAATTTAAGGAAGTGCCTGTCTACAACCAGAAGGTCCGTGTTTAGTGTGCCATGACTCGTAAGCGCATTATTGAGCCCATTTTCTTCAGTGAAACAATTTACACAGAACGGTACCTTCCCTAAAATATCCAACCATTCACATCCGAAAGCACGGATGGTCCCAGCAAGACAATGCCACTGCTCACACTGCTGGCGCATCAATACAGCTTCTGGAGGTATTATTCGGAAATCGCATTATCTCCCGTGATTTGGTGGTCTGCCCAGTCATCAGATCTGACACCGCCTGATCTTTCTTCTGTGGGGATCACTCAAAGGGAAGGTGTACGCAGGTAATCCGCATACACTTCAAGATCTACAGGCTAACAAGTAGAAACTTTCACCAATATGTAGAAGTGCGTGCAGACATATCTGGACGTCGGTGAGGTCCATTTCCAGCAGTTCCTGTAGAAACCAGTTCGACAAGGTAAGTATAACTTTCAGTGCCCTGTTATTTTTCGGACACCCTTAAAGGCTACCACAATTAACCGGAATCCATTGTAATCCACGCGAGACGCCTGGGATGGAATGTGGTTCAGCCTTTCTGTGATGGCCACCCTTTAGACCCCGCCGCTGCAGGAAATAAAGTATTTAAACAATTTGACAACATAATTCAAGTTCAACCACTTAATAATTTAGGAAACTTGTATAACATGTAAGTCTTGTTTAATTCACACACACACACACATACATTTCGCTCTTAAAATGAATTTAAATTTAGTGTTGTACTCTTCAGTGAAATAGGAAGCATCGGATTCAACTGAAATTTTACAGACATAATCATACACATGAATGATACGCATGATGGCAAAAACAGAGCTGCAAGACAATTACAGAGGGATCTGTGGCGCGAAGTCCGGCCATCTTCAATAGCGCATCGCACCGCCTCGTGTGTCGATATATGCTGCAATGCGGTCCGGCGTGGAAGCGAACAGACTCCTGATGTGATGTTGCCTTGCGGAAGACTAGTCCACACATGTTGGACGGTGTGCTGCAAATCCAGGATAGTGCGGCACGCCGGCAGCTGGCGTTTCAACTGGTCCCACACATGCTCGATAGGGCACATGTCAGGCGAGTGGGCAGGCCATGGAATTGTCCGGACATAACGTAAGTAGTCCTGGCCAACTCGAGCTGATCCTGTTCGTATAGCGCACCAGGAAACCCAGCCAGGAATGGGAGCACACGGGGCTGTAGAATCTCATCCACACACCGCTGGCTTGCCAATGATCCACGTACCACTACTAGGGATGATCGGCCATCGTAGGCAATAGCTCCCTTGAACATATTGCTTGCAGTGGGGGAGGTGTGGCGCTCAATAGCGAGGTTGGGATTATGTCGTTGACTCCGGGAACTCCACATCTGGACACGATGATCATCTCTCCCCAAAACGAAGTGGCACTCATCGCTAAACACCACACGTCACCAGTCTGTGGCATTCCAGGTCGCTCTGGCCTGGTACCACTGCACACGGAGCCAGCGATGTTCTGGTGTTAACGGAACCACATGCAAGGGGCGCTGAGATCACTGGTTCGCTTCCGCGAGGCGTCGCGAAATGGTTCATGGGCACACAGGAGCCGCTACATCTGCCTGTATAGTGGACCGGACCCCCGTGGGATCCGTTCTTGCCTGGCGCACGATCCGTCGAACCTCTCTACCGGTGATCCTCCTTGTCAGTCCGGAGCCGCTCCGTCGTGTGGCAGTGCCGTCACGTGTCCACTGCTCCCGACACAGTCGGATGGTATGGTCAGAACGATCCACGTATCGGGCTATACAGCGCGCCGACCACCCTGCGGTTTTCAGCCCGATGATAAGACCTCTCTCAAAGTCCGTAAGTTGCCTAAATCGACTTTTCTGGAATCTACACATCATTCTTGTTCCTCTGTACCCTTGCTTACGTCGGCCGGTGCTTTTGTTCATGGAGCATCGACTACATTTTGGTTTATAAATCTGCCGATTCGTGCTTGCAGCGCCACCACAGAGTGTGCGATCATGCGCAATCCCACCAAACGTGGATCATTTGCATACCAGCATGCACTCTAGCTATTTTCAAAGTTTCGCAGTTGTAGCAATTTTTCTTCTAGGTGCGCAAATTTCATTGTCCGTGAGTGCAGTTTAAAACGATGATAGCGACATTGATATATAGGTAGGTAGGTAGGCAGGTAGAGAGAGAGAGAGATCGATCTTTACCATTTTACAAACTAAATTTTATAAACGGCGTTATGACTACAGATATTAAAAACAGATTAAAAATGGCGTAAGTTAGCTAAAATTACAAAGACATAGTATTTGTTAAAAAAAGTGATGGAGATTCAACTGTAAAACGAAATAAACTAAAAACAAAATTTCGTAAGCCATGGATCACCAATGCTTTATTGAAAAGAATAAATAAATAAATAGACAACAATACACACAAATTAACCAACATCAATCCATGCTTCAACTTACACCAACTGGTGTCCCACAGGGTTCAATCGTGGGACCGCTGCTTTTTAGTCATTTATTGAAACAAAGACATATTAACGATATCTTTGTTTCAATAAGTGACTTGGACCTACTTCTCTATGCAGATGATATAACCATTCTTACCTCATTAAATTCAATGACAGACACTACTATGAATATTAATACTTAACTTAATAGCATCTCAGATTGGCTCAATTCCAATGAATTACTAATAAATACTACCAAAACAAAATCTTTAATTTTCTCAAAACTAAATATCTCACTGCCTACTTCTATCACATTATCTATTTATGGTACTAATATTGAAGTGGGTAACTCCTTACTTTATTTGGGGATTACCTTACATAAGGACCTTAAATGGAACCATCATGTTGACTCTCTTCTTCTCAAACTGTCTAAAAACATTAGAGTTATTAGCCTGATATTTACAAACCTTAACTACAAAACACTAATTCATTTATATTATACCATGTTCCAGACTCATATTAGTTATGCTATCTTATCATAGGGACAGACAACTAAATATAATTTCAAAAACCTTCAAATTCTTCAAAACAAATATAAGAAATTAATTGACTTAAAATTTGATAGAAATTCACAACTAACAATGTATATATATATGAACAGTAAAATTATTCAAAATTAGAATCACAAAATATGAATTAATGAAGATATACAGAAATACCATAAGACAGAGCCACAGCAGCTTATCAAAAATTGGGTTCTATAATAGTATCACATGCATTTAGACAATCACATATACATTGACACACATGAAAAAAATGAAGTTGAAACCCAAGTATAAACGGAAGTACAAAAATAAAATGATATGATATATGGACAAAATTCAAAAGTAATTTAAAAAAACAAACTATTCCTGAACTCTCCAGTCAAAGTGACACCATTTTGCCACAATAAGAAGAACTGTCAAAGTGACACTTGGAAGACCCTTTTGCCACAATAAGAAGAACTGTCAAAATGACACTTGGAACACCCTTTTGCCACAATAAGAAGTCCACAGAGGACGTCACAAAGACGATATCCAAGAAAGAGCTGCAATTTCTAAAGCTTTAATTACAGAAAACAACGCTACAATTCGAAACAGTAGGTTTAATGAGCATAAAACCTGCAGAGTTGATAACTGGAAACGTGTGATAAGTTCGATGAATCTGTAACGTATATTCTAATTTAACTTCCATTTTTAGTTCCTTTTCCTATGTAAATTTGAGTTTGTTCTCTTTTGCACTTTCCAAACTCAACGTGATATCTTCTCTCGCACATTAAAGAGGTTGGCAACACTTTTGAGGTCAGAGAGAGTCACGTATGAATGTGATAAGAACGTTAGATAAAAAGACGGTACAGTAGTTGCTTAGTGTGTGTGTGTTCGATCTGTGTTAAAGCCAGATGATACGGTATTATAATATGTGGCTATATTGTGGATTTCTTTAATTTGCTGGTCCAATAAAAGGTTATCGTAAGTTGACTTCTGTTTACGTTTCGTTTGGCCGTAAACTAGTGCATCGTATTTTCATTTAGTTCAACTTTTCCTTTGTCATGATTTTAGACATAGCGTAACACAGAATTCGCCTACAAAAAAAGGGTTACGTTATAAATCCTCATTTACATTATTTGCAACATTTGGCGTGGAGAACTCGCAAAGAAATGTACAATTAGGAATGTCTCATTTTGACTGTCAAAGTTACACATGATGATGGATCTGTGAAGAATTAGGCGGTCATATCTTCGTGTTCGGCTGTCCCTATTAGTCTGCATGGTCGAGTTATTTCCAGCGAGTACTTGGGCATTCTAGGTGATCAGGGGCTAATAATTTTCACCTTGTGATCAGGGGCATTTTGTGTTGTGATGCAAATGATGTTTCTCTGGAATGATGATATTCTTCAAGATGACAATGCGACCTTACACACAGTCAGATCAGTTCAGTCTTAGTTGGAGGAGCACCAAGATTGAAAACTTCCTTCTTTGTTAGACAGCGTTTCCAGTGTAAAATGCTCTCATATAATTTCCAACTTTTGAAGTAATACATAGACTTTCCGCTAGGGGGCGTTAAAGCAAATTGTCTTTCCCCCGATATCTCTGTTTCTAAAATTCCGATTAGAAACTTCTTTTTGCCCTTGATACAGCTGCCGATAGAAAATGCTTTTCCTATAATTTCTAACATTTGATAAAGAATGGTTTAGCCACCAGGGGGCGTAAGTGTTAATTTCTGCGTCTGATGTATTTGTAGCAAAATCTGAGCTCCTGAAAACTCGTTTGAAAGAATTCTTTCGTTGACCGATACCGCTCACATCGAAAGACCTTTTGAGAATACTTTCTTCTTAAAATAATGCTCGGTTTTTTCGCCAGGGGTGTAAAGGTATATCTTATTTTTGTCGATATCTCTGCTTCTAAGAGTCCTATTTGACAAATGTTTTCTTTGTTGGAAAGCGTCTCCGTAGGGAAATGTTTGTGATATAATTTCAAACTTTTCTTAGCGCATAAGTCTGCCACCAGAGGGCGTAAGTTCACGTTTCCGTTTACAGTAATATCTCCGGGACTAAAAACCCGATTGAAAAACTTTTTTTTTCGGTCAGATACTATTAACAATGCAAACTGTGTGGGTATTTTCTTTCCAAAACAGTGTACATTTTCGCCAGTAGGGGCGCATATGCTTATTCTATTTTTTCTCAATATGCCTTTACATGTGCACTTTTAAAATTCTTTCAACACCGGATGCCTATATGAGGAATTTTGTAGTTGCTAGCTCTGTCGGTATGTGGTGTTTGTGTACTTCAGTTTGCAGCTGTACCGCCACTTCTGAAACGTTATTGAGAATTTTTTACAACAGAGATGTGGAGCAATATCCTCTATAAGTAACGCAAAGATTTCTCAGAAGCTTCGTAAAGGTCGAACGCTTTTTCCATGAAAAATAATTTTCGCCTATTTTCAACTTTTCCGCTATGCAAAATTCTTCCGCTAGCAGACGAAAACTTATATAATGCCTCCTTTTTTAGCACGTCTTTTGTAAAAAAAGATCGTGCTTATGTTACCGGTTTGTCCGTCTGTACCCACGATATCTCTGCAACTATTAGTCCGATTTGAGATATTCTTTTTGCATTGGAAACTTGAAATATGCTAATGATGATCTTTCATTTCGTTTTGATTTACGATGTACAATTCCGCCGCTAGAGGCCGTAAATGCAGATGATGTTGAATTCAAAAATACGTTTTATTCCACATATTTGCTTCAAAACATCCGATTGAAAAAATTCTTTTATCTTTCGATTCCATTTATGTCAAAGAGTATTTTAGATATAGTTACCTTTTCAAATTAAGCATAGATTTCCCGCTAGGGGGCATAAAAGTAAATTACATTTTTCCCGATAATTCTTCTTCTGAAACTCCGATTTGAAAAATGTTTTCTTCAGCGGATACACCTCATGATGGAAAATCCTTTGCATATAACTTCAAATTTTTGGTAAAAAATACTTTGGCCACCAGGAGGCGTAAGTGTTAATTTTTGCTTTTGATGTATTTGCCATAAAATCCAAACTTCTAAAATATCGATTGAAAAAATTCTTTGGTGGACTGATGCCACTCACATAGATAAACCTTTTTGGAATATTTTCTTTTTAAAATATTTCAGAGTTTTTCCGCCAGTGGGCTTAGATGTATATCGCATTTTCGTCAATATATCTACTTCTAGGAGTCCGATTCGAAAAATTTCTTCTTTGTTGGATAGTGTTTTCAGTGTGACGGGTTTTTCATATAATTTAAAAAATTTCAATTAATTCATAGACTTTCCGCTAGGAGGCGTAGAGGTAAATTGCATTTCCCCCTATCTGCTTATAAATCCCCGATTTGAAATTTTTTTTCTGCACCGGATACAGCTAATGATGGTAAATCATTAACACATAATTTCAAATTTTTGTAAAAAATGGTTTGTCCACCAGGTGGCGTAAGTCTTAATTTTCGCTTCTGATGTATTTGTAGCAAAATATGAGCTTCTAAAATCTCGATTGAAAGAGAAGTCTTTTGTTGACCGATACTACTCATGTCGACAAACCTTTTAGGAGCATTTTCTTCTTGAAATAATGCATGGTTTCTACGCCAGGGGACGTAGATGTATATCTTATTTTTGTCAATATCTGTACTTCAAGGAGTCCGATTTGAAAAAATTATTCCTTGTTGTATAGTGTTTCCGATGCGAAATGTTTTGCCTATAAATTCAAAATTTTCAAGTAAATCATAGACTTTCCGCGAGGGAGCACCAAGGTAAATTGCGTTTTCTGCATTATTTCTGCTTCTAAAACTCCGATTTGAAAAATTCTTCCTGTATCACATACAAGACATGATGGAAAATATTGTTCACACAACTTTTAATGTTTGGTAAAGAAAGGCTTGGCAACCAGGGGGCATACGTCTTAATTTCTGCTTGTGATGTATTTGTAGCAAAATCTGGGCTCCTGAAAACTCGACTAATTTTTTTTTCTTGGAGCGATACCAGTCATATTGAAAACCTTTTGAGAATACGTTCTTCCTAAAATAATGCATGGTTTTCCCACCAGGACGTAAAGTCACATCTCATTTTTGTCGAAATCTCTGTTTCTAAAAGTCCGATTTGAAAAATTATTTCTGTGTTGGAGAGCCTTTCCGGTGAGAAATGTTTCTCATATAAATTCATGTTTTTCTTAACGCACAAGTCTGCAAACAGAGGGCGTAAGATCACGATTACGTTTACAGCAATATCTGAGGGATTAAAAATTCGATTGAAAAACTTCTTTCTTTCGTCAGATATTATTGTTTTCCATACCGATTCCATTGGCTTTGAATAGCTTTGATAAATTTAATTTGCGTCAGAACGGATTCAAAAGATGTGCTTGTTTCACCCGAAAATTCGGTGGCGTATTTCTTGCTATATTCTTCTTCAAACTGTTCGATTTGAAAATCTCTTTGTCTCTGTTACCTTCCTTGTATTATGAGAAACTTTTTGTTCACCATTCGTTCATTTTCGTAACATGCTTTTAGCCGCTGGTGGAACTAAGAAGTTGTTTCTATTTCAGGATGTTTTATCGATTGTTGGAACAAGCTGATTGTTTTTCAAACCATTGATTTTGAATGGCTTTGGTAAATTTAATTTACGTCAGAATGGATTCAAAAAACGTGCTTATTACATCCGAAAATTTAGTGTCATCTTTCTTGTTCATATTACAAAAGGTATCTAATTACGGTGTTCAAGCACGAGGCCATACGATTAAATAAGTAACTCTATCATACGCCGATAGGGGATAACAGCTCGGGAGATGCCAGTGTTGCATCTATGCGTAGCAATTTCATCCATGGGATAGGCGTACCCTGGTTGAGTTTTCTTGGGTAAACCTGCTTAGGGAATTAGTTCATGATATTTCGGGCAGGGACCACTTGTTAATCTTTGAGTCCTTGAATAGCGTAGCACAAGTACATTAATCAAAAGAAAACACTACAGCATTGAAAACTTGAAATTACTTAATTTAAAATCCCGGCTCTCAAGCATTTTTTGGAGCCAACAACCCACAGATCTTAATGCAATTAAAGAGCTACTAGGAGTATTCAATGAGTTATGACAACCCTTATCAAAAGTGGGTGTGGCCCGTTTTCCACGTGGTTTCCCAGAGGGCGCGATTAGTCGACCGACGAAGCATATATAAAAATGTAACAGGAGAAGTAGGTAGTAAAATTCACAGCGTGATGGGTAAATTTAAGGATTCATGGGACTTTGAGAGAGGACAGATTTTGGGGGAGCTCCGAGAGTGGGTGCCTGGATTTACCAAACGGCTGAACTGGTTAGTTGTTTGCGAGCCGCCGTAGTTAAAGTGCAACAGGACAGGCATGAAAATAGTCAAACAACAACCTGGGAGCAAAACTGTACAGAACAACGAAAGGTTTATGTGAGTGCCGGGTCCATCGACTCATACAGGAAGGCTAACAGGCGCAACACTGTTCAATAGTTGACTACCATTTACAACAGAGATCAACCGGAACAGTATCTGCCATGACCATGCGTTGCACACTTACACTTATGGGACATAACAGCAGATAACCTCAAACACGTCCTCTCCTAACCACGGTTCATCGGCGCAGAAGACACTTATGGGGCATAACAGCAGACAACCTCAACAACGTCCTCTCCTAACCACGGTTTATCGGCGCAGAAGACACTTATGGCACATAACAGCATACAACCTCAACAACGTCCACTCCTAACAACGGTTCATCGGCGCAGAAGACACTTATGGGACATAACAGCAGATAACCTCAACAACGTCCTCTCCTAATCACGGTTCATCGGCGCAGAAGAAACTTATGGGGCATAACAGCAGACAACCTCAACGACGTCCTCTCCTAATCACGGTTCATCGGCGCAGAAGACACTTATGGGACATAACAGCAGACAACCTCAACGACGTCCTCTCCTAACCACGGATAATCGGCGCAGAAGATATTTATGAGACATAACAGCACACAACCTCCACAACGTCCTCTCCCAACCACAGTTCATCGGCGCAGAAGACACTTATGGGACATAACAGCAGACAACCTCAACAACATCCTCTACTAACCATGGTTAATCGGCGCAGAAGGCACTAATGGGACATAACAGAAGACAACCTCAACAACGTCCTCTCCTAAATACCGTTAATCGGCGCAGAAGCCACTTATGGGACATAACAGAAGACAACCTCAGCAACGTCCTCTCCTAATGACGGTTCATCGGCGCAGAAGACACTTATGGGACATAACAGCAGACAACCTCGACAACGTCCTCTCCTAACAACGGTTAATCGGCGCAGAAGACACTTATGGGGCACAACAGCAGACAACCTCAACAACGTCCTCTCCTAACCACGGTTCATCGGCGCAGACGGCACTTATGGGGCATAACAGAAGACAACCTCAACAACGTCCTCTCCTAACCACGGTTCATCGGCGCAGACAACACTTATGGGACATAACAGCAGAGAACCTCAACAACGTCCTCTCCTAATGACGGTTCATCGGCGCAGAAGACACTTATGGGACATAACAGCAGACAACCTCAACAACGTCCTCTCCTAACCACGGTTCATCGGCGCAGAAGACACTTGTGGAACATAACAGCAGACAACCTCAACAACGTCCTCTCCTAACCTCGGTTAATCGGCGCAGAAGGCACTTATGGGACATAACAGAAAACAACCTCAACAACGTTCTCTCCTAACCACGGTTCATCGGCGCAGAAGACACTTATGGGACATAACAGCAGGCAACCTCAACGACGTCCTCTCCTAACCACGGTTCATTGGCGCAGAAGACACTTATGGGGCATAACAGCAGATAACCTCAACAACCTCCTCTCCTACCCGTGGTTAATCGGCGCAGAAGACCCTTATGGGACATAACAGCAGACAACCTCAACAACGTCCTCTCCTAACCACGGTTAATCGGCGCACTAGGCACTTATGGGACATAACAGAAGAGAACCTCAACAACGTCCTCTCCTAACCATGGTTCATCGACGCAGAAAACACTTATGGGACATAACAACAGACAACCTCAACAACGTCCTCTCCTAATGACGGTTCATCGGCGCAGAAGACACTTATGGGATATAACAGCAGACAACCTCACCAACGTCCTTTCCTAACCACGGTTCATCGGCGCAGAAGACACTTATGGAACATAACAGCAGACAACCTCAACAACGTCCTCTCCTAACCTCGGTTAATCGGCGCAGAAGGCACTTATGGGACATAACATCAGACAACCTCAACAACGTTCTCTCCTAACCGCGGTTCATCGGCGCAGAAGAAACTTATGGGGCATAACAGCAGACAACCTCAACGACGTCCTCTCCTAATCACGGTTCATCGGCGCAGAAGACACTTATGGGACATAACAGCAGACAACCTCAACGACGTCCTCTCCTAACCACGGATAATCGGCGCAGAAGATATTTATGAGACATAACAGCACACAACCTCCACAACGTCCTCTCCCAACCACAGTTCATCGGCGCAGAAGACACTTATGGGACATAACAGCAGACAACCTCAACAACATCCTCTACTAACCATGGTTAATCGGCGCAGAAGGCACTAATGGGACATAACAGAAGACAACCTCAACAACGTCCTCTCCTAAATACCGTTAATCGGCGCAGAAGCCACTTATGGGACATAACAGAAGACAACCTCAGCAACGTCCTCTCCTAATGACGGTTCATCGGCGCAGAAGACACTTATGGGACATAACAGCAGACAACCTCGACAACGTCCTCTCCTAACAACGGTTAATCGGCGCAGAAGACACTTATGGGGCACAACAGCAGACAACCTCAACAACGTCCTCTCCTAACCACGGTTCATCGGCGCAGACGGCACTTATGGGGCATAACAGAAGACAACCTCAACAACGTCCTCTCCTAACCACGGTTCATCGGCGCAGACAACACTTATGGGACATAACAGCAGAGAACCTCAACAACGTCCTCTCCTAATGACGGTTCATCGGCGCAGAAGACACTTATGGGACATAACAGCAGACAACCTCAACAACGTCCTCTCCTAACCACGGTTCATCGGCGCAGAAGACACTTGTGGAACATAACAGCAGACAACCTCAACAACGTCCTCTCCTAACCTCGGTTAATCGGCGCAGAAGGCACTTATGGGACATAACAGAAAACAACCTCAACAACGTTCTCTCCTAACCACGGTTCATCGGCGCAGAAGACACTTATGGGACATAACAGCAGGCAACCTCAACGACGTCCTCTCCTAACCACGGTTCATTGGCGCAGAAGACACTTATGGGGCATAACAGCAGATAACCTCAACAACCTCCTCTCCTACCCGTGGTTAATCGGCGCAGAAGACCCTTATGGGACATAACAGCAGACAACCTCAACAACGTCCTCTCCTAACCACGGTTAATCGGCGCACTAGGCACTTATGGGACATAACAGAAGAGAACCTCAACAACGTCCTCTCCTAACCATGGTTCATCGACGCAGAAAACACTTATGGGACATAACAACAGACAACCTCAACAACGTCCTCTCCTAATGACGGTTCATCGGCGCAGAAGACACTTATGGGATATAACAGCAGACAACCTCACCAACGTCCTTTCCTAACCACGGTTCATCGGCGCAGAAGACACTTATGGAACATAACAGCAGACAACCTCAACAACGTCCTCTCCTAACCTCGGTTAATCGGCGCAGAAGGCACTTATGGGACATAACATCAGACAACCTCAACAACGTTCTCTCCTAACCGCGGTTCATCGGCGCAGAAGAAACTTATGGGGCATAACAGCAGACAACCTCAACGACGTCCTCTCCTAATCACGGTTCATCGGCGCAGAAGACACTTATGGGACATAACAGCAGACAACCTCAACGACGTCCTCTCCTAACCACGGATAATCGGCGCAGAAGATATTTATGAGACATAACAGCACACAACCTCCACAACGTCCTCTCCCAACCACAGTTCATCGGCGCAGAAGACACTTATGGGACATAACAGCAGACAACCTCAACAACATCCTCTACTAACCATGGTTAATCGGCGCAGAAGGCACTAATGGGACATAACAGAAGACAACCTCAACAACGTCCTCTCCTAACCACCGTTAATCGGCACAGAAGCCACTTATGGGACATAACAGAAGACAACCTCAGCAACGTCCTCTCCTAACCACGGTTCATCGGCGCAGAAGACACTTATGGGACATAACAGCAGACAACCTCGACAACGTCCTCTCCTAACAACGGTTCATCGGCGCAGAAGACACTTATGGGACATAACAGCAGACAACCTCAACAACGTCCTCTCCTAACCACGGTTCATCGGCGCAGAAGGCACTTATGGGACATAACAGAAAACAACCTCAACAACGTTCTCTCCTAACCACGGTTCATCGGCGCAGAAGACACTTATGGCACATAACATCATACAACCTCAACAACGTCCTCTCCTAACCACGGTTCATCGGCGCAGAAGACACTTATGGGACATAACAGCAGGCAACCTCAACGACGTCCTCTCCTAACCACGGTTCATTGGCGCAGAAGACACTTATGGGGCATAACAGCAGATAACCTCAACAACCTCCTCTCCTACCCGTGGTTAATCGGCGCAGAAGACCCTTATGGGACATAACAGCAGACAACCTCAACAACGTCCTCTCCTAACCACGGTTAATCCGCGCACAAGGCACTTATGGGACATAACAGAAGAGAACCTCAACAACGTCCTCTCCTAACCATGGTTCATCGACGCAGAAAACACTTATGGGACATAACAACAGACAACCTCAACAACGTCCTCTCCTAATGACGGTTCATCGGCGCAGAAGACACTTATGGGATATAACAGCAGACAACCTCACCAACGTCCTTTCCTAACCACGGTTCATCGGCGCAGAAGACACTTATGGAACATAACAGCAGACAACCTCAACAACGTCCTCTCCTAACCTCGGTTAATCGGCGCAGAAGAAACTTATGGCACATAACATCATACAACCTCAACAACGGTCTCTCCTAACCACTGATAATCAGCGCAGAAGACACTTATGGGACATAAGAGCAGACAACCTCAACAACGTCCTCTCCTAACCACGGTTAATCGGCGCAGAAGACACTTATAGGACATAACAGCAGATAACCTCAACATCGTCCTCTCCTAACCACGGTTCATCGGAACAGAAAACACTTATGGGACATTTCAGCACACAACCTCGACAACGTCCTCTCCTAGCCACGGTTCATCGGCGCAAACGGCACTTATGGGGCATAACAGAAGACAACCTCAACAACGTCCTCTCCTAACCACGGTTCATCGGCGCAGACAACACTTATGGGACATAACAGCAGACAACCTCAACAACGACCTCTCCTAATGACGGTTCATCGGCGCAGACAACACTTATGGGACATAACAGCAGACAACCTCAACAACGTCCTTTCCTAACCACGGTTCATCGGCGCAAAAGACGGCTGGTGCAAAGATCGTGCAAGATAGAAGTCGGTTGACAGGAAAAAAGCGTGATGGTCTCACGAGTCGCGTTTTTTACTCCACTCCATGGATGGTCGTGTACGTATTTGACTCAAACGACATGAGGTACTCGTTCATTCTGCATGTTCTGCTCAGGCAAATTGGTGGAGGCTGTTCTATGGTGTGGGCCATATTTACCTGCTAAGAAATTGGACCCCGAGCGCATGTGGAACAACGTATAACGGGTATCCACTATCGTTATTTATTTGCCGACCCTATACACTCAGCAATGTTGCACTTTTTCCCGAATGACGACGGTGTCTTCCAACATGACAGTGCGCAAGCCACAGGTCCAATGTTGTGCGTGAATAAGTTGACGAAAACAGTTCAGACCTTCAGCATATCGATTTGCCTCCGAACTTCCCCGATATCAGTCCCATAGAGCACTTATGGGTTCTATGGGACGGTATATCAGGCGTCTGGATACACCAATTCTTTTCACACCTGCATTGAAGGCCGCATTACAGACAACTTTCTTGGTCATACCTCTCAGCTGCTTCCAGGGTCTTATTGAATCGATGCCATGTCGGATACCGACTGTAACGAGGGCGAAAAGAGGATCTACGAAGTATTAAGTACGTGTTCATCAATTAGTGATCTTTTAGTGTTATTCACTACCTAGAACAGCTCACAGAACTTATAGAGGAGGCTTGTGAGCAAAGTGCAATTCTCCCAACTAGGAAACATGACCCACACTAGTTGTCCAATACGTTAAATGTCCTAGGAACTGAAACAAGGCAACTAACAAGACACATGCAAAGGTCCCATATGGATAGATGGCTTGAGTGGATTGCAAAAAAGCAGGGGCATTGTGAGGTTCTCTGTGAACAAGAGGCCCCTACAAATATTTAAATATGATTTACATATTCAATGGATACGGTATTGAAATTTGCTTTACAGTAATGAATATTATTTTGGGTTCTTTTTCGTGTGTATATGTACACTGAAGTGCCAGAAAAACTGGTACACCAGTCTAATACGTGGTACGCAGGACTGCAGAATTACGTCGGGGCATGGACTCCACTAGCTTCTGGAAATATGGCGTAGGCAATGTACACCATACTTCCTGCAGCGCGTTCCACAATTCGGGTGTATTCAGAGTTCTCTGATTCCTGTGTTCGATAGCGCGTTATGTTATCCCAAATGTGTTCTATCACGTTCAGATCTGGGGATTTGGGTGAGATTTGCAACAGTCCAAACTCAGATAAATGTTCGTCTAACCATAATGTGGCGTGTCGACATTTGTGTGGGGGTGCATTGTTCTGTTGGAACAGGCCCAGCCTATCAACATGAAGGCAGAACATGAACGGGTGTACCACGTCAGAAAGGATGCGCACATAGCGTTGGCCGGTCACAGACTTTTGCAGGCGTACCAGGGGTTCCAGTGAAGTCCAACTAAACACACCTCATACCATTACGGACCCCCCCCCTACCAGCCGGTACAGTTCCTTATTGACAGGCGGGATCCATGGCTTCATGGGGTTTGCGCCACACAAGAACATTTCCATCTGCCCGATACCGTTGGAAACGCGATTCGTCAGACCAGGCTACTTGTTTACAGTCATCAAGTATCCAGTGGAGGTGTTGCCGTGCCCAAGCGAGGCGCATAGCTCTGTGTCGGGCACTCATCAAGGGGACTCGAGTTTGGCGTCGGATCCCAAAGCAAATATCGTGCAGGATACGTTGCATAGTCCGGACGCTGATGCTTGTTGAGGCTCCAGCATTGAAATCGGATGATACCAGCGAGAGTGTTGCACGCCTATCGCGTGAAACTATTCTTGACAGCCGACGATTGTCACGTTCACTCAATGTCTTTTTACGGCCGCACTGATATCGTAGGTTGGAGGTTTTGCCGGAATTTTTTTCAAGGGTGCCAACTATGACACCCTTGCAATGGTCGTCCGTGTAAATCCGAACTTGGTTTCTACCTCCAAAATACTATGGCACAACTCACGAGCGCCAACTATGACACCGCGTTGAAAATCGCTTAAATCGTTATTGCTTGTCATTCTCATGCCGAAAACAGCTCTGACAGCTGGCATGGATGTCTATCGCTTTATATACGCACTGGCGGACGCAACCGAGTACACGCATAGGTTACGTTGGTATGCATTTTGCATAAGTTCGTCTGTACCAGTTTTTCCGGCACTTCAGTGTATGTGTCAAGTAACGGCCGTGTAAGATGTCCAAGCACTGCGCCACCGGGAAGACTTCGTGTTTCGACCATCAAGCTTGGATATTATTCCTATTCTTTAATATGTAGACTTTATACAGGTATTCGCTTTTTTATCGAAGGTTTAACGACCACCGTGAGCAACTCAGTGGGCTGTAAGCCCGTCCCTAATTTAGGGCTACTGGTTTCAGGAAAGGGCAGTGCCGTAACACAAACTCATCCATGTCTCATCGGGATTCAAACTCGGACCCAACTAGGACGAATGATCAGAAGCCAACGCTCAGAAAACTGCGCCTCCGGCTCGGTGGTTTTGTTTCGTTGTTATTATTTATTTACACAAAATAAACTTGAAGTATTGATCTGTCAAACAGAATTCCAAGTATCAGAGTAGTTTTAAGGATGAAATTGCCGTCCTTGTGGCGCAGTGGTCCACGCGATGGATTCTCATCATTCGTCTACGATGGGTCTGGGTTCGAATCCCCTGAGGCATGGATGTTATGCTTGTCCCAAGGCGCTGTCTCTCCCTTCCCTGGAACCAGTGGCCTTAAATAAGGGGCGGGCCACTACTTATAGCCTATTGAGTTGCTCACAGTGGTCCTTCAACCTCCAATAAAAAAAAAGGAGATAAAAAATTGGAATTTTATCAAGTTCTGATTTATTTGAAAACCTTTCCGATAAAATCCTGCTCCAGTCTTTAATCCTTTAATGCCGTTGGTAATATAGTCACCCACAGTATGCTTTTAGAAATGCAAAATGTTTCGCACTATAATTACAATAAAGTTTTTCCCCTCCTATTAAACGATTAATTGGTTCTGACAGATTGCCAGCTAGGTTTGATTCCAAAGTGAGAAAAAATCAGAATGGGAACCAAAATAAAGCAAATTGCGTATCTAAAATTTGTACAGAAATGCGTTTATTTATTTATTTTTCTTCGGTTAGTACATTGATACTGTAATTAATTTTATCGTATGAGGATTCAGCCGACACCACCAGAAGCAGAGATATCGGGAGAACTCTGTACGAATATCATCATTTTTCTCATTGTCTTGAATAATTTGGATCGGTAGACTGACTATTAAGGAAATTGTCAAGAGAAGGCTGAATGGCAACACTGTTATCACGTCTTTTTAAAAAAAGATCGTGCTTATGTTATCACTTTATCCGTCCGTCTGTCTGTGGACATATATCTGCGACTATTTGTCCGATCTGAAAAATTCTTCTTGCATTAAGAGGGCTGAAAGGTGAGAATGATGATCCCTGCATTCCCGTTTTTTCCTATGCACAACTTCGCCGCTAGAGGGCATAAATGCAGATAATATCGAATTCAAGATACGTTTTATTCCATATATTTGCTTCTAAACATCCAATTCAAACAATTATTTTTCCTATCGATTCCATTTATATCGAAGACAATTTAAGGAAAGGCAAAACTATTTTTGGAAGACTATTTTAGGCAAGGCCTTTTTTCAAGTAAGGCACATTCCGTTAGGGGTGTAAAGTTAAAATGCGTTTCTCCCGATATCTCTGCTTCTGAAACACCAAATTGAAATATTCTTCCTGCATGGAGTACAACTCCTGATGGAAAATGTTTTACATATAATTTCTTAATTTTGGGAAAGAATGATTTAGCCACTAGGGGCGTAACCGTTCTTTTTTACTTCCAGTGCATTTACAGCAAAATCTAAGCTTTCGAAAATTCGATTGAAAAAAATATTTCTTTAACTGATATCTCTCACCTTGTAAAACATTTTCAGAACACTTTTTTTAAAAATGTATAGTTTTTCCACCAGGAGGCGCAGACGTATATCATATATTTGTCGACATCTCTTCTTCTACGAGTCCACTCTGAAAAATTCCTTTTTTGTTGTTGGAGAGCGTTTCTAGTGCGGAATGTTTCTCATATATTTTCTAAATTTTCAAGTAATGCATATATTTTCTGGTAGGGGGCGTAAAGGTAAATTACGCTTCCCCAATATCTGTGATTCTAAAACTCTGATTTAAAGAATTCTTTCAGCATCGTATACAGCTCTTAATGGGAAATGTTTTGCCTATAATTTTTTATTTTTGATAAAGAATGGTTTAGCCACCAGGCGGTATAACCGTTTATTTCTGCTTCTAATGTATTTGCAGGAAGATCGAAGCTTCTGAAGACTCGACTGAAAAACATTCTTTCGTGGATATATTTTCTGGTTGCACCTTTCTTATCAACATCTCACTGTCTTTCTTGGTTACATCAAGCATGTATCTTTCAATGCTTCTAAGAGTACTCTATATCCACTGTACGTCTATTTTTAGTTAAGGTATTTGTCTCTGATTAATAAGTAACAACTAGAAAGATGCATTGATTAAATACACTGCTGTTAACAGAAATTGCAACACCATGAAGAAATGCTCCGATTTGCACGGAATTCGCAGGGTGGATAGGGCACTATGAGAGATGCAAATGATTACAACTGCAGTGCACATGCAAATGTGAGGCGCGCGCAACGCCATCGGAAACGTCACACCAGTGGGTATAAAAAAAGGCGTACAGAGAGCAGGTTTTTAAACTTGCTATTGTTAAACTCGACCGTACGCCCTTGTAAATATGTAAACTTGCCGCGTAGGAGGACGAAACAACTATACGGACACTTGACGGATTCTGAAAGACGTAGAATCGTTGGACTGAGAGAAGGTGGTTTATCATACCGTGATATTTCTGCATGCATTAGGCGTAACGCAACTGCCGTTATGCATACATGGCGTCAATGGACAGCAAAAGGTTCTACACATCGTCGTGCAGGGTCTGGAGCTCGAAATCGCATAACCGAGAGGGAAGACAGACACTTGCACCGCATGACAGTGACGTCGCGCGCAACACCGTCTGCGACACCTGCGCAGCAATGGAGGATGGTCACACAGCGTTCGATGTCTCCAAGTACTGTTCTTCACCAATTACTGCAATGAGGCATCGTTTCTCGCCGTCCATTGCTGCGACTTCCATCGACTCTGAACCATAGGCGCCAGCGATTGCAGTGGTGCAGCGAACGTCGAAACTGGAGTGCTCGATGGGAACATACTGTGTTTTCGGACGAGTTCAGATTCAATCTAATGCATTACGAAGGGCGAATCCTTGTTCGCAGATACTGTAATGAACGGGATCTGGAGGGCTGCATTGTGCAGCGCCATAGAGGTCCCACTCCGAGCGTGATTATCTGGGGCACTTTTGCGTTTCATTCACGCACTCGCGTATTACGCATCACAGGCTCACTGAACAGCCAACGCTGCATGACTTCCTTCAGACGATCCCGGAAGCCGTCTTCCAAAAAAACAATGCCCGACCCCGTGTTGTTAGTAGTGTCCAAGATGTTCTATGTGCGCATCAACTTGCTCCGCTTTCCTGGCATACTCCCTCGCCAGATTTGTCGGCTATAAAGAGCGTCTGGGATGTCATCGCGCAACGACTGGCTTGCATAGCCTAGCCGCCTGTCACAACCAACGAATTGTGGATGCGTGTAGAAGCAGAATGGAATGCAATACTGCAGGCGACCATCCAAACTCTGTTTCAATAGATCCCACGGCTTGCAAGTCAGTTATCACCGCCCATGGTGGATTTACTTATTACTAATGTTTTGGCCTTCTTCATCACGAACTGGCATATAATTGTGATCGTTTGCAGTTTGTACCATAACTAATAACTCCCATAAATTTCATTGTGATTGTTTGTTTCTTCCTTAGTGTTGCAATTTCTATTATATATTTTATTTTCTTTGAAAACATAATGAAAAATCACCCTTGAAAATTATAATATTTATTCTAAGTGCACTCCAGCTAATATTTATACATCTATAATCTTTTTTATATTGCCCTCTCTTGACTTCTGTTGTCCAAGGTTAATGATATCGGTTACATCTAGATTTTCCCCATCAATCAATAAGTCTTTAATTCTTTTATTGGAGGTCTAACGACCACCGTGAGCAACTAAATGGGCTATAAGCAGTCACCCGTCCGTAATTTAGGGCAATTAGTTCCCAGGGAAGGGAGAGAGCCAGTGTCGTAAAACAAACACAACATCCATGCCTCATCGGGATTAGAACCCGGAACACTTTCGGACGAACGATCAGAGGCCATCGCTTAGACCACTGCGCCACCGGGGGCGGCCTATAATTCTTATAAAACCTTATATTTAATTTAATTTTATGTAAGTTCATATACATATGTACATGTATACTATATGCACATCTCAACTTTGGACAACCCTTGTTGCCGCCCCGGTGGCGCAGTGGTCTAAGGCGCTGGCCTCTGATCATTCGTCCGTAAGGGGTCCGGGTTCGAATCCCGGTCAGGCATGGATGTTGTGTTTGTCTTACGGCACTGGTTCTCTCTCTTCCCTGGAACCAGTAACCCTAAATTAGGGACGGGCGACTGCTTATAGCCCATTGAGTTGCTCACGGTGGTCGTTAAACCTCCAATCAAAAAAAAAAAAAAAAAACCTTATCAAGGCCTCTCCGGGTAGCGCAGTGGTCAGAAGCGCTGGCTTCTGATTCATTCGTCCGAGATGGCTCAGAGTTCGAATTCCCTGAGGCGTGGATGCTGTGTTTATCTTAGAGCACTGGCTCGACTCCTTCCCTGGAACCAATGGACCTTCAGTGTAAAAAATTAGTTAGAGTGCATCTGGAACAAACAATGAAGATTTTAAGAGCACTTTATGATTAAACATAGTCCAGCCAAAAAATTATGCCCACCGCTGCTGTAAGAAGGAACCACAACCAGCCCCGAGATGGCGTGCGTAGGAACATATGCAAATCATATACGTCATTTAAAGGGACACGAACTCGCGGACTGTATGCAGTTTTGCATAAAAATGGAAAAAGAACGTTTCTAACATAGTTTTAAAAAATAAATTATTGTTTTCTACCGACTGAAAGGTGGCAGCATTACAGAAACGGCCGATATTGTGGGCTGTTCACGTGGTGAACAGTTGTAAAAGTGTTCCAGGAAACCGGCAAAGCCTGCAGTAATCGGGGTAACAATGGACGCTAAGGCAGCAAATTGACGACCGTGGACAGTGACGTCTATCACAGCTATTACAATCTAACAGACGCGCCACAGTGGGAAAACAGGCCAGAACATTTAATGCAGGTACATCGAGGAGAGTATCACAGACCTTAGTACACAAACTCTGCTAAGATGGCCAGCCGTCGACGATTGCGGCGGGAGTTTGTATCTGAGAGGAGGCATTAGACCATCGAACAATATTTGAAAGTCGCCTTTTCAGACGGATCACTTTTTCTGTTTTACCTTGAGGATCATCCATGGAGAGTTTGATGAAGCATCGCAGACAGAAATCATCCAACACGGTAGAATTACTATATACACATGCTGTCGAAACGTACGATTAATTCAAACTGTGCCTCCAACTGCAAATTAAAATACATTTATTTACAATTAAAAACACTATTTACAATAAAAAGGCAAGTACTTTCAGGGATCTCATGCCCCCATCATCAGGCCTATGCGCCACGAATCATGAGGAGCTATCCCATATATATACATCACAAGAAAGCCCCCGTCACACGTCTGTTTTACATTCCTGTGTTGCCAACTTTAAAAGACACAAACTATAATGTTTAAAAATAATTATACAAGTCAAAGTTATATCTAAGTTTTTTTTTTTTTTTTGATTGGAGGTTTAACGACCACCGTGAGCAACTCAATGGGCTATAAGTAGTCGCCCGTCCCTAATTTAGGGTCACTGGTTCCAGGGAAGGGAGAGAGCCAGGGCCGTAAGACAAAGCACAACATCCATGCCCAACCAGGATTCGAACCCGGACCCCTTACGGACGAATGATCAGAGGCCAGCGCCTTAGACCACTGCGCCACCGGGGAGGCTATCTAAGTTTCATTCTCGATGGCTGTGAGGGTTACCAGCCGTCTCCATGGGTTTGGTATATAGGTAGGCAAGTTAAAATTACAACACTTGTTATCATATGAAATTATATGTAAACTTTCGGACACAAATATTGTACTTTTTGTTGCATTTGAGCTGAAAATTTTAGCATTTTTCCAGTCGGGGGAGTACCCTCCTCCTTGCCCAACAGCAGTAGTAACTGCTGTGTTTATAGTCCCTGTTCGTAGAGCTTATTTATGTTCACTCACTCTCTTATGCAAAGTCCGAAGTGTAGAACCTATATAGTATGTAACGTCGGTATTCGGGTCCTCATGAATAAGTGGAATACTATAGACACCATGTATACAAAAATCTGAAACCTGAGTCATCGTTAACGCAGAGAAGAAGCGATTGAATTCAGAGATACGAAGAAAAGAAGTTTCATTGATTTACTCAGCCGTCAATCCTATAGAGAATACGTTAAATTGACGAAACTTACCCACCCTATTATATTAGGTAAGCTACTGATGAAGTTTTTACCTCACTGCAAAATAAATTGAACAATGTTACTGACGGACACATAGAAAAACTTCGTGAACTGGTTTCAGGCCGTACTTATAGACTACAACCTTCAGACCTATCTGCTGGTTTTCATCATGAACTCACACATCCAGAACCTTTTATTAATTTAAGTTCAGTTCAATTATCAGCCAGCCAAGTTTCTACCCTCAAAAGAGGGTTAAAGTTTAGTTTCCCTGTTTCCAAGGTTCGACCTCTACATACAATAACACTTCTGGAAAATGTTATTAGGGCACTTTTGGAGGATGAACGTGAATCCATTAGATACTCGTTGGCAGGATTTATTTCACCCAAAATTCAGACCACACCAAATATAAGGTATGAAAAACAGCAATTATTGGAGTTGGCGAATAACCCTAACCTATCCATTATTAGCGCTGATAAAACTCAACAGGTCGTTTTTATGGACCGTTCAGACTATTGCCATAAGATGTTACAAGCTATCGCTTTTAGACCTACACCGTGTACTCAGGTCCGACCCAACCTCTGCTACGGTTTCGGATCTGAGTAAACTCCGTAACCAAGGTTTTCTGCTAACTTCTGTTTCTTCTAGGATGAAACCCCCAATTGGACCAAGAGTTCCGGAAATTTTCGGGAAACTGAAGATTCATAAACCAGGTCAGCCACTTAGGCTTTTGGTCTCGGGTTATGCTAACCCAACTCGCAACCTGGAGACCGCTCTTGCTTCTTACCTGAAACCTTTAAAGTTAAACTCTCAGAATTCCATAAGGAGTTCTATCCAGGCCTTGAATTTTGTCAGACCTTTTGAATCTCAGGGGATTCCGTTTGTTATGGCTTCATTAGACGTTGTCTCTTTGTTTCCTAGTGTTCCACTTACCCAAGTACATTCCATTATTGCTAACAAATTACGCGCTGATTCACCGATTCCTCCACTTGAAGCAGAGGCTATCCTCTCCGCTCTTAAATTGGTAGCCAGGAGGTCGTATTTCGAATTCGACGGGAAAGTTTTTCAACAACGAGAAGGTACACCTATGGGGTCACCATTGTCTCCAATTTTAGCAGAGATCTTACTCCAGCCTCTGGAAGACCAAGCGTTATTGAATTTCCCATTTCATCCTGCTCTCATTGTTAGATATGTGGACGATATGTTGGTTTTTTGGCCCTATTCTATTACTCTCCTGGATGAATTTACGGAACACCTCTCTTCACAATTTCCCACTATTAAATTTACTAGAGAATTGGAACAAGACGGAAAATTACCTTTTTGGGATTTTGTGTTGTCAAGGGACCCTTCGTCACATCAAGTCAAATATTCAGTCTATAGAAAACCTACCTTTACACCATGTATTATCTCTTATGATTGTTGACACCCTAATGAACAAAAGGTCTCAGCCCTTTGTTTCATGATAAGACGAGCTTTCACTCATTCTTCTACTTGTAGAGCCAGAAATAAGAAACTTTCTACTAAGCTCGGTCGTTTGGATTTGCAGATCAGGTTTTCTGTAAGTGGTTGAGAAACTTCACAAATTTGAGATTCACGACATTGTCTACGGAGATCGGGACCCTTAGGTATGTTGGTAAGGTGGAATGTTTCCCCCAATTATTTCTATCCTCAAAAAGACATGCCGAAAATATGGCATGAAATTCGGTATATGCACTAGAAATATCTTTTCACTAATTCGGAACGATCGTGATAAGGTTTCAGATTTTTGTAGACATGGTGTCTATAATATTCCACTTATTCATGAGTACCCCAGTAGTATAAGACCACGCTTGATAACCCTTTTCGGTGGCAACACTTCCGGTCACGTGACGGGTGGGCGGGTCCATTCGGTCGCCTCTCGGCGCGGGAGAAATACGATGGCAGCGCCCTCTGGTGGTGGTGGTTAGCGATTTTTTTTATTCTTGTGTGAATTGTGTAAATGTGTTCTTTTTCTTTCTTTCTTTTTTATTCCGTTTCCACATCACCCAAGAGGTAGGAATCCCAATGCGTTTTATTTTTAAGTGGTTTCCCGCGTAAGCCTATTCCACTGTTTTTTGTTTGTTTGTTTGTTTTACCCCCTGTTTACGTAGATAGCGCTAACCTCATTCAGTACCGCTTTTCTTTAAAGAGAGTTCAGAAATATATCTGGAATGTAAAGTTTCATTTCGTTAGTTTCTGCAACAAACGACTCGTAGAGCAATCTTGGTTCTAAGTAGGGAATTGCGTCATCTTTGTAAAATACCCACTTGTCTTCGCTTGATGACTTAATACAGTCATGCGCTGCTCGGTTTGGTTGTTGGAGTTCCAGAGGTAATCTACATTCATAGTAAACACTTTTCCGATACGTTCCTCTACTGCTCTGGTGACAGCCTTTTTGAAAAAATTACTGATAATGTATCATCTTTTGACTTGGTGCATTTATTCTGGAGGAGTCTCGTGTTTTTTAAATGAAGTTTGAAAGGCTCCGCCAAACAATAACTCTGCGACAGAATCTGCCACGACATCACAGGCATTTTGCAAGTTTTCAAATTGTTCTTTGGTGAAGATGACTCCTCCCGGAGCAAAACAGAACTTTCATTTGTTTCAACATACATTTTTTGCCACTTCACTTGTAGTCCTTTGCGAGGGTGAAAATGTAAGGCATAAACAATTCTTTATTAAATCCTATTGCTATCTCTTCTCCTGGCATCATGTTTGAAATTTTGGCTTTGAGTTTGTAGAACGTTGCTGGTGTCATTGTTACTAATGTTTTTGATGGCTTGTATGTAACACCGCAGGAATAATATTTTCTGAAATGAATTTTTTATTCATTTCAGAAAATATAAAAATAAAATCACTCACAATTACAAACCTAAAAATCAATCACAATTACAAACCTCCCTCCACCAAGGGAATAATGGTGCTTCGAAGGATCCTCTTGAAATATTTGTCCTACAATTTCACCACTACAATTTCACTGTCCTCAGAAATGTCAACCACTGAATGATTTTTCGCCTGTGTTTCAGGAAGACCATCTTCTGTTTCTTCAAAAAATACTTTCTTGTTAGCAGAACCTGATGCTTAATTTGTAGCTCTAATACATCCAAGATAGTAAATTGATCGTTTCATTTTGCAAACTTAAGGAACAGTGAAGAAACACTAAACTTGACTTGGAAAGAAAACGCACGAAGAAAAACTCGAGTGTAGCAGAACTCCGTCTGAACAGTAAATGAGGGTGTCATCATATGTCAGCAATAAATAACGACACGTTTTTGCATTTCTTTGCCCTTAAACACGTGCTTACTTGCACAGAACATGTTTTGAGGATTAACAAATATCTTTGTTACCCTACTACAAGCAGCTACCGTATCCCCCTTAACGTTTCTCTTTGTCTGCCTGTGAACACGTACTTTCTCCCAAGGGGTAGTATCGACGATCAAACAATTTTTAGAGATTATGTAATAGTTCCGAAACCTACCTACACTAATACGTACCCGTTGTTCCTCTTTGTGTTAGTTTGAGCACATACTGTTCCACAAAGAGCTTTAGGGGATTAACCAATAGTCACAATACTCTTGTGCATGTACCTACCTATTCTACGAGTTAAGAGGATAAACAAAGAACTGGAACCCCACCCGCGTCATGTGGTTGTTTAGCACCACGTGGCTGACAAGATCTTTATCGTGTGCAAACATGAATAGCCTTGACGAAAGTGTGTTGCCAGGTCGGTGAGCATTAGCACCTCTAGGGTAATGTGGAAACGGAATCAAGAGAAAAAAGATCATATTTGCACAAATTCAAACACGAAATATTTTAAATTATCAAACAAACAAACAAAAATCACTGAGTTGATACATTTGATATGTTGCCTATCAAAATGTATCAAATTATGGTGATTCATATCAAAGACACTGTTTCTCTTAATACATATGACTTTTAAAAACTATGCTAGAAGTTCAAAATAAAACATGAAACTGCTACATAATAGCCCACATACACACACACACAAATATAGAAAAAATGTACGATTATGATAATCCTTTTTGATAAAATTGTGTGGCCCTTAAAATGGCCTTTGGTTTTTCTTTTCTCTTTTGTGTAGATGTTTGCTTTACGTACGATTTCTTATTCAAAGTCACCTTCACGAATTTCTGCCTTAATCATACTCAAAATAATTTGTTGATCTATTGTTTGTAAAAAAGCATCCGTTACAAACGATAGCAAGTTTCTTCTTTTTAGGGATTCGAGATATTTTTCCGCTATTTTACTACATTCAATTCCTAAAAGGGCTGTACAGAAATGTTCGTCATCACAATACACTTCAGATAAATCTAAAGACTTTGATCTAGATGTTTCTTTCAAATACTCAACTACTGCATTTGTAAGAACCATTTTCAGTTCGTTAATCAGCATTTGACTTTGCTCTGGAGATGTGAAATTGCTAGTCAGGGTTTGTCCATTCGTTTGTATCTCTTGCTTGAATATAGTATGAAATGGTATATTTCGGTAAAATTCTATTACCACCTGATGCCATACACTGGAAGAAATATGAAGCAATTCTTTCCACAGATTTTCAGAGAGAAGAATATTCGATCTGTACATTTTCACAGACTTCCAACTATAAATTTCTTTACTGATACTGATTTCATGAGTTTGGGGCATAACTTTTGCCTTCAGAAAATTCGAGAATGAAAAATTAGGAGCCGATATTCCATAGGCTAGATGACGTGATATAGTGTCCTTCTCATCCATCATTTCACGCCATTGATCTAAAGACATACAAATACCAGATTTGCTTGGATAGCATTCTTGCCATAACATTGAAATTCTCTGATGTGCACGCCGACTTGATGAGCACATGAAGATACGTAAACGAAGATATTATCTCCTAGATGGAAACAATTTTCTGGCAAATTATCCATATACAGCATCATCGAAGAACTTCCATTAGATTTTACAGCTGCCATGATAACAAAATATTGAACAAAACAGGAATTCCAGGAAGGCTAGAAAGACAAATCGATCCAAGACAAATACTGAAATGCAGTAGTTATTCCTTGTAGTACCCATGTTCGAAAACAAAACAGCCAATCAAATGAAAGAAATGGATCAGGTGACTACCCTCGGGCACTATCCTGTGGTCGCTAGCAACGGATGGAACCAAAGCATGAGACGAGAGTCGGTACAAGCACGAACACGCAAAACACCAGTTGACACTTGTATGCAGCCTTACGGAGAATGACGTCAACGCAGAAATAGATGTATCACGTGCTCTGACCACGTTCATTACCCTTACTACCTTGGTAATACTTTTGTCGCACAAAGCCAACATGTCAAAAAATAAAAAAGCAAACACGTGGCCACACGCTCATCGTTGCCACCGGTCAATATACTATCTTCGTCAGCCGTTTCACCACACCCTTACGACTGACCCCCCAACCCGGCAGCCGGAGGGTGGGGGGAGATACGTTGTTTCTCAATGAGCTCTCGTTTTATAAAATGACGGACACGTGGTCACAAGCATGATCGAACTTAAACACGATCGTAACAGATCAAAAAATTTTAAGTTCTCAAAGCATAACGTAACGTTTAGAAAAATTACGCACGAAAAACTAAATTTTGTCCCTCTACAGAAAATTAAAATATAATAATCCTACGAAAAATTGTTGCAACGCGAAAGAAAAAATAATTCCCCCAAAATTTTGTAAGAGAAAATAACATGAACGAACATAAATGGGGTACAAAAAATCTGAATTTTTGAAAACACGTTGCGCAGAATAAATAACGAAAATATTTAATGAAAGAAAAAATAATTCCCCCAAAATTTTGTTTTGAAAACACGTTGCGCAGAATAAATAACGAAAATATTTAATGAAAGAAAAAATAATTCCCCCAAAATTTTGTTTTGAAAACACGTTGCGCAGAATAAATAACGAAAATATTTAATGAAAGAAAAAATAATTCCCCCAAAATTTTGTTTTGAAAACACGTTGCGCAGAATAAATAACGAAAATATTTAATGAAAGAAAAAATAATTCCCCCAAAATTTTGTTTTGAAAACACGTTGCGCAGAATAAATAACGAAAATATTTAATGAAAGAAAAAATAATTCCCCCAAAATTTTGTTTTGAAAACACGTTGCGCAGAATAAATAACGAAAATATTTAATGAAAGAAAAAATAATTCCCCAAAATTTTGTAAGAGAAAAGAACATGAACGAACATAAATGGGGTACAAAAAATCTGAATTTAACACGTTGCGCAGAATAAATAACGAAAATATTTAATGAAAGAAAAAATAATTCCCACAAAATTTTGTTTTGAAAACACGTTGCGCAGAATAAATAACGAAAATATTTAATGAAAGAAAAAATAATTCCCCCAAAATTTTGTTTTGAAAACACGTTTCGCAGAATAAATAACGAAAATATTTAATGAAAGAAAAAATAATTCCCCCAAAATTTTGTAAGAGAAAAGAACATGAACGAACATAAATGGGATACAAAAAAATCTGAATTTTTGAAAACACGTTGCGCAGAATAAATAACGAAAATATTTAATATGTCCTCTTTTAGAAAGAATAAAATATAATAAACTCATGAAGAGAAAAAATAAATCAAGTTCTTAATTTTGCAAGATAAAAACATGAACAAAAATACGGTAGAAAAATCTCAATTACTAAAAACAACATGTTGCGTAGAAAAAGTTGTGAAAAAAAAGATTTCACAGGTCGTCTGACTGATTAAATTTAATTACAAGAAAATCCTACGGAAAAAATAATTCTAAACGTGCAAAAAATGTCCTTCATTTCATAAGAAAATGTATGAACCAGATTAAACGCGTATGAATCACGTCGGGTGAAAAAAGTTTAAAGAACGCCTTACATTTGAAAATTCGTGAATAAAAAGAGTATGTTTAGGATTATGAAGAACAATACGTCATGAAAAATTATTTAATTAGCTCATACGCTCTCCTCCCTGCATTCAATCTAAAGAGGGCCAACAGGAAATCCCTCAGGCAGTCTTCCTCCATTACGCGAATCATATGTCTTAATCTCCTTGACCAACCCAAACAATGTCTCGGTAGTCACATCGGTAGAGCTTCAGACTACAATATGAACAGCCCAAGTTCGAACCCATCCAGTTCCAAACCTTGTCTTCGCTTCTTTCCGAACCTAAATCCGTGGTTTCAAAAATATTTCCCCAACCCACTTACAATAAAATTTCCCACCAGCACCCTAAAAACAGTTACAAAATAAAAATGGCGGATAAATTTCCCAAAATTAAAAGTGGCTACGCCCTCATCGACGATAAAAAAATCACCATACGGAAAATTAATTTCAAAAAGTGCCGACAGATTGCGCTGCACATTTTCGCGAACCACCACCACCAGAGGGCGCTGACATCATATTTCTCCCTCGCGCCGAGAGGCGACCGGATGGACCCGTCACGTGACCGGAAGTGTTGCCACCGAAATGGGTTATCAAGCGTGGTCTTATACTACTGACCCCTATACCGACGTTACATTCTATATAGATTCTACACTTCGGACTTAGCATAAGAGAGTGAGTGAACATAAATATTCTCTACGAACAGGGACTATAAACACAGCAGTTACTACTGCTATTGGGCAAGGAGGAGGGTACTCCCCCGACTAGAATAGTGCTAAAATTCTCAGCTCAAATGTAACAAAAGGTACAATATTTATGTCCGAAAGTTTACATATAATTTCATATGGTAACAAGTGTTGTAATTTTAACGTGCCTACCTATATACCAAACCCATGGAGACGGCTGGTAACCCTCACAGCCATCGAGAATGAAACTTATATATAACTTTGACTTGTATAATTATTTTTAAACATTATAGTTTGTGTCTTTTAAAGTTGGCAACACAGGAATGTAAAACAGACGTGTGACGGGGGCTTTCTTGTGATGTATATATATGGGATAGCTCCTCATGATTCGTGGCGCATAGGCCTGATGATGGGGGCATGAGATCCCTGAAAGTACTTGCCTTTTTATCGTAAATAGTGTTTTTAATTGTAAATAAATGTATTTTAATTTGCAGTTGGAGGCACAGTTTGAATTAATCGTACGTTTCGACAGCATGTGTATATAGTAATTCTACAGTTTTCGTGCGAAATGTATTATTGGTATCCAATGCGATGCTCGAGAAGAAACAGGCAAGAGGTGGCAGTGTGCTCGTGTGGATGCTTTCCTGGGAATCATTGGAAGCATTTGTCCCTCTCGATTGCACGATGAACACTTCAGACTATTCCGTAAAAACAGTTCTAAAATTCAGGAGCCACTTTCGGTGATTTATTTCGTGAATTAACGAAACATATTTCTGATGCAACGTTTTCGTGAAATAACGGAAACAACTCCGAATTAAAAAAAAAAAAAACAGTCGGTATGACTTTTCGTGGTAATCGCTGGCTGTTGAACTTCGTAGGCCTTGGTGAAGAAGTGTGACGCCATTCCATGGATTGATTCTTCGTTTCCATATCATAAAGATACGCTCACGTTTCATCCCCTGTCACCAGATACAAAAAAAGATGCATCTTCATTGGCTTCAAGTGCTTCCAGCACATTAGACCAGACTTCTACCTTTCTTTCCTTCAAATCAGGTGTCAACTGCCGAGGTACCCACTTTACAAACACTTCCCGATACTGTAAGTCTTCCACCATCTTCTGTATGGCATTGTGATCACAGTCCAGTTGTGCAACAAGCTCACGGATTGTGACTTATCTGTCGGCGTGAATCAGTTCATCCACTCACTGGCGATTCGTGTCAGTGTTCGCAGCTGATGGTGTCCTCACTGCGCGGTTTTTCTTCAATGTAGGTTGCCCCTTTTTTAAACTTCTTCGTCCATCTGTGCACATTGCTCTTGTCAATCGTATCACGTCCATAAACAATCTGTAGTCTTCTGTAAATGTCAGACAGCCTGCACCCTTTCTTCGTCAAGAACTTAATGACGGCAGGCTACTTCTGCGTGGAATCCATTATTTTCCTGCAATGAAGAAGAAACGTTACTATAGAGGAAGAGTTACCCTATCAGCATGTGCAAATTCAATGACCTCTATTAGTTAAAGCAAAAGGTATGCCCACTTTTGCATTACTTGTGGTACAACGCTCGTAATATATAATAATACATTTCACCATTTCTTTAAAACATGAAAGTTATTGTCAGTTAGAAAAAAGGTCTTAAGTTCCAAAGCATTCTGTTGCTTCGAAAAATCACGATGAAAAAAATACGTAATTTGTGATAAGACTCCTACAAAAAAATAAAAATTATTACAAATGTGTTAAAAAAAGTAATCATTTCCAATAGAACATCAAATAGCTAAATCACTCGCATTAGTGAAGAAAAAAATCATCATCGCCCAATTAGTTTTGCCCTGAACGTGAGTCTGATTCCTGTGACTTTGTGGCTCAGTGGTTAAGACGCGCGACTTCAACCCAAACGACCTGGGCTCAGTCCCCAGCTACGACGCAAAAGGATTCTCACACGTGAGGGCTAAAATATTAAGCGTGTTGGATTTTGCAAAGTTTCTGTACAAATACGGGAAAACTTAAAACAGACTTTTCTGAGATAAACGGAATTATTGACTAAGGAAAATCTGTGAAAATACGGAAGTTTAAAAAACAATAGGAACTCTCAAAAATGGAAATTCCGTTAAAATACAGAAACCTAACGGCAGCTTTGATGCACTTTATTTTCAGAAACGTTTCGTGAATTCACCGTAGCTATTTTATACAGTGTACCTATCCATTGTATCGGATCAGGTGCTAACACTCATGATGACTGTCGACGCCGATGGCACTGGTTGCTTCCAATAACATCCTTTGCCGTGTTGCTATGGGCGCGCGAGAATGGTTTGATGAATCTTGATGATCTGCGAGAAGTTCTGGTGTCTGCATGGTACAACATCCCTACAAAAATTTTTAGAGGCCTAATTGAATCAATGCCACGACGTATACAGGGGCTGGACAGAATAATGTGAACACCACGCTCAGAGACGTGACTTTTATTGCAGCTGCGTACGTCGCAATACGCAAAATATCCATCACGTTTTGGTTGTAACAGCTTAGTTTTGAACCTCAAGATCCTGTTTAAGTGCATTTAAAGTGTCTTGTCGCAAAATTTCTTTCAGGGTGACGACGAAATGAGCAACCTAACGGACTTCGAAAGAGGGCTAATTGTCGGTGGCCTGCTAGTTGGTGCCTCCGTGACAACAGTCGCCAGGGTAGTGGGGGTATCCAGAACTACTGTGTCTAGCGTCATGATAGCATATCGTGTTCCTGGGAAACCCTCGTCTGCGAAACACAAGAGCGACCAGAAAACGACCCTGACACACAGATACAGGAAAGCATTAAAGAGGATATAAGAAGACCACAACGCCGAAAATTATTGCGGAGCTCAATCTGCATGTCCAGACTCCAGTATCAAAGAAAACAGTGCGCAGAAAACTGCGTAAACAAGATATTCATGGCATAGCCGCTATTACAAAACCTCTGGTGATCCGGGTGAATGCACAAAGGCTACAGCACTGGTGCCTCGAGCATACAGCGTGAACTGCCGATGCAATGAAGCGTATAAGGTGCTCAGATGAATCCATATTTTCATTATTCCCGATAGCAGGACGTGTTTACGTGTGGAGAACACCGTCAGAAGCGTACAACCCAAACTGTCTGCTCCAAACAGTGCAGTATGATGGTGGTTCTGTCATGGTCTGGGCAATCATATCGTGGTTTTCAGCAGGTCTCCTGATCACCTTGAAAAGACGGATGACTGGCAGGGCGAATCAATCCATTTCCGCAGACCAACTCCATCCAATGGCTCAGGCATTGTTTCCTGCCAGAGATGCCATCTATCAAGATGATAACGCCCCAATTCACAGAACATGGAATGTCCAATCTTGATTTAAGGAACATAAGGATTAAACTGTCACACCTTTCTTGGCCTCCCCAATCACCAGACTTAAACATAATCGAGCCACTGGTCTGTGTTGGCAAACAGAGTAAGATCCCGTTATCCTGCTCCTGTATCTCTCAAGGACCTGGAGCAGTATTTGTATGAAGAATGGTATAGCATCCCTTTTACTGCCATTCAGGTTTTGTATGCGGCCATTCCAAGGAGGATTCGGGTGGTTTTGGATGCCAAAGGTGGTCCCCCATCCTACTAGGTACTTAAAACCTACTTTTTCCTAGGTGTTCACATTATTATGTCCAACCCCTGTATCTGGGGTATTGGCGGTACGAGGAGGCCATACCTCGTACTAACAGGTGGTCATAACGTTTTGACTGGACTGTGTAAAAATATCTCGCAAAACTCTCCAATGTTTTAAACACTGTTTTCCCGTAAATACATTGAACAGAGCGCGCTGTTATTTTCTTCGTCTTTTAGAAACTTACTAATGGAAAAGCATTTACAGAAGCAATTCATTCTTTTCGAAAAGAAACACACGTACACAAAGTACAAAAACTCCTTCGATTTTGTAATTGCGAGCAAGCTACATCTATAGTAAATTGCAACAAAGCTTCTTTATTAACTTAATGATTTTTTCACAGAAGCACTTTTCTTCACCGAGAAACATAATTGTAACCGCTGTCAGCCTTTGATCGAAACCGCACTCTGATTTTTCTCTTACACATCTTGCTTTTAGATGTGTTTCCTTGTTTTGATTATACGTAGGTGACTTCATTTTCTCTCTGACGTGCATTGTCATTAAGTTATTGATGTACGAGGAACACAGACTAGAAGAACTGTTGATTCGGTTACGCATGAAGAAGAGAGAAGAACACACAGGCACCTCTACACTTTCACTTGCGGTCAAAACTGCACTTAAGACCCACTTTATATTCAGAAAAATCATTTTGGAAATCTTTGCAAGAGAACAACGTGATGGTTCTGAATGAGGAAAAACAAACTGTTAGTATCATAAAAGTCATTCACAGCTCTCGGAAAAGAGAAAACAAAAAATGCTTACAGGAACAAAATGTTTGTGTCGTTTTCAATTTTACTCACTGGGTAGGAAGATCTCGTATAGATAGAATTGCGTGGTATTACTTCTGAATGGTGATATACTTCAAAGTCATGTGGAATTTATGGTTTTATAGGACATGGCAAGAAAACAGAAAAAGAATAAGCGGAAAGTTTTTAAAATAAGTGAACAACATTACTTCCAAGACTAGCATACAAGTCAGTTTTCGACTAAAGTCAATTTTGACGATGAGGCCACGAGTCAGTTTCGGAACCAGCGCACAGTTTAAATTATTTAAGTAAACATTCATGTCTATTTTCGAAACAAGTGTGCAAGTGGAATTTGAAAACTAGCACAGAAGGTGCACACAGTTCAGGAAATATATTAATCAAATCGATTTTGAAAACGTATAGACAAGTCAATTTCGCGCATAGATCTATTTCAAAGACATGGACACAAACCGTTTTGTAAAATAGCACAACAGTGAATTTAGAAGACAAGCACACGAGTCCATTGCGAAGACGAACAGAGAAGTCAGTTTTGGAAACAAACATGCCAATCTATTCTGTAAACATGATCCTAAAGTAGATTTCGAAGAGGAGCATACAAGTTGATTTTGAAGGCGAACAGGCACTTCAGTTTTGAAAGTAAGTGAAACAATTTGATTTCGAATACTAGAAAATAAATATATTTCGTAGATAGCATACGACTATATTTAAATGACAGAAGTCTCTTTTAGGGATAAGCACGCACGTATATTTGAAAAAGGGAGTTTTCATAATTAAGATTATGTATCACATCCATGATTCGGAACAGTCTGTTTTTCGTACAAAACTTTCACCAGTTATCGGAGCTCTTGGCAATGTTGGAGCATTTAGGAAGCCGCTTCCTTGGAAGAACTGTTGTAGAAGGCGTTTGTCGGAACTCTGTTGCCTGCTTCACTATTGCATTTTATTTTACATAGCAGCTGGAGTTTCTCGCATGTTGATAGAAGCTCCGTGGAGTACAATGCTCGTGCTCATCGCTGCATCTGTGCTCATTTCCTGTTCGTTAAGTCTGTCTCTGCGACGAAAAGGTATCGATTTATTCACAATAACGCAAAAGTTGGAAATGACGTTTGCTGAAATAAAACGCCTGCAAAAAAATAAGAAAGTGCCTGAAAGAAATTCCAGGAAACGTTGGGAAGCATTTGCCGTATGTGTTTCTTCACTGCAGGCAGTTTTTGCTTCTTGCGCTTTCAGTGTTTTGGCGTTTTACGCGCGGAAAGACATTTCCCTCACAGTCAAGTTCTGGACATTTGGCATTGGTATTAATGGAAAACAACAGGACGTTAATTACGTCTATCATTTCATTCTCACATTCTGTGTGTTTCATGGCATGTGTACTGTGCACAGCTACATATCTATTTTTATATGTGTGCTGTGTAAGGACCTGTGTGATCTGATAGACATTCTGGAGGACCATTTGAAGTTATCAAAGGATTGGATTAGATTTCGAGATGTAATCCAGCTTTACGAAATTCTACAGAAGCATGTTGCAGATTTGGATTCGCTGTCGTCACTTCCGGTGTTTCTAACTCTTGCGGGACAGATATCGTCTTTGTTTTCCGTTGTAACGACCCTACAGCGCATAAAGGAGGAAGCGATGGGTGACCAGTGGTTTTGGTACGCCATTTGGATATCTTTCATTAATGTAACCTTTATGTTGATTCTAATATTGTCCGCCTCTCGACTGCACGAGAGAAACGAAGCGCTAACCAGGAGACTTCTGTACTTCAAACAGCACTGTTCAGGAATGACTAATAAAGTGAACATCTTTGCTTTAATGGGAAATTTGATTTGTAACCATAGTTTAGGTCTCACTCTTCTAGGAATGTTTCCAATTACCAAAAGCATGGTATTAGCTCTTGCTAGTGCGTTGATAACATACGCTGTAGTGCTTTGGCAAATGGGCTGACTCAAGAGCAGATCCAGTAGCTAATCATAGAAGAAATGCTTTTCTACATAGGGTGAGTAGAAAGTTTTGCAATATGTGCATAAACGCATGTACTGTGGCTGGTATGTCACGTGTTTAAACTAATTCAAGTCGCGCACTGCAATCAGTTGAAACGGATATAAAGTGATACTCGTTGCTGCGGATAGCATTGCATGTCGTTCTGTCTGTGGTTGGAACGCCTAAAAGATTAACAGCGACAACCGGCTAATTAGGAAACTTTTGCTTTACGAGTTTGAACTCGGACATAACGCTGCTCAAGCAACACGAAACATTCGTCATGCGAAATGGGAAATTTCCGTGGACCACAGCAACGCAACCAGATGGTTCAAGAAATTTCGCTCAGGTGACAGAAACCACGACGATCAGCCAAGGTCAGGTAGGCCGCGAACCATGGATTCGGAGGCCGTGCGCCAGGCCGTAGAGGCAAATTCGACAAACAGCATTCGGAGATTATTAGCCGAGCTAGGTATATCACAGGCCACCGTGGTTTGTCCCCTTCAGGACCTTGGCAAGATCTACAGGAGCTGCCGCATTGTTCTTCACGAACTGGCGCTAGCTGAGAAAAAACCACCAAGTTGAAGTGTGCACGAAATTCCTAGAAATCCCGCGCGATGTACGTTTCATCAAGGAAATTGATACGTGCGATGAAAAGTGGGACTATTTCCGTAATCCTAACACACAACGGCAGTGGTTGAGCCCGGGCCAACTTCCTGAACCTGTTGCCAAACGCTTCGAGCACAAGGTGATGCTCTGCGCCTGTTGGGATTCCGAGGGGATAATCCATTATGAATTTGTTCCATATGGTCGGACCATCGATGCCTACCTCTACTGTGATCATCTGGCAGGACAATGCTCGGCCTCATTACCCGCGAACGACCCGGACGAAACTCCAGGAATTTTAGGGCATCGAACTGATGCCCCACCCAGCATGTAGTCCGGACCTCGCCCCGTCGGATTATTACCTGTTTCGGTCCATGGCCTACTTCCTTGGCGGGCGGCAATTCAACAACCAGGTGAAGTTGGCAGCTGGGGTGAAGGGGTTCTTCGCCTTGAAGGACAAGAACTGGTGCCGCCGCTGAATCGAAAAACTGGCGGACAGGTGGCTAAAGATGGTGCAATATGATGGCTTATACTTTGAATGCTTGTCAGCTTTCGTCGTAAAGGTACGCATGAAGACATAAAGTGATTCAAATATTGCAAAACTTTCTTCTCACCTTCTGTAGTTTGAGTAAAAAAAAAAAAAATTAGAGACTACGGAAGTCATTTAACTATTTATATACCGGAAGTACATTCTTCATGCAAATGATCATACCTAAATTTGAAATTACGAACAACAGCTGCAAAATCACCCTTGTTTTTGTGTAGGTAAATGAGCGTAATGCTTCTCCGACTTGTAGGTTCGAAAAAATATTTCAGAGCAGAGTTGAAGCTCTTATGTTCGGATTTCCTAACATAACAAAAATAATTCCTTTTTAAATATGCTGAAGCATGGTTAAAACCCGAAACAAAAAGTGTAAAGGGGAAAATTCCGACGAATGGAAAACAATCACTTCATTTTTAATTCCTCTGCTTCAACTTCAAAATCGAATAATGATCGATAAAGAGAAACGGAAGGATCTGTTATTTCGCGACCTGAACCAAATGGGGTTTGCCAGCTGTCAGCAGGCTTTGAACAACCTTCCGCATCAGCCACGTCTGTGTCAGAAATTTCGTTGAAATCTGCGTCTGGCGCACTTAACCCCAACCATCATTCCTTTCGAGAACCATGGAAAGTTGAAAGAGATTGGCTGCGTTACCATGCCAAAGTCAAATGACTGCATTGCACTATACAGTATATGACAAGAATCAAGGTCTATAAATAGTTTTGTTTCAAGTTACTATGAACTTAGCAAAAACATAAAATGCTTAAATTCTCATAATGAAGCAGTGCAATTATTATGAGATAAAGCAAATTTGAAAGAATCAATTGTTTAACCTTTCAGTAAGCAAGAGAGGACGGTTACCAAAAACCATGGAAACTTGCCATTTTCGTCACAGCACAGCTTACTAAATATTTATAATTGTCTGGACTTACCCAGCTGTACATTGATTTAGGAATGTGCAATTTTCAGAAACGTTGACGTGTATACATAACACACAGGTCACAACAGCATCCAGGAAATGTACCAAACAATGAGTCGAGTAATTCAGGGAGAAGTGGAAGCCAAAGTTAATGAGGCAGATTAGTTCTCTGTTGAAAATCAGAATCCCAGATGTCAGTACTTCACAAAACTTAGTTGACGAAACTAGAAAATGGAACTCATGAAACACATATCGTTTAAATTGTGCAACTCTCAAATGCTAATTCTATCGGCATCTGTGATGCAGCCGTGGATATCCTTCAGGAAAATGAGATATAACTATCACAATTTGTAAAACATTGTAAAATCGCAACAGATGGTATTGCAGTGATAACAGGTAGCTTGTGTTGTCTGGGCGAAACGTTTCTGGTCAACTTACTGAACCAGTTCTGTATCTAGTTAAATTTCAAGATATGCAAAATGTAGCATGGTCCACAAGCATTTAAAATACACTTTCAAAGACATATCAGACTAAAGGCAATTCTACCAAAAACGACTTGCTTCAAGTCGATCTTCTCTACTCGATGATTGTTGTTCCCTAACAGTGTCACAAACTGCAATGCCTCGCTCTCTGTATAAGCTGAAAATAAGGGTAGTGTAGCCTAAAGAATTTTCAAGAGTATGCAAATTTGTAACTTTTTATGTCACTCATTTTACGTGTGACATACTGGATCAGATAAGATCTTCGACAGGAAGTAATAGAATTTTTGACCATACAAAGATATGTACAAACGACAAAGTCGTGCTTTGATACCGTGTATAATGAACTTGGTCAAAGTTAAAATATTTTTTAAAAGAATTCCCGAAGTTACGAACGAACTACACTATTGGGGACACATTTTAACAACCATCACTGCGATGAGGAAAGCAAGTCAAAACACATGCAAAAAAAAATATTTCCCGCACGGGGATAACTGGTTTTCCGGGGATTTGGGGTGTAGCACTCCACGGCCCGAGCTAATCTCGTGACGAAAAATCTTATTTTCTCCTCTTTGAACGATTACATCACCGCAGGGACAGCTGTTTATTCAGCTAATGGGAAGTGGTGACCCCACAGAGCGAGCCGACTTATACTGTTTGATGTTTCCCTTTTTAAATCGTGTGTTGTAATCTTGACATGCATCCGTATTAGAAAAACTCTATGAATAGTTCTCTTCTTAGAAGTTTGTATATTAAGTTGTTAGACTTGGCGCTCTTCGGCCATTTGAGGCCCCCACTATTCGGATCAGAAGATTATAAAAGGCGAACGAAAAGTGTTTGTCTTTGACACATGTGTTTTAGTTTAAAGGAAAATCAATATGTATATTCAGAGTAAAACAGAAAAATAAGTTTAATTCACTTAATATTATAATATACACTAATGAGCCATGACATTATGACCACCTACTTAATAAGATGCACGACGCCCTTTAGCCCACAAAACAGCTGCCACTCGGCGAGGCATCGGTTGGATGAGGTGGCGATAGGTATCCTGAGGTATCTGGTACCATAATGTCAACAGCAGGTCCTCCAGTTCCCGTACTTTACGAAGTGGTGGTAATTTAGCGCGAACCCGCTTTTTTAACTCGAACAACAAACGTTCGATTGGGTTCATATCAGGTGAATTTGGAGGGCGGGGCATAAACAGCAAGTCACCAGCATGTTCTTCGAACCACTCCTTGACGATTCTGGCAGAGTGGCATGGCACATTATTCTGTTGACGATGGCCATCACCAGAAGGAAACACAGTGGCCATGAGTGGGTGAATATGGTCCGAAACGATATTCAGATACCTGACAGCTGTTAGGGATTGTGATATTGGGATAATGGGGCCAAAATAGTTCCAAGTAAACATTGCCCACAGCGTAACACCGCTGCTGCCGTCGCCGGCCTGGTTCCGCAGAACAGTGCATCAAGGTGCCATATCCTGCGTTGGTAATCGGCGTATCCACGCTCGGCCGTCTACATGATGCACCAGGAATCTTGGTTCGTCAGACCAGGCTACTTTCTTCCGAACATCCACGATCCATTCTCGATTATCTTGAGCCCATTTCATGCGTTGTTGGCGATGACATGCAGTGTGCATGGGGACCCGGGTGGGTCTTCAGCTACGCAGACGCATGCGCAGAAGGCTGCGATGACCTGTGTGCTGTAACACATTGCCCTGATCACCACTGTTGTAGCTTCCGGTGATTTGTCGCACTGTGGCCATGCGGTCGCTGTGAACAATGCGTGACAGTCTCCTCACCCCTCTGACATCAATGAGCTGCAGACGACACACGGCGCGACGACGATTCGTCATTTTGCCATCTGTGCACCACGTTTGATACGTACTCACTACAGCGGCACGTGAACAACCCACGCCCTTTCCGAGATCGTAGTTCCAAGGCGCCTTGCCATTACAATTTTTCCTTTTTCAAACTCCGATAAATCGGCAGCTTTTCCTATTCTGACTCCAAACACTCTACTAACCGAAAGCCAGTCCTCGGCTAGTATATATACTGCTCTGTGAACTTCCCCTGCTCCACCGTTGGGTCTCCAGGCGAGGTCATTTTTCTAGGCTTAAATTCAAAGTGCTAGTGCTAGAAGATCTTTTCTCAATATACCGCCCCTCGCAAGTGTTTAAATTATAACTCTCTGTTAATTAAAACCCCCAATCAAGTTTCAATTACCGGTAATTAACTACGCCTCTCTCAAAATAATTATGCAAGGGGGGGGATCGGCACATCGCCCCCTTCTTAAAATGCAACTCGTCCCGAGTGCACATAAGCTACCTGTGATTCGCAGCGATTCCACCACCCGGGACTATCTACCCTAGATAAGAACTCATCAGTACCCCTCTTCCATGGTACCTATCATCGTCTCTACTCTTATTGAAAACAATCGCCTTGAATTAATGTTTGACCTTCCCCCGGGCACATCCCCTTTTTTTAACGAATCTTAGGGAACGCCCACATTCCATACATACCTATATAATTATTTACACTGCCACGCCCCGGGGCAGTACACAAATACGACACTACATAATTAATTTACATTATACAGTTCCATTACCACGTCACACGACATATTGCAATATTAAAATATTTCCACCAATAGAACACAACACCGAGTACACTATACAAAATTAATACAACCAACAAATTCATTCCATGTTCTCAGGCTCTCCGCTTCTCATCCCTTCACATCAACAAGTCAACCAACGGGAAACTAACCAATCACATGAGACACTCATCCTTCAAATGTTTATGATCCTGTATTTCCTGCCCTACACGGTCTAAGCCTATCGAGGTGTATAATTCTAACTGGTCTATTATTGTACTGAACCTTGTAAAGAACATCGTTTATTCTTTTCTTTACTACATAAGGACCTTCTCACGGGCGCTGCAATTTGGGTGACTTTCCCTTTCGCCTTCGTGGGTTTTAGAGCCAGACTAAGTCTTCCTCCTTAAACACTTTCTCTGCAGCCTGCACGTCATATCTGGTCTTCATTCGTTCAATAGCTATCCGAATATTCCTCCTAGCAAAACTATGTACTTTCTCCAATCTTCTGGTAAGCTCTGTGACATACGTGCTAGAATCCTGGGCATTTGGTTCCGACCTTCCAAACATCAAATCACAGGGGAGACGTAATTCTCGCCCATACAACATCATACTCGGGGTATTCCCTGTGGTTTCATGCACCGCAGCTTGGTACGCCAACAAAAATAGCGGAACAAGCCTGTACCAATCTTTCTGGTTATCACTAACAAATAATGAAAGCTGCTGTCCCAAGGTGCGTATGAACCTTTCACACATTCAGTCACTCTGAGGATGAAGTGGCGTAGTTCGAATCTTTCTAATGCCGAGTAAATTACACATTTCTTGGAACACTTTAGACTCAAAGTTCCGCCCCTGGTCGGAATGCAATTCAAGAGGAACCCCATCAGAGCTCACCAATCTACTAACAAGAATTTCAGCAACAGCAACTGCTTCCTGATTTTCCATAGGAAAGACCTCCGGCCATTTGGTGAAATAATCCATAACCACCAACAAATATCTGTTGCCATCCTCCTACTTAGGAAACGTTCCCATTACATCAATGGCTACCCTTTCGAACGGTGCCCCCACATTATACACTTGCATTCGGCCACGACATCGTGTCATTGGGTCCTTCTTGGACGCGCATAAGTGACACTGTCTGCACCAATCCTCTACATCCTTCCTACCATTTACCTAGTAAATTCGTTCCAGGACTTTTGCGAGAGTTTTTCTGGCACCAAAATGTCCACCAGTCGGGCTATCATGCATTTGTTTCAAAACATCTTTCACCAAAGATCTTGGAACCACCAGTTGAATTTGTCGCGAATCATTCCTGGAATTTTCCAATTCTCTGTACAAAATTCCATCTCTAACCACAAGAGAATCCCATTGCGCCCAATAACTTTTCAAAATCTGTCCGTACGCTGAAACAGTCGCCCACGCAGGACGGTCGGAAGACTGTTGCTGCCATCGGACCAGACGTCCAACATCTTCGTCGGCTTCCTGCGCTTTTTGCATCTCATCCGGACTCAGCGGATCTCGTACAGTCGGGGTCAGGGGAATTATAGCCTGGCGCACCTCTTGGGTACCCGGCTGCAGATCATTGCTCTCTGCGCGCAGGCAGGATTTGCATTGCGGCGGACAGGGTCTTCTCGACAAAGCATCCGCATTCTTATGTGCATTCCCCTTCCGATGTTGCACCTGGAAATCATAAGTTTGTAAACGTTCTATCCACCTGGCTACCTGTCCCTCCGGATTTCTAAAATTAAAAAGCCAACGCAAAGCGCCATGATCGGTTCGCAACAAGAATTTCCTAACGAACAAATAATGATGGAAATGCTCTATACCTTTTACCATAGCCAATAATTATTTTCTAGTAACACAGTAGTTCCGTTCGGGCTTAGAAAGAGATTTACTAAAGTACGCTATGACTTTTTCCTGTTCATTCTGAATCTGCGGAAAAAACATCGGCAAAATCGCATATTATCCCGGTCCACTCTCCAAACTGATACGTACTCATGATCGCCGTGGCCTCTCTTGTGAGGTCACGCAAATGCTCCGGCACTTCGCCGCTCGCTTCCACGCTCGAGTCGGGTGGGATCCTTACTCTACAGCTACGCGCCGAAATTACTGGATTCAAGGAACAAAGTGCTAACCCTTCCTTTATCTTCACATCGACGTCACCCAGGTTAACTATTCTTACGGGGATGCAATGTGCTGTTTTTACCAGCGCTCTCGCTAGAAGTACATTTTTCGGTAACGGGCAAATTTCGGACATTTCGCATACTGCCATCGGAAATTCTAGTGAAAGCTCAGGTAAACATCCTGCCATAATTGTTTCACTTTTTGCTGCTAAAACACACTTTTCTTTTGCGAGAACTGTGACCCTTTGCGACCTCAGGTGCCCATGTTGACTCCTCATGAGAACCATTTCCTCATGTTCCGTCTTCAGGATTCCATTCTTAAGGTCCAAAACATATCCATTCTCACTAAGAAAATCGAGACCCAGGATGCATTTTTCAACGATATCAGCAATCACTGCCGTGTGTCTGCAGCATTCATTTCCAATTCCTACATCGACGCCTGCGGTTCCAAGAGCAACTAAACCATCACCATTCACAGTTTGAATCTCAACCCGTTGCTCACTCTTCAAACAATCTGCAGGTACCTTAATTTGCTTGAAAAAATCCGGACGGAGTAATGTAATATCCGCCCCAGTATCCAGCACAAATTGGCATTTAGTTTTATTTATCATCCCCTCAACTCTTAAACCACTGTAATCCCCAGAAAGACCTGTGACCTGCACTTTCACCGTGCGGGGCTGCTTTTGATGCGTCAGTTCTCGCCCCTCGAAACTGACTTCTGAGCGTTCCCCGAAGCCTGTTCTTTCGACTTTTTTTTTCTCTCTCAACCGTTTTCTACATTCAATACTGCGATGCCCTCTTAATCTACAATACCAGAACTCCATTTTTCTAGACGGCGTGTCACTTCTTCCCCGGCCAGGAGACGTAACAGAACGATGTTTAACCTCTCTGCGAAGGAGATCCAAAAGCTCTTCGAGTTTAGTTTCGACTGATGCATTGATCGGACTTTCTGCTACAGTCGCCATACGAACTGTTTTTCTAGAACTCCTAGAATGGCGCGAAGAGTCAAATTTCATTGCATGCAAGACGGCTGACTTAAGTGAGTCACAATCCGCCATTCACACTGAATGCTGAATGTCTGGATCAGAAATCGCTTCCACAAAATGTATCTGCGCCATCGTGTCCTGTATTTCCGACGTACATTGCCCATACGCAAGCCTTGTCATCCGATCGATGTCAGTCGCGAGCTCTTGAAGTGACTCGTTGACCTCCTGCCTGCGATTTTTCAACTGAAGAACACGGAGTTGCTTTAAATGTTCCTCCCCAAATCTGAGTTCCAGGGCAGCGACGAGACAGAAATATTTTAAACGGCTCTCTTCCGACAAAGTTTGTAGGATATCAGCAGCTGCATCCCTGAATGATGCCGCAAGCGCGCATGCTTTCTCCCTTTCGCTCCAGGCGTTCACACTCGAAACCATTTTGAACTGGGTCCTGTATACTCCCCAGCTAGTCTTTCCGTCAAACGCGCCTTGTTTAATTCGGGTCGGCCTACTCAAAGCTTCGCTCATCACTCCCGGTGACTTTAATTCCGACGAACTTATTTTTGCCTCACAATGTTGTACCCTCTTCTCAATATCCCTATAAAATTTAGTTTGTTCTAACTTAGTACCATTAAATTCCCCAGAACGTTTTTCCTTTACATTTCGACATTGAGTCTCGCACAAGTTACGAACGCTCTCTAAATTTAGAGTACATTGTTCTATTTGGTCTACGCATTTTACCTGCCCAATTTCCAACTGATCGATACGCAAGTTGGTATCTTCTATTCTTTTATCAAATTTTTCCTCATAACCCCCAATTCTAGCTATCAGCTGATTTATGCTGCCCGTCTGCTGCTCAAGACTTCTTTCTGCTGTTGTAAGATTTGCTCAAAACTTTCTTGTTGTTGTTTGAGCTGCTGCTCAAAACTTTCTTTGGAAGTTTTTAGTCCATTTCTGAGCTCATCTTTCAGTTCATCTAATATTTTTGTAATCCGTTCCGTTTTTAAAACTTTGAGCTCAACTTATTATGCAAGTTGCAAGAGTTGGCATAAATATTGTGCTCCGGTTGTACTGTGTTTCTGAGGTATGCAATACGGATCCCAATGCTGATCACCACTTTTGTTGCGTCCTTTGGGTCTTAGTTGTCAGGATGCCCAATTACTTCCGGACGGCGATTCGAATCACTGAATCCGGCAATACCTCGTTAGCCAATTAGCCGACACAGTACACCAATAAAAAAATGGAGGCACAGTATAACATTTAAAACAGGGATTTAATGGATACATGCATAAATTACACCGGATTCTTCATCTAATTACAAAGCTATAATTTCCGGCCAGCTTTGGCCCTCTTCGGTGTTTCAGAAAATATGTCCGAACGAAAAGTCTGTTCGATCACAATGAGCCGCAAAGAATACTGGTAAAAAGTACTTACATAGGTCCTTGAGTATCCACAGTATGACACGAACAACACAACACTCACTCACATTCACTAATATGTCGGCTCTACGGTTAGCTCTTTTTCCTTGTTTGATGAGGCCGCGTTGCTTACGGTCTCTTCGTCAAAACGACATCATCCCTAGTCGCTGAACGCACGTACTCAGACACACGCACAAAAGTTCTCTCCCCGCTTTCTTTGCGAAGATGCTCTGCCGGGGGAGTCCTTCTCCGTGGTTCCCCTTTGTTGGCGTTTCTCTTCTCCGCTCTGCATGAGTGAGGCGATATTCCGTAATTATTATTTCTCTCTGCCGCATTTCACCTGAAATCGCTCTTTAGGACAGGTATCCGCAGTCCGGCGAGGATCAGAAAGTTTTTAGGTAAATCTGGTGGTTATTTTCATCAGCTTATGCTTTTCAGCTGGATTCCCTTCTTATGCTCAGAATTGCAAGAGCACGCAGACGGACGGCAAGCATTTTCTAGCACGAGGAAAAATCGAGGCCCAGCTCTCTCGGATATCAAACGGGATCTGTCCTCAACAACAATCTCCCATCTCCAAGAAATTGGTAAGCGGTGAATTCCAACACTTGAAACCGCGATATTTTTATTATAAACCGCTCTGCATGTCTAAGAGCTTCCATTGTTTTGCGCGCGGCCCAGACAAAAGCTTCAAACGCTTTTGCCGTCCAAACACTTTTGAGTCATGGGAAATAGCTTTTAAACTCTGACCCGTCCCATTTCCGTTTATGGGCTCTTTGTTCTCGTAGCAAACACCTGCAACTCGCCACTTGAATTCAAAGTGCTAGAAGATCTTTTCTCAATATACCGTCCCTCGCAAGTGTTTAAATAATAACTCTCTGTTAATTAAAACCCCCAATCAAGTTTAAATTACTGTTAATTAACCACGCCTCTCTCCAATTAATTATGCGAGGGGGGGGTGGATCGTCACAATATATTACTTATTCAAATTAAGTACTAAATCCTCTTAAACTTTGTTTGCACAAACTGGGTTGCCTTATTAATTAGTAATCCCATGAGCTATCTACAAAGATAGTCATGGAGGGTTATTAATATTCATACTTGAATATTAATAATTATTTTCTTAGTACGTCCGTTTTGCTGGGAGGGGATATTGGAACAACAAAATAAAATGCATTACAATCTGCGATTTTTCATACGATATGGTAACTGAACACATGATGATTTACACTTCACACCGCAGGAACATCACCAAAATATTTGCACTTCGAAATATCTTTGTCACAAAGTATATAGAACTTCTTTTCTTACATATAAGTTTTGTATCATAACACATTAACACACGAGTGAAATTGATCAAGACAGAATTTAGTGCACATATTCTGAGGTGCAGAATTCGCCCTCCCATTGAAATGTAATGCACCAATAAAATTAACCGAAATAGAAACTAGTGCACATTTAGCATTTCCATCAAAATTCCAAACACAAATAAAACTAATATTTCTTAACTGCTTTATCTCGGCTCCATTTATAATAAAAATCAATAATATATTCCATATTCTATCATTAAATTTTAAACAACATAAGGAGTAAAAAAATATTTAGCAATTCGAATATGGAAATGTGTACAACAGTCTTTAAGACTCCAACCTTCACTAAATCCATCACATTATTTAATTATTCACAAGTGTGTGTGTGTGTGGGGGGTGGGGGGGCATTAGTGCGGATTTCCACACGCATGTGCAATGACTGCTTCATTAATGTTCGCCTGTACTCTGTGAAGAAGCCAACGGGCTGATTCCCAAAGAACAGGCATTGAAATGCAAAATAGTACAAATATATTACATGGGTGATGCAACAGTAACGCAACCCATTAATAAATTATAATTAACAAAGCTGTTTGTTATTATGTAGAGCTAACAAAAAGCTAAATAAGCTAATAAAACAAAAAGCTAAATAAGCTAATAAAACAAAAAGCTAAATATATAATAATGCACTTTAAGAAACATAACAGGGTGCAAGGTGAAAGAGAGTGTAAGGATTAATGGACTGTTTCACTCCCTCCTTCCTTACCCGATTACATATTTGCCCCTTACTCCTTATTACTCCCTAACCCTTCCCCACCCCTTGTCCCCTTCCCTGGACAACCCCAACACCCTAACCTACTAAACCTTAATGCCAATGTCTTAATTTTCTTTGCCCCTTCCCTTAACCTTTACTACATTGCGCATGTGTCAACCAACTTGATCTGTCCTACTTAAGACAACTGCATTTGTATTTATACAATGTTTTTCACCTGATGAAGGAGGGACCTGTTTTGACAGGTTCCGAAAGATCTTGTGTGTATTTTAATTAAATGGTTTTAAACTTGTAAATACCATCTCTTCAAGTTTATTATAATCGTGTACTGACGGTCTTATTTAGAATTATAAAAATTATTTTGCAAAACCTAAGAACTAAAAGCAGAAACCATCGGCAGTATTGGAGTCTTTCCTCGTTATCAAGTCTTGCAGCTCGGGCACAAAGTTAATCCGATGGGGACGCAGGTTTAACTTGTTTGTCGCTCTGTGAATAATCCTGTAAGATACTCCGTTTTGTTGGGACACTTTTTGAATTGACTTTTGTGCTGAACGCATTATGGTCTGATGGACAGTTTCCAACGATCTCTCGTTTAAGACTGATGGACGGCCCGAACATTCACAATCGTCTACACAACCAGTATCTCGAAAACGGGAGACCAAACAAGAACGAGACATTGTGGACTTATTTGGCACTTTAGATTTCGGAAAATAACGTCTAAATTCATCCTGGAATTTGCGATACTTTCCACAATGAAAGAGCGCTGAGCTTGGGCAAAACGAATGGTTGCTCGGTCGTGACCCTAAGGGGCGACACATGCATGCTGACCTTGGCGGTTTACTGTTGCCACTACATTCATTCGTAAAATCGATTTGATACTCCAATGCAGTTTGAAATTGCGGATTGTGTAACTTTTGGATCACCTTGTATTACACATATTTAAAAGAAACAGATTTTCCATCTCATCCATTGAACATCTCTCAAACGAAGAAGTATTCATTATTACTTTGACTATTTTTACTAATAAATACACCGATGACCCATTATATTATGACTATCCCCAGGTGTTTGCCTCGAGAACAAATAGCCCATAAACGGAAATGGGACGGGTCAGAGTTTAAAAGCTATTTCCCATGACTCAAAAGTGTTTGGACGGCAAAAGCGTTTGAAGCTTTTGTCTAGGCCGCGCGCGAAACAATGGAAGCTCTTAGACATGCAGAGCGGTTTATAATACAAATGTCGCGGTTTCAAGTGTTGGAATTCACCGCTTACCAATTTCTTGGAGAGGGGAGATTGTTGTTGAAGACAGATCCCGTTTGATATCCGAGAGAGCTGGGCCTCGATTTTTCCTCGTGCTAGAAAAATGCTTGCCGTCCGTCTGCGTGCTCTTGCAATTGTGAGCATAAAAGGGAATCCAGCTGAAAAGCATAAGCTGATGAAAATAACCACCAGATTTACCTAAAAACTTTCTGATCCTCGTCGGACTGCGGATACCTGTCCTAAAGAGCGATTTCAGGTGAAATGCGGCAGAGAGAAATAATAATTACGGAATATCGCCTCACTCATGCAGAGCGGAGAAGAGAAACGCCAACAAAGGGGAACCACGGAGAAGGACTCCCCGGCAGAGCATCTTCGCAAAGAAAACGGGGAGAGAACTTTTGTGCGTGTGTCTGAGTACGTGCGTTCAGCGACTAGGGATGATGTCGTTTTGACGAAGAGACCGTAAGCAACGCGGCCTCATCCAACAAGGAAAAAGAGCTAACCGTAGAGCCGACATATTAGTGAATGTGAGTTGGTGTTGTGTTGTTCGTGTCATACTGTGGATACTCAAGGACCTATGTAAGTACTTTTTACCAGTATTCTTTGCGGCTCATTGTGATCGAACAGACTTTTCGTTCGGACATATTTTCTGAAACACCGAAGAGGGCCAAAGCTGACCGGAAGTTATAGCCTTTGTAATTAGATGAAGAATCCGGTGTAATTTATGCATGTATCCATTAAATCCCTGTTTTAAATGTTATACTGTGCCTCCATTGGTTTATTGGTGTACTGTGTCGGCTAATTGGCTAACGAGGTATTGCCGGATTCAGTGATTCGAATCGCCGTCCGGAAGTAATTGGGCATCCTGACAACTAAGACCCAAAGGACGCAACAATATGTATTACTTATTCAAATTAAGTACTAAATCCATTTAATTTTTTTGCACAAATTGGGTTGCCTTACTGATTAAGATACAGATATCAGGAAGTTATGTAATACGATTCAACTAAATGAAGGCATAATTCATGGTTTCAGAGAATATCTGCATGCACATCTTCAAGAAAAAGGTAAGCCTGAGAAATTTTTACAGCTGATGTGAACATTTTCACCCATGAGGCGCAGTGGTCTTCTGGCCATTCATCCGAGATGTGTCCTGGTTCAAATCCCGGTGTGGCATGGATGTTGTGTTTGCCTTAAGGTACTGACCCTCTCCCTTCTCTGGAAACAGTGTTTCTAAATTTGTAATGGGCGACTACTTATATCTCATTGAGTTGCTCACGGTAGTTGTTAAACCCATAAACAAAAATGAACTTTGCCAACCGTTGCTATAACTTATAGCGCAAGTAAAAGGGAATTTTCTCAAATAAATTTCATAGTCACCCCATTTAGGTCTTCGCTTTCATTCATCAAAATAACCTCATTGTTATTCGAAGAAACTTGTTACCCAGTTTGATCCTACAAAATACGTCCGATCGTGGTTTCTTCGAGGACACTATTCGGTAGCGGATACAAATGGTGGAAATATCCCAAGAATTGAACAAGATTTAACTGGATTTTAGGAATCATATGCAGTTCAATCATCAAATGTAATACTCATCGCAAATGTAACTCTCATCTATGGGTAAGCTTGCCAGAGGTTTTAATTTCACTACTTCTGTGTACCATAAAACTGTTACGGAATGCTATATTTTTTATACAGGGTGATTCAAAAAGGACTTTACAACTACGAAAGAGTATAGAAATTTATTCAGAATACTCACAGAATTTTTGAGGAGTTAATCTGCAGCAAAGTGCATCTAGTTTCATCTCACGTAGTCATTTGGTTCGATGAGACTGCCTGAATTACTTGAAGATTTTGAAATTATATGAAAAACATGTCCCACTAAAAGCCCTATCCAACAAAGAAGGGATTTTTCAAATCAGACTTCTAGAAGTAGAGATATTAACAAAAATACGATATACATCTACGCCCCTGGTGGAGAAACTGTGAAATATTTTAAGAAGAAAATATTCTGAGAAGGTTTATCGATGTCAGTGGCATTTTTTTCAGTCCTCGAAATAATTTTTTGAATCCATATTTTAGAAGCTCAGATTTTATGCCAAATACATCAGAAGCAAAAATTAAAACTTACGCTTCCGGTGGACAAAGTATATTTTTCCAAATATTTGAAATTATATGCAAAAGATTTTTCATCAGAAGGTGTATGCGCTGAAAAAAACATTCAAATCGGAGTTTCAGAAGAAGAGTTATCAGGAAAAATGTAATTTACTTTTACGCACCTAGCGGAAAATCTATGCGTAATTTGAAAAAGTAACTATATCTAAAATACTCTTCGACATAAATGGAATCGAAAGTTAAAAGAATTTTTTCAATCGGATGTTTAGAAGTAAATATGTGGAATAAAACGTATTTTTTGAATTCCACATCATCTACATTTACGCCCTCTAGCGGCGAAATTGTACATCGTAAAAAAACAAAACGATTTTAGGATCATCATTCGCATATTTCAAACTTCCCAATGCAAAAAGAATTTTTTTCAAATCGGACTAATAGTTGCAGAGATATCGTGGGTACAGGCGTACGGACGGACGGACGGACGGACAAACCGGTAACATAAGCACGATCTTTTTTTACAAAATACGTGCTAAACAACAAGCAATATTCTTAATCAAGGCGCAATATATCGCTGTTGGGAGCTAATCAGCACGTTACAAAACTTGCGAACAGCAATGCCTAACAGAATTTTTCGCTAATTAAGGCATATGGAAATGCCATAAATTATTAAATCAGAAAATATTATTTTCTGCTTTGTAATATCCATCTGATGCGTATTTGCAATTTCTTTACAACAAAATATGTTCCTTAGCTTTGCCGTTACTTATGCTGGATGATGTAACGACATTTTGTAACACTGTACCACCTAAAACTCTTCTACGTCCTACGTATAACACAAACTAATCATATATGAAAAGCTTTTTGTGTTGCAACAATTATCATTTTATAGTAGATAATCAAGAAATAGCAGGAATATTTCTGTGTATTTATAATTTCTTTACAGTGTACAAATGAAACGATTCAAAAGAAAGTCATCAACCTGATTGAGCAGCCCCTGTGGCGCAGTGGTCAAAGCGATGGCTTCTGGTCATTCGTTCGAGATGGGTCCGGGTTCGAATCCCGGTGAGATATGGATGTTGCGTTTGTCTTACTGTACTGGCTCTCTCCCTTCCCTGGAGTCAGTGGTCCTAGATTAGGGACCTGCGACTGCTTATAGCCAACTGAGTTGCTCATGATGGTCGTTAAAACCCCAATAAAAAAAAGAAAGCCTGATTGAGAAGTAAAAAAACAACGCCTACAATATCGGGAATTTCCCTGTATTTGCAAACATGAAATTTGATATATATCTTTAAGAAAACTGACAAATATGTCAGAAATCCGGTTCTTCTGCAACGATGAAAACCAGAGATTTTTCGTGTTTGTTTAAACTAAAATTCCAAAGCGGAATTTACAGTTTTTGAGTGTTGGGAGAAAAATGTAGGCCAGAAAAATTCTGAACACTGTATTTAAGATGTTTGTAAACTTAAATGATTTAAGAAAATATTGTGATTTGTTTATAAATTTTATAAGCTGCCCCATATGTATTTTCGTGATGACAGTTTATTAACTGGCTTTCCTCGGATTTCGTCTTTTACAATGCAGATATACATAAATATTGCAAATCTTCTCAACTGTGGAAAATAGTAACTGGTACATTCTAAATGAACTGTTTTGTAGTTTGTAGCTTTTTACGTCTTAGCATCATAAAATATTTTGTTTACAGTAGCTACCATTTTTCACTATTTGCGATGAATGTTTTACTCGAATATCTTGCATTTGAGTTTAATGGTTCAGTGGATGAAGAAGCACAGTTGAGAAAACGGCTCAGTGTCATATACACCGACGAGCCATTCCATTATGACCACCCCTAGCCTAGAAATGAGAGTGTCTGGAGACCGAATGGTGGCGTAGGTGAGATTCACAGAGCAGTATATATAAAACCCGACGATCAGCTTTTGGTTATTAGACTGTTCTGAGTCAGAATGGGAAAAGCTGCAGATTTATCAGAGTTTGATTAAAGACAAATTGTGATGGCACGGAATCTTGGAACTACGATCTCGAAAACGGCGCGGCTTTGTGGGTTGTTCACATGTCGCTGTAGTGAGTACGTATCAAAAGTTGTGCACAGATGGCCAAACGACGAACCATCGTCCAGCCGAGTGTCGTCCGCAGCTCGTTGATCCCAAAGGGGAGCGGAGACTGTCGCGCATTGTTCACAGCGACCGCAAGGCTACAGTGCGACAAATGACCGGCAGCGACAACAGTGGTGATCAGGACAACGTTTTGCAGCACGCAGTTCATCGCAGCCTTCTGCGCATGGGCCTACGTAGCCGAAAACCCATCCGGGTCCCCATGAAATGGCGACCCGGATGGGTTTTCGGCTACGAGGCATGAAATGGGCCCAAGATATCGAGATGAGACCGTGGATGATTGGAAGAAAGTGGCCTGGTCTGACGAATCAAGATTTCTGGTGCATCATGTAGACGGCCGAGTGCGGATATGATAATTACCAACGGAGGCTATGGCACCTGGATGCAGTGTTGGGCGGAAACAGACCGGCGGCGGTGTTATGTTGTGGGCGATGTTTTCCTGCGACACTTCAGGCCCGACTATCCCAATAGCACAATCCGTGGCAGCTGTCACGTATCTGAACATCGTTGCGGACCATGTTCACCCATTCATGGCAACTATGTTCCCTTCTGGTGATGGTCCTTACCAACAGGATAATGCGCCATGCCACACTGCCAGAATCGTCAAGGAGTGGTTCGAGGAACATGCTGGCGACTTTCTGTTAATGCCCTGGCCTCCAAATTTACGTGACATGAACGCAATCGAAAACTTTTTGTTCGACTTGGAAAAGCTGGTTCCTGTTAAAACGCCACCACACAGAAATGTATGAGAACTCGAGGTCCTGCTGTTGACATTATGGTACCAGATACCCCAGGATACCTATTGCCACCTCATCGAATCGATGCCTCACCGAATGGTCGATGTTTTGCATGTTAAAGGGTGTCCTACATCTTATTACGTAGGTGGTCATAATGTAAAGGCGCATCGGTGTAGCAGTGGTCAAAAAATTACAATGAGAACGTTGCCTAGTAAAATCTTAAACAAATAAAATGCATTCTTCGCTAAAAATAACTGCAATGGAAACATTAAATATTTAAATCGCAAATATATTTGACCAAAAATGTTTGTAGGTTTTTGTTAATATGGTGGGTTTAATTTTAAAATTCAAAGGACCTTTCGGAAAAGAAAACTGAAATCAAGTTTTTTTATCTTTCCCATTAATTTTAAAGAACAACGGAATGAATTTGTAGCTAGCGAACAATTTCTGTTCATCAATGAAATTACATCCTTGAAAAGCATTGTGATTTGGTATTGGAAATCTCTGACTGTAATCAAAAATGCTAAGATGTGAAAAAAGATTTCCTTAGAAACATGACACACCAAAATGAAACAATAAACAATTAACCAAAGTGTGAAGTATGGAATACGCCGATAAAAACGCTTCGAAATTATTTGAAAATATGAAGACGAGGCTAACTGATAATAACTATGAAGGTGAGGCTAACTGATAATAATTATAAAGGTGAGGCTACCTGATAATGTGAGGCTAACTAATTATGAAGCTGAGACTAATTAATGATCATTTATGAATGTGATGCTAACTGATGATAATTATGAAGGTGGGGCAAACTGATAATAATTATGAAGGTGAGGTTAACTGATAATAATTATGAAGGTGAGGCTAACAGATAATAATTTTCTTCTACTTTTTGTCTGCAACAGATCTTTACTCCCATAAGTTATTTTGAGCAGGTTAAGCATGAAATAATTAAGCTTGAATATAAAATTTCTGTTGAAAGACTCGCATCAATGAATGCGCGGTAAGTTGAATGCCAGTTTATGATGGAAAAACTCAAATTCCTTTACCCACATCGACCACATGTTACAAATAAATGCCAGTTAACATTTGACTTTGCTGCAATTTCACGATTCTAGATAGCACACCAAGTTTTTCTCTGATCGAGCTGCAGATTAAATTTCAGAGTTGTGTGGCCAACAAAAAGAAACGTGTCAGCGTCGCTTACAAAGATCCAATTTTTCTTGTACTGACTCATCACAACTAACCTGTGTCCAGAGAGAATCTTCTGTGATAAATAATTGCTTCCGCAAAAGAACTGGCTGTACGCAATAGTGTAGAAGTATAATGCTTTCACTGCTATACCAGCAGTCTCTGTTCACCATTGAAAAGGCATGTGACACAATTATGATGCGTAAAGCAACTTCAAAAGAATTTCAAAAGCAATGGCATGCCTTTATATCAAGTTGTGAAGAAAGTATGCGAAAAATAGAGAAACATGTATTTCAATCTTAAAAATCGTACAGAACACTTAACCTAATCGTCCAGGTAGTTCCCATTCGAAGTAATGACCTTGTTTTTTTGTTTGATTAGGAGTTTAGTGATTACCGCGAGCAACTCGGTGGGCAATAAACAGTCGCCCGTACCTAATTTAGGGCCACTGGTTCCAACGAAGGTAGGAAGCCAGCACCTTAAGACAAACAAATCATTCATACGTCAGCAGGATTCGAAGACGGACCCATCTAGGAGGAATATTCACAATCCAGGTCTTAGACCACTGTACTACCGAGGAGGCAATGATGATCTTCTCCCATAAACCTACAAGTTTCCGTTAATGTTATGTTAGAGAGAAATGAAAAGATTTCAATACTTATTAGAATGGGACACTATTCCTATCCAGCTGAAAAGATTTCAATACTTATTAGATTAAAAAAAGATTAATTAATTAGAAAAGATTTCAATACTTATGATTAAAGAAAATATTAATTTAATTAGAAAAGATTTCAATACTTTTTAGATTAAAGAAAAGATTTCAATACTTATAGATTAAACTGAAAAGATTTCAATACTTATTAGATTAGGACCCTGTTCTCCCATCCAGCTGAACAACTGGTAGAAATATACCATTGCGACAGAAGTTTCGCGAGTGAGAGTTGAAGAAATCATCCATGCAACTTTTCATATCATCGTCATTAGAAAACATTTTTTCAGCGAGAGAATTCGACAAAGACCGGAAGACATGAAAGTCGGATGGAGTATGGTCGGGGGAAAAGAGGGTGTAACAATATTTCACATTCGAAATCGTGCAATTGTTAATGGGTCCGTAAAGCGATATGTGGACGAGCGTTATGCTGGCGAAAAAACAACTCCATGGCAATTAATCTACGCTGGGCGCTTTTCTTGCAGTGCAGATTGGAGACGGTCCAACTGCCGGATGTAATCACCCTCTGTGATGGTATTGTTCCGCGGTAAGAGTTCATAGTGAGTCACACGTCGACAATACCACCAGCAACTCAGCATCACCTTTCGTCCATGAAAGAGTGGCTTAGCACCTTCTGTGGGATTTGTCCTTCCTTGGTCTATGCTCTTTGTCGCGTAACATTGTGACCCATTTTCCGTCACCCGAGACAAACTAATGCAAAAAAGCCTCCCCATCTTTCTCTTTCACGCAGAACAACAGCAATCGAGTAGCACTGCAGGTCAGACAAAGCATGAGGTATCCATTGGTGCAGCTTACATGAATACCCCAACTTCCGAAGTCCGGTGTTGATCCTGTAGTGTTGAATCAGGCTGGTCGATAGCCCGTGTTGCAGTTTATCATCTTTAACCTTACTGGGTCTACCACTTCTGGACGCATCAGACTGATCCCGTACACCAGTGTCGACTTTCTTGTGCCAGTCATAGCAAGTCCTATGTACGATAATACCGTCACCAAAATCGTTCCGCAATTTCCCAACTGCTTCCGTAACTTCCATGCCATTCAAATATTCATACAGAAATATTGCACTCACAACTTCCTTCGATATCGCCATCGTACTGTCGCCACGTGCAACTACTTTTTACCACAACAACGCACGTTCTGTCCTTAGAATCTATTCTTTGGCGTACAGCACTCTGGGATGCTTATGTCACCAGAGGCACATAACACACGCCACCTGCGATTTTTTCAGAGACTTTCTTTGCAGCCTGATATTTACGGTGGAAAACTGCGCACCCATGAACGGCTGTAGGGTAATCTAGGAAAATATTTCCGAAGGGCTGCTTATCACAGTTAAGCTTCAAACGAAACGTATTTCTGAGGTGATCAAAGCTCCAGGCTGTTTAAGACTCACCACAAAGAGTATCCTTTCAATTCTAAACATCCACCGTTTTGGTTTCTTCTTGTGCTCAAGATGCAGTGTGTGCTCGATTCTTCCCATTTTCAGTTTTCCTCCTTGAATGACTTTACCTATCATCTAGCTGAACTGCACAGCTCATATTCAGTGACTGTGTAATCGTTTCCATGTTGTCGAAGGGTAATACAATTTTTATAAGCAATATCAACTTACGTGCATAATGCGTCACATTCAGACATACCCTCCTTTGCACGAGTGCAGCGTTCCTTAAACGATATTTGAAAGAAGATCCTGAATATACTAGAGCTGCAGACTGAAAATTATAAAGCATTTCTAATCTATAACTTTGCGGAAGGTAAATGTTACTTTGTTTATGTTTTATTTGTGAACAAATTTTCGCGATGATTCTACTGTGTTCTTCCGTCCTCATCTTTTCTTACATAAAGTGCATGAACTGAAGAATATCATTCGTTAGAAGTATTGACTGTGCAAAACTATGATCTTCGGTTTCATGAGGTACACAATACTATTCTGGTACAGGTAAAACAGATTCAGTAATTTCATGTTATCCGTGAAATATTAGACATTGTTAGAAAAATATGTAATTCTCCTGAGCATAATATTACCATGGTTGTACCGAAAGTAATGCAAAAGTGGTCATAACGTTTTCATTGACTGAGAGAGGTCGTTCAAATTGTACATGTTGGTAGAGTAACTCTTCCTCTATAGTTACCCTTCTTCTTCATTGCAGGTAAATAATGGGTTCCAAGCGGAAGCAACGTGCCGTTATTGAGGCCTTGACGAAGGAAAGGTGCAGGCTGTCCGACATCCACAGAAGGCTACAGAATGTCTACGGAGATGACACCATTGACAAAAGCAATGTGCAGAGATGGATGAAGAAGTTTAAAGAAGCGGAAACCAGCATGGAAGACAAACCACGCACTGGGAGATCATCATCTAAGACCACTAACCCAAATCGTCAGCAAGTGGACGAATTGACTCGCACGGAGAGATGAGTCACATTTTCCGTGAGTTGTTGCACAATTGGACTGTGGTCATAATGCCATACAACCCATACCAAAGATGGTGGGATACTTAGGGTACCGGAAAGTGTGTGCAAAGTGGGTACCTAAGCAGTTGACACCCAGTTTGAAGGAGAGAAGTCTGCTCTGATTTTCTGGATGCAGTTGAAGCCAATGAAGACACGTTGTTTTCGATCTGATGACAAGAGATGAAACGTGGGCGTAACTTTACGATCCGTAAACGAAGAATTAAACCATGGAATGGTTTCACACGTCTTCACCAAGGCCTAATAAGTTCAAGAGCAAGTGAGCAGCACAGAAAGTCATGGTGACTGTGATTTTGGATGACAGGGGTGTCATTCTCCTTGATTTTCTGGACCGTGGCTGTACCGTGACCAGCGATCGGTACATTGAGACACTCAAGAAGCTTAAGAAAGCCATAAGGAGGAAGAGAATGAACAAGAATCTGAAAAGGATCCCCATTCACCAAAACAATGCGAGACCACACACATCTTTGGTAACAAATTAGGCGATCTGCAAATTAGGCTGGTCCCCCTGAATCGTACAGCCCAGTTCTGGCGCCCTCCGACTTACACCTGTTCAGTCCAATGAAGGACAGTCTCTGGGGACAACAATTTGATGACATAGACGTGAGAAAGGGGCTGTGAAGAAGTGGGTACAACAGTCCACACCTGAATTATTTCAAAGAGGACTCGAGAGTTGTGTTCAACGATAGGCAAATGCATCGCTTGTGATGGAGACTATGTGGAGTAGTACCTTTGCATAGATAAAGAGAAAATCTACCTACATGCAGAATTTCAACGATCTCTGTCAGTTAATAAAAACGTTACGCACACTTTTGCATTACTTTCGGTACAACCGTCGTATTATAAAGTCTTTGACAGTAGAAATTTTCAGATCTGTATATCATCTTTCTCGTGTTGCTTATCTGTTTTGTCTCATTCGCACACAAAAAGACTGGTATGACAAACAGTAAAGCGAGAAACACACAATGTCTGCCTTCCAAATGTTGGCCAAACGTGGTTTTGAGAGATTCTCCTTAATCACGCTAATGACACACATATACAGCAGTTTCCTTTCTAGCACGTCTTTGTAAAAAACAGTACTGCTTAGAGTATCACTTTGTCCGCCCGTCTGTCTGTGGACACTGTATTTGAAAAAATATTTTTTGCATTGGATAGCTCGAAATATGTGAATTACAGTATTATTCTTACTTTCCGGTTCTTTTACGATGCACAACTTCGCCGCAAGAGGGCGTAAGTCGAATCCAAATGCATTTTATTCCATATCATTACTTCAGTACATCCGATTAAAATAATTCATTATTCTTTTCGATTGCATTTATGACAAATACTATTTTGGTTACAGTTTCTTTTTCAAGAAATGTATAGATTTGCTAGGGAAGCATGAAGGTAAATTTCAATTTTCCCGATATCTATACTTCTGGAAGTCCTATTTGAAAAATTAGTTCTGCATCGGATACCGTTCCTGGTGGGAAATGTTTTGCATACTATTTCTAATTTTTGGTAAAAATGGTTTGGCCACTAGAGGGCGTAAACGTGTATTTCTATTTTAGATGTACACTCACGGACAATGAAATTTGCGCACCAAGAAGGACGTAACGGATTGAACTGAAGTTTTATCTTTATAATGTGGAAGAAATATTCCTCTCATACGTGGAAAATACGTGATAACTCTTAACACTCAGATACTTGTGACTTTCTCGTCCTAGTTGATGTAGCGGATAGCATTCTAGAACAGTAATCGGGAGTGCGGGTTCGATTCCCGCTCCTGAGCGATGAAAATTTTCAAGTTTTCTGATGTGATTGATATTACGTGTGGAACAGAAAACACAGTCAATTCAGAGATTTCTGATTGCTGTGTTAATTGTTATGAAATTTTACGGACGTACTGATACAGATGAATGATACACATAATGGCAAAAACAGAGCTGCAGGGCAATCACAGAGTCATCTGTGACACGCAGTCCGGTCATCTTCAATAGCGGGTCGCACCGCCTCGTGCTGCGACACATGCTGCGATACGGTCCGGCATGGAATCAAACAGACGCTGGATGTTGTTCTGCGGCATACTGGCACACATGTGTTGTACGGTGTGCTCCAAATCCTGGATAGTGCGGCACGGAGGCAGTTGGCGTTTGAACTCGCACCACCCATGCTCGATAGGGGACATGTCCGGGGAGCGAGCAGGCCATGGAAGTGTCTGGATATGAGGTAGGCAGTCCTGGGCAACCCGAGCCGTGTGCATGCGGGCATTATCCTGCTGGTATAGCGCCCCTGCAATCCCGGCCAGGTGTGGCGTTCTATAGCGAGGTTGGGATGGTGCCGCTGACCATGGAACTTCAACACCCGGACACAATGATCATCTGTCCGCAAACCGAAGTGGCACTCATCGCTAAACACCGCACGTCGCCAATCGGTGGTGTTCCATGTCGCTCGGGCCTGATACCACTGCACACGGAGCCGGTGATTTTCCGGTATTAATGGCAGCACAAGTAAGGGGCACTGGGATCGCAGATTCACTTCCGCGAGGCGTAGGGAAATGGTTCGTGGGCACACAGGAGAAGCCATACGTGCCTATGTAGTGGACAGGGTCTTCGTGGGATCCTTTGGTGCCTGGCGCACGATCCGTCGAACCCCTCTACCGGTGGTAATCGTGGTCCATCTGGGAGCCGCTCCGCCGTGTGGCAGTGCCATCACGTGTCCACTGCTCCCAACACAGTCGAACGGTATGTTTAGAACGATCCACGTGGTGAGTTATACGGTACGCGGACCATCATGCGGTTTTCAACCCGATAATCAGGCCTCTCTCAAAGTCCGTAAGTTGCGAAAATCGACGTCTTTGGCATCTTATCTGGCATTCTTGTCACTCTCTACTCTTGCTTGCGTCCGCTGGTGCTTTTCGCTTTCATGGACATCGACTATACGCCGTTTAATAAAGCTGCCTGTTCGTGCTTGCAGTGCCACCACAGGGTGTGCGGTCATGCGCAATCGCACCAAACGTAGACCATTTTACATACCAGCACGCACTCTATCTATTTGCAAAGTTTCGCGGTTGTAGTATGTTTTCTTCTAGGTGCGCCAATTGTATTGTCCGTGAGTGTATTTGCAACAAAATTGGCGCTTCTAAAAACTCGAATTAAAACTGCTTTTGTGGGCTGGTAACGCTCACCACGATAAGGTTTTTGAGAATATATTTTGCTTAAAGCACTGCATAGTTTTTGCTGTCGGAACGTGGATATATCTTATTTATTTTTCTTTTTGTATCTCTGCTTGTAAGAGTCCGATTTTTAAAATGATTTCTTTATCGGAGAGCGTTTCTTGTGCAAAATGTTTTGCATATAATTTCAATTTTTTCTTAACGCAAAAACGTGCTACTAGAGGGCGTAAGTTTGCGTTACATGAACAGCATATTTCCAGCAGTATCTGTAGAAATAAAAATGCGATTGAAAAAATTCTTTTTTGGTCAGATACTACTAACAATGAAAGCATTTTGTGTGTATTTCGTTCCCAAAATAATGCAGGATTTCCTTACTATGGGGGCGTAAAAGTTTATTCTGTTTTTCTCAATATCCCGTCTACTAAAATATTTAAGATATTCTTTTAACACCTGATGCCGTTTACTTCGTGGAACACTTTGCTTGTACTTTTGGAGTTTTTTGTACTTCACAGTTATGTAGTTAGGTGTTATTTGTATACTTCTCTGTTTGCAACTGCATTTCCACCTCTAAAAAGTCCATTGAAAATTTTCTTTTTTGTACTTTATGTCATTTGCTACAATAACGATGGGGAACATTATTCTCTTTTAATAATGACCACTTGTTGTGGTAAATATCAGAACCTTTTTCTCGTTATCTCTGCTTTCAGCAGACGTATTTAAAAATTATTTTTCCGTAGCATAGCTTTTGCCATGAAGAATACTTTTCGAAGATTTTCAATTTTTCCATTATGCAACAAATTCCCCCGCTAAGGGCGTAGAGTTATATCATGTTTCTTTCTATATTTCTTCTTCTAACAGTTGGATTTGAAAATCGTCTGGTCTCTCATAGTTTCCTTCAGCTATAAGAAATATTTTGTGAACGATTTGTCAATTTTTGTAACACTTTTTTCACGCACGTGAAATTTTTTTTAACTGGAGGGTAATTTTCTCGAATCTGTTCTGCACCTCAATGCAACCTAGGTACTAAGCAAATTGCATGCACAATTTTAGAATGAAATACTTTTAAAGCTATCGCCACTTTTACCATGTAAACAGCAGAATCATTTATAAAAACTAAAATATTTTCTTTGGATGTACCTATTTTTAACCAACCGTTAGGAATCGTTTATAAATCTCGTTGCGGGTGGGATCGTTCTGTGCCCAGTTTTCCACAAGTTAAGTGTGCTACATAACGACGACTTTCTCTCTTGTTTCATCGGCGCATGTCAATTGGTGTTGCATCCAACGTCTTGTCAAATTTCATTAAGAACCTCATTGTAAATAGCATCAAGTTAATTTTTCCTGGCCGTTGATTCACCTGGCGCATTTTGAATTTCACAGTATTTCTTCAAAACGTTTCTCAAGATATCGTTGCTTAATTTATTGAGTGGAATTTTGCTACTCACCATAGCCCTGCATAAATCCATGGTAAAGTCATTTCGGCCTTCGAAGGACAAAAATCATACTTTGTTATCAGTATTTATACTAGAATATAAAGCGTGGTCAGAAACTCAATGCTTTGATTAAAACTTCCTTATTTGTTTTAGATTTAGGCATTTTATTTGGTGATTCTTGACGTATATTTTACAATAATTTAACTTTCATTTTTAGTTTCGTTCATTTTCTTAAGCGTTTCAATCTTACTGTTTTATTTTCTAACTTAGTGAATGTTATGTGGCAACAGCCTTGAAGTCAGGTTCAGTGACGTGTGTATGTTTTGACAAGATAAGAACGAGGTATATAATGTGTGGAGCGAGCATTATAAAGTGTGGGTATATCAGTGCAACCGTGTTCCCGGTAGACTATTGGGTTGGAAAGAAAGTAATGTCCAATGACCAGGTACCCGAAGTCGAGGCCCCATCCAGGGTGCACATTGGCCACTGAGATTGTGTATCTCAGCAACATGACGTCAGCAGGTAAGTGGCTTAAGTCAGTGGCAGTTAGCCATCATAAGACGAAGAGTGTAGGCGCCAACCAGCATGGAAGTAGACAAGAAGCACATCCGCCATTGCATGCTGTATGGATTTTATCACTGTAGCAGCCTCTCAAGAGCTGTAAGGAGTATTTACCAGTGTGTACCCCAATGTCATATCCCACCGTCAGTGCTGTCATTGGTTCAAACTGTTTCGAGAGGGAAATATTGACATGTCAGACCGTCCCACAGCCATGTCAGACCGTCCCTTAACAGTGGATACGGACATGCTGAAAACCTCAGTGGAGATAGACCAACATGTGACCACGCAGGAGTTGGCGGAGCAGATGCGGACTACCTAAAAGAGCATGATTAAGCACCTGCGTCAAGTTGGGAAGGTGCACAAGAGGGACATCAACAGAAAGTAAATCGCATGAATGCATGCATTTCCCTGCTTGCACGTGACCAAGTTGAACCGATCTTGAACCGCATTGTGACAAGAAATGGGCCCTGTATGACAATGTCAGCACCTAGAAACATTGGTGGCACCTAAAACAGAAGCCCATGCCTATTCCAAAAGCCGTATTAAATCCACGTAAGGTCCTGCTGTTTGTTTGGCTGGATATGTGGGGTGTCGTCTTTTTGGAGCTGCAGCCATACAGCACCATTATCAGCACCAACGTGTACTGCCGTCAGCTCGACGACCTGCACGCTTCGCTCACGTCAAATCGACAAGCAATGCTGAACAGCAAATGCGTCTTCCTACAACAGGACGGAGAGAGACCAACATCAGGGACCTGAACTAGCAGCTACTGCCGCACGCAGCTTATTCACCGGACATTTCCCCGTGCAACTACCACATTTCCCAATTTCAGGGACCTGAACTGGCAGCTACTGCCGCACGCAGCCTATTCACCGGACTTTGCCCCCGTGCGACTACCACATTTCCCAATATCAGGGACCTGAACTGGCAGCTACAGCAGCACGCAGCTTATTCACCGGACTTTGCCCCGTGAGACTACCACATTTCCCAATACCAGGGACCTGAACTGGCAGCTACAGCCGCACACAGCTCATTCACCGGACTTTGCCCCGTGAGACTACCACATTTCCCAATATCAGGGACCTCGACTGGCAGCTACTGCAGCATGCAGCTTATTCACCGGACAATGCTCTGTGCGACTACCACATTTCCCAATATCAGGGACCTGAACTGACAGCTACAGCCGCACGCAGCTCATTCACCGGACTTTGCCCCGTGAGACTACCACATTTCCCAATATCAGGGACCTCAACTGGCAGCTACTGCCGCACGCAGCTTATTCACCGGACTTTGCCCCCGTGCGACTACCACATTTCCCAATATCAGGGACCTGAACTGGAAGCTACTGCCGCACGCAGCTTATTCACCGGACTTTGCCCCTTGCGACTACCACCATTCCCAATATCAGGGACCTGAACTGGCAGCTACAGCCGCACGCAGCTTATTCACCGGACTTTGCCCCGTGCGACTACCACATTTCCAAATATCAGGGACCTGAACTGGCCCTACAGCCGCACGCAGCTTATTCACCGGACTTTGCCCCGTGAAAGTACCACATTTCCCAATATCAGGGACCTGAACTCGCAGCTAGAGCCGCATGCAGCTTATTCACTGGACTTTGCCCCGTGAGACTACCACATTTCCCAATATCAGGTACCTCAACTGGCAGCTACTGTCGCACGCAGCCTATTCACCGGACTTTGCCCCTTGAGACTACCACATTTCCTAATATCAGGGACCTGAACTCGCAGCTACAGCCGCACGCAGCTTATTCACCGGACTTTTCCCCGTGCGACTGCCACATTTCCCAAAATCAGGGACCTGAACTGGCAGCTACTGCCGCACGCAGCTCATTCACCGGACTTTGCCCCGTGCGACTACCACATTTCCAAATATCAGGGACCTGAACTGGCCCTACAGCCGCACGCAGCTTATTCACCGGACTTTGCCCCGTGAAAGTACCACATTTCCCAATATCAGGGACCTGAACTCGCAGCTAGAGCCGCATGCAGCTTATTCACTGGACTTTGCCCCGTGAGACTACCACATTTCCCAATATCAGGTACCTCAACTGGCAGCTACTGTCGCACGCAGCCTATTCACCGGACTTTTGCCCCTTGAGACTACCACATTTCCTAATATCAGGGACGTGAACTCGCAGCTACAGCCGCACGCAGCTTATTCACCGGACTTTTCCCCGTGCGACTGCCACATTTCCCAAAATCAGGGACCTGAACTGGCAGCTACTGCCGCACGCAGCTCATTCACCGGACTTTGCCCCGTGCGACTACCACATTTCCCAATATCAGGGAACTGAACTGGCAGCTACTGCCGCACGCAGCCTATTCACCGGACTTTGCCCCGTGCGACTACCACATTTCCCAATATCAGGGACCTGAACTGGCAGCTACAGCAGCACGCAGCTTATTCACCGGACTTTGCCCCGTGAGACTACCACATTTCCCAATACCAGGGACCTGAACTGGCAGCTACAGCCGCACACAGCTCATTCACCGGACTTTGCCCCGTGAGACTACCACATTTCCCAATATCAGGGACCTCGACTGGCAGCTACTGCCGCATGCAGCTTATTCACCGGACAATGCTCTGTGCGACTACCACATTTCCCAATATCAGGGACCTGAACTGACAGCTACAGCCGCACGCAGCTCATTCACCGGACTTTGCCCCGTGAGACTACCACATTTCCCAATATCAGGGACCTCAACTGGCAGCTACTGCCGCACGCAGCTTATTCACCGGACTTTGCCCCGTGCGACTACCACATTTCCCAATATCAGGGACCTGAACTGGAAGCTACTGCCGCACGCAGCTTATTCACCGGACTTTGCCCCTTGCGACTACCACCATTCCCAATATCAGGGACCTGAACTGGCAGCTACAGCCGCACGCAGCTTATTCACCGGACTTTGCCCCGTGCGACTACCACATTTCCAAATATCAGGGACCTGAACTGGCCCTACAGCCGCACGCAGCTTATTCACCGGACTTTGCCCCGTGAAAGTACCACATTTCCCAATATCAGGGACCTGAACTCGCAGCTAGAGCCGCATGCAGCTTATTCACTGGACTTTGCCCCGTGAGACTACCACATTTCCCAATATCAGGTACCTCAACTGGCAGCTACTGTCGCACGCAGCCTATTCACCGGACTTTGCCCAGTGCGACTACCACATTTCCCAATATCAGGGACCTGAACTGGCAGCTACAGCCGCACACAGCTTATTCACCGGACTTTGCCCGTGCGACTACCACATTTTCCGGTCGTTGCAGCATTTTCTGGACGGATAGCGGTTCACCAACCGGGACTACTTCGAACTCGCATTTGCTGACTTTTTGCGTCGCAGTTGTACAAGTTTATAGGGAGCCTATCCAGCAGCTGCTCAGGCAATGGAAGCAGGTCGTGGAAAACCACGGTGGCTACATTTTGGGCAGATTTGTAGTTGTACATGCGATAATCAGCACTTTTCTCTTTCCTTGCATTTGCAAACATTACTTTCTTTCCAACTTTCCAACCTCCAAATTTCCTCCCATATATATACTGTATATGGGAGGAAATTAATGTTACAGAGGCCCAGTTTGTTAAAGCATTTTGAGGTAGTGTTGTTCAGACTACTGAAGTACCTTGACGCAGCGTTCTTTTATTCTTGAAAGACCAAAAGAGAAATTTATGTCAGTAAATGAAGGCTTTTTCTCTTCTGGCCGTTATGAAGACTAATATTTCTCACTGTATGATTAAGGTTTTTGTACTAGCTGTCCGGAGCATAACCCTGAGAAGCTCCAGTGTTAGAAAAGCCACCGATAGTTCGGAGCATAGGTAATGTTGTAAATGAAGCATTTATTTAAAAAGAAGTTAGTAAAATCATGCAATGCATTGATTATGATACGCTTTCCAATATACTAGAAATCATTACTCAAGCTATTACTCAAGTTATGAGAAAAATGGCGGTGGAATAATCTCACCCCTGTGCCCTGATCTTTGATCCATTTGGATAATATTCAAAAGAACTGGTTCAGTATATCTCCGAAATAACATGATAAAGTTTTGTCGCAATCGAAGCAATTTTACGTAAGTTATGATGCATAAGCGCTATGGAATAGATCCCGCTCCTGTGTCCTAACCTTTCACCCCATTTCGCCTATTTTCAACAGGATTTGTCCCCAGGAAGGTCCCTACAACATACCAACATTTCATCCAAATCGAAACATTTTTACGTACGTTATGACTCATATGGCGATGGAAGTGATTCCGCTTCTATGTCCTGACCTTTGATCCCCATTTCGCCAATTTTCAAAAGGGTTTGTCCCCAAGTGGACTCCTACCACATACTAAAATTTAATCGAAATCGAACCTTTTTACTTTAGTTATGACGCATAAGAGCAGTGGAATGGATCCCGCTTCTATGTCCTGACCGTTGACCCCATTTCGTTCACTTTCAATAGGGTTCCTTCCCAGGTGTTCCCCTACCACACACTAAAATTTCATCGAAATCGAGCGATTTTTACGCAAGTTATCGTGCGGACAAACATACGCACACAACGCGTGACGTAATGAGGCAGATGGGAATCGCGACCATCTGCTAGCAAGGTGTGACGTCATAAAACTTTAATAGGATCCACAAACAACGCGTGACGTAATGAGATAGATGGCATGACCGCGCGCCAACATCTAAAGGGGCGACGCCATGACACCACACTACAACTTGGTAATTCGGGGTGGTTATTTAACCCACTAAACAAATTTTCTTAAAGTCGAGATCAAGCTAAATCGATTTCTAGTACCAGAAAACGGTAGGTTAACGACTTTCATCAAAATCCTCAGAGCCGTTTTCAAAATAAAATTTACATTCATACAAGAATTGCTCCTTTAAGGTGAACGTCAAGTAATTTTGCTTCCTGTACTTCGAATGGAAAAATTTCAGTACACATTTTCTTCCCAATTAATGCGTTCCCAAGGATGAAAATTTGAACATCGATTAACATATCTTCATTTTATAACTTGGAACACTTAATGTTTTCTGAAACATAACCATAATTATGCAATCCAACATTTTTTTGTCTGCTGACGTCATGAAAATACAGGTCGCGCCATCTCTTTTCTGGACAATCAATGCGTTCACAGGGATGAAAATTTGAACATTGATTAAAATAGCTTCACTTTATAACTTGGAATACTTAATATTTTCTAAAACATAACCATAATTATGCAATCCAACATTTGTTTGTGTACTGACGTCATCAAAGTACAGGTCGTGCCATCCTTTTTCTGGTTTCAACACCACCAAAGGAAAAGTTATTGATTTTTAATGTAATTATGGTTATGTTTTAGAAAATATTAAGTATTCCAAGTTGTAATAAAGTTATTTTAATCGATGTTCAAATTTTCATCCTTGGGAACACATTAATTGTGAAGGAAATGTGTACAAAAGTTTTTCCATTGGAAGTATAGTAAGCAAAATTACTTGACGTCCACCTTAATAATATGGGATAAGAGCGATGGAATGGATCGCATTCCTGTGTCCTGACCTTTGACCCCATTTCGTCCACATTCAATAGGGTTCGTCCCCAGGTGGTCCCCTACCACATACTGAAATTTCATCGGAATCGAACCATTTTTACGCACGTTATGACGCATAAAGGCAATGGAATGCGTCCCGCTCTTATGTCCTAACCTTTGACCCCACTTCACCCATTTTGAATAAGACTCGACCCCAGGCGGTCCCGTACCACATACTAAAATTTAATTGAAATCGAACCATATTTACGTAAGTTATGATGCATAAGGTCAATGTAGTGATCCCGCTCCTTCGTTGTGACCTTTGACCCCATCTGTCACATTTTAAATAGGGTTCGTCCCCAGGTGGTCCCCTACCACATAGTAAACTTTCATTGAAATCGAACAATATTTACGCAAGTTATGACGCATAAGGGCAATGGTAGGATTCCGCTCCTACGTCGTGACCTTTGACACCATTTGTCCCATTTTCAATAGGTTTCGTCCCATGGTGGTCCCCTGCCACATACTAAAATTTCATCGAAATCGAACCATTTTTACGCCAGTTATCGTGCAGACGGACGGACAAAGCCGGAGCATATGCGCTTCTTCAACCTACGGTTGGAAAGCTTAAAAAGACATTAAAACTCTGACTATTAAAACTGCTTTCACCAAAACACTTAAATTTTCACAGATAAAAAGTAACGCATGTATCCAGACTTATGGTGATTTTATAAAGCTAAACTTTGGTATAACGAGACCGTACGTTTTGTAAACCAGTTAACACACTAAATGCCGCATGCTCCTATTTCGCCATATGCACATATGCAATTGATTATAATATTGACTCTAATTGCACTGGTTTATAAGGTTTTTATATCATGAGCAATTTTAGCTGCCTTTTAACTATATTGAAGGCGCTGATTTCGGATCTGGCCTTAAAAATGGCTAGCACTTCACGTTTTTATGTTATTGGTCATTTTAACTCCTACTATTATCGTCCTATACCTACACCTTCAGGTAGCTGGTAGGATACAAGATACACTTGTAGCGCAGTGGCCTAAGCGATGGCTTCTGATCATTCGTCTGAGAGCGGTCCGGGTTCGAATCCCGATGAGGCATGGATGTTATGTTTGTCTTACGGCACGGGCTCTCCTCCTTCCCTATTTAAGGCCAGTGGCCTTAAATTAGGGATGGGCAGCTGCTTATAGAACATCGAGTTGCTCGTGGTGGTCGCTAATTCCCCAGTAAAAAAAAAAGAAAACAAAAGAGAGAACACTTATGTCCAAAAATTAAGGATCACTCATATTTTCATAGCATATTTTTATTCCAACAAGATGGGGAAGAATTTTTTTTTATTAGGAAATAAACAAAGATGAAAAGGACATGTACACACATAAATAAGCATGAATTTGGGCTTATTAATAAAGAAAATTGATAGACGAACGAAACGTATCATTTTCTGGTGTTGTTTGAAAATAACTAAAATTGACAGAAAAAGATCTATAATTTTTCATGGATCATTTTAATAGGTCATACACTGACGGAAAAAAAAATCCCAACACCAAGAAGGGGTTGTGTTAGATAAGCGACAGTTGGTAGGCGGTGAGAGTACATCTGTAAGATGACGTCTATGCAAATTTCGCGCTCGGCGCATACGTGTGGCGCTAGTAGCGCCCCTCGGAACATGCAAAGCAGGTTTGCTGTAAATACGCGCTGTAACGTTCGTGAGCGTTAGTTATCGTTGAGATTCGAAGTAGTGTGTTGATGTTAGTCAAGAATGCCTTTAAGAAGACGAAGAAGCCATTATTAACAGCTCACGGAGTTTGAACGAGGTCGTGTAATAGGGTTACGAGAAGGTGGATCTTCTTTCCGCTATATTGCAGAACGACTTGGCAGGAATGTAGCCACTGTGCATGATTATTGGCAGCGGTGGTCAAGGGAAGGTACTGCCTCAAGAAGACCGGGTTCTGGCCGGCCACGTGGCACTACTGAGAGGGAAGACCGCCGTGTACGGCGTATGGCCGTGGCGCATCGTACCGCGTCTGCGGCAGCAATTCGAGCTGCAGCTGCCACCACAGTGACACAGCGAACTGTTACAAATCGGTTACTTAAAGGACAGCTCCAAGCCAGACGCCCTGTAGCGTGCATTCCACTTACTCCAAACCACTGCCGTTTGCGACGTCAGTGGTGTCAAGGTAGAGCTCATTGGAGGACGGAGTGGAGATCTGTTGTGTTTTCTGATGAAAGCCGGTTCTGCCTGGGTGCCAGTGATAGCCGTGTGTTGGTTAGAAGGAGGCCAGGTGAGCGCCTGCAACCAACCTGTCTGCAGCCGAGACACACTGGACCTACACCTGGAGTTATGGTCTGGGGAGCAATTTCCTATGACAGCAGGAGCACTCTCGTGGTTATCCCACGCACCCTGACGGCACAGCTGTACGTCAGTCTGGTGATTCAACCTGTTGTGCTGCCATTCATGAACAGCATTCCAGGGGGTGTTTTCCTACAGGATAACGTTCGCCCGCACACCGCTGTTGTAACCCAACAAGCTCTACAGAGTGTAGACATGTTGCCGTGGCCTGCTAGATCACCACATCTTTCACCAATCGAGCACGTATGGGACATCATTGGACGACAACTCCAGCGTCAACCCCAACCAGCAATAACCGTCCGTGTATTGACCGACCAAGTGCAACAGGCATGGAACTCCATCCCACAAACTGACATCCAGCACCTGTACGACACAATGCATGAACGTTTGCGTGCTTGCATTCAACATTCTGGCGGTTACACTGGTTATTAATGTACCAGCATTTCACATTTAAAATGGCTCTTCTCGCGCTTACATTAAGCTGTGATCTTGAAACCTTAATCGATTGAATATGTTACCTATACAAATGTATTGCCGCCATTTCATTCCTCTACAACTATTTTTTCGTGGTGTTGGGATTTTTTTCCGTCAGTGTACGTCCACTCCTAACAGCAATGCATGACTGGCATCGGTGGGCCATGCTTTTCACGAGATTTTCCAGCAGATCCTGAGAAAGTTTTCTCCATTCTTTGTTCAGCGCCATCACCAGGTCTTTCTTGGTGCCAAGTGAGGGATAGCGTTCAGCAAATCACTTTTTCAATTGATTCTGATCGGGGAACACGCATTCCTGCCACGCCATTCGGTCGATCTCCTCACTCTCCAATAGTTTAACACATTTGATCTATGAGGACGGGCATTATCGTCCATAAAAACGCAAGAATTATCCACAGCACCACGAAACACCCTTACATGTTCTAAAATGACCTCTCACAATAAATCTGAGCCTTCATTGACCCTTTCTCCAACACTAGGAGCTCTTTACGCCCATTGATCACAATCCCAGACCAGACAATTACTCCCTCCACCACCCCTGTAAAGATCAATTTCTACGATGTTTCTGATTGAATAGTCAATGTGAGGTTCTCGCCAGATATACTGCAGCTAGAGTCGGACGATAAATAACATCGGCTTCCATATGTGAACAGAACATTGGCCCATTGCTCTTCATTCCATGTGGATTGTTCACGACACCATCCATAGTGAGTTGCTTTACTTGCTGGGGTCAATGGATCACACTGTACAGCTTCTCCGGACATACAATCCGAAATGATTCAAAAGCTTTGGCACAGTTTGACGCCCACCCTAGGCAATTCCAAACTCCTTCTATTCGTCTCTCGTTGTCCGTCCTGCTTCCAGTTTTCAAACAATTCGCCCATGGGTAAAATTTTCCAAATGAGTTATTTTAACTACAAGTCGCCATAACAACTTATCCACACTTCAACACCTACAAAACAAAGGATTTCTTCCCACTCAAGCTTCAGTTTTTATCGTCGATCAGCAATACACAACGGTCACGTGATTTCTAATATTTGCATTCGACAAACACTCTCACATGGCTTGCTCTTACGTTTTTGAATGACGTCAGGATGTTTTTTACCACTCACCCACGATTTGCGAGTCAGAAATTCAGCCTTTGTTGCTGATCCTTAATTTTTGACATGAGTGTACTTTAGGTTTTGTTGCTGGCAAGACTGATTGACAAGTGGAAAAAAACATGTAACCGTAACAAACCTCAGACCTCCATTCTTTTTGTTTTCAACGTAGGAGGAACACGTTTGTACGATAAAGAGTAAACTTTGGAGCTAAAACGGCAAAAAGTCAGTGTCCTGGATGTGTACGAGATAAATTGTATTATGTCCCGGATGTGTACGAGATAAATAGTATTATGTGTGTAGAAATTATAGTTTAAAACCCCAGGGTCGTACCATATTTTTACGGGATTGCTCTTCGAATTACGGCTTAACTGAAAAAGGTCAAACTGCATTTTTACGGGATTGCTCTTCAAATTACGGATTAACTGAAAACGGTCAAACGTTAATTTTACGGGCGTAGCCTTTCAAAGAACTGCCTAACTGAATACGGTCAAACTATTTTTACGGGCATTACTCTTCAACTTACGAATTTCGTATTTACGGTTGCGATCTTAATTTTACGGGCTTTAAAAAAAACGGACCATCCTGTAATTTTACGGGCAGTGGCCAGTCCCCTAGGGGCCGGCCGTCGTCCGTAATCTAACGGTGAAATTTTTTACAGTGTAAGATAGGATATTTCTGACCTCAATGAATCCTTTTTTTTTTTTGTTACCAGGGTATTTTAAAACAATTGTAGAGATCTTTGGTGAAATAGAAACGTCCATTGTTCGGAAAATTGTCTAGAGCAGAAAATTTGCTGAGCTAGACCCAGACCACTGCGACACCGGGGCGGCATTTCTTGTGTAACGTCCCCATTTTATATATGCTATTTTCGTGCTGTGAACATCTTGCATGTGTCTTATTATTATTGGATATGAGATACCTGAGTTCTGAGCGATCAAAGTATGTCTTTCCTTTTCCTTTTGCATTATATGAAGTCATTGTGAGAGATTCATGTTGCGCAGTTTCTCTATGCTGGATTCTTAAGAACTTCCCTGTTGTAATCGTTATCATCCGACAGTGATAACACCGGCACTTCCTTTTCTTCCAAAAGACTTGCCGAAAATATTCAGAACATATTTACTGTATTTCTTCCGAACCCACGACATTCTCCTCTAGCACCACGTTTTAAATTTATCCACTTTCTTCTTGTCATTACCTTCTAAGTTGTACTTATTTCCTTCTGCAAATAGCTAATGAGGAGTTACTTCAGATGTACAATTATTTGTTTTGTTATTTTAGTGAGAATACGAAAGGTATATAATTTTCTACAATTAGCAACAAGTGTCTTGGCGGTAATTATTATGCACTGATGCGGTCTAGTAAGCGGGTTTGTGACTTGTGTACCTCTGGATTTGGGTTCGAATCTCAGGGAAAGGTGTGGATATTAGTTTTGCCATTCTAGAGCACGTTTATTCCTTTTTCCAGAAGCCAGTGCCTCTGAAATAGACATGGGCTAATAAATAAATACATCGCTCTTTCCACGTTCCAGAAACACACAGCATCCGAAAAATTGTTTTTCAGCCGCCGCTGTGGAATTGAACCAACAGAACTCTCGATATCTAGCCGAGTGCGTTGCATTTACGCAACGGTGGCCAACAATCCACGGTGCTATGTGTATTTTTAAGTCAGCTTCTGACATCATAAATCCGTAAGATAGGCTCAGCTACTGAGACGTCACCATCTGGTGGGCATTAACGGCACTAGCTATATATATATTATAGCAGTTAAATCCAAAGGGAGAAATCTAAGGAGAAAATGCTCCAAATACGTGGCGACAGTTCATAAATAAATAGTGTGTTTCTGGAACGTGGAAAGAGCGATGTATTTATTTATTAACTGTCGCCACGTATTTGAAGTATTTTCACCTTAGACATGGGCTTTTGCGCTAAAGGAAATGGTTAGACGCAGAAAAAAGAAACAGAAACGAAATTGCACTCTATCATCAAAGCATTAGACATATCTACCTAATAGCGTGTTGATACTTTTCTAGCGTTAAAAAGAGCACCTACACCCCGAGGCATTGACTTCACATAATACCGGAGAGTTTCCGGATATAATGCTCGCCATGCCTGTTGCGTCATTCTCCACAAATGGGTCGGAAATGTCGATCCAAGATTCATGGATCTAATGCCCGAGGCATTGACTTCACGTAATACCGGAGAGTTTCCGGATAAAATGCTCGCCATGCCTGTTGCGTCATTCTCCACAAATGGGTCCGAAATGTCGATCCAAGATTCATGGATCTAATGCCCGAGGCATTGACTTCACGTAATACCGGAGAGTTTCCGGATAAAATGCTCGCCATGCCTGTTGCATCATTCTCCACAAATCGGTCTGAGACGTCGATCCAAGATTCATGGATCTAATGCTCCTCTACTCGGCATCCCAGAGGGCTTCCACAGGGCTTGAATCCGGGACCTTGGGGCCACTGGATGGTTCCAAACTTGGGTGAGGGCACCTCAAACCATAGCTTGGTGGTTGCTGCACGGTGGGGCGGCGCATTGTCCTGCCTAAAACAGACCATCACCCACAGGATGCGCGAAGCCCATGAAATCGTTTAGGTGATCAGGAAGCCCATGCCGGTAGCGTACAACGATTACAGACCTCTCCGAACACACTGAGGGACCTAATGTGCTCTATGAAAAGGTGCCTCAAACCATCACAGAGCCACCATCGCCTTGAATAGAGCCGATCTGGAAGGACAGGGACAAGGCCTTATGCTGTCGACTCCACACCCGCACCGTCCTATCAGCTCGGTACAGAAGAAAACGGGATTCATCTGAGCACACAAGGTGGCGCCACTCTACAGAGGTCCAGTTTTTGTAGGTTCCGGCACTAGGCGATCCGTAATATCAGATGACGAGTAGTCAACAGCGGCACACGAGTAGCGAGTCGTCTGCCGTAGTCTAGGGTATATGTAAGTAATGCCTCCTTCAAACATCAGACAAAGATCTACGCTAGCGTGCGTCGTACCGTTCACTCGTTGACGCTGCTTGGGCCTCCGGCATTTAACATGGATGTTATTTGCGCAGCCGTTCCCAAGAGGTTGGTCTGTATGAGCCTGGATAGTCTAGATCGACCACGGGTTTCAATAGCGCGTGGTGGGCCGCCGCTTGCTCTCTGGGCATTGGTTCGTCCGTCGATGGTTTACTCGTGGTGCACCCTTGATACTGTTTCCCACTAAACCTCTATGGTTCTTACCACTTGGACAATAGAATGACTCATCTGTCTTGCGCCGACAATGGGTCCACGATCAAAGTTGCTCAGATCACCACGTTTACCCATGTTTTTCGATTGCGATACACTTTTGTAAAGCTACGCTGCCTTTGAAGAAGTTTTAAGAAAGGGGTGTCTGACCCCAGGTCTAAAAGTGCCCTTAGAAATAGGAAGGTAGGAGATCTGAGCAAGTGAACTCAATAGGAAAGATAAACAGAAAAAATGAGTAAAAGGAGAGGAAGTCAAATCTTTCGATTGAACCGCTATACCAGTCCGAGGCGGGAAGGAAGAGAAGGGGTGAGTAGGTGGGCCTAAACACAACAGCACCAATCACAGAGAGCTACAGCACGTCCCAGCAGCCGATGCCCCTGGAGGAGACTGAAATTCACAGAAACACATCAGGATGCCGGAGCATCAATCAGTACTCATCATCTCAACGCCAACCTGAAAAAGAAGGGGTGATGGTTTGTCTAACACCCACCAATGTTCACACACTAACTCTCCAACCGATCCAGTCCTCCATCTGATCCAAGGCCTGCAGCCCAGGAAACAGTGCTTTAAAGTACTGCCCAACCCCAAGTCCCTATCGGTAGGAAAAACGATTGCCTCCTTAGTGCTGGGATACCTGAGAAATTCGCTGGGATAATAGTCAACTGTTCCCATAACAAATCCATTAGGGTGGGCTTCCACTTCCTTAAAGAACTTCTTGGCAAGTCTGGTTGAAAACTCATGTACCTTCTCAACTCCAAGTCTGTTCCTCAGGTTCCGAAGCGGGATCCAGGGGGGGGAAGCCCAGTGATCATACGAAGTGCTCGGCTCTGCAGCCTCTCGATTCTCTCTCTCTCTCTCTGATTCCTACTAATTCCAGTCCAGATGCGGGAGGCCTAGGTAAGCACTGGCCTGACGACCGTCTTGTACAGTAGTACTTTGTGCCGTGTTGTAAGGAAGCTTTTCCGATGGAGTTGTGAAGCTAGCTGCCCAAAGCATTGTCTAGCTTTCTTCGTGTGCGAGCTAGACTGATAAAAAACCTTGCCTTCTGTCTATTTATCACCTGTGTTCCGTCTGGGTCTGTCCCGCTGCGGGCGGGGAATGCCCATGTAAACTGCCCTTCACCTCTATCTCTGATGCTTTGTCTACTGAGTGTATAAATAAATTGTATTCTGTCTATATCAGATAAGGATCTCTTACTTCTGTTCATTGTTTCGGAGGAGCAGAACAACTCCGATATCTCGTTTTTTTTCTTCGAATCTTATGAATATCTCCGAAATCCCAGGTAATTATGAACCTAAAATTTCAAAGCAACAGAAACAGCCCGGTGGCGAAACACTGGTCTCTGACCAACCGTCCGGCCCAGGGACGAGGTATGTGGTATTTCCTTGCACGATGGCTTTGCCCCTCCACGGACCTTGGTGCCCCGAATTAGGGACTGACAATTGCTTACATCATACGATTCCCCAAGTGAAGGATATTTTTTTTTATTTTGGGGTGTAACGACCAGCGTGAGCAATTTAATGGGCTACAAGAAATCGTCCGTCCCTGTTTTAGTGCTACTGGTTCCAGGGAAGGGCGAGAGCCAGCCAATGCCGGAAGACAAACAAAACAACCATGTCTTATTGTGCGAGATTCGAATCTGGACTCATCGCGCACGAATGATCAGAAGCCTGCATTTACGTAGACTAATGCGCTACCTGGGCGCTAAATACTGAAATAAATAAAAAGCTCGAGAGTGAACCCTGGTACTCTTTGTAGGTAGTTTATGCTACGTATCTTTTGCATGCCAAGATCTTTGTGGGTTTGAAATAAAACGAATGATTCGAAAGCATACATTCATTTACATACACCACATTGGATTTGTTCGCGTCATTCACGACATCACCGAGTCACAATCCGGCACATATTAAGTGCAATTAAATCATATCAACAAAGAATAAGGTTTACTAATTTCTGGCATTGAGCGGACTTAGGTAGGTGGATTGACGTATTTAATTTTTGAAAAATTAATGAAAGGAGATATGCGAGTCATAAAAGTAAATATTTACTAAACCATGGCAGCGGTAATTGTATTTCGACCGTTGACTATTTTTAAAAATAATATTTATTATTATTATTCAGATTTAGAGAAATGTAAGAAACGACCCTAACACTGATGAAATGTAGCTACGAAAGTCCATCTGTGCATGCGCAATCTAAAATCTGACCTCACCAGGCAAAGCAAAGCTGAATAGCGCAAGTGTGTTAGGGAGCGGGACCAAGGGTCATCATCATCATCATCATTATCAACCATTATCAATCCACTGCTGGACGAAGGTCGGTCTAAGCCTCTTCCACAACGGTCTGTCTTGTGCCCGTCTCCTCCATGTTGCTCCCGTATACTTTCGAATTTCATCCACCCATCTCCCACGTGGTCTTCTTCTAGGTCTTTTCCTGTCTCTTAGAATCCAATCTAAAATTTCGGCTGTCCATCGATGGTCTGTCCTTCTGGCAGTATGTCCAGCCCATTTCCATTTCAGGGATTTTACTCTGATCATGATGTCATCCAATCTTGCCATTTTTCTGATCCACGAGCTTCTCTTCTTATCTCTCCTGGTTACACCAAGCATGCACCTCTTCATGCTACTTTGTGTTGTCTGCAGCCTTTGCATGTCTCTTTAGTTAAGGTCCACGTCTCTGCACCATACGTAACCACTGGAAGGATGCATTGATCAAACACTTTTCTTTTAAGACATAATGGCATATTACTCTTGAAAATGATACTCTTTCTTCCAAAAGCTCTCTAGATAAGTTTTATACGCAGATTAATTTCTTCATCAATGTGACCCTCACTTGATATCTGCTGTCCAAGATAAACGTACGCATCTGTAGTCTCCAGCTTTTCTCCATCAATCGATAAATCTTCATTTCTTGTAAAAGCATTGAACATCACTTTTGTCTTCGAAAAGTTCATTTTTAATCCTACTTCTTTACTCTTGTCAGCAAGTTCCTGGATCATACTCTGCAGCTCTGATGGGGTAGTTGCAAAAAGGACTACGTCATCAACGAAGGTGAGTTAGATAATCTCCGTTAACCTTTATCCCTTTGTTTTCCCAGTTCAGGGATTGAAAGACATTTTCCAATGTGGCATTAAAGAGCTTAGGAGATATGGTGTCACCTTGTCTCACTCCCTTTCCAATTTTATCTACAGGTTACACTCCTTCGTGTTATGCATCATTTTAAAGTTCTTGTCAATAACAAGTAACCACCCTTGGGGAGTCGACAGGAAGGCCAATTTCTCTACGACGCATGCTTTACTGTCGGGAAAGATGTATAGTGTCAAAATGCATTTTTGTAATGGCTTTTATGACATTTAGTATCAGGTTCTCGTAATTTAAGCAAATCGCAATGAGGCATTTTTATGTTTATATAAAACGTGATGAAATATTGTTCGGCGATAATTTAGTAAAATATATTGTTGAGTAACAATATTAAAATATATTGTTGAGTGCTGCGCCACTTCATAGGACAGCTTGCGTCACGATCAGATTTCAACAACAGTTTAGTTAATGACGCCCCGTTACACATTTTCGTTACATCGAAATTTTTTACCTGGGATTTACTTTTCTGCTGTCGAGAAATTTGCATAGCATAAAAAATATAAGCATTTCCACTATAAGTTTACTCTGAGTAAATTCGTTTCAAGAAACAAATAATATTTAGTTTCTCAGTTTTCTGCATTTAGATTTCTCTTCACGCTTCAAAACATGCTTTATTTGTTATCTTAATTTCAGCCGTTAGCCACAGGACAGGACGTTTTATTCAAAATTGTTATACTAACCATTAGGTCTTCCAGAAGCAGCATATGCTTTTGGTTTGGGAATGAATGCATCACCAGCTGCAGATGCATTTTCAACATCTTTATTATAAACTTCAGTATTCGTTTCCGACACCTTGAAGCAATTTATCGAACTCTATGATTAGGAAAAACACACTTAAATCTCTTCTTGAATAATAAATGGATTTGGCGTCCGAAACGCTTATTGTTCTTTTCTTCAGAACAAAGAGGTAGCTTACAAATGCTGAATGTTTTATCAGGTGCGTGATATTAACTTTGTGCATAATATCAAAAGGAGTTGGCTGTACGAACACGTGACATCGATTTGATGCGTCTACAGCGTTTTTCCTAAAAGAAATGGCATCTTGAATCTCACTCCTCCATTGCGGGTTTTATGTAAATTTGGGAAACTGAATGTTTCGTTTTTCTTGCGCAGGAATGAAAATGTCAATCATAAGTGATTCAGAATTGTGTCTAGACGAACTGCCGTAGAAAAATGAGAAAGAATTAAGACTACCGTTCCTAATAGTACCGAGATCACTCAGTATACTAAACTGTACAGCCAAATTTCCCGATTTTAACAAATTGAAATTTCTTCTTAATCTATTTTTGTAAATGCAGGATCCTCATTTCTGGATGATCGATAATATCACAAACTTCTGAGACACTAATTTCTTACAGATGTTTAATTAATGAGGAAAATAATATACGAATTATTGCTGTCGTTGAAAACAGTGATTTCTTCTTCCGCAGTGATTTCTTCTGAGCACGGAAATTAATGGAATCGAAACTGAAGATCTTTAGTAACTGTAAGTAGAGGTGTTTAAGAACAAAGTAAATTTTACACATGAAATGTTTAAATATTTTGAAAATATATTTTTTCAGCCTTCTTGTTTAATAAGCATGTGCCAGGTATTCCATAATCCGTTTAGATTCTCATAGTTGCAAAAACGTAGCTAAGTAGTGTTTATATAGATAAAGGAATTATGCGAAATACTTCACCTATTTGGCATTTTACGAACAGTTGTTCTTCACTTGATCGCTTTCCATTCCTTGGAGGGTTACATCATTAAAAGGAAGAAAAGGTTTGATACAGTGTTTCATCTTATTTACTCACAGTTAACGATTATACCAGTAATGGGTATTAAATGCTAAATTCCTTGAAAAGAAGACAGCTATATATTTTGCTTATTTATGGAGGAATATCCGTATGATTAAAGGGAGTTGAAAATGTGTATAATCTAACGAAATGGTAACGTTCATGTGTCACTAAAAGATTTGGAGATCAAAGTCATGGAAGGATTGCAATCAAGAATGTGAATGATTCATTCACCTCTGGCTTTTAATTATAGGGAGCAAATAAAACGTCGTATTTTAACATTTAGCTCGACTTCAAGTGAAAAAGAAAGCAGCAAGTCCTATTTAAAGCATTTCTTCTTAATCTTAATCTACACATCAAATGAAACTAGTGGTCCATTTTGTTTGACATTTCATTCAAATTGAATAGGAAGAACTGAATAGGAAGTGTGAAGAATTGAATAGGAAGAACGGAATGGGAAGTGTGAATAATTGAATGGGATGAATCTCAATAGGAAGTGTGAAGAATTGAATAGCAATAATCTGAATAGGAGGTGTGAAGAACTGAGTAGGAGGTGTGAAAGATTGAATCAGAAGTGTGTAAAATTTACTTAAAAATCTTTTTAACGACTAGGAGTAAATCAGCAAGAAGAGTCACCACCACAATAGAAATCATTGCAAAAAACAGTCTCACGAGGAGTCATCATCGCAATAGAAATCATTAAAACAAACCAATTACCACCAGGAGTCACTATCGCAATAAAAATCATTGCAACGAACCAAGTACCATGGGGAGTCACCATCTCAATAGAAATCACTGCAATGAATTAATTACCACGAGGAATCATCACCACAACTAAAATCATTCCAGTGAACCAAATTCCACTAAGATTCACATTTCATCATGCCGCAAATTTTTGATAGCATGAAATCGGTAACAACAGGAAATTTGATACCTATTCTGGAAGCATTTGACAAAGTCGGAATCGATTTATATGACACGCATTTTTCTAAAAAAAGAAGAATTTGTCAGGTTGCTGTTTGCAAAATATTTCGTTTACTGTATTACGTTTCTTTTCTCTATACGTTTGCTGCATCCTTGTTTACTCTAAATTTGCGTATCAATATGATGACGGTTTTACATTTGATTCTACCTATAATTTCCTGTGCTTTATGGTTGTCTCTGAGATTGAAACGCGAGTCGTTTCAAAAGGTGCTAAACCGCATCGAACACACGGGAAAACTAACTCAACGTCTAAACCGCAACTTGTTTCAAGCCAGCACACATATCCAGAAATATTGGTTAAAGATTGTCATCTTTGTTTCCTCTGCAATTCCAATTGTTACTTCTGTTCTTATCACAACTTTAATAGTCCTCAGGAAAGACAATCCTTCCAGAGCAGTTAAACGCCTGACATTTGGAATCATTGACGGCAGCCAAAAATGTATCAATTACGTCTGCATATTTCTTATAATTTCCAGCTTTTTCAACATTTCCAGTACTGTTCAAAGTTATACGTCCATATTTATTTCTGCCATGTGCTTAGAAATCCGTAAAATGCTTTGTGTTTCGATTGACATTTTCAGTGGGAAAGGTAGTGGTAAACCCTTAACGAAGGATTTATCGGTTGCATTGAAGGCTTACTATGCCATTCAAAAGGTCATTGAAGATCTAGATTCAGTGCTGTCGCTGCCTTTATTCTTCAGCTTTATCGGGCAGACAACTTCCGTATTTCTTTTGATAACAACCAGGAAAGACATGGGCAGATATTCAGTAGGACAGTACTGGCTTTGGTATTCCATCTGGCTGACAATAACCAACGTAACGTCGCTTTTGTTGGTCATCCTTTCCGCATCAGGTTTGCATGCTAGAAATATGAATCTTACATGGAGCATTTTGATGTGTAAGGAATATTTGCCAGGTGCTATTCATGAAACGGACGTAGCGATTTTACTGGCAAGGCTCATACGCATGGAGAAGTTAGGCCTCACATTGCTAGAGATGTTTCCTGTTACGAAAAACGTGATTTTAGGACTAATAAGCATGTTCGTTACGTATGCTGTATTGTTGATACAGTTTGCGTGAGTGAAGCATTTTATTATGTTAAGCTTGTTATTTATGCAAGTAACTTGAGAGAAGCATGTTTCAAACATTAACTTTGTTGCTTGTGCAATTCCTAAGGGAGAAGCATGCTTGATTTGTACACTATATTCCTGCTAGAGTTTGTGTTAGTGACACATTTTCGTTACGGATAAAACTTTCTCCAATGAAGCATATTTCTTGCATAAATTTCGTTCCTTAGGTAGTTTAGTCAAATCTTTTGTTACATATGCAGTTCCTATGGACAAGGTGTTTTTATTGCTACTTATCTTATGCAGTTCACTTAGTGAAACATATGTTTTACTTGCCTGTCGCATTCGACACGCTCATTATATAGCTTCCGTATGTGAAACACATTTCGTGCATAAACTTAAACATTAAAACACTGTTTTTACCGAAACTTCCTGGATCATAAAATTTCGACGTGTGAAGCACTATTTGTTATGTAAGTTGTCTTGTTCATAGAGGTTTCCGTGATGTTAAACTTGTCTGTTACTTTTTCTCGTGCTAGTCATACAACGTCTATTTCGCAGGATATGTCTAACGCAGCCTGTGTTGTGTACAATTTACACGAAACAGACTTGTTTCATATTCTGAATTGCTTTTATTGCTTTCATAAGTGAAAGATATTTGTCACATCTACGTCGTGCTTGTGCATCAGAAAACTTTAATAAGTAAACTGTGGTGCTCATGCCATTGGCAAGTATTAAATATTTTTTTGCAGCGTTGGTAATTCAGTTTTCATGATTGAAGCATGTTTACTATTTTTTTCATTCAATTTGCAAGAGCGAAACATGATTCTTAACGAGCTGTATTTTCCATTCACTAATCATGAGTTTTTGACGGACGTCTCACTCCCACAGTCAGAAGCATGGAACAAAACAACGGGATCAGCGGCAAAAAAATCTTAAGGTCCGTATCCCGACAAAAATTAGTTTTGTACACTTTTGATGCTTTCGAATAGATTGTGATAACTTCTAATCATCTTAGGCAATGTGTGTTGGTATATTAAAATATTTCCAATTTTATATAAATCATATTGTTCTTATACACCGAAGAGCCAAAACATTATGACCAGCGTGTCTTTATGGAACTCGAATCTACTGCAGATTAAGAACAGCGCCTGTGAAGGTTATCATCATCAGCAGCAGCAGCAACCATGGGTAATGTTTCCATAGGTGGCTGATGCCATAGGGCATCAGATGTCATTCATCTCACACTGTTTCACTACCAGCGCACCGATACTCATGTGAAGGTCGTGAAACGGAATAAATAATACTGATCTCTGTTAATCAGTCTTATTCTTACTCTTCAGATAGGAAAGGCACCGGACTTTAGTTAGTTGGACAAAGTCCAAAATGTAATGGCCAGACGCTTGGGTCAGAGCATTTCCGACACCGTAAAGCATGTGGGGTGCTCATGGTAAGCTGTGGTTCGTACTTTCAAAACGTGGTCCGGGGAGGAAAAACCACAGGTGTGAGCCTATCACGGCTCATCGATGTTAGAGGGGAGCTAAGTCTGCCGCATATAGGTACAAGTCTACAGAAGGGATGCTGTGGCGCAACTGGCAGTGTACTTCAACTCTGGTGACAGAAATAATGTATCATAACACGCAATACATAGAACCCTGCTGGAAAAGGGACTGCGTTGTCACAAGGCGCTCCGAGTGCCCATGCTAACATTAGTTCTCCATCGAAAACGCCTACAAAGGGCACGGCGGCATCCAAACCGGATCTTGAATGATTAGAAGAAGGTCGAAAAATTGAGATGTGCTTTAATGCATACTCCGGATATAAACTCTACTCATTTTATTCATATGTGGAGAGCAAAAAAATAACGAAAAAATCGGTTGTTGTGAAGAAACTTCTGAGTATAACAAGGCTAATAGTGAAAATTCTGGAAAAATAATATGATAATATAAATTAGGTGTACAAATAGATTACAAAGCGTTTTTTGTGAGACGTATACCGTATATTTAGATATTCGACATTCCCCCGCGTTGTTGTCATGCAAGCGTAACTGGTCCAGAGTATAAAATATGAAGCCGAAGTTTGCCCAACAGTCAAACGCACTTGCACATCGGTAGGTGAAAGATGGCAAGCGATACTGCATTTCTTCTACACTGCATTCGTTACGAATTGCATCAAGAACAAAATGCTGCAAAATCATGTGCAACGATCTGTTCTGTTCTCGAGGAGAATATTGTATCGAAAAGCACGTGTGAGTTTTGATTTAGACGCTTTAAAGCAGGTGATTTTGATGCTAGCGATCGAGAACGTAGCGGCGCCTCGCACAAGATTCCACATGAGGAACTGCAAGCATTGCTGGATGAAGATTCGTTTCAAACGCAAAAAGAACTAGCTGAACAATTGGGGGTAACTACCTCAACAAACCATTTCCAATCGTTTACGCGCAATCGGAAATATTCAGAAGGAAGGAAAATGGGTGCCACATGACCTGAGCCATAGGAACAAAAATGAGCATATTATGAAGTGTTTGAATCTGTTGAACAAACAACACAGAAAGTTTTTCCTGTAGAAAATCGTTACGGGTGATGAAAAGTGGATATGGTACGACAATTCCAAACGCACAAAACACTGGGTAGACCCCGGTGAAGCAACGACTTCTACACCGAAACGCAATATTCACTCCAAGAAAGTTCTGCTGTGCATCAGGTGGATATGAAGGGTGTGCTCTATTATAAACTATTGGAGCAGGGTCAAACTGTTACTGTTGATCGCTACAAGTAACAATTGCTGCGATTGAACAAGGAAATCTGTCGGAAACGTCCATTCGCAGGCAAAGGATTGCGTCCCGTGGAATTACTGTCGCGAAATCTGTCAAGGAAACGTTATTGACGCTTGGCTGGGAAGTTTTAGGGCACCCGGCGTATAAGCCCGACATAGCCCCTTCAGACTATCATTTGTTCCGATCGATGCAACATGGTTTGTCTGCTGTACGGTTCCGGACATGTGACGAAGTGAAAAAATGGGTTGACGACTTCTTCGCGTCACACGACGAAGTATTCTTCATGGCTGGAATCCGTCAGCTGCCCGACCGATGGCGGAAGGTGATAAATAAGTAGTGCTCATATTTTGATTCGTAAAGGTATTGTTGTTTTCTCTCAAATTACATGTTCCGTTGCCTTAAAACGCTTTAAAACTTATTTGTACACCTAATATTTAGGTGTAGCACTTCTGTAGTACACGTAAGCCAGAAACACTTCACTCAAAATAGTTTATCGGGAAAATAGTTTATTAAAACTATTTTACTTACGTGTATTACAGAGGTGCTACACCTATATCATCATCATCATCATTGTCAACCATTATCAATCCACTGCTGGACGAAGGTCTCCCCAAGTTTCCTCCACAACGGTCTGTCTTGTGCCAGTCTCCTCCATGTCACCCCTGCATACTTTCGAATTTCATCCACCCATCTCCCATGTGGTCTTCTTCTGGGTCTTTTCCTGTCCCTTGGAATCCAATCTAAAATTGCGGCTGTCCATCGATGATCTGTCCTTCTGGCAGTATGTCCAGCCCATTGCCATTTCAGGGATTTAACTCTGATCATGATGTCTTCCACTCTTGTCATTTTTCGGATCCACGAGTTCCTCTTCTTATCTCTCCTGGTTACACCAAGTATGCACCTCTCCATGCTTCTTTGAGTTGTCTGCAGCCTTTGTATGTCTCTCTTAGTTAAGGTCCAAGTCTCTGCACCATACGTAAGCACTGGAAGGATGCATTGATCAAATACTTTTCTTTTAAGACATAATGGCATATTGCTCTTGAAAATTATGCTGTTTCTTCCAAAAAGCTCTCCAGGCAAGTTTTGTACGCCGATTAATTTCTTCATCAATGTGACCCTCACTTGATATCTGCTGTCCAAGATAAACGTACGTATCTGTTATCTCCAGCTTTTCTCCATCAATCGATAAATCTTCATTTCTTGTAAAAGCATTGAACATCACCTTTGTCTTCTGAAAGTTCATTTTTAATCCCACTTCTTTACTCTTGTCAGCAAGTTCCTGGATCATACTCTGCAGCTCTGCTGAGCTAGTTGCAAAAATGACTACGTCATCAGCAAAACGAAGGTGGGTTAGATAATCTCCATTAATCTTTATGACCTTGTTTTCCCAGCTCAGTGACTGAAAAACACCCTCCAATGTGGCATTAAAGAGCTTCGGAGATATGGTGTCACCTTGTCTCACTCCCTTTCCAATTTTTATGTGTGTTGTATTTTCAAACAGCCTAATCTTTGCACTTGCATTTTCATAGATGTTATTAATAATATTAATGTATGCATCTTCAATACCGCAGGTTTTCAGAGCCATTGTAACTGCTGATGGTTTCACCGAATCAAAGGCTTTTTCATAATCGATAAAAGCCATGCACAATGGAAGTTCATATTCCCTCGCTCTTTCAATTAGTTCTCTCAGCACATGGATATGATCTATTGTGCTGTAGCCACTCCTGAATCCAGCTTGTTCTCTCGGTTGAGCCATGTCCAGTGTTACCTTCAAGCGGTGTGAAAGAACTTTAGTGAAGATTTTATAAACTACTGATAGGAGGCTGATAGGTCTGTAGTTTCCGAGATCCTCAATGTCACCTTTCTTATGTAGCAGGATCATTGTAGCGGTGTTCCAATCCTCAGGAATCTTTCCTTCATTAAGGCATCGAGTGAAAATTTGGGCGAGTACTGTTTCGATTTCTCCACTTGCTTCTTGTATGATGTCTACAGTAATTCCATCTTCTCCTGGAGCTTTTCCCGCTTCATGTTCTTGATTGCATGTGCAACTTCTGCTGGAAGGACTGGAGGAACTCTGGTACTGGTATCTTTCATGATGTCTGGAGTGCATGTATCATCCCTTTCATATAATTTGGAGTAGAAATCTTTCACTCTTGTCAAAGTTTCGCCTCTATTTCTTGTTACAGAACCATCTTCTCTTCTCAGTGCCATAATCTGTTTTCTTCCCTTACTGAGATGTCCCTTTGCTATCTTTAGGCTTTGGTTGTTTTCAATTGCTTTCCTCACTAGTTCACAGTTGAATTTTCTTACGTCTTCAGTGATACTTTTTCGTACTGTCTTGCATAGCTCTATATATTCCACTTTGGAAGTCACATCTTCTTTAGTTGTCCTCATCTCTCTTCTTTTTTGCATCAACATTTTCGTTTTTCCTGATAATTTATTTACATGCAACTTGTTCTTAGACCCAGCTAATTTTGTTGCTGTTTTTGTTGCTACACCTATATATATATATATATATATATATCATCATATTATTTTTCCAGCAGAGTCATTATTAGCTTTGTTATGGTCAGAAGTTTCTTCACAGCAACCTATTATTTCGTTATTTAGGTACTTTCGTCAGAATGGAACTTTGCTCTCCACTTATAAAGAAAATGTGTATAGAGTTTTTATTCGGAGTAATGTATTAAAGCATACATCTTAATATTTCAACACGTTAAATTGACCACATTTCGTAGTTTACGATGGGAGAAGGTCGTCTGGCCCGATGAATCTCATTTCCTGTTGTACCAACATGACGGTCGAGTACGTGTGCGTCGTTTAGCAGGGGGATATGTCGGCACCAGGATGCACCTTGGGACAAAATCAAGCCAATCGAGAAAGTGTAATGGTTTGGGCAAAGTTTTGGTCGGAAAACTTGGGTACAGTCATTCACGTGCAGGGAACAGTACCGTTCACCTCCTAACGAAACATCATTGCAAACCAGGTACATTACTTCATGGTAACGTTATTACCCTCTGGTAGTTTCTTCTTTCAGCAGGATAATGCGCCATGCCCCACTACCCGGATTGTTCGAAAATAGTTCGCGGAACATAAGGAAGGCTTCAAGGTATTCTCCTGACCTCTAGATTCCCCAGACATCAATCCAATCCAGCATCTGTGGTTCGTGTTGGAACAGCAAATCCGATCTGTGGAAGCTGAAGCACGTAAATTACAAGAGTTAAAATATCTGCTGGTGACGTGTTGTTACCAAATACCACAAAACACCTTTAGAAATCTTGTAGCGTCTATGCCTCGTCTGGTAAGAGCTATTTTGGTGGCACGTGGAGGGCCATATTTATATTAGGCAGGTGGTCACAATGGTTTGGCTCTTTGGTGTATAACATTACATAAACTATGTAAAAAATCTAGGAGGAGTCATGTCACTCCCACAAAACGGCTAAAGGAGTACAGGTCAAGTAGGAAAGATAGATGGCTGAAAGCAAAATTTGCAACTTCCAAACGTACTCTGATCTCTCGGGGATGGAAACCGATGGAAAATTCTTACTCCTTCACAACCCAAAAAGAATGGGCACTGAGGTTGTGGATCTGTTCGCCAGGCCTGAAGAGGTTAGTGAAAACCCTAATTAACATCGGTTGTTGTGATAATACCATCCACCTTACCTGGAGTTTAACAAGAAACTAGTAAATCCTTTCCAGCTTCTCTTGTGCAGTGAATACTTAAACAGATTAGTTATGTAACTCAAAGTAACGGTGAATTTTCTCATGAAAATCATTTAACTGTAAGTGTTATGCAAAGTTTAAAGAAACCATTTTTTTACATTGCAGCGAATGCTAAGGAAATTATTATTGGTAGGGATATTGAGGCCCGTGTCTGCCTGGGGCGCCCGCAATCAACGCGGACCTGCGCTGCGTCACTGCCCACAGTCTAAATCCACGACGTATGTTCATTATATGTTTTGTGCTGCTTCCGACGTTCCCTCCATAGATGCCTTGAGGAAACCTATTTCATTAAGCATACTACGTTGCTTACTAAATTTGAATGAACGAAACGCAAAGTTGCATTAATATTAAACTGTTTTGCCATTCAGGAACCGAAGAATTTCTCGTCTCAACTTATATTATTCCGCCTATGAAACGAATAGGAAAATACAGCCAAGAGTCCTGAACGTCTGAGCTGAAAGAACTCCCTAAAAGTTTGAACTCAAAGTGAAGCACCAACATACAGGTCGGGTATTTATGCACCTCTGAGGCATTCAAATTCAAAAAAAGAGAAAGTACCCACTACATGATCTAAGTTTAAATCCGTTTCTAACAGCTCGATTGATAAAATTCACTTAAGGTTTATCATGTTTTCCCATCTGTAGCAGTGAAACAGAATGTCTGTCTGTGTGTCAGCCGTAAATCATCCGGAGATCGAGGAAAACAGTTTAAAATTTTGCAGACTGTTTTCCATTATTGTCCAAATTCCAGTGACCAATCAGACAAATACGTAAATAGGAAGCGCAAATGTATCTGAAACTGATACAATCTATTAAAAAATTCGTTTTTATTGGCCTTTTATATTCCTGCTAAAATCTCATAGGATCGTTGCCATACATTTCTGGCATCACATTTTTCCTTAGCAACGCCCTAAAGAAGACAGGGCTGGACATTGGCAGCCAGACAACTGCCTCAGTTATAAATATTCTTTCTTCCACGAGAAGAATTGACACGGGGCAGAAGGCAGTAGTTTATTCCATCCTTCTGGACTACCCCGAAGGCACGCAAACATGTTACATAGGAATGACTAAGAGGTCAAATGGCGCCCGTGTAGCAAAACACAAAATAACCGTAGAAATGGAATCTTCCCGTGCAAGAGAAGTTCACCTCAACGATGCGGTATCTCAATGGCCACGATGTGAATGTTTGGTTCCATACACTATCCACACTGGTACTGCCGTCAGGCAATCAGTCGAAATACGTTCAGTAAAACGCCGACAATTCCCCGTCCGTTCGTGTTAAACATAGTCCTCTGTAGCATATAAGTATGAGGGTTATTTTTTTAATTCTTTACAAAAGTGGATTAGTAAAATAGCAGTTGTCATTACCGAGTATTTTAAATAACATTGCATCATAATTAAACAATATTGATCGTCCTTCTACAAGAACTTTTTTGTCATCACTGTTGTGGTTACCCATTCTGCCACCAGAGTGCGCAGTCAAGAGTATTAGGTATTTAATCTAGCCTCTTTTGTCTGTTAAACATTGCGAAATCTTGTTCGTGTGCTCCTCTTATGCAGCCAAATTTATCTGGCATTTCAACCTTTAAAATGTTTGGGAAGAGAAAAAGAGTTGTTTTAACAGTGGAAAAGAAATTTGAGATTGTTAAAAGACCCGAAAAATGCGAAAGTGTTTCATCGTTTGCAGCCGAATTCGGTGTTGGCTGGCAAACTAAGAGCTGCACAAACATTACTTAAATCATAGAAAATCATGATCGTGTTAATTACACTGAAGTTTTTAAATTCGTGGATGTATTAGAAAAATTTTACCCCAGTAAGAACGGATATGATATGAATTAATGATATTGATTGTTCCAGTGACCAATTTCAAATCAAAATTTAAAATGGAACATGCTGGAGATCAAAGTAATTACCATGCTGTTTCTATCGGAAACAGAAAGTGCCATGAACCAGACAGCTGAGGAAGGAATATGACTTTGAATTCGCGGAATACGCACGCTGCGATGAACTATTGAATATTCATTAACTATGAGAATATTCCTGTCACGTGTGCATCAGTTTGGAAGCAAAACGGTATAATTTTTTCGAGCATTGTTATTTCTGAAGTGGTCGCAGTCTTGGTGGCAAGGAATCTGTTTCACTCTTCCAAAGTAGTACTACGCAATAGGTCATTCACACGTTTTCTCGAGGTGTGTAAATTATTTTAGGAACGGTTTATAAAGATTTGCAGGTAGTTTTGTCAACACGTTTTTTCCTTTGTTTTGCATAAATCATTTGTTGAAGTAGCAAAATGCTTCTCGAAGGTTAGACCAGGACAGCTCCTGGTCAGAGCCGTTAGAAGGCAGAAAGCGATGAAAATAGAGAGGTGAATTCCCTCCTTTTGTGACGTCACTTTCAGGTTACATTGCCGGCTATGTCGGTATCGTTTGTGACGTCACACGTAACGGCGTTGGAAATCAATCGGAAGCCTTGTGTTTAGCAGCCCGATGGAGCGGTGGTCAAAGATCTGTCTTCTGATCGTTTGTCCGAGCGGGACCGGACTTGAGACCGGGATGAGGCATAGGTAGTGTGATTCTCGTAAGCCACTGGCTCTTTCGCTTCCCTAGAAATATGAGAAAATAAAGAAATCGAAATTGTGTGGTGGGCTTTTCCACAAAATATTTTTTTTTCACGTAGACGTGTTTCATACGTGATTTTCTGGATTTTTTCGGAGGTTGGACATCAAAACATTCTACCCCTTCATTGAGATCTGCTGGTGGAAGACAAGATTCTGTTTCTTTTATGGAGACACGTAACGGGAAATAAATTCTGCTGAACGTTCTAATTTTAAAAATTTGTACTGGTTATAAATGGATGTTTTTCATCAAAATATGAGGCGTGTTCAGTAAGTAATCCCTCCACGCAAGTGTCTCGCACATGAGTTGTTGCTTAGCAGCCAGTCAGACGGTAAACGATTCTTTGTGCCCTTAGCTTTAGTTTACTGTGTAAGAGAACTCCGTATATCTATTTTTTCGTATTTAATTGTGATTAAAATAGACGATTCTGTTTCAACTGTGTCGACGGGTGTCAAACAAAGATCCGTTGTGGAGTTCTCAGCTTGTGAAAATGTATCTCCCAAAGAAATTCACGCTAGATTAGTGCCAGTTCATGGTCCTCGAACTTTGGACATAAGCACTGTTTGTCATTGCGTAAGAAAATCAAAGGATAGTGGAGGAATGTTGGCCTTAAAACATCAGTCGCTGAGTGGAAGGACCGTAATCTCAACTTGCGATTTGAACAGGCAAAACGTCGATGAGCTCATTAGGGAAAATCGAAGAATTATTCAGACAACCATATCAGGTAAACTGAAGATTAGTTTACGTAGTGCCAATGACACTGTTATGGTTTTAGAATAGAACAAAGTGTGTGCTCGTTGGGTACCGCGTCACCTAACGAATGAAGTGAAGAAATCAAGACTTCAAACATAATACAATTTGCTTCCTTGCTATGAAAAATATGGGAGTGATTTTATCTAAAGCATTGTGACTGGCGATGAGAGTTGGGTTCACCTTTATGATTCAGAATTGAAACATCAATCGCTGAAATACCGACACCATCTTCTCTGGCGAAAACAATTCAAAACTCAAATTTCTGCCGATAGGTCACGGTGTTCTCGGACTGCAGAGGCATTATTCATCAAGAGTACGTCGTCAAAGATACGACACTCAACTCTGAGAATTACGTGCTCACCTTAAAAAAGTTAAAGCAAGGAATAAACCGTATGCGCGAGATAAAACAACAATAATTCTGCATCACGACAACGCCAAACCCCACATATAATCGGGTATGAAGTTCTTGAATACCCTACTTACAGCCCAGATTTGGCGCCGTCCGACTTCTCGTTGTTTTCTGCTCAAGAAATATCTGAAAGAAATTCATCTCACCTGTGACGAAGATGTTGAAGCTACTACGAGGTATTGAGTTCCAAGATAACATGAAAATATTTACAGAGACGCGTTTATTAAACTTGTTAAATGTTAGCATATCTGTTTCGAGCGTGAGGTGTACTATGTAGTGAAATAAAATATGCGAATTATGAAGTAGAAATTCTGAGTTTTGTCTTTGTTTTGTTTCAATTTTCTAACTTGCCACTGAGCTTGTATATAAATATGGAAGCATTACTTTCTAAACATCCTTTGTAGTATTAGAAAAATTCGCATGAAGTAAACCATTCATTAAATGCGGTTCTTCCCCGTTGTTTAACCAAAAGTTTTCATTAATTCTAAGTCTGATGAACACTCTCTTATCAACCAGGATTTTGCAAAGGATATTTTGGGATTTACAGAATAGAAATAGGCATTTGTTTTCACGTATTTAATATTCATCATTGTATCACGAAGTGTGTCATTGCCTGAGAAATTCAATCACTGAGGCAAAACTAAATCTTTCAGATGTCTTCCTACAGATATCGCTGAAGGAAGAGTATGCTTAAAATGTTCTCAGGGCTCATTACTTGGAATACTTATTAAAATAGCACTTTATTCAGTTAGAAAGCCGGTCTTATGCTCTACAATAGGTGTCCAATTACACAATGTTTTGAACGTATCTGTGACAAGAAACCCGCGAAAGTTTTTTTTTTTTTTTTTGATTGGAGGTTTAACGACCACCGTGAGCAACTCAATGGGCTATAAGCAGTCGCCCGTCCGTAATTTAGGGTCACTGGTTCCAGGGAAGGGAGAGAGCCAGTGCCGTAAGACAAACACAACATCCATGCCTGACCGGGATTCTAACCCGGACACCTTACGGACGAATGATCAGAGGCCAGCGCCTTAGACCACTGCACCACCGGGGCGGCCCCGCGAAGGTGGAACTACCTGAAACTCGAATGAATAACTAATTAAACAAATGTGACTGGTCGCTCAACAGAATAACATATTTGCAGCAGCATGATGACTTCTATTCACAGGTGGTAATTTTTCAAGTAATAAATCTGCTAAAGATATAAAAACCATATTTCTAAGAACTGTTGAGTAAATATAGAGAAACAGGGACACTGAATAAAATATTGAAAGTATATGATGCGTTCAAAACTGTTTAAAGGGGAATAACAGTTTCCTAAAACTTGCGAGTTGCTCAATACTGAGCGAAAATCATATCACAGAAGAATATGATTATTTTCCGCAAACAAAGCAGTTACTCGCTGTCTGAAGGTTTTCACAACTGCTTTCATAAAAGTCTGACTAAGTTATGAAGTGAAACCTCTTCAAGAAATGTCCTTCACTGTGTTAAAAAATGATATCCAAAATAGAGTTTCGCTTTTCCCAGCGCTCTGGAAATGTCATTGATTTTAGGAATTTCAATACAGCGATGAACTGAGCAGATAAAAGGTTAGAATGTATTCAATTATTTCAATACTTCAAGATAAAAAAAGGAATTTTCTCTATGCAAAGAACTAAGTGTCTCAGGAAAATGCTTTTGAAGTCGCAGCTTCAATTAAATTGAATAGTTCGCTTTGTTGGGATTAAGGGAAAGTAAAACAGCTTGATTCTAAAATAGACTCCACTAAATTTATCCTCTTCAGGAGAGAAGAATGCTTTGTTTTTTCTTCTTTCTGCAAACAAAGAACTGAATATCTTCAGAAAATACTTTGGCAGTTGCAACTTGGTTTAATTTGACTTGTTCAGATCGTTGGGAATACTCGAAAGAAGTAACGCGTGATAACAAAACTGACTATAATACTTCAAAAGAGAAGAATATTTCCGCTCTTTTTTCTAAATACACAAAAAAATGAATGTCTCCAGAAAATACTTCGGCAGTTGCAACTTTGATTCACCTGTACTCTTCAGATCATTGGGATTTCGTGAGAGAAAAGACAATTGACTAAAATTGACTCAAATTTGCTTTATCACTCCAAGAAAAAGATTTTTTCTCCACTGTTTTTCACTACACAAAGAACTAAATGGCTTCAGAAACTTCTCCGGCATTTGCAACTCAATTGTTCAAGTGTCAGCATTAAATGGAAGGACAAACGCTTGACTTTAAAATTGCTGCTTTGTTACCACATTGTCAAGTTTTCAAATTTATTTTTTATCAACTGTTTACGAACGTTACATTTTCGGACAGAGAAATACTATCACCGTTATTTTTGGGATGTAACAACTTCTAGTAACAGTAAACTTACTGGAGGGATGGAGACTAAACAGTGACTTCAAAAGTTCAGTGTAATATAAAAACCAATTAGAAATTGAAAATTAATTACAACAGTGAGACTACAAAGTGGTGTAAATCTTAAAGAATTAATATTGCAGCATGGAAAGCGCTTTTTAAGTCAAACAATCTACGGAACTCTTGATATATTTGGAGTCGATATCCTCGACAAACGACCCACGTGGCAAAGGAGAAATAGTTGCCACGCATTTTTCGGAGTCTTGTTCTGTTACTTCACCACACATTATGCCTATATTCCGTGGCAGCATTAGCATATCCTCTCAAGGTTAAGTTCAACTTAATGACTTTTCTTTTATTTCATTTTACCTGCCAACTCTTGCGTGTTGTGGTTGACTCTGTGGCTGAAGAGTGAACACTTACAAAGTATAATTCGCAACCTGGAACACGTAGATAATGTAATTCGCCGTTTAAAGAAAACTAACGATTTGGCAAACGAACACTTTGGAAAAAATCTGGTAAGGTTAAGAGCTTTATTTGTGTATTTCCGCCCTTAAGCTCCGTGGTTATTGCATTAATAGCCATTTGCCGGAGACAAGACACTTCGCGAACTGTCAAACGCCTAACTTTTGGAATTATCAATGCTACACAAAAAGACAAATAATGTTTGTATGTTTCCGGTTTTTACAATTTTTTTTCACACTTTCTGCAGTTTTCAGTGCTATTGAGCTCTGTTTGCTTCTGCCCTATACTCGGAAATCAGCAGACTACTAAGATTATTGCACGGTTCTCTGATTTCAACCTCACACTACCAAAGACATGAAGTGATGATTGTGTTCAAGACTTATCAAACCACGCAGCAGATCATTATGGATCTGTATTCGGTATTATCATTCACTTTGTTGTTAAATTTCACTGGGAAAGTATCATAGGTGTTTCTCATGATAACAACAGTCCAGGGCCTTATCAGATACTCGGTAAGTCACTACTAGCTTGTGTTCTCACTGTGGGCATCCATGATGCACATGATGTTTCTTTCGCTGTCGATTCTTTGAGGTTCTTGTATGCACACCAGAAATCTAGAGTTGACATTCCGTTTACTGACAATTAACGGACGTTTCTCTGCTGTCTTGAAAGCGGGAAACATATTTACATTATTCACTAGGATTTTTTTAAAAACCGAAAAATTGCGTTTGACGTTACTGGATGTATTTTCTGTTATAAAAAACTTAATTTAGGATTAACGAGCATGCTTCTTACGTACACCGTACTCCTTATACAATTTGCATGAGCACAAAAAATGCTGGGGAGAAAGAAAATAGCATTTTAAAAAGTGTACTGCGTAACACTTATCAAACAGCAACTACCAATACAAAAATTGCTTGATCATCTGTTATCAGTGCATCGGAGTAAATGAAAATCTCTCACTGTATTTATTCGCTACGTATAACGCCTAAGGGGAAATTCTCATTTTATTTTTTATGTTATTTTATTATTGCAGGTCTTAAGAATATGTGTACCAAATTTCAAGTCGAAATTCGCAAAATGGTCAAGTTATAGTCTATTATTGTCCAGCGAGGTGGGTCACAGAGTTGGTGCATCTGTTGCAAAGCAGAAGCTGAGAAAACTCTGGACGGATTCAATCACAAACCTCCACTTCATAAAGATGTCGAAAATGCTATAAAGCCGATTTACAAAGATTTTTCATCAAGCGAGTTGCTGGAAAGGTGTTTGGGTGGTGACACTAAAAAAACGAAAGTTTCAATCCTACTGTTTGGGGGTTCGCGCCCAAACAACTTTACTGTGGCTCAAAAACCATCGAAATGGCAGCTTATGTAGAAGCAGACATTTTTAATGAAGGTATTTCTGCCGTCCTGAAAACTATGACAATGATAAGAATTGTTATTCCACATATTTGTTTTATTTTAATACTTCCCCGAATTTGTAAAATTTCAAAACATCATCTTGACTTACCGTAAATTTAAGTCATTTTTCTACAAGTGTTAGTTTGTTGTCCAATACCAAACTTGGTTGCAAATCATGAAACACGTTCACCTTTTTGACGTTTTTAATAACCTCCAATTTATTTTCGATTGTTAAAACTTCCCAACATTTTAGGACTTGAAATGCTAGGTAAATTTGGTTTGATAAGAAGAGCACACGAAGAAGCTTTCTGAAAAAAGAAACAGACAGAAGAGATTAGATTAAATTAGTAATACACTTGATTGCGCAATCTGGCGGCAGAACGGGAAACCACAAAAGTGATGAAAAATAAGTTCTACTGAACGGTTGATGCAATATTGCTTATTTATGATGTAATGCTATTTAAAATACGCGGTGACTTCTCTTATTTTACGAATCCACTTGCATAGCGAATTAAAAAAACAACAAGGTAAGTTTGTACGTGCTACAGAGCTCCATGGTTAATCCGACCCCACGGATTATTGAGCTCCGGATAATCTGCGCTTTATTGTACATGAATACAAAAAAATCTCAGAGTTATAGGGTCATAATATATCTTTATAAACTGGCTGCATCGTTTTGCTATTAGATGCTGAAATGCTTCAATTCTCTGCCGTTTAATTTCTTCTGCTTCCAAAGTCCTACCCAACTGCAAACTTCAGTTCCACTTTCAGATGGATTATGATGAAAATAGGTCCCAATAACATGCTGTATAAACTCCACTATGAACTGTAGACGACATAATTTTCCCAACTCGAAACCGGTTGTGAAGCAGTGCATTTACCTGGAGATAGACGTAATTCGTCGGCAGCAGAATTTCCGACTACCCAAGGAAGAGCAACTCCCAAATAAGGGAAGTTCCTTCGCTTTTCGCTATGCACTCGTGAGGTCATTAGTTATATTCATTTCAATTCACTATATAATTATTACACCCAATACACAAAATACAATGAAACCCATATACAGTATAACGAATTTAAATAGAGCCGAAAACGCTCAATGTATGCAAACTCCGTTATTATCAGACAGGTGAAAAAGGGGGTCATTTTTGGCATATCGCATTATGTCGAGTTAAAACTAGTCAATCACAAAGTGTTTATGAATTAATAGAAGGTAAATAATGCTTGTTAATTGAAAATTATAGCTAGACAAATAATATGAGTGAGATCTGCAGTAAACACAACATTTAACGAATGTTGAAATTAAAGAAGCGGCAGAAAATTTGAATTCGTTTTTTCCATGTTACGTCGGATATATGAGCTAATTCTTGCTTGTTTTGTGATTATCCTGATTGCTGTTTAAAATGTTTTTCAATTTCTTTTGACGAGGTGGTTAAGATATTTCCAGATGCAGAATAAACTCTCAGATTTTCGAAACAGATATTAGTGATTGAACGTTGGCGAGGGAAAGAGATAAAAGACAGCATTTGGTCAGGAAATGTATGTTTGACAACAGTATAGGATGGGCAGCGAGAGGTGGGAAAAAAAGCAAATGAAATATTCTCGTCGTCATGCGAACTGACATAACTACATTAGTGCTTGTAAAAATTGTAATACCAAGAAAGAATCGCACTATTCAAATTAAATTTATATCAGAGACGCCTCATATTACAGGAGATAACTTATTACATTTCTAGAGCTATCCGCGTACAAAATCTTTTCGTTTCAACTCTCAGTTTGGCGTGAAGCTACCACGAGCAACAATAACAGCCTTTACACTACGTGACATTAAATAAAAGAGGTTTTGATATTGTCCTGGGGATTAGCCTGTCAGGCTGCTTCTACGAGAGACCAGAGTTCAATTGTGATGAGTAGCGGAGGCGCTTGACCGACCAATATCTTAGCTATCATGTCCAAGACACGTTCGATCGGCGACATATCTGGCGAACGTATTCTTCGGTAGATTCCAAGCGGTATCTACCGTGTGTAGAAAATGTTTTTGGACATTCTGGGCCACATCTGGCCCAGCATTGTCCTGGTAGAGTATGGCGCTAGGACAACTCTGAAAGCAGGGAATCACCTCTGAATATAAAACATCCCTGATGTATCTCTGGCTGTTGAAGTTTCCGTCATTTCCTATCAGGCGATATCGCGAAATGAACCCAATGGAGCCCCAAACTATGACGCTTGGAGTCGGGCCGGTATGACGCTGCAAGCTTCCGTTTACCACAATGCCTTCGAATACGTATGTGATCATCATGGAACATTAAACTGAATCGTGATTCGTCAGAAAACACGACCTGTTGCCAATAGGCGCGCCAAGTCTCTGATCAAGACTCCATTGCAGCCTGAGTCGTCTTTGGTTGAGGGTCAAAGGAATGTGCTGCTAGCGACCAGTCCTCTGTTAAGCAGACGTCATAGAACTGTACTGGAAATCAAATCCTGACCTCTGGCAGTGCTCCTGTGACATCGTGGATGTCGCTGTGTGATCGGTCACACAGCGTAGTAGGGTTAATACAGTAGGGTTAATACACACAATTCATGTGGATTAGGAACATCAAACAGAACACTGCTTACCGTCTTTGGTGAATCCCCAGCATTGTGCGGGGCTCCAAGAAGCAACCTGCCATGTGGTTTGGCAGTTAGTCGTTTGTAGTCTGGAGAATTTGAGGCCGCTCTGGCGCAGTGGTAGCATGTCCGGCGCGTAACTGGAAGACTGAGTTCGATTCCCGTTGGCGGCCGACGATAATTTTTCCGTGACTCACTTATAAACGTGGAAAGAGCGATGACTTCTGTTTGATATAGTAGACTTGTTTGTCATCCCGTGCAGTCTTGCGATTTTGCGGTCCATTTCCCGGATCTCTGTGTGTCCGAGCGTTAGCTGTCCACTGTCGCCACGTTCGCGTCACAGTACTCTTGTTTTGAATCGAACGAGTAACAATTTCGTGGTAGGAAAATTCAGCTTCTCTCATGTCTGTAAGGTTTTCATAATGCAACCTTCTTCGGTGACGGGGCATAATAAGAGACAAGAAACTCCCTTTGGATTCAATGTCGTCTCTTCACTGATTGCAACATCTCATTTGAGCCAGCTCTTTACACCCCAAGACCTGACAGTTCAGACGGTGCTGCTTTGAAACCGCATGCCCATTTTTACTGATATTTTAGTCATTTGCATGACCGAACCTATTGTAAATATCCTGTAAGTTTGAAGCTAATAATAGCAGTCTTTCATGTTGTTGCAAGTTTCACTAATGGGAACCAAAGCGTATCGTAAACAGCAGAAAATTCTTTGTTTTCCAGTAAAAGAAGATGGTTTAAAAGCTGGGTGACTGTTTCTTATTTTGTTTGCTGATAACTGTGCCGGACTTCGATATATGCGGTTTCTTCAAAAACATTTTTCCTAATATGCGATTAAAATAGCACGGGGGAATACAACGAAGTCCAAGGGATCTATAAAAACTTCAGTTTATGAGAAATTTCGTTTTATGTGAGCTTTGTATATGTTAGGTCGACTGTACGACCGACTTTCACTAACTAGCACGTAACATTTACAGACGGCACGCGTCTAAAACATCTGTCACAAAACGTGCTTCCCCGAGCTAGTAGCGCGGAAAAATAGCGCGTTGCTTAGCGAAGTGCTGAGAATTCATAATCACGCCATCCTCTCTCGTCCTTATTGAAACATCAGGTGGTTCTTTGGCGTCAGCCAAGTTAGCTATGGCATATGCTGAACAATCAAGCCCTCGTGTTAGTAGCCTTTTTTCGCTCGCATGTGTTTCTAAACGTATTTTTCAATTATCTCGATTGCCCAGGCTTTACAGGCGCAGCCTAGATAACCTGGAAAGTTTTCTACTAATTTGACGATATCCATTCCTTTGGTATCATAAACAAAAACAATTAAGGTTTCCAAGTTCCTTAAATTCTAGCTTCTTTGAATACCTTCTCACATGCATAAGCAGGCCGGACTTAGGCGTCTGTGATTATATCAGGAAAGACTCAAAGACCGTTCGTATTTGTAAAGACTAGCTGATGACCATTAACCTGTACCGTCCAATTGCGGACTCCACAGGGTTAAAAGAACTCTCTCAAAAGATTTTTAGTGACGGCGTTGCGAGTAAACCTGCCAGGATCCGACATTCCCCCATCCGGACAGAATCGGTCCGTAGACCTTCAGTGCGCTGCTACCCCCGTTTGCCGGCACTTCTCACCTCTCCATCATGACACGGGTGTGCGTGCCATTTGGTCAGGGGCTAGAAAAGAATTTTCTCTACCCCTGACTGGGAGAATAATTGCTGGCGCGAACTGTTTGGGGCGTCTGCCCTTTATTCAAACAAGATACAAGCACATTTATTTACACTGTGGACCCATCTCCGCGTAGGAAACAAGTCCTTTGCTCAATGGGCCCTCTCACATTGAAAAATATTAAAATATTTACATTATTTACATTGCCACAGGACTAGGGTAGGTTCTGTGGTGATGACTCTGGGCTCAAGTCATCTGTTTCCCTTCTTCGGTTCTTCATCCCTATTCTTTCTTCTTTCTTCTTCGGTCACCCCTCTATTAGGTAGACCGCCTGTTCCTCTTTGAGCTACTTGACCATCTCGATGAGCCCCTGTCGCGCTCTTGGGTACGCGAGCAGGATCGAGAGGTCCCTCGTCTTTGCCAATTCTGGCACTAACGTTGCTCTCTTTCCTGCCAGAGAAGCACATTCTAGAATCATGTGTGCGACATCTGCAGTCTGGGCACCACACATGAACACTCTATCCCTAACCGCAAATCTGCGGAAGTACTCCGGCGACACTCCGTGCCCGGTTAGTATTTGGTTGAGGAAGCCATTACTCTCAGAGCGCATTATTGAGATTCGGGGGAAGATACGGCATGTCCTTCTACCCGTATCCCCTTCATCACATCTCTGCTGCCACTCCACCAATGTGGCTGATTTCAGTTGCGTCCGCACGGTTTGCAGCGGCGTTCGCATCTGAGAATCTATGTCATCTTTACCAGTAGCTTCCTTCGCTAGCTGGTCTGCACGTTCATTTCCAACTGTACCGACATGACTTCGGATCCAGTGGAAGGTAACCCTCCTACTCTCCATTGACTTGAATAGCGCTTTTATCTCTCTGACTAGGGAGTCTTACTCCCGAACTGGTCAAGCGCTTTCAGGGCCGCTTGGCTGTCAGAGTATATGCTATAGGCCCCTTCACTGTTCATAGCAAGCACCCAACGCAGTGCTTCTCTGATCGCCAATAACTCTGCTTGGAAGACAGAGGAATTGGGCGATAGTTTCATTCGCTCCGCGTGCATCTCGTTGCCATCCGAGATCACGCAGAAACCTGCGCCGACACTACTGCTTATTTTAGGTTCTACGTCAATTCGTCGCGTGCGTCAATTCGTCGACCGCGTCAATTCGTCGACTGCGACGATTCGTCGCGCGTCAATTCGTCGCGCGTCAATTCGTCGCGCGTCAATTCGTCGCCTACGTCAATTCGTCGCGCGTCAATTCGTCGACTGCGTCAATTCGTCGCGCGTTAATTCGTCGCTCGTCAATTCGTCGACTGCGTCAATTCGTCGCGGACAAATTCGTCAACTACGCCAATTCGTCGACTACGTCAATTCGTCGCGTTTACAGATTTTGGTTACATACAAAACGAATGCAGGAAAACGTACGATTTCGAACGTCTCGCTCCCTGATCAAATTTATAAAGTTTGGACACGCAGACAGGACAGGAATATTACGTTTTTCTTTGGCACTAAAAATATTAGACGGTAAACGGTTTTTAGAACGGGGCAGGGCCCGGTTGGTCAGAGCCCCCCATATACAAAATTTTCGTAAAATCTACAGTTTTCAATTCAGAACCACCAAATCTGGTATACTATCTCGTGGTATTCTAACTTAGACTGTAGACGGTTTTGGGAAGCGGTTGCAGAGAGAGGGGGGGGGGTAAGAGCCCTCCCCCTACAGAATTGCCGTAAGATATAGTTTTCAATTTAGAACTACCAAATTTGGTATATTATCTCATGGTACTCTAACTTAGACGGTTTTTGGAACGGGTCAGGGGCCCGGTTGGTCAGAGCCCCCACACACAAAATATTCGTAAGATCTACAGTTTTCAATTCAGAACCACCAAATCAGGTATCCTATGTCCATAGTACTCTAACTTAGACGGTTGTCGGTTTTTGGAACGGGTCAAGGCCCGGGGAGTCAGAGCACCCCACCCCCCTACATACAAAATTTTCGTAAAATCTAGTTTTCATTTCAGAACCATCAAATTTGGTATCATGAAACTCTAACTTAGACGCTAGACGGTTTTTGGAAGGGGTTGGAGCCCGCGGGGTCGGAGCCCCCCCCTTATAAAAAATTTCGTAAAATCGACAGTTTTTATCTTAGAACCACTAAATTTGGTATACTATCTTATGGTACTCCAACTTAGACGGCAGACCGTTTTTGGAACGGGTCAAGGCCCGGGGGTGAGAACCCCCACATACAAAATTTTCTTAAAAACTACAGTTTTCAATTCAGAACCACCTAATCTGGTATACTATCTCATGGTACTCTAACTTAGACGCTAGACGGTTTTTGGAAGGGGTCAAGGCCCGGGGAGTTAGACCCCCGAATACAAAACTTTTTCGTAAAATCTACAGTTTTCATTTCAGAACCATCAAATTTGGTATACTATCTCATGGTACTCTAACTTAGACGCTAGACGGTTTTTGGAAGGGGTTGGAGCCCCCCCCCCTCATAAAAAACTTCGTAAAATCGACAGTTTTCATCTTAGAACCACTAAATTTGGTATACTATCTTATGGTACTCCAACTTAGACGGCAGACCGTTTTTGGAACATGTCAAGGCCCGGGGGTCAGAGAACCCCCACATACAAAATTTTCTTAAAAACTACAGTTTTCAATTCAGAACCACCTAATCTGGTATACTATCTCATGGTACTCTAACTTAGACGCTAGACGGTTTTTGGAAGGGGTTGGAACCCGGGGGTCAGACCCCCCCGAATAGACACTTTTTCGTAAAATCTACAGTTTTCAATTTAGAACCACCAATTTTGGTATACTATCTCATGGTACTCTAACTTAGACGCTAGACGGTTTTTGGAAGTGGTTGGAGCCCGCGGGGTCGGAGCTCCCCCATCATAAAAAATTTCGTAAAATCTACAGTTTTCATCTTAGAACCACCAAATTTGGTATACTATCTTATGGTACTCTAACTTAGACGGCAGACCGTTTTTGGAACGGGTCAAGTCCCGGGCGGTCAGAGCCCCCAGATACAAAATTTTCTTAAAAACTACAGTTTTCAATTCAGAACCACCTAATCTGGTATACTATGTCATGGTACTCTAACTTAGACGCTCGACGATTTTTTGAAGGGGTTGCAGCCCGGGGAGTAAGGGCCCCCCTCATATAAAAATTCGCAAAATCTACAGTTTTCAATTTAGAACCACAAAATTTGGTATACTATCTCATGGTACTCTAACTTAGACGCTAGACGGTTTTTGGAAGGGGTTGGAGCCCGGGGGTTCAGACAAACCCCGAATTTTTTTTTTTTTTTTTTTTTTTGTAAAATCTACAGTTTTCAATTTAGAACCACCAACTTTGGTATACTATCTCATGGTACTCTAACTTAGACAGTAGACCGTTTTTGGAACGGATCAAGGCCCTGGGGGTCAGAGCCCCTACATACAAAATTTTCTTAAAAACTGCAGTTTTCAATTCAGAACCACCAAATCTGGTATACTATCGATTGGTACTCTAACTTAGACGCTCGACGATTTTTTGAAGGGGTTGCATCCCGGGGGGTAAGGGCCCCCTTCATATAAAAATTCGCAAAATCTACAGTTTTCAATTTAGAACCACCAAATTTGGTATACTATCTCATGGTACTCTAACTTAGACGCTAGACGGTTTTTGGAAGGGGTTGGAGCCCGGGGGTAAGAGCCCCCCATTAAAATGCCGCGTAAAATCTACAGTTTTCAATTTAGAACCACCAAATTTGGTATACTATCTCATGGTACTTTAACTTAGACGGTCGACGGTTTTTGCGACGGGTCAAGGCACTGGGGGTCGGAGCCCCCCCCCCCCGCACACACGCACAGACATACAACATTTTCTTAAAAACTACAGTTTTCAATTCAGAACCACCAAATTTGGTATCATGAAACTCTAACTTAGACGCTAGACGGTTTTTGGAAGGGGCTGGAACCCCGGGGTGAAAGCCCCTCACCCTCCTCGTAAAAATTTCGTAAAATCTACAGTTTTCAATTTAGTACAACCAGATTTGGTATACTACTTATGGTTATCTAACTTAGACGGTAGACGGTTTTTGGAAGGGGTCGGGGCCCGGGTCAAGGTAGCCCCATGCAAAATTTTCGTAAAAAGTTCCGTTTTTTACTCTTAAGAATACCCTATTTACGTTCTAAGGCGCTCTTTGGCCCTTTGAGGGCCTTGCACCATAAACCATCAACCAACCAACCAACTAACCAACCTACGGTCTAAGTTAGGGACTGTAGATAACAATAAAGTGCGAAAATATGCGTTTAATGGTGTATTAAAAACACAAATCTATATAGTTTAGCTTTCACTACCAACGAACGGCTTATCAGAAAGAAATATAATGTAATGTAAACAGAGAGTTCCAGATATTCAAAATTCAAAACGGTAAGAAAAAGATGATCAATGCCAATGTGAAGTCGTATGCATGCGACATCACATAGGTACATTGCATTTCTGTGTCGCGGGATTCACAGAAGCACACGCCAGATGTACGGCAGTTCTATAGATGTCTCCTAGAAGGTAAGTATTCCCATTCCTTTTTCTTTCTTTTTTGTTTCGCAAAACTAAATTAACTAAATCAAAAAATTTAAAATAAGTTTACTGGAAAATTGCAGGAATATCTTTTTCATTCATTAACTTTCACCAGCTGAACTTGGTGATTCCACAAATAGTAATATGTACCTGGCAAATAACTGGTATCCCTGCTAGTACAAATTATATTAATGATTTATTTGCGTCCAGTTCAATCTAGTATGTCCATAAGAGCGTTTGGGGCCGTATGAAAAATACATTTCAACGTGTGCCGCTACGGCGGCGGAGTGATCTAGGCGCTGGCTTCTGACCACTTGTCGAGAAGGATCCTGGTTCAAATCTCGGTGAATCATGGACGTTGTGCTTGACTTCTGGCACTGGCTGGTCCCCCTTCCCAGGAACCAGTGGCCCAAAATTGGGAATGTCAGACTGCTTATAGCCCACTGAATTGATCACGGTGGTCGTTAACCCCCCCCCCTCCATAAGATTGCGACGTGTCCATTGCTATTTGTTATGGACCGTACAAAAAGTATGTTTTTGATATCAAAGTGTCCACTTCCATGTAGGCTGGCCATAAAATGTTAGGGGACCGTACAAAATTGCACTTTTGTTTTCACCTTGTCAGCGCTTCGGTATATGGTTGAAGTATACGTACATATAGTTGGGCCCTTTCAGCACGTAGTTTGGTTTATATAGAAAATCAAGATAATGTTACATTTTTACTCAGCTACAACACATTAATCCCAAAGGCTATTTGTTGAAATCTTTAATCCGCCGTGCTCATATTCACAACGTTAACATAACATGTCAAGTTATTAATGTTGCAGTTTTACCCTGTCACAAAACTTTAGTTACAAGACCTTAGGCGTAAACTTTTTTTAGGAATTTTTAGTCCGACGTATTCATAAGGTTTCGATAACATGCCAAGGTTATAGTACTGCGTTTTGACTGAGGCACAAAAATTAATAAACAGGCCTTAAGCCTTTTTATCAGTTTTCAATCAACCGTGCTCATATACATAAAATTTTCAGAGAAAGTCAAGTTTACTGTGTTGCGCGTACAAAACTGTAAACAGCCATTAACTTTCAACCGCTGAACTTGGTGATTCCTCAATTCATCCATTAACAAGTCTTTTAAGTGATTGTATGCTATGGTCATATTGATAATGTTTGATGACAAGTCAGGTTAATGATGTTGCACTTATTAAAGACTTAAAAAGGTGTAGAGGCTAGTAATTATTATTTGAAGTCTAAGTAAAAGCTCATTTTTAACTTGACTCGTCATGAAATCCTTGTGAATACGGCATTTATTTTATTTTGTACATTTTACAAAGCGTATGCATTTTTTTTGGTATTTGTTTTATTTTGTGTTGTACTTGTTACATAGCGTTTCGCATTTTTGTAATGCTTGTGACTTGTGATTGCATTTTGAATTTTTATTTGTTTCACATTTTGAATTTTTATATGTTTCACATTTTGGATTACTTTTTGACATTTTATGTTTTTGACATGCTATTTTGAAAATTTTGACTTTTTTAATTTTGCGTTGTGTTTTACATTCTTGCATCTTCGGCGGAATTACATTCTTGAAAAATTCAAATACAAGTTAGTAAAAGGTATAATTCAATTAGTGAGAAATACCAGCACATTTTAGTAAAGGGTAGAATTATATGAAATTCCTCTTAAAATGTCCAGCATGTTAACATTGTCTCTGTGCACCAAAGAAGTTCGAATTCCTTTTTATCTTGCCAGCGTTTCTCTTCTGGGTGGATTTGTTGGAATCTGTGCTATCACTCTTTCGATTTTAGCCATAGTTGTTCTCTGCTCTTTCGCAATTTCACTGATTATTTCATACAGTCACAGTTTTTTCTCTCCCAGAATTGTATTCCAGCGTCTGTCTAATCTTTCAAGTTCGTTTTGTATTCTGGGAAAGCCAAATAAATTGTTTTCACTAACTGACCAAATTGTTGGCGGGAACAGCGGAGGGCTTCTGCTTGGATTGTTTCTTCTGCTTCCACGAAGTTTTCCAAGAACATAATTTTCCTCAAACCACTGAACTACAGAATCTGCATATTCTAGTAAAATTGATTTCACTTCTTCAAAAGCAGCTGGAATTTCATCAGATGAAAAAAATGCGAGTGCTTGCAAATGTCTGACTTTGAGAGCAAACTCACTGTTTTCCTTATATTCCAAGGCTATGCCAGAGGATGGATATTCCTCAGCACATTTTTTTCCGAGATGAAACCCACAACATTTGTGTGTGCTGCTTCCAAATTCCTTTTTAGCAGCATTATTAACGGTAGCTATTTCAAAATCTATTATTATGCGTATATTGTGGTGCAAGCTGAATTGCATAGTCTGATGCATAGTCTTGTAAATCCTACAAAAATACTTTATAATAGTATTATATTATTTACACTTGCTGGAAAGTAACCTATAAACTAGTGGGACAAGTCTGTGCATAACTGGATTCGTTTCAACCATAGCATGAATGGAACATAATTGCCTAAAAAGGGTTGGCCAAGTTTCAAATGTCCCATCCATAATCCAGAGGGGTGCTTCTTTAAGCTTTCGTAAATTATTCTCTGTTAAAAATAAAATAATTCTTTGATGTCCAAATGCGCTATCTCTGCCAAGAAATTTTGCACCATCTTCTCCTGTAAATTTATTGGGGCATCGATCCGTTCTGAAGTCGTAGGCTCCGCAGGCATGTCTTGGCATGTCTTCTCTTTTTTACAACTTGCCTTAGTGCATCCATATTAGGCATGTAAGCTGCATTTACTGTAGCCATTGACGTTGTCACAGTTTGAATAATTTGTGCAGGAGGCTTCGTCCGTATTTCTCGCTCGTTCTTTTATTTGCGCTCTTGCAACAGCAACATCACTTTTCTCCGGTCTTGGAGCATGATTATGTGGTTTCTCATTGCGCATCCTGTGTTCATCTCCAATAAGAATAGTACTAGCAAAGCCAGTACAATTTCCATAATTTCTTTCAATACAGTGACAATACCGTAAATCACCTCGCACTCTGTTATGGCAAAATAAATACCCTTTCCATTTCAGCAAATCATTTTCTTTTTGTGAGTTAACTATTTATGTTGCATTCTTCATCTGCATAGTGCCTTCGGAAAACAATGCACTTTCTCTTTCCAAAATATTTAGAATGATATATTTCCACTATTATCACTTGACAACGCACAACAAAGGTTTCAACAAGCACGTTCTCTGTTCTCCAGTCAACTGCGAACTAATGAGCAACCATTCAATAAAACACTCAGAATACAGACAATCACGTGAAGCTTGTTCCTCCAGTTAGGGTTTAAGCGAAGTTCAAGATTTTCGTACCTGCGGTCACAAGAAGTGGTTAATTTTAAGGATCGGCATCTTATCTTTTGTTTTTCCAAAACGCAGAGGTACATGTATTTTACAGCTGGGACGCTCCAGGCGGGGATCAACAGATGCGAAGAACTCGGGAGCCAGGTTCCGGTGGCGGCAGCAGGCGCGGACTGGGCAGCTGTACTCTGGGCCGGTAGGCGTCATGCTAATTCTCAAAAATAAATTCAATTTTTTTGTGTTGCACCATGCGTATGAAAGAAAATTGTTATACTGAAAAGACAATTTGTTTACCCCGTAACATATTAAACGAAACCTACGTCCCTACGTGCCAAATGATCTGCAAGCCAAACACAGTTTTTCATGCAACACCTTCTCCCGACTTTCTAAGTTCAGATCTGTCTCGTTCGACTTATTTCCTGTACCGCCCCTCTCTTTCGCTAATTGCAGTTAATTGCCGTGAAATTGGTGTTTTACGTTGGGGTGTATTGCCGCCTGTCCTGAAGACTATAGTGAAATCGGTGAACCCCAGGGGAAAAGTATTCCATCAAAAGCAACAGAAATCCAATGCGAGAGCAAAACTTTGTTCGTTGGCATTACATCCAAGCAATTTAGGCGAAGTAGGAAGTGTGTTTTTCTACTACGACACCAGAAGATTGTCGCGAATGCTCAGGCAATTACGATACAGATGTGTCCTTAAGACTTCTCTTTCAAGACGTCCAAAGGCCGGCACTAGGGGATGGGGAGGGATACAGTGCGGATGCTCTTTTTTGTTGCAGTTGGAAATTCTTAAGCTCATTCTTCCTAAAAACTTTGCCTGGTTACCAGTAAGTACTGTCTCATGCCTCAACCATTGCACAGATTTGTTGTTTTTGTTTTCATTCTTTGAGTTAACAGCGGGAAAATATCTGAACTGCGTTGTTTCAGTTGGAAATATTTTTTTTTACTTCAGCAACAGGGCTTCACGTATAATTGCAAAATACTTCGATAGAATGAACATACCTTACATAAAGAGTTTGCACGAGAAAATAGATTAATAATAAGGAAAATATTCTAAAACCAAAAAAAGAAATTGCGGAACAGAAAAAGCTAGGTAGAGGAAACAAAAGGCTCTAAGAAAACGTTCATATTTAAAGAAACCTGTAGTAGCTTAATGAGTAAGTGATATAACTCAATACAAAATCATGTGCTGTATTTGAAAAAAAAATTAGAAGCAAGTAGGCATCGTGACTGTCCCCAGTTTCCCCTTTTCATCCTGTCGACATTACAACTACCACAGAAAAGAAAATAACAAAAACATAACAAAAACACCCATACAAAGTAAAATGCCCAAAACATAAAAAGAAGTAACCACACAAAATGAAATGCCCAAAACATTAAAAAAACTGCAACCACACGAAACAAAATACCCAAAACATGGTAAGAAATTCTGTTGAAAGCACAATGAAGGTATACGATAGGAGAAATATATGTTTTTAAAACTTAATACAAGTGTCAAAACTGAAATAAAAAGAAAGAAAAAAGAAATATTCCAAATTTCATTGTTACTTTAGATATTTTGACCTGTTGACATTTCGTAAATTGTACTTGCACTCGGTCAAAAAATATTACTTACAAGGACTGTTTAGTAACTTTTAATCGCTGTGGTCGTATTTATAAGGTTTGCATAACAAATCAAGTTAATAATGTTGCGCTTTCACTTACCGTCTCCCGCTAAGTTAGAGTTTCATGACACAAAATTTGGTGGTTCTGAATTGAAAAATAAAAATTTTAAGAAAATTTTGTATGTGGGGGGGGTCTTATCCCCGGGCCTTGATCCGTTCCAAAAACCTTCTACCGTCTAAGTTAGAGTACCATGAGATAATATACAAAATTTGGTGGTTCTAAATTGAAAACTATAGATTTTACGAAAGTTTGTGTGTAGGGGGAAGGATAACCGCCCTTGCCCCGACCCGTTCTGAAAACCGTCTACCGTTTAATTTAGAACACCATTATATAGTATACCAAATTTGGTAGCTCTAAATTGAAAACTTTAGTTTTTACGAAAAATATTTATGGGCGGAGGGACTCTGACCCCGTGCCCGACCCGTTCCAAAAACCATCTACCGTCTAAGTTAGAGTACCATGAGAGAGTATGCCAAATTTGGTGGTTCTAAATTGAAAACTGTAGATTTTACGCGGCATTTTTATGGGGGGGGGGGGCTTTACCCCCGGGCTCCAACTCCTTCCAAAAACGGTCTACTGTCTAAGTTAGAGTACCATGAAATAGTATACCAAATTTGGTGGTTCTAAATTGAAAACTAGATTTTACGAAAAAGTTTTTATTCGGAGGGGTGGTCTGACCCCCCGGGCTCCAACGCATTCCAAAACCTGTCTGGCGTCTAAGTTAGAGTACCATGAGATAGTATACCAGATTAGTTGGTTCTGAATTGAAAACTGTAGTTTTTAAGAAAATTTTGTATGTGGGGGCTCTGACCCCCGGGCCTTGACCCGTTCCAAAAACGGTCTGCCGTCTAAGTTAGAGTACCATAAGATAGTATACCAAATTTGGTGGTTCTAAGATGAAAACTGTAGATTTTACGAAATTTTTATGAAGGGGGTCTGACCCCCGGGCTCCAACCCCTTCTAAAAACCGTCTAGCGTCTAAGTTAGAGTACCATGAGATAGTATACCAGATTAGGTGGTTCTGAAATGAAAACTGTAGTTTTTAAGAAAATTTTATATGTGGGGGGGGCTCTGACCCCCGGGCCTTGACCCGTTCCAAAAACGGTCTGCCGTCTAAGTTAGAGTACCATAAGATAGTATACCTAATTTGGTGGTTCTAATATGAAAACTGTAGATTTTACGAAATTTTTATGAGGGGGGGCCGACCCCCGGGCTGCAACCCCTTCAAAAAACCTTCTAGCGTCTAAGATAGAGTACCATGAGATAGTATACCAAATTTGGTGGTTCTAAATTGAAAACTGTAGTATTTACGAAAAAGTTTTTATTCGGGGGTGTCTGACCCCCGGGCTCCAACCCCTTCCAAAAACCGTCTAGCGTCTGAGTTAGAGTACCATGAGATAGTATACCAGATTCGGTGGTTCTGAATTGAAAACTGTAGTTTTTAAGAAAATTTTTTATGTGGGGGCTCTGACCCCCGGGCCTTGACCCGTTCCAAAAACGGTCTGCCGACTAAGTTAGAGTACCATAAGATAGTATACCAAATTTGGTGGTTCTAAGATAAAAACTGTAGATTTTACGAAATTTTTATGAGGGGGGCGACCCCGCGGGGTCCAACCCCTTCCAAAAACCGTCTAGCGTCTAAGTTAGAGTACCATGAGATAGTATACCAAATTTGGTGGTTCTAAGTTGAAAACTGTAGATTTTACGAAAAAGTGTTTATTCGGGGGGTCTAACCCCCGGGCTCCAACCCTCCCAAAAACCGTCTAGCGTCTAAGTTAGAGTACAATGAGATAGTATACCAGATTAGGTGGTTCTGAATTGAAAACTGTAGTTTTTAGGAAATTTTTTTATGTGGGGGGCTCTGACCCCCGGGCCTTGACCCGTTCCAAAAACGGTCTGCCGACTAAGTTAGAGTACCATAAGATAGCATACCAAATTTGGTGGTTCTAAGATAAAAACTGTAGATTTTACGAAATTTTTATGAGGGGGGGCGACCCCGCGGGCTCCAACCCCTTCCAAAAACCGTCTAGCGTCTAAGTTAGAGGACCATGAGATAGTATACCAAATTTGGTGGTTCTAAATTGAAAACTGTAGATTTTACGAAAAAGTTTTTATTCGGGGGGGGTCTGACCCCCGGGCTCCAACCCCTTCCAAAAACCGTGTAGCGTCTAAGTTAGAGTACCATGAGATAGTATACCAGATTAGGTGGTTCTGAATTGAAAACTGTAGTTTTTAAGAAAATTTTGCATGTGGGGAGCTCTGACCCACCCGGGCCTTGACCCGTTCCAAAAACGGTCTGCCGACTAAGTTAGAGTATCATAAGATAGTAAACCAAATTTTGGTGGTTCTAAGATAAAAACTGTAGATTTTACGAAATTTTTTATGAGGGGGGGACCCCGCGGGCTCCAACCCCTTCCAAAAGCCGTCTAGCGTCTAAGTTAGAGTTTCATGATACCAAATTTGATGGTTCTAAAATGAAAACTAGATTTTACCAAAATTTTGTATGTACGAGGGGGGCTCTGACTCCCTGGGCCTTGACCCGTTCCAAAAACTGACAACCGTCTAAGTTAGAGTACTATGAAATAGGATGCCTGATTTGGTGGTTCTGAATTGAAAACTGTAGATCTTACGAATATTTTGTGTATGGGGGCTCTCACCAACCGGGCCCCTGACCCGTTCCAAAAACTGTCTACCGTCTAATATAGAGTACCATGAGATAATATACCAAATTTGGTAGTTCTAAATTGAAAACTATATTTTACGGCAATTCTGTGGGGAGGGGCTCTACCCCCCCTCTCCAACCGCTCCAACCCAAAACCGTCTACAGTCTAAGTTAGAATACCACGAGATAGTATACCAGATTTGGTGGTTCTGAATTGAAAACTGTAGATTTTACGAAAATTTTGTATATGGGGGCTCTGACCAACCGGGCCCTGCCCCGTTCCAAAAACCGTTAACCGTCTAATATTTTTGGTGCCAAAGAAAAACGTAATATTCCTATCCTGTCTATCCTGTCGGCGTGTCCAAACTTTATAAATTTGATCAGGGAGCGAGACGTTCGAAATCGTACGTTTTCCTGTATTCGTTTTGTATGTAACCAAAATCTGTAAACGCGACGAATTGACGTAGTCGACGAATTGAGTAGTCGACGAATTTGTCCGCGACGAATTGACGCGCGACGAATCGTCGTGGTCGACGAATTGACGCGCGACGAATCGTCGTGGTCGACGAATTGACGCGCGACGAATCGTCGTGGTCGACGAATTGACGCATGCGACGAATTGACGCGCGACGAATTGTCGTAGTCGACGAATTGACGCGCGACGAATTGACGCAGGCGACGAATTGACGTAGTCGACGAATTGACGCACGCGACGAATTATCGTGACAGCCTTATTTTAGAACCGTCCGTGTACAGTTCCTTCCCCTGACCTGTGGGGAGAGCTCTGTCCCAACTCAGACAAAGCTCGTTGGCTGGGTGGCAAGTCCAGTCCATTCTCAGAAGTTCCACCTCGGACGACCGATACTGGTGTCCTAGGAAGGTAACATCATCCCCGTAGCGGAGGGTCTGCATTACTGCTTCCCTCGCTACGACCAGGTCCGCCGGTTCGCACCCAGACAGCACTTGGAGTGCTGCTGTGGAGGTCGTGCGGAAGCACTTCGTCATGCCCAAAAGCACCCTGCGCTGAATTTGGTTAATACCATTTCTCATCCTAACGGTATCTGACCACCAGGCGGGACACGCATATGTTAATATGCGCTCCACCCCTCGCTTACAGGGCACCTTTTTAGCTGGCCCAGGCAGCCGCATTCCGTTGATCTTATTTAGAATGCTGGTGCATCTGTCCTTCAAGAAGGAAAGATGCGGTAGCCCCGACAATCTGGTGTCAAGGATGACTCCTAAGTACCGCATCTCTCTCACCGCTTTGATAGTATGCCCAATGAAGCGACACTTTGGTGGGGTGACCAGTTCCCCCTTCTTTGCTATTAGCATTAGTGTCGTCTTTTCGGGAGCGAAGCAGAGCTTACACTCCTTGCTCCATCTATCTAGCTGTGAGAGAGCGGTGTGTACCTTCCGCTCAATCACGTGCCTACCGGATGCTGACACTATTAGCATGAGGTCATCTGCGTAGGCTTGCAGCTGCACCCCGTCTTCCAGAGGAAGCGCAAGTGCGGTATCTGCAACCACATTCCACCACAAGGGGCCCGAGCAAGAGCACTACGGACACCCTTTGGTGTATTCCCTGCTATAGGTCTTGTCTCCGACTTCAAACTCCACTCTTCTATGCGAGAGAAAATCGCTTATTAACAGGAACAGATTCCTGGAGATGCCAAGTCTTTTCAGACGGTCCAAAACTAAATAAAAATCACATTATCTCTTTCCTATTTATAATTTTTTACTTAATGGTCACACCACTAATCTGAACTCTACCATTTCATCATCTGCAATAATAAAACGCATATAGCGTATTAAATCCGTTTATTTTTTGGTGTCAGCACAAAGATTTGCCAAGTTTTTGCACTCCACTGGGAGGCTTTTTCAAGGAAATGGTAGACATAAATGCCTATCATTGCCTTGAGAAAAGCCTCCCGGTGGAGTGCGAAAGCTTGGCGAATCTTTGTGCTGACTACACCACAAAAATAAACAGATTTAATAAGCTATATACGTTTCATTATTATTCATGTCTGGTGTGTTTAAAATAAAGTGCATGATCTGTCTTATTCCCAGTTGTTTTTAGATGTGACTTAACCGTGAACGTTTCATTCGTATTTAATAAAAGCGATTAAATTGCTATAAAACTGCACAGGAGTTCTTCATTGGGCAGTCAGTAGTTACAATTGCTCTTTTCGGATTTACTTACTCAGCATCTCTCCCTCTCATGATTGTCAAAAATACACTGCTGGACAATTGCTAAGGACGGATCATAAACGGCTATATAGCGCATAAAAAAGTAAGTGTGATTGGATGCCAAGTGAAATAAAATAATGTCAGAATGCCAGGACATTACAAGAAAGACGATTTATTGTGCTCTGAAATCCAGAAAGCTTTCGAACGTGTTCAAGGGACAAACAGGCCATTTTGTGCAGAATACGTAAACGTGAAAAAAATGCAATTACCGTCCGCAGGCGTTCCGGCGTAAGATGTCAATACGGGATATGGCCACCATGGGGGCGATGCAAGATTCCACACGTCGTGTCATGCTTGGCACAACATTATCAAGCAGCTGTTGGGGTAATTTATCTCATTCCTTTGTCAGTGCACGGATGAGGGTGTCCTTGTTTATTGGAGGGCATTGGCGACCAGCAAGACTCCTCCCCAAAGCATCCCACACATTTTCAATGGGATTCAGATCTGGAGAACGTGCTGGCCATACGAGGCGTTGAATATCCTTGCTCTCAAGACACTCCTGGACAGCGACTGTTCGATGACATGTTGCGTTGTCGTCCATGAAAATGAATCTATCACCGACAGCACCACGGAACATACGAACATGAGGTAGCAGAACATCATTAATGTATCGTTGGCCAGTCATAGTCCCAGTTGGAAGCACATAGGGGGACGTACGGCCATTGATCATGATGCCAGCCCATACCATGACACTACATGTCGGATATCGGTCCCTTTCCTGTGTGTTTGCTGGACAATATGCAGTGCCACTATCACGCTAGATCAGTTGTCGTCAACAATCAGACGATAGACTGTATCTACTCTCATCTGAGAAGAGGACAGCAGACCAGTCGTTATCAGTCCAATTGCGATGTGATGGCGCCATTACAAACGGGCGGTACGGTGACGTCTGGACAATGGGATGCACACAACAGGACGGCGGGCGTATAGTCCTCCTTCATGCAAACGTCTGGCGACAGATTTTCGGGAGATCCGCTTGCCAGTAGCAGCCATAAACTGATTTGCTACCTCACTAGCTGTACTGCGCCGGTGTCTTTTTGTTGATAGCACTATGTACCGATCTTCTGCAGGTGTCGTACTGCGAACACGACCTCCCCGTGACGTTTGCTACACTCTCCATTTGGTTGAAATGATTTCCAAAGCCTTGAAACAACACTGTGGCTGACGTCGAACTCCCTGGCAACATCTGTTATTTTTCGCCCTTCTTCAATCTTGCCAATAATACGGCCACGCGTAAAATCATCTAGGTGATGTCGGGAAGACATACTGAAAATTGCAAGTTCGTCAACTGATTCTTTCCCTTTCAACTTTGCGTTTGAACAACAACGGTCAATACGCGTCAAATCCTTTATATATCTTATCAGCGCTATGACGTCACGAACAAGTTCGGCAATCCAAAATTTGCATACGCACAACACGTCTTACTGTATCCCGCACTTATGATAATTTCCACATTTTCCTGCCTTCCATTTTATGGTTGCTATCGTTGCTATTGTCATCCGTCCTTAGCAATTGTCCGGCAGTGTAATAGACGCCGTATACCACTATCAAAAACAGGAGGAGTACTCCGGTTATGAAACTGTACACTACGACCACCGTTACCTTATCCTTGCAGACTAATTATATCAAAGGATAAGGGCGTGGTGCTGCCAAAACTATTATACATCACGTCCCACGTTCTCTTACCATTGCACACTGATGGTATCAAAGAATACAAAATGGTTGAAACTGTTGACACCGTTCCTCGTTTTCTTATTAATGCACAATAATAATATCGAAAGTTACCTCAGTTCCAATTAATGGCTCTATACGAGTTGTAGCGTAAAAATCATTTCTACTTCTAAGCTGTTTTAACACATCAACATAGTAAGAAATAGTTCCTAAATGAAAGAAACCTTAACGGCCAGACGAAACATGTAAATAACAGAAGTCAAATTACGGAATTCATAGCTTTATTCAAGCAGTAGTAGCACTTCCATAACTGAACGATAACATCACAATGTACTCCACACACCACACATTATCACAACAGTCCTATTAATAATAATCAGTTTACAATCCAACGCTCGTGATAATCGCTCTCTTACAACGCTCTCGAGCAACCCTCTCGACGGTACAACGCTCTCTCTAACAACGCTCTCAAGCAACGCTCTCTCTAACAACGCTCTCAAGCAACGCTCTCTAGCAATAGATCAGTCGTCGTTTTTATCTTTTGCTCTTATCAAGATCAGGCATACGTCACGTGCATTCAACCTCAATTGTGTTGCCAAACGTATTCCTTTGAGAGAAAAGATATTTCGTTAAGCGTGAAGAATACTGAGAATAAACTCAAGATTTACATAGGGAAAGAAACTTAAAAAAAGGAAAGTTAATCTAGAATATACGTCACAGAGTATAGTGGAATCCAGGAGATCAGAAGGCTCCTCTAGTTGAAACTGTAAACCACGTTCCTCGTCCTCTTACCATTGCACACTAATAGTATGAAAGGTTATCTCAGTTTTAATTAATAGCACGATAAACTGGCATCCAGGCCATTAGAAGACTGTCCTAATTGAAACTGTAGACCTCCTTAGTCCTTCCGTTATCAGCACATTAATAGCATCAATGATTGCTGCTGTTCCAATTGTCGTACTCCTATAAGATTGTGGTACTACTGTAAAGTGTCATACTGGAGATTAGAAGGCTGCTGCTGTATTTCATGGCCCAATAACATTTGTCTTACGGGATGGTCCAAAAGCCTGGCCGAAGGGCCGCATAAGTGGTGTTCACAACTCGCATTGATATTTCGGCTTTGGGCATATTTTTTTACTCTGCTTGTCCATCACCACCAATCAGTAGGACACTGAGAAGCCACTGTGTTGTAATTTGTTGGAAAGTGAGGTTTGTAACCAAAAGTTCGGACTTCCATCCTCGAAAAAAATTCAGTTACTTCTGGTTGATAACTTAAATTTCTTCCATGGAATAATAATTTTAAGAGGCATATTTTAGCAATATTAGTATCTAGGCTGCTTACCTAAAGAAAACCGGGGGAGGGGGGATTGTGTGTAACGATGACTGAGTTTCATTTTAGGGACAGGTTTCTCATACTTGCCCGCACATAGAAAATTTCATTGACTGGCGATATGCATGGGATTGTCAAGATCCGTATATTACTCTGAAACATCCTTTAGCAGACACCTTCGACCCTACCAAGTTTTTGGTTATTACCGAACACCTTCCATAGGATTACCACTAACGATAGTGTCCGAACAACGAAACCCCTTAACAGCGACCAACGGACATCCCAGTTTGCCCCGACGGAGATCTAACGTACATCTTGTCCCTTGGAAAACACATCAAATATTTCCTCCCTCTAGCGGAGAAATTGTGTATTGTTTTAGGAAGGAAATACACACAAAATGTTTCCATAGCCAGTAGTATTCCACCGAGAAATATTTTTTCAGCTGGGATTTTAGTCCCGCAGATATTGCTGCACACACTGTAAATGGAAGCGTGAACTTACACCCTCTAGTGGCACACTTGTACGTGAATAAAAATTCACAATTGTATAAGCAACTTTTCGCACCGAAACCGTATTCCGATAAAGAAAGAATTTTCCCAATTGGACTCTTAGAAGGAGAAATATCAACAAAAATAGGATATACATCTACCGAAGCTGAAGGAAAAATTGCGCATTATTTTAAGTAAAAAGTATTCTGAAAAGGTTTACCAAGGTGAACGGTATTGGTGTCCGAAAGAATTTTTTAATCAAATTTCCTGGTGCTCAGATTTTGACACAAATACTCCAGAAACAAAGATAAGCACTTAGGCACCCTGCTGGGCAAATTATTCCTTTCTAAATATTAGAAATTATAGTAGAACATTTTTCACTAGAAGCTGTATCCGATATAGAAAGAAGTTTTCGAATAAGACTTTTTTAAGCAGATATATCGAGGAAATCGCAATTTATCTTTACGGCCCCTAGCGGAAAAACTATATATTGCTTGAAAAAAATGGAACTGTAACTAAAATAATCTTCGTTATAAATGGCATCAAAAGAAAGAAATATTTTTTTCGATGGAATATTTAGAAGCAAATACACTGGCGGAAAGTGAAAAAAGAACACCAAGAAGGAATTGGCGGACGATCATGAAATTTACATATGTTAATGGGGTCGAGTTTACGTCGGTGTGATGTTAATTTCGGGACCAACATGTGAGCGCTTACGCCACAGCACGGCATAATATGCAAATTATCGTGGGTGGTGTTTAAGAAGTGCGGCGAAGTGAATGTAATCAGTCGTCGGCGTACGGACACGTGCGAAGACCCTGAAGAAGCTGCAATGCCTGGACATGGAAGACGTGTACGATTTCAGCAGTTATCGGACTTTAAGTGAAGTCGTCTAGTCGGACTCCGCGAGGCCGGGTGGTCGTATCGTCGTATTGCGGAGCTAATTGGACGGGAAGTATCTGTGGTGGTACGATGGTGGCGTAGATGGTCCGAGGTACATTCCCACACGAGAAAACGTGTAACCGGGAGTCACAGACGGACTGATGAGCGGACCGATCGATGCATAAGAAGAGCGGTGTTGTCAAGCAGAACATCCACTGAGACTCAAATCCGAGCTGCCGTTGCACCCGAGGTGACTCTGCGAACAATGCGCAACCTTCTACTGGATGAAGGACTACATGCACGCGTGCCTCTGGCATGTGTACCTCTGACTCCAGAGAACCGTCAGGAACTGCTGAAGTGATGTCGCCAACGTCAGCCCTGGAGAACACAATGGCGATCTGTCGTGTTCAGTGATGAAAGCAGATTCTGCTTGGGAGCCTCCGATGGCCGTATGCGTGTTTGCAGACGCACAGGGTAGCGTCTCCACCCTTCTTGCATCCGCCAGCGACACACAGGGCCTACACCTGGTCTCCTGGTGTGGGGAGCGAACAGTTATCACTCCCGTACACAACTAGTGTTTCTACCGGGTATGTTAAACAGCACCTCCTACATCAACAACATCATTCAGCTCGTTGTTGTGCCATTTGTAAGGTCGGTCCGTAGTGGTGTTTTCCAGCAAGATAACGTACGCCCAGACATGGCACCTGCAACGCAACATGCACTTCAGGGTGTGAGACAACTTCCATGGCCTGCACGTTTACCGGATTTGTCCCCCATTGAGCACGTGTGGGATTTTATGGGACAACGACTTATCCTCTCTCCACGGCCAGCCACGACCATCCCCGATTTAGGCGTCCAGGTTGAGGATGTTTGGAACTCAAAACCCCAAACTTACATCCAACATCTGTACAACAGACTCCATGCCAGAATTGCACAGTGTGACGCAGTTCATGGCGGTTCAACCTCGTACTAACCATGTTACATGGAAATGTTATTTTTCAGTTTACCAGCAAATAAAGCTGTATTTTGCCATAATGTTTTGATCACGTCATCCTCTTTATTCCGTTATTATACTGTATAAATTTCGTTGGTATCAGACGTCTCCTTGTTGGTGTTCTTTTTTCACTTTCCGCTAGTGTATATGGAATATAAAATGCATTTTGAATTGGTAAGCTTCTGCCTTTATACCCTCTAACGGCGAAGTTATGCATCGGGAAGCAAAGATACCTAAAGAGCTTTCTAATGCAGAAAAGAAGTTTTCAAGTTGGACTAATAGCCGAACAGATACGGTGTCCACAAGCGGACAGACAACGTGATACTTTAAGTACCCACATTTTGTTTTAAAAAGTCGTGATAAAACACACTTTTGCGCTGTTTGGTTATTAGCTACAAGTAACAGCTTTAAGTTCTCAGACCCATTCATCTTTACCGAGCTCTAAATGCGGAGCATCAAAGCCAAAAATTACTTTGTTGTTTTTCAGGATGGTTACTTACTCCAAGTACGTTACTTTAAATTTAGAAACTACACCGATTAACTGTAAACCCGCTAAGAAAGTGCGTAGGCTTACCCTCAGAAACAGGGCCGGATCGTGGGGAAGGGGGCTCTAACCGGGTTATAGTTTAGGAGCATACCATTACCAAGGGCTGAGGAGGCATGCCGCTACACCGCAAATAATACACAGCTTATATACTGTATTTATACTATACAGAGAAAAGTAAAACAGTTTTAGTTTTATCTCGTATGATTTCCACTCAATCACAAACAGTGGCTAGAATACGAACATATTTCAATGTAGGCAGTGACTCACTAAGGGTAGTCGTTGTATGTCGCTGTGTATGGAGGGGTCGGAGAGACAGTTTCAACTTTTCCACTACCATTTACCCACACCTCAATTTTTGCGCTTGGAACAGTTAATGGACAAAATCCACTGTGACTTCACATTGTATAACAAAAGAATGCACCAAGAAAAGTATACTACCCTAAATCATTTAAAACTCCCAAGACAGAATCTGGGGATCTTAAGCTTTTAACGCATGTTCTTGTGAGAACATGGGAAAATGGAGTGACTTTTTACGAAAACTCAATAGATAATTTATTAGTTTGAAGAATGCACTACATATTAATTATTACAAGCATATTGCTACAGTTTCGTGTTTTAACGATTTCTGTCATAATTTCTTACATTATTGAAGATTCTGAGATGTCTTTGCTTAGGGGCCCACTAACACTTCATCCGGCCCTGCTCAGAACCACATGTGATAACATGTGGTTCTTTGGTAACTTGCTATAAATTATCATCGTCAACCACTTTCAGTTCAGTGCTAGATGAAATATTCCTTAAGTCTTCTCCACAATTTCTGGTCATGAGCAACTTTCTTCCAAATCACTCCGGCATGTTTTCGAATTTTATTCATCCATCACCGATGTGGTCTTTCGCTGGATATTTCCCGTTCCTTTTTATTCAGACTTGAATTTCCATTGTCCAACGGTAGCAGTTCTTCTAGATGTCTGTCCCAGTCCCGCTAGGTCTTTACTCTGATCGTAGTGTCATCAACGCTTGACATTTCCCTGGTTCATAAGTTCATTTCTTATCTTTTGTGTTTACACCAGGTGTTCATCTCTCCACGTTTCTTTGAGTTGTCCGCATCCTCTATACAGCTTTTTTAAAAACAGGTCCTTGTTTCGGATCCGTAGGTAAGAACCCCATGGATTTAACACTTCTCGTTAAAGATATAATGGTAAATTTCTCTTGAAAACAGTTCTCTTGAGTTTCTTCTAAATGCACTTTACCCAAGAGCTTCATGCGGCTATTAATTACAAATTTGGTGTGGCTTTCCCTTGGTACTTATAATTCAAGGTAGATATAGGTATTAGAGGCCTCTAAATTTGCCCCGTAAACTCCAACTCTTGTAAAAAGCATTGTACATCAGTTTCGTTCTCTGTAAGCTTATCTTTAATCCCATTTGTTTGCTCTTGTCAAGAAGTTCCTGTATCATACTCCAAAATCTGAAGAAATACTTACGGAAAGGGTTATGTCGTTCATGTGACGTATCTATCTCAGAGGTGGCGCACATATCAATACGACAAAGTTGCAGCGATATGTTTCGTCGGTCTAGTTTAATTGGGAGACAACTATCTCCGGCGCAAGGAGGCTGAAATCCCTCATCGCCAAATGAGCTTGTTTAGCTACATTGATAAAAGCGTAAAATGAATCTCCTGCCCGTGAGGTTAAAAAATAATATGTGATGCTTCTTATACATACTGTTTAGCCTTAATGAGAATTCCTCCCTCAACGCTTCAAAAAATGTGTAATGCTTCTTCACACGTCCTCTGGAATTAATATGAATTATTTCTACAGCGAGACACTTCAAAGCATGTTTTACCGACTGACCCGAAAAGCTACGATTCTGTCGTACACAATGCTCAAGTAGGAAGGAGAGATATATGAAACGTTCCTACCTCAGAGGCTATTCACAAGTGGTTGCGGCAAAGTTGCAACGATAAGCTTCATCGTTGGTTAGATGGGAGAACAACGAGCTCCGGAGGGGTGAGGCGTGCTTTGGAAATCCGTCACCAGCAAAGGGGCTTGTTTCGCTATAGTCAGCAAAACGAAGAACCGTTATTATTAAATCAAAACCTCCAGACCGGCATCTCTTGGTAGCTTCCTGTAAATTCCTAAGTTCAAAATCAGCACCAGTTCTCATTGGTAGCTCCTTCTAAATGCACAGTTTTCATTTCAAATACTGCACTGGTAGATCATTTTAGCTGTCGAGATGTTATGCCAAATACTGTATAAATACTGTTTGGAAGGCCATTTTGAATACATAGCTCTAAGTAATTTGAGCTTCATTTGGGAACAAAGCTGCTCGCAGAAGCAAAGTGTGATATGTGAGGTGCATATTGAAAGAATTCTTCCAGTTATTTGTTTTTCATAGAAGCTGTGACGTATTCAGATATGGGACGTAGCGAACCACATGCACATTAGTGTGGAGTGTAGCATCACCACAAATAAATTTAGAAATTGTAGCAGTAGCACGCTACAAAATAAAGTAGCCTGTTGTGAAAATTACACTACGAATCGAACTACATTTAAAAGTAATGTTGACTCAAGATTCGTACGAAATACCAGAAATATAATTCTAAGCTGTCTCACCGTACGATAAAAACACCAAGTTTCCAAACTGCAAACTAAAAACATTTATTTACAGACTAAAAACCTTGCAGAAAGCTAGCGCTTTCGGAGAACACATGTCTCCATCTACTGGCCCGAGTGCCACAAGACAAGCACCGCCCATCAGATATATATAGCCCACCATTGCCAACAATGCAACACGGTACCAAGTTCCAAACATACCCCCTCTCCCCTCCCTATCGTCCCTGCCCTCCCTATCGTCCCTGCCCTCCCCTTCACCAGAAATGAAGAGTACACCCATAGTAACTTAGAAACCCATCAACCCCCCCACCCCTGTTGACATTTCCTCCTTCTCAAAACACCCCCCCTTCCCTCGGTCCAAATAAAAGTAAAGGACCTGAAAACAAATCAAACAAACTATTAAAGCATAATAATTTAAAAAAATGCTAAATTAAAAACGTTCAACTGCAAATCAAAGTCCCTCGTCCGTGGAGGTCTCTTGGGAGGTAACCAATCTTCTCCAAGTAACCAATCTCTTGGGAGGTAACCAATCTTCTCCAGGTACATAGGTCGGCAGATCTTCATTACAACAAGAGTCACCGTAGTATAGGATGAACAAACTCTCGGACATGAATATAGTAGACCTGCCGACGTTGGAATTCAATATCTTGGCACCACTTCAATCTGGGGAATATCCCTCAAGATTTACAGCAGTAGTGAGTGCAGTACTTTTTGTTCCGGATCTGAGGGCGTACCTGTGTTCTCACAGTCTGACAGACAAGGTCCTAAGTGTAGAGCCAATATATTTTTTTGGAGCCATGTCCGGGTGGATTAGGGGGAGGCTGTAAACACCATGTTGTTGCAAGGTGAAAGTCCTATCTCGGTCACGTCTGATCAGAGAGAACAAATTTCTATTATTAATTCCAAAACTTAATTGGTGTCTCTTGCAAGCTGTTTTGAGAATAGGTATGGTGTTAGGGTTGTACTCTACACTACCTACAAATCTATTCTGTCGTGTCTCCATGGACAACGTTGTGAATTTCAGTCGTCCATCTCTCTTTAGTAGTTCTTGAAAAAATTGTTCTGAATATCCAAATGTACGAGCAATGGATAATACAGTTGAGAGTTCCTGTTTTCTTGCTCTACAGGACGATGAATGTGTATGAGCACGTCTAATCAGAAAACGCAAAGCCGCAGATTTGTATTGCATTGGGTTCTGTTGTTAAGCCTCTGTTTATGATACGATATGTTGATGATGTGCTGGTTTTTTGGCCACATACGCTTCCCCTTCTAGATCAATTCACAGCCTGTTTGTCTTCTCAGTACCAGACAATCAATTTTACAAAAGAACTGGAACACTCGGGGAATCTGCCTTACCTAGATTTCCTCTTAACTAGGGACCCGCAAACGCAGAAGATTGAGTTTTCTGGGTATAGAAAACCTACATTCAATCCATGTATTATACCATTTTCGTCTGCCCACCCAATGCAATACAAATCTGCGGCTTTGCGTTTTGTGATTAAACGTGCTCATACACATTCATCGTCCTGTAGAGCAAGAAAACAGGAACTCTCAACTGTATTATCCATTGCTCGTACATTTGGATATTCAGAACAATTTTTTCAAGAACTACTAAAGAGAGATGGACGACTGAAATTCACAACGTTATCCATGGAGACACGACAGAATAGATTTGTAGGTAGTGTAGAGTACAACCCTAACACCATACCTATTCTCAAAAAAGCTTGCAAGAGACACCAATTAAATTTTGGAATTAATAATAGAAATTTGTTCTCTCTGATCAGACGTGACCGAGATAGGACTTTCACCTTGGAACAACATGGTGTTTACAGCCTCCCTAATCCACTCTGACCCTGACATGGCCCCAAAAAATATATTGGCTCTACACTTAGGTCCTTGTCTGTCAGACTGGGAGAACACAGGTACGCCCTCAGATCCGGAACAAAAAGTACTGCACTCACTACTGCTGTAAACCTTGAGGGATATTCCACAGATTGGAGTGGTGCCAAGATATTGAATTCCAACGTCGGCAGGTCTACTATATTCATGTCCGAGAGTTTGCTCATCCTATACTACGGTGACTCTTGTTGTAATGAAGATCTGTCGACCTATGTACCTAGCACTCGGAGAAGATTGGTTACCTCCCAAGAGACCTCCACGGACAAGGGACTTTGATTTGCAGTTGAACTTTTTTAATTTAGCATTTTTTTTAATTATTATGCTTTAATAGTTTGTTTGATTTGTTTTCAGGTCCTTTACTTTTATTTGGACCGAGGGAAGGGGGGGCTGTTTTGAGAAGGAGGAAATGTCAACGGGGGTGGGGGTTGATGGGTTTCTAAATTACTTTGTGTGTACTCTTCATTTCTGGTGAAGGGGAGGGCAGGGACAATAGGGAGGAGAGATGGGGTATGTTTGGAACTTGGTACCGTGTTGCATTGTTGGCAATGGTGGGCTATATATATCTGATGGGCGGTGCTTGTCCTGTGGCACTCGGGCCAGTAGATGGAGACATGTGTTCTCCGAAAGCGCTAGCTTTCTGCAAGGTTTTTAGTCTGTAAATAAATGTTTTTAGTTTGCAGTTTGGAAACTTGGTGTTTTTATCGTACGGTGAGGCAGCTTAGATTTATATTACTACATTTAAAAAGTAGAAAACAATTCTTCAAATCACGTGACTTTCACAGATTTCTTGAAACATTATTCGCTGGAACAGGGGTACTAAGTTTGCCCTGTCTACAATGATGTACCTGAATTGGCTTACATTGCGAAAATTTGCGAAGCTGTTAAACTGTAAAACATAACCTTCCTTAATTTATGCTATTAACAGGAGACTTCTCAGTGAACATAAAAAGACAGCAAGTACGAAATGATCGCGAAAAGGGTTTTATTGACGACAATTAACTGCTACTTTCGATTCTCCTTGTCAAATTAAATGAATTCGTGGACACTTTTTGATAGCGCTTTTATTTGAATTTCTTGCGCATCTCAGCCAACTTCGAATATCAATTCCACTGAATGTCACAGCTGAGGCAAATTTTACTTGCTGTTTAGCTATGAATGCTATAAGTAAGAACGTACATATAAAGACCATCTTCAGAATTTCCACTGAAGAAATGTAGAAAAAGTAGCATGGCTAGCTAGTTTTCCGAAAGAATAGCTGCAGCAAGCTACTTTTAAAATAATATAGCGGTAGCTAGGCTGCATTTAAAAGAGAGCTTTCCAATCACTGGACATATTCAAGTACATAACTACAAAATGGGAAATAAGAAGAAACAAAAATCGATTTCCTTTTGAAAATAGCAAATAATCTTCCTAAGAAACCAGTTTTTTTGTGGAATCAAAAGAAGTAATATCCATTACAGCATAAATGAATTCATGATTGATAAGCTTTTAACAGAATCTCAGTTCATGAATATCAATCATTACGTGAATGACGCAAGCCTTTGTTTCTCCTTTTCGCACCTCTCAACTGAGAGTAGCAGCATCACAGCTATCTCAGTAGCTAAGTCTCCTTTGCATTTCACAGAACTCCACATTCTGACATGCGTGGTTTTTCCAGTGCATGATTAATTACATCCACAATTTTCTGACATGCATGTGGTAAGTTAAGTGAGATCGTAATATCTGAAGACTTAAAAATTCGTTTTCAAATAGTACTACCAGACAGGCGAAAACTTGCCAATCTTCTTGAAGCTTTCGGAGAAGAGTGTTGCGATATTTCCTGCTTTATCATCCAATGGCCTGCATGAAAAAATATTCATTTTAAACAGTTATTTGCTTTATCAGACGGATTAAATTCATTTTAGAAATTTACCCACTTGTGAAAATGTGGGAGAGAAGCAAATCCAAAGAATTCTGCTCGTTTTTTCTTCCAAGTTAAAGGCAATATCGCCATACTATGCTTTTTCTGCTATTGACGACAGCGATGAAACCAAACTCAAGTCAAAGTTACAAAACTGCTACTTCATCTGAGTGAACTTTTGTGGTTACTTTTCTGCGTTAAGAATAAATTTTGGAGATTTCAGTCTGGTACCAACCATCCCGTTTTCTAAGTAAGAAAAATATAAATCCATCCTTGTAGAACTCGTGTGAACATTGTTTTGTGAAGAGACAAAAGTTATGAATAACATCTATGATATCAAGCAGACAACTTTTGGAGCTAACTTATCTCCAATCATTAAAGCTTTAGACAACATCGGCGCCTTTCACAAATCATTCACTGAGGGAAAATGCTGTGGAAAATTAATTTCGCAAGTGTTTCGTTTGTTACACTACTGTTCATTTTTATATCAACTACTAGGCGTCTTACGCCTAATGAAGTGGGGACTTTGGGGAACCATGCTCTTATTTGCAATCGTACTGATTTGCCTTTCGTTCGCATTATGTTTATCAGTTCGGCAAAATGGAATGCGATTTCTGCTGGTAATGTGGGAACTGGAAAAAACTGGAAGTGAGATACAACGCTTATATCCAGAGAAAATACTTCCTGATCGAATTTTAAGAAAACATTGGGCAATGTTCGCAGTACTCATTTCTTCTTTGCAAGGGCCGATTATTTCACTCATTTTCGGCATCTTAGCTGTCTACAAGAAAACAGATATTCCTTTTACGATCAAATACTGGACTCTTGGGCATCAAGAAGACCCACATAGTAACACGAACTACTTCTACCATTACGCTGTGCTTTCAACCTTTTGTCACATCGCTTGCACAGTACAATGCTATGTATCGATATTTATTTCTGTACTGTGCTGCGAAATATGTACAATGCTGGATATTTTGGGAAATCAGTTAAGAGTTTCCAACGGGAAGAAAAACCTCAGCGTCATACTGAAGTGTTACGAGGCTTTACAGCAACATATTTCGGATATGGATTCAGTGTCGTCATTTCCTGTGTTCTTTACAATTGCTGGACAGATGTTGTCTTTGTTTTTTCCCGTAACTACTGCACAATCCGTTCTTAAGAAAAAGATGAAAGAGCAGTGGCTTTGGTACACATCGTGGGTTTCATTCGTTAACATTATATTTATGTTGATGCTGATTCTGTCTGCTTCTCGCTTACATACTCGAAATCAGAAAATCACCCTTCGTCTGTTGTCTTACAAGAAATTGACCCAGTGCCTCATGTCATCTACGAAACTGAGACGGCGCAAATTGTCAGTAACCAAAATGTCTCGACTTCCAATATCTTTTTCAGACAGAAAAGAGACGACTAATATATTTACTGTGATCGGAAAGCTCATTTGTTCAGACACTTTAGGACTTACGCTACTTGGAGTATTTCCCATAGCTAGGTGCATGATTTTAGCTCTTGCCAGTGTGTTAATTACATACACAGTGTTGCTCTGGCAGCTGGGATGATATGGGAAGTGCTTCTTTCCAACAAATTCAAGATGTGCCTCCAGGAAATATCTACATTTGAAAATTCAGTTCTTACTGTTCGAAAAAGTGTTACAAATCCTATATTTCGGAAAAAATCATACATATACCTGAAGAAATAAAGCTGAGACTCAGAAAAAAGGTTCAGAAAATTCACTGTAGCTCTAAGCAGTTTGGTTTCTAATGTCTTATATCTTCTTCTGTGCCAGACATTGACGAAACTGAACTACGGTACACAGTGAAACATTGAACTCAGTGACGTACTGTGCCAGACATTGACGAAATTGAACTACAGTACACAGTGAAACATGGAACTGGGTGACGCACGGTACGTCGTGAGAAATTAATGAAAGTAACTCAGTCTACGGAGGTAGACATTGACGAAGGTGACAGATTATACGACGTGAGACATTGAACAAAGTGAAGTACTATAAGGCGTGAGGAATTGAACAGTGACTTTCTGTATGGCGAGAGACAGTGACAAAGTGACGTACTGTACGGCGCGAGACTCTACACAAAGTGTTGTATTGTGCGGCTTGAGACATTGAAAGAAGTGATATACTGTTAGGTGTGAGACATTAACGAAAGCGACCTACTGTACCGCTTGAGACAGTGAAGAAAATGACAAACTGCATGAGGATAGAACAAAATGGTCTTCTGTACTGCATGAGATAGTGACGAAAATAACGCAATGTGCGATTTAAGGTACTGCACAACGTTACATACTTTAAAGCTTGAGCAATGGAATAAAGCGATGTTCTGGGCTGTGCGAGATAGTGACGAAAGCAAAAGTACTGTTCGACTTGAGGACTTACTGTAGAGCGCACGAAATGACGTGCTGTAGGGCGTGATACACTGAAAAAAGTGGCGTACTGTACGGCGCGAGGCTTTACACAAAGTTTCGTATTGTACGGTTTGAGACATTGAACGATGTGACGTAATATATGGCGTGAGACATTAATGAAGGTAACCCACTGTACCGTTTGACATAGTGCAGAAAGTGGCCTACTGTAAAGCATGAGAAATTGAACAAAGTGATCTTCTGCATGGCATGAGATAGTGACAAAAGTAAAGTACTGTTCGACTTGAAGTATTGCACAAAGTGGCGTATTGCATAGCGTGATGCATTGAAAAACAAGTTACTTACTGTACGGCGTAAATGAAACGTCTGTGTAACCCACTGTATGGCGTAAAACATTGACGAAAGTTACCGATTGTTCGTCGTTGGACACTGAAGACAGTGACCTACAGATGTCACCTACCATAGTCGAGTTGCAGCAGATGATAAGTCTGCTCAATGTTTCGTTATACATACGTTCTATGTGCTCACAAGAGAGAAAGTTGATTTTCTTGCGCTCTACCTGTGTTTGTTTGTATTTTTATCCATGGTTATCACGTAAGTTTCGTGTGTTTTTCAACCCGCATGCCGTTTCATTCTAGAAGGGTAAAACATTTTTTTCAGTTTTATCTACAAGGATACAAATCTCCTAGTGATCGCGATCATTTTTCACAATTACTTTTACTCTGAAGTAGTTGTGAATCAGTGGTTTAATGACTGCGAATAAGTATGAACATAGCAAACACTCATTTCCTGACACTGTTATCTGCAGGCAGAAAATAGTGTTTGCCATTTTGCTTTCAGTTTTATGGATTTTCTGCTGAATGATTTCATACTCATACAGATAAGTGTGGCGTCTTCATCTGACGAACTATTTTTGTTCATTCACGTGAATAAATATAACGACTGAAAACATGTTACAGGGTTATCAGAAACTCTTATATGATGTAGATAAGGGCGAAGTTTTCAAAACGTTACTTTCCTTTGATTGGAGTTTAGTAGATGCCGATATATTCGTGAAATTACAGAATTTTAACCTTTAATTTACGACCTGAAAAATATACTGACATTATAAGAGACGTGGGGTCGAAACGACTCCAATATTAAAAAAAGTTATGTCGAGTAAGTGCAATACATATACATATCATTAATCTGTTATCTGATATTCAGAGGTTAGCTCCTCAAAGAAAGACCATCTGGCAAATAAACATTTAACAGATAATACAAACCAGCAGATAAACTTTTTACTGATTATTTACTTACTGTTGCCTATCAAACTTCTCCATTTACAGCTATCTTAACACACAATACGGGCTTCAGTGACATCCATCACACGACGTACACAAAACCTTCTGTACTTCATACTCATAATCTTTTTCTCATTCAGGCACTCCTGAATCTGATCCTCCCATGACTTCCTTGGCCTTCGTCTGTCTTTCTCTCCTTCCACTTGGGCCGAAAAATCTTTTTAGTAAGCATCTCATCACTCATTCTTTCAACATGGCCAAACCACCTAAAAATATTAGTCTCCACCTTACTAATAATATTTTGCTTCACATCACACAACTGCAACACATCTTCATTCCTCACATGATCTGAACGTGTCTTCCCACAAACGTAAGTAACGCATTTCTCCAGCACACAAACGACTCCTATATATCTTCTGTGGTACCCAGGTTTCACTGCCATACATCAGAGTAGGAACAATTACTCTTTCATAAACAGCCATGTGGGACACTCTTGAGAACCCATCATTTCTGTGAAAACCTCCTAAAGCAGCTATGATTTTCAATGAAGAATTCACAAGCCTACTAATTTCGCCATCTAATCTATTCTCTCTGTCACACAAGCTTCCCAAATATACAAACTCATTCATCTTGTCAATCACGGTGCCATTTCGACTTATATTACATTTAGTACTACCAGTTCCTCCCTCAAAAACCATAACTTTGTTTTTTCCGCAATTGACTTGAAATTTGTGTTGTGGGAACTCCACATATTCTACTATCAGAGAAACCAATAACAGCAGAAATTAAATAAAACATTTTATAGAACATGTATAACCATTTGCGATACTTGTACCGTAGAAATCTTGCTTGTGGCTGACTTAGTACACTTTGTGAAACTCCTAAAGTGGCAGCCACATTGATCTGCCGTACACCTGCCTGTAAAATGCCAACAGCCGTACGGAGGATGTTCACAGATTTTTAAAACGTTTTTAATAAAACAAAATACAGAAAATAAAAGAAGTTTAAAGAACTGAAACTGGGACTATTTAAAATTCCCTGAACAGGCCTTACTAATAATGATTTCAATTAGAGATGTTTTTGGTAAACAGTCAGTTAATTCCTTAGTTCATGAAAAAGTTGTAAAGAATAAAGGTCATTGCCTGTTTAAAAATTCTAAAGGGGGAAGCTTTACTTGTTTATTCATTATTATTATTATAAAATAAGGGGAACATAAATTGGTGAATAACCTCCAAATACGTCAGTAAATAAATAAATACATCGCTCTTTCCACGTTCCAGAAACATATAGCAACCGAAAAATTGTTTTTTTTTTGGTTTTCGGTTGCTATGTGTTTCTGGAACGTGGAAAGAGCGATGTATTTATTTATTTGGGACATAAATTGTTAAGGAGACGGGGAAAATAGGGTTTAAAAACTCAATGGACACTATTAATCCTAAGAAGCAGAATAATGCTGAAAAGGTTAAAAATATTAAAGCTTGTTCCTTGATTTATTGAAGTAAGCTTCACACAGGGGACGTGTGAAGCATGTCACAACTACTTGACATCTTTTCAGGGTTATGAAATACTCTAAAGTATTTTATGTAGCTCGTGCCCTCTCGGGAGGATCTAAAGAAAGATTTAATTTTAATAACCCTGATACTAAAGGTACAGCCTATTTCTTTAAAAGAGAGGGTGCTTCCTTTTCAGTTAAAAAATAATTGTAAATAAGATAGAAAAAAAGAAAACTAACTGTTTGAACATGAAAAAACATCTGCTGCAATTAAGTATCGTCTGGTAGGAAAATGGCGCACATAAACAAGCTGTCGATAGAAGGTAATGTTTTTGTTCTTTACAAAGGTAAATATTCGTATTCTGTAATTACAAAATACTGTGAAAATGTGGATTTAGCATTTATAAATGTGAAATAAGCAATAACAGAGGGAAAAATTCGTGAAAATCGGCTTTTAACAGGAAACAAAACACCAGAAGAATATCCAAAAAATGTATGCACTTTTATGACTAATTCAAAAATAAGTCTCTGGTCTTGAAAAGGAACTCCACATACCCAAAGTGCAATCTCTAAATCGCTAAAAATCTCTGTAACAACTATAAGAAAGATAATAAACAAAGATTTGAATCTGAAAAGAACCAGAAACCATAGACACGTGGCTGAGAGCAGAACGCGATGTAGACTTCTTTATGAAAATTACTTAGCTGAACACAGGTGAAAATTTATTGTGATTATTGATGGAGCCTGGATCTACCTAAACGACTGTAACAAAAAAGGTCGATTTTCTATCGCTAAAGATCAGAAAAAACTTTTTCCAAGAATCCGAAGAATTCTGCAAATTTGTTCCAAAGAATCCGAAGAAAGTTTCAGTAAAGGATTCATGATTACTGCCGGTTTCTGTTACAATGGGAAATTAAAATTAGGAAAAGTTGGAAAGAATGTTAAAATCAATTCTGCGTATTACCAAAATAATGTTTTAACACCAAGCTTTGAAGAGGAAATAGCATTCCTTTATTCACAGAGCCTTCAAAGAGTAGAACTCCATCAGAATAAGGCTACCAGTCATACAACCAAATCTACCACTGTGTTTCTTGAAAAAATGAAATAAAAAAAGAAGGCTGTACTTTTCTTAACTTTTGCTCAAAATCTATACTTTTTGCTCATATTCCTTCAAAATCCTCTAATGTGTCACTACTGGACTATTGTCCCTTCGAGTTGCTAAAAAGAGCGTTTTCTCAACGCAGACCTAAAATGATGATTGAGCTATTGAAAGAAGTTGAATAAAATACCACTACCATTTTTAAGAAATGCCCTGTTATCTCGGGAATCTAGATATAGATTCATAGTCCAGAGAAAGGGATACCAGATAGACCATTTAAGAAAGAAACAATTTTATTTTAAACATTAAATGGACGATGTCATCGCTCTTTCCGCGTTATTTTATAAACAAAGCATAGCAACTAAAAAATTGTGTATCGACACCACTGAGACCGAACCCCCAGATCTCTCGACAACTAGTCGAGTTCGTTCGCAATTACGCTACCGTGCCAACAATTCTTAGCGCCATGCGTGGTTTATCAGTCAGCATCTGACTACACAAATCCGTATTGATGGTCGCAGCAACTGAGATGTCGTCATCTGGGGGCATTTAAAACAACAGCAGTTTTATTGTAGTTGATGAATCCAACGGGTGATAGAAATATAAATTTAGCTTATAATCCAAAGGGCGATAGAAATATAAATTTAGCTGATAATCCAAAGGGCGATAGAAATTTGTAGCTGATAAATCCAAAGGGCGATGATTTTATTGTAGCTGACAATCCAAAGGGCGATAGAAATTCAACGCATGGCGCTGAGAATTGTTGGCACCGTAGCGTAGATGCGAATGCCCTCGACTAGTTATCGAGAGATCTGGGTTCGATCCCAGCGGTGTCGGAACAACAATTTTTCAGTTGCTATGCGTTGTTTATAAAATAACGTGGACAGAGCGATGATATCGTCCATTATATTATCTCCACGTATTTGATATACACTATCTACCAACAAGTAATTGGACACCCCTGCAATCGACGATATCTGCGGTCCTGATACACGTCACGGCCATGCCGTTAAATATCGTGTGGGAAATAACAACGCAACCAGTCGCATGCAAGGTGCCACGCAGTTCGAAGCTCTCTGATTTAGAGAAAGGTTTAATCGTCGGGTATCACAGAAATGGCCGATCCATACGTGATATATTCAGCGAGTTGAAGTACCCAAAATCGGCAGTAGCCTACGTGATTGGCAACTGGAAGATGAGAGGTGACTGTCGGAATGTGCTCCAACACGGCAGACTCACAAATCTGGGAGTTAGAGACCGACGGGCGCTGGCCAGAGAAATTCGGAAAAACCGCACCGAATCGATGGGCCACATCCGCGAGGAGTTTCAACAGGCATCCGGGAGTATTTTTTGAAGAATACCATCCGTAAGGAAGCCCATCTTCTAGGTTATCATGGACGTGCTGCCGCAAACAAGCCTTTAATCACCAAGTCCAATAGCGCTGCTCGGCTAACGAGTTGCAAAGAACGTCGACAGTGGACGGTTGAACAGTGGAAACAGGTTCTCTGGAGCGACGGATCAAGGTTTTCCCTCTAATGTTCGGATGGCAGGGTCTGGGTTGGGCGTCTACTTGGAGAACGCCTGCTGCCGGAATGTATTGTGCCAACTGTGAAGTTCGGCGGCGGTGGAATTATGCTTTGGGGGTGTTTCTCCTGGTATGGCACGGGACCCTTGGGCGCAATTCCTGGTAGACTCAACGCCGAGACCTACTGCACCAGTTTGGATGACCATGCGCTTACTACGTTTTGGCAGTTTTACGGGGTGGACCCATGTTACTTTCTGGATGACAATGCCACCTGTTATGTTGCGAGGTACACCATGGCTTGGTATGGTGACAATGGGGTTAATCGAATGGACTGGTCTGCGCAGAGTCCGGACCTTAACCCTATCGTTCACCTCTGGGATGAGTTGGAGCGTCGACTTAAAGGTTGACCCCACCGTCCGAAATTGGTGAAGGAACTAACCTGTCTTCTCCAAGTCGAGTGGAAGAAAATACCGCTAGCCGTCGTACAACGCCTGGCTGAGAGTATGCCCCGGAGGGTCGCAGCTGTAATCGCCGCTCGTGGAGGCTCCACCAACTATTGAAGGTGAATAAACTTCGTTTTCCTTTACTATCACAGGTGTCCAATTACCTGTTGATAGATAGTGTATATTCACCATTTTAAACATTAATTATATTGCTAGAAAACCGTTCTAAAAATGTACGAACATCCAGTGTATTTCTCTTATCGATGCTTAAACGTCGTCTGGACATTATTTCAGGTTAATCCTACAGCGATGGTAATACATTCAGCAAACCTCTAGACCAAGCGGTTGAACGACCCTTTTTCAACTTCTCGCAGGGTCCTTATCTCGGTCCTCGCACTTCACGTGGTGTGCTGTGTTATGATGCTAATTAACATATGAAGTAGCTACCCATGCTGATTACTGATTTCCAGTAGTCGCTAAATTTGCATATCTACACGTTTTCCCTTCATAACCGCAATGACCATAACTTTTTGTGATCAGTGTACATGGTTTAATATTCAAAGCAGTGCATCATCTACACTGCCGGAAAGCGAAAAAAGAACACCAAGAAGGAATTGGCGGACGATCATGAAATTTACATATGTTAATGGGGTCGAGTTTACGTAGGTGTGATGTTAATTTCGGACAAACCGGTGAGCGCTTACGCCACAGCACGGCGTAATATGCAAATTATCGTCGGTGGTATTTAAGGAGTACGGTGAAGTGAATGTAATCAGTCGTCGCGTACGGACACGTGTGAAGACCCTGAAGAAGTTGCAATGCCTGGACATGGAAGACGTGTACGATTTCAGCAGTTATCGGACTTTGAGCGAAGTCGTCTAGTCGGACTCCGCGAGGCCGGGTGGTCGTATCGTCGTATTGCGGAGCGAATTCGACGGGAAGTATCGGAGGTGGTACGATGGTGGCGTAGATGGTCCGAGGAACATTCCCACACGAGATGACGTGGAACCGGAAGCCACAGACGGACTGATGAGCGGACCGATCGATGCATAAGAAGAGCGGCGTTGTCAAGCAGAACATCCACTGCGACGCCAATGCGAGCTGCCGTTGAACCTGAGGTGATTGTGCGAACAATGCGCAACCTTCTACTGGATGAATGACTACATGCACGCGTGCCTCTGGCATGTGTACCTCTGACTCCAGCCAACCGTCAGGAACGGCTGAAGTGGTGTCGCCAACGTCAGCCCTGGAGAACACATTGGCGATCTGTTGTGTTCAGCGATGAAAGCAGATTCTGCTTGGGAGCCTTCGATGGTCGTATGCGTGTTCGCAGACGCACAGGGGAGCGTCTCCACCCTTCTCGCATCCGCCAGTGACACACAGGGCCTACACCTGGTCTCCTGGTGTGGGGAGTGATCAGCTATCACTCCCGTACACAACTAGTGTTTGTACCGGGTACGTTAAACAGCACCTCCTGCATCAACAACATCATTCAGCTCGTTGTTGTGCCATTTGTAAGGTCGGTCCATCGTGGTGTTTTCGAGCAAGATAACGCACGCCCACACACGGAACGTGCAACGCAACATGCACTTCCGGGTGTGAGACAACTTCCATGGCCTGCACGTTCACCGGATTTGTCCCCCATTGAGCACGTGTGGGATTTTATGAGACAACGACTTATCCTCTCTCAACGGCCAGCCACGACCATCCCCGATTTAGGCGCCCAGGTTGAGGATGTTTGGAACTCAATACCCCAAACTTACATCCAACATCTGTACAACAGACTCAATGCCAGAATTGCACAGTGTGACGCAGTTCATGGCGGTTGAACCTCGTACTAACCATGTTACATGGAAATGTTATTTTTCAGTTTACCAGCAAATAAAGCTGTATTTTGCCATAATGTTTTGATCACGTCATCATCTTTATTCCGTTATTATACTGTATAAATGTCGTTGGTATCAGACGTCTCCTTGTTGGTGTTTTTTTTTCACTTTCCGCCAGTGTATTTAGACAACAACATAAGGGCTGGTGAAAGCCGTCAATACCTTGTGCTATCATCATGTAGTGCAAAGCAATCAGACCTACGACGCGACATGGTCGTGACATACCTTTAGTGGTGTTCTGGGCTATATGGACACCATTAGAGGGCTGCGGATAGTTATTTGCTGGCTGATGGGCAGACTCGTTTTCGGTGGGGTAAATTTAATGGCGTGGTCTTCCTTGACTTGACAACGGGGTAGTGACATTGCAAAGAATAAACTCTTAGGAGATTCAAAGTAACGTTCATAACGAGAGGCAAAAAATTTTCAAAAGAGAAAGTAAAGCAAAAGATAATATGAATTGAACAGTATACGACATGCAGCATGTAAAAGAATATGAAATGAACAGTATACGACATACAGCATATAAAAGAATATGAAATGAACAGTATACGACATACAGCATATAAAAGAATATGAAATGAAAAGTATACGACGTACAGCATATAAAAGAATATGAAATGAACAGTATACGACATACAGCATATAAAAGAATATGAAATGAACAGTATACGACGTACAGCATATAAAAGAATATGAAATGAACAGTATACGACGTACAGCATATAAAAGAATATGAAATGAACAGTATACGACATACAGCATATAAAAGAATATGAAATGAACAGTATACAACATACAGCATATAAAAGAATATGATTTGAATCTTAAGACCATAAAACCATTTGGTTAACTTAATGCGCTGGAAGATATTTAAATTTAAGGGTACAAAGTATACCTTAAAACTCTATGCGCATTCTTATCACTTGCGACGAAAACAAAGGTATCATATCAGCGACAGCGGCAAACAGAACTCCTTGAAAAATGAGCTTACTTTCCTTTTAATCTATGAAACACACAGTTATTTCAATTACAAATGATTCGCAAATAAATATATACAAATCTTTGAAATTGTGAATTTAAGAAGTAACTGCACAATATTCTGGAAATATGGTGCAGTTACTTCTTAAATTCACAATTTCAAAGACTTGTATATATTTATTTGCGAATCATTTGTAAGCTCATTATTCAAGGAATTCTATTTGCCGCTGTCGCTGATATGATACCTTTGTTTTCGTCGCAAGTGATAAGAATGCGCAGTGAGTTTTAAAGTATACTTTGTACTCTTCTATTTAAATACGATTTGAAATTGTGAACAGTGGTCACACGTAATCATAAATTTCAATGGATAAAACAGGAATTTGTGGCGCTTCACCTACTATAAAGGAAATATAAAAATTGTCCTGCAATAATAAGTTGTTTGAAATGATGTATGTTTCGTTCCCGTTTTAGTGAAGATAAATTTAATTTTTTTCGAAAAAACTGGACAATTAAAGAGCATAAAGATCAGGTTTATGTACTTGACATGACGGGCTTGTTCCTGCTATAAGTGACCTATTTAATTGTTGTTAACATGAGAATCGGAGATAAAAAACATCAATTTCGAAGAAGATTCACCTCCCTACAGAAATACTGTTGGGGCACTCATTCTTCATAATCCCATTCGGATAGTCACTCAAAATCAATACTTTGCATCTGCTGTAAGGTTTCCATCGTTTGTTAGCTCGCTGAGCTCAAAAACCCAAATTTAGATTCTGAGTGTCAAAAAGAACATTAAAACCTCCAAAATAAAAGAAAAGTGGCCTTATTATTGACGGGTATTTTTCTCCATCAGAAAATACAGTGAGTCACCTATTCCAATTTTGTATGCAAGGGGAAGTAAAAATAAACGTAGTTTGGGAATTAAAGTGATTCTGCAGGCGACAACAGACTAGCACCTCATGACTGCCGTTAGACAAGGCGGCATTCAAAGCCACGCTAGTCTGGTTCTCGGGGTGACTGTGCAATCATGGAAGATCCGTTCTCTGATTATACAGCTATTGAACAGCGAGTCGTAAGAAGATTTCTCTCGGAAGAAGCGTCAAGCTGATAAAATTAACTCGAGATTGGCTGTGGGGCTGTGGAGGGAACAAGTTTACGATTGGATAGAAATGTTTCAATCTGGAACCACAAGTCCGATTGAAGAAGCCAGATCAGCGCGCATGTCAAAGTAGTGAGCAAAAGATTATGTCGATCGGATATACACTGAAGAACAATTGAATTAGAGACAGCTGCCGTTATGCAAATGTGGCGCTGTGGGTGGCCCTAAAAACGGAAACGACATGACGTATGCAGCGATCCGACAATATAAGGAGTGATGTTACGGGAATCAGTAAGAGTCGTACTCAGTATGGGTAAGACGAAGGATCTAAGCACATTTGATCGTGGGCAAATTGTCGGGCCCGACGAATGGGTAACTCCATATCGGAAGTCGTGCAGGCACTGGGATTTTCACGAGCCACTGTGTCACGGGTGCACCGTGAGTACATCGAATTTGGTAAAATCATCCCTGCAAGAGCCAACTGCCGTGGACAACAGCGTGTGGATGAGCGGAGTCATCGTCGGCTAGCTAGCATTGTAACAGCGGATAGACGAGCCACAGTGCAAGAAATCACTCAGCAATTTAACGCTGGTAAACAAAAACGTGTAAGTAGCCACACCATCCAGAACTATCTCCTCGCTATGGGGTACAGAAGCCATCGTCCCACGAGGGTACCGCTGCTGACCGCACATCACAGGGTGCAAAGATTAGCATGGGCGCGGAAACATCGCCACTGGACCATAGACATGTGGAAAAATGTTGCCTGGACTGATGAGTCAAGATTCACGTTGATACATGCGGATGGCAGGATACGAGTACGGCGCAAAGCACATGAAGCGAGGGATCCTTCTTGCCAGCAGGGTACTCTAGGGTACTCTTCAAGCTGGTGGGGGAGGAATTCTCGTCTGGGGACTGTTTACGTGGACTGAAATGGGATCCGTGGTACGTGTGACATCGTCCCTCACATGTCAACATTACCGGGATATCCTGGACGACCATTTGCTCCCGTTTGTGCGTCTTCAACTTTCCACTGTGGACCTCATCCTGCAACAAGACAATGCACCGTGCCATCGCTCGCGAATTGTATCCGAATGGTTGGATGAACACTCCACCGACATGACCTCACTTCCTTGGGTTAGGTCACCTGACCTCAGTCCCATCGAGCACATCTGGAATGCCATCGAGAGAGATGTTTGAGGCTCTGACCCCCCTCCATCAAATCTTCGTGAACTGTGGGAGCTTTTTCAAGGGGTCGTTGATCCGTATGGCTTCCCAACGCTTCCAGTGTCTTGTCGAGTACATGCCGAGACGAATCGCCGCCAACATCAGGGCGAAAGGTAGTGCTGCACGTTACTAGACACGTATCTCTAGTTCAATTGCTCTTCAGTGTACTCTCATTCAAGAAAACCGAAGGATTAATATGTATGCTATGTCTGATATGTGAGACAAAGTTTGTCGTTCTGCCCATGCAATGGCACATGATGGCTAACGATACTTTGAAGTGTTTACCAGGTGGAACCTGAAACAATTGACGATAAACACAAGCAACATCGTATGATGACTTCCACCCAGTTTTTGCTGCGCTATGAAGATCCAAGTATATTATAATGTTTCACTGGGGACGAGATCTGGGTGCACTCTTTTTACTTTAAAAGCAAGATACAAAATATGGAAGGTAAATACTCTTCATCTGCAAGGAAAAAAGAGTTCAAAAACATCCCACCTGACAACAAAATACTGTTAACACTGTTTTAGAATACGCTTGGCCGGTTTTGCAGCATTATCAGAAATACGAATAAACTGTTAAAAGTGAGACGTATTAAGAAGTATTTAAAGACAGTCTGAAACTTGTAATTCGCCACAAAAAAGATATCGTTTTCAAAAATTGATCTTTTGCATAAGACAATAATCGACTCAATACAGGGTTACATTCATGTCGACAATTGAAAACCTTAAGTTTAGAGTTTTTTCACATCCACCATGCAGGATGTAATTTTGCACCCAGCGAATTTTATCTCCTCGGTCCTGTTAAAGAATCATTAGTTGATCAACGGTTTGGTAGCGATGAAGCGTTAATAGAACTGGTGCATATACTGTATGTCTTCTGGGACAGCCAAAAAGGGGATACATATATGACTTCAGGGGAGTATGTCATTAAAAAGCAGGACAGGAACATTACGGATTTGTAAAACATCTTACTATACGTAATGCAGTGAGACTCCAGGACAAGCGATAGGCTCCATGGTGTTCCAATGACGTAGAAAGAAGGAAAAACTCACTGCTAACTACAAGTTTTTCTCATGCGATATACAAGTGTACAGCGCTAAGAAAACAGTTTTGAATTCAGATGTTCCATCGTGAATGGACGAGGTATATCAGCGCCAACATCACCTAAAACCTTTGAAAATGCTCCTGTGAATTCTGATCTCGAGAACCCTGATAACGAGAAGACAGAGTTCCAGTGTGTTAGCTTTAACACAGAACCTCAAGCTTTTTCTCAAACAGGGCTTAAAGATCAGGTGATAGACTAAAGATTCCGCACAGATTTGAGGTTCCATACTGAAATGAAAAAAAATTATTAGCATGACATATTATTCGTTTGATATCGGAGCCGGGAGAAAATACTTCGTACATATTTTACTCGGGAAGGTTCTTTTGATTATTTAGATGTTATTGGTTTAATAGAAAAGTTATGTACGAGGTGGGATCCAAAAGTTCGGGTGCTTGGCGTATATTTCCTTACCTTAAATACATTAAAACACCGATGCGCAAGCATCTTCAAAATATACCCCTTGGGCGACGATGCACTTTTGCAAGAGCTTGTAAAGCTTCCTGAAGCATTACTGAAAGAGATGTTTTGTAACACTTCGTAACGCCCGTGTGTTGCTGTTTTTACCACATTTATGGACACAAAACGATGTCCCAGTAGATTTTGTTTCTTCAATGGAAAAAGTTGAAAATCGCAGGGGGCTAAGTCGGGTGAATAGGCGGGATGGGAAAGCACATTAGTACGATTTCTGGCGAGAAACTCCATGACCAGTAGGGACCGCTGTGCAGGCGCATTGTCACGGAGAAGATACCATTGACCACTTCGTCACACCTCCGGCCGTTTACGACGGATTGACTCCCATAAGCGACGTAAAGTATTCAGATAACGTTCCGTGTTAACTGTTGTGCCCTCAGGAAAATTTCGGGAAGGACAATGCCGTGAGAATCAAAAAACGCCTCCAGCATGATTTTCCCTTTGCTGTGATCCTGCCTGAATTCCTTTGATCGCGGTGAAGACGGTGATTTCCACGTTGAAACAGCACGCTTTGGCTCAATATCAAACAAGCAGCACCACGTTTCATCACCTGTAACGATGTTATACAAAAACGTAGGATCGCTTTCGGCTTTGTCGATTAATTCACTCAATATCCGCATCCGTTCATCCATTTGTTCGGAGGACAAAAGGCGAGGGATAATGTGCTGACACACGCGGCGCATGTTAAGATCCTCCGTCAAAATGCGCTGGCATGTGGTCTCCGATAGGTTAGTTGCGTTAGTGATCTCCTCAAAGGTTCGGCAACGATCCCAACGAACGCACTGCACCACCATCGTAATGTTTTCTTCACTTCGTGCACTCACAGGTGGACCACAACGGTCATTATCTGCGATGGATTTTCGGTCCTCTTTGATACGCCGATACCACTCGTACACCTTCGATCTCGCCATCGTAAAGTGACCGTACACCTTCGAAAGCATTTCATAGGTCACTGCAGCTGTTTTACCCAAACGCTGACAGAAATCAAAGTTACAACGTTGCTCTTCAAAAGTCACGTTTCTCACATCGCAGAACACAGACGACTAGCCACAGCAGCAAACATCTGAGCGCGGATTCCAATCACTTTCTATGGGCCAAACCATTTTGACTACGGAGGGGAGGGATGGCGGAATGTATTTCAGACGCCGTAACATGTTTGCGGTGTCACGGGTTGGCGTTGCCCGCGAACCTTTGGATTCTACTACTTATAAGGTTGATGGCTGGAGACGTTTAACGTTCTTCTTCAAAAAGAAGCCTTAAGGAAGTTCTCCTACACAATAGTAGCATGTATATTTCTGTTCCTGTGGACCAATCTATGTAACGAAGGAAAGATATGAAAACCTGCAACTGGATCTTTTTAAAACTATCTACCCCGACCACAAGTGAATGATTTATGGGAACTTTAAGGTACTTCGCGTGCTGCTTATGTGCGTACAACAGTCGCAATAAACAAGTTTTCTATGTTTCTCGTGAGATTGTGATAGTAGAACGAAAAGCGCACTTTGGACACGGGAACAATGACCAGACAGAAGTGGGATTACACTGGGTACAAAGAATGTTGTTCGAGAGTTTGGTAAATCAAAAAAGGTCCTCTTGCTTTCTCTGTATACAAATAATGGCTTAATGAATCAATTTTTGAAAGCTTTACCCTGACTGAGATGGAGTCGATTTTAAGTTTTTGTGCTAAAAGTTATCCGAATTACCTGATGACAAGCTCAAAGAAGGCATATTTGTCAGGAAATATAGTTCACGATGAGAATTTTGAAAACTTATCACACTCATTGACCTAAAAGTCCACACATCAAAAAGGAGGCGTTGGACTGAAATCAGAGTTTAGTCGTGAGATGGTACGTACCAAGGACAGAAGTGATTAATATATCACAGTAGCAGGACAATTTCCCGCGAACATACGGAGCACATTCCGGTTAGCGTTAGTACTGCGTCGGACCACCTCGTTCTCCGATGCATGTAGTGATACGATCCGGCACGAAGTCAAAGAGACGCCGTATGTTACCGTGGGACAGATTGGACTACACGTCTTTCAACTGACGTTCTAGATCAGCCAGAAAAGCGGAACTGGGATAAGGAGAAAGCTAGCGTTCCATCTGTTCCCACACATGCTTGATGTGCAAGAGATCAGGCGATCTGGAAGGTCACGGGAGTGTCGAAGCATGACGTAGACAGTCCTGGAAAACAGGAACCATGTGCGGACGGTCGTTATGTTGTTGGAAAATTGCTCCGGGCTGCTTCGCCAGAAAAATCAGCACATGGGGCCGCATGATCTCCTGTGCTCTCAGCTGTCAACATCACTGGGATAACTGCGGGGGAAGTATGGCTGTGATACGCAATAGCTCCACAGACCATCATGCCTGCAGTTCGGGACGTGTGAACTGTACAGTGAGGTTGGAATTGTAGCGCTCACCTGCGGTTCTCTACACCCTGACACGGCGGTTTTCCGTTCCCATACCGAAGCGGGATTTGTCGCTGAACACTATACGTCGCCAGACCGTAGCATTCCACTTTGCTCGCAGCTAACACCACTGCAATCGACGCAGAGTATGATCAGGTGTTAATGGCAGAAAACGTAAAAGCCGTCGAGAGTGTAGATTCGCCTCTGCCAGGCATCTGGAAATGGTTCGGGTTGACACAGGTGTCCTTTGTATAGCCGCCACATATCTCTGGATATGGGACAAGGACGCCGTTGCATCTGAGCGTGCCGATCTCACGATCCCACAGTCCTCTCTGCTGGTTGTGTGTCTAGGTCGTCCAGAGCCAGTCCGCAGTGTCTGGGTGCCTTCCAGTGTTCATTGCTCTCAACACTATCGCACCATACTGTCCAACCGGCCCAAATAGTGGCCGATTCGGCTCGCCGGCCACGCTGCCTCTCTCATCCCGACAATAGGCCTGGCTCAAACTCCGTCAGTTGCCCTTACGCGCATCTACGGCGGCTCCTCGAGATGTCTATCGCTCAGGGATCTCACCTGAATCTTACAGTGCACTTCGGCCCGCATGTGGAGTCCCCTGCGTTGCGCCTTATATGCCCCAAAGATTGCGATTGCAGCGCCGCTGGCATGCAGAGTCGCACGAAACTTTAATTATTTGCATGCCTGCCCTCTCCACAGCTATTCGCCGAGTGTCGCGTTAATCGCACGGCCTTTTCTTGTTGCGCGGATTTTTTATGCCAATGAGTGTAGTTGGTGCTGAAAAATGAAGCACGGATTGCTTTCAAAGATATTCGCAGTTTGTGCTGAGTTTTTAGGGCGTAAGATTCTTCATCTCTGTCAGTCGACTTGCCAGAAAAGTAGACCCCTAATTATTCGATTGCCGGAGCAGCAAGTCACAAAAATCCTCAGAGCAATAGGAATTGTATAACTTTAGTATCTAAACCTTTCCCTCTGATGTTTTCTACCGGAGGCCCAATGGCAACGAAATGAATTATTCAGGGGGCTGGGTTCGCAGATGGCCGAGTGGTTAGGAGCGTGGTTTCTGATCATGTGTTCGAGATGGGCCCGGGGTCGAGTCCCAGTTGTTGAGGTATGGGCGATGTGCATGTCTTATGGCACTGGACCTTTTTATTCACTGGAACAAGTAGAGCCACGCTAAAAAGAAGACAAAAAAGAGAAGTTATGTAGACGAACATAAAAATATCGAAGAAATGTGGTTGGTAACTATGAGCCACGACGTTGAAGACGTCATGAAATGGAAAACAACTTCTTCTTATAATAAGAACTGAATATTAATAAAGACGGCGATATAGTAATTGTAAAAAAGTTTCACTATGCATTTTTATAGGTATCGCATACCAGAAAATAATTGCTTATAACTTTTTATTTTTAGAAATTTGTATAATTCTGCAAGTATTGTAATATTAATTAAATTACAAGTTCATAGAATGAAAATCTTGTGTCTTCAGTGAATCAGTTTTTACAAAAAAAAACCCCTCTTGAGACATTAAATCTGAGTTTCAAAATCGTTTCTGGATCCACTACAAAGAATAAATTACTGTGTAATTGCCACACATCCACACACATTCCCTGAAATGGAATAGTTTCAATCTAATCCTAAAACGGACTGCATCAATTGCAAAACTTTTATGAGACGTAAGCACTGTTGATAAAATTGCCGTTAGTCGGATCATACCGCAGCAAGCCATTTGCCCTATCGGGATTAGATGCGTTGTCCTTTTTTCCCTAATCTTTGCTTTTGTATGAATCGGCGCTGCACAAGTCGACATCGGACATATCGCTCGGGTACGATCGCAAACAACGCAAAGAGTAATGAAAAAATAATCTTCAAGCCACGTGACACGTAAATGAGGTCATCATTTTTCTTTCTCAAAAGTTCCACGTGATAAACACAGCTCAGTAATTTTCAGATTATTTAATCTGTGAGAAACAACAGATAGAAAGACAAAAACGTAGCTTTCAAACCAGGAAGGGCGGCACAATTTTTTTGTAGAAGATACATCACGTACATAGCCAGTTATTTTCAAGGTCGTTGATGCGTTGGCAGCGGCCTATAACTATTGAAATCTGTGCCAAAAATTAATAAATACGTTACAGTTTCTACAGATGGAGTTTTCAAGGTACGCTTATTGCAAATGTTTCGCTTCGCGCTTTTGCGAATTTACTTTTGCCTCTCGGATCCAGAAAATATAAAAATATATTTCTTTTTAAAGTTAAATGGCGAAGTTAACCCCTTTATTTGCGTGTGAGAACATTGGCAGAACGTTGAAACAATAATGATGTGAGTCAAACAAAGAAAGATGGAATAACAAGAGGGAGCATAATTAAGTAGCAATTCTTGCGTCCAAAGCCGACGCTTCCTAATGGATGCTACCTTGGTCGACCCAGGGCCGTGGAGAGAGAGCTCGGGCCTCAGTACAATAAAATCTCCGGGACCCCACCTCGGCTCCTCCATTAACCACGTAATCCATATTTCCGTTTCCTCGGGAAGTTGGAGAATGGTGGGGGTACCCCACCCACCATTCTCCAACTTCCCGACAACACGACCGGTCGCAACTCTTCAATCTTTTTTTTTGCGGCGGATAATTTTTCATATTCTCCCCTCTGTAAACGAACCCTCGAACCCTATCTTTCGAGAAAACGTCGGTAGATGGCGTTCAGGAGTTTTCTGAGAAAACTCTTGAACGCAATCAACCGACACACATTCTTATTTTTCTTAGTACGTTTTCATAATCATCACATTTTTCACGTTTCATTTTTAGAGTGTAATATACGTCTAAAGATGCGGCCTCTGGGAAAGTATGCACAAAGAGTTCTCATACAATTGTTAACATTAAATTTTGTGTTTTCTCTTTTAAGTTGCCGCTGTGAACAGGACGACTTCATCGGTCATCGGAATAAAGGAAAAGAAACGAAGTCGGAATTACGCACGAAGACACTGTATTCATTTATAAAAAATGCCGCAAGGCGAAAATAATGAGTTGAGCATAAAATTAAAAGACAAAAGATACCGGCTTTTGGTGGAAAACACAAAGTGACATAATCCACATAATGAAAATTTTCTGCAGCCTTTGATGACTAGCAATGACGTTGTATATCATACACGTTATTGCCAGTCATCTGTGTCGGCGAGTAGCAAAGCAACACAGAGAACCCAGTGGGTAGTGTGGGCGTGTCGTTGGAAAGGAAAGAAGAAATGAAAAACGCAATATGGAGAGCTCGTTTGATTTGCCGCAGGTAACCCACGTACATGTTGCAGTTAGCCTGGAAACTCGAGTAACATTGTAACACTTCGTTTTTTTTATTGTATTTAAAGCAGGTTTTGAATTTATTGCATTTCTTTTCATTTATGACAAATTACACATTTTTACGCGTATTTTACACGTCACGTAGAAAATGTTTTTTTTACGCGTAACTACCCAACCATGGTGACGGTCTAGCTTGAAAAATATTCGGACACCATAATATAATAATTAGAAAAAAAATTACTTTAAAAACGGGCTCTGGGCCACGATGCTGCAGCACCGCTTCCCCCTCTCTCTCTCGTCTGGCCTGGGTAGACCCTTCTCACGGCTTTCCTTAGAAGCTGCGTATCTAGTTACTTCAGCACTTTTCAACGCTATCTTGCGAAAAGAAAGATATTTAAATTTATGGACTTGATTAATATCTCCATTGCTTTCTCTTCTTGCAAAACAATGGTGGTCATGTTGTACTGCTTTAAATGCTGATTCGCCGTTACCGTGGCACAGTGGTCTTAGCGATGGCTTCTGATAACTGAGCAGTCGCACTTTTCGGAGCTCCCGAGATTATTTTGGGATTTCGTGATTTTTGACAGTTTTATACTAATTGCTTCGTGTTCTTGAGTTTTTGCTTACTTTATAGTTCATTAGTTGTGTTAGTGGATCACTACAATTGCGTGGTTCTTTTTTTTTTTGCTTTTGTGGCTGTTGCGAATTTCAACACTCAACTTCGTTAGGGCTAGAGGCTTAGATGGCTTTAGCCCAGCTTCCAGTTTTGTCTTCGTCTAGGGTTTCTGCTGCATGTGGATCATCAAGCTCTTCTATTTCTACTGCTGCTGACGTCAGGCTTGTGGATATGTCTACTGTTCGTCCTTCTACTAATCTTGTGTATAGTGCTGTGCCGCAAGTTTTGGGTGTTGGGGCTAGTGTAAACACTCCTCCCACCCCCTGCTTCTTTATATGCTGCAGCTGCCGGTAATAATAAGTTTGTGTATGCGTGTCTGTGTCTGTCTTTCGCGATACAAAATGAAAAACGTTGTTCCCGATCTGAGTATGTCTTTCCGCTTTGTTTACATGCAACCTGATCACAACCAACGTGAAGACGTGAAGGAAAGTAGTTCAGGGTAAATTTTAGGCATTACGTTTTCAGAAGGTTTCGTACTTTTGTTCTGGAAGTCATAAATTTCACGCGTTGTTCTTTAGAATTTTCTAAAATAGACCGCATACCGCAGGTTTTGTAACTATTACTTTCACCTTGCGGTTCAGGCATTTATGCTATTAAATTGTTTGAATGGGAAAAATATTGCCTTGGTTTCTTAGTAAAATTACAGTAATTACGGTAATTATTTAATGAAAAATAATTACACACACACATTATGCGCAGGGAATTAAAGAGGAGCAGCATTCATCCCGATACAAGGACCCCTGATTTCTGCAAAGAACCGGAAAGTTCGTGTTTAGTGTTGTCAGGAATACCGAGACGGGATTCTGGAAGACTGGGAAAAAAGTCATGTGGTCCTGAACCCCTGATTTCTGCGAAGACTCGGAAAGTTCGTGTTTAGTGTTGTCGGGAATACCGTGACGGGACACTGGAAGACTGGGAAAAAAGTCATGTGATCCTGAACCCCTGATTTCTGGGAAGAACAGGAAATTTCGCGTTTAGTGTTGTCAGGAACACCATGACGGGACACTGGAAGACTGGGAAAAACATCATGCGGTCCTGAACCCTTGATTTCGGCGAAGAACCGGAAAGTTCGTGTTTAGTGTTATCAGGAACACCGTGACGGGACACAGGAAGAGCGGGAAAATAGTCATGTTGTCCTGAACCCCTGATTTCTGCGAAGATCCGGAAGCTTCGTCTTTAATGTTGTCAGGAACACCGTGACGGGACACTGGAAAACTGGGAAAAAAGTCATGTGGTCCTGAACCCCTGATTTCTGCGAAGACCCGGAAAGTTCATGTTTAGTATTGTCGGGAACATCGTGACGGGACACTGGAAGACTGGGAAAAATTCATGTGGTCCTGAACACCTGATTTCTGCGAAGAACCGGAATGTTCGTGTTTAGTGTTCTCAGGAACACCGTGACGGGACACTGGAAGACGGGGAAAAACGTCATGTGGTCCGACGAATAGCGGTACATATTGTTCTGTATCGATGGTTGTCCGACGAGTAGCGGTACACCTTGTTCTGTATCGATGGTTGTCCGACGAGTAGCGGTACACTTTGTTCTGTATCGATGGTGGTCCGACGAGTAGCGGTACACCTTGTTCTGTATCGATGGTGATCCGACGAGTAGCGGTACACCTTGTTCTGTATAGATGGTTGTCCGACGAGTAGCGGTACACCTTGTTCTGTATCGATGGTGGTCCGACAAGTAGCGGTACACTTTGTTCTGTATCGATGGTGGTCCGACGAGTAGCGGTACACCTTGTTCTGTATCGATGGTAGGCAAAGAGTCCGGTGAGAGCTCCATGAAAAAGTGGACCCAAATTGCCTTGTAAACACAACTCAAGGTTCTGTAAGTTATATCATATTGTGGGGCACTTCCTGTTGGTACGGAACGGGTACCCTAATATTACTGGTAAGAAGGATGTCCCCAAGTGTTACCTAACGTTGTTGCCGATCAGCTTCATTCTGAAATGTTGACTTTTAATCTAGCAATGGCGGCTGTTTCATGGACTACAATGCTACCGTACATAGCCAAGACGTGCTAAGCAGTGATTCAGCGATGACCGTAACTACCGTCATTTTCTCTGGACATCATAAAGCCCGGATATGTACCCCATTTAGAATATGTTAGAACAACAGATCTGGGATCAAAATTTTCTTCGTAAAATGTGAGCCAGTTAAAGGACTGTATGGCGAACGTCTTTTAGGGTGTACACGTAGATGCACTCCAAAACCTTATGAAATCTATGCCAAATCGCATACGTTCTGTAATTCGGGTAAACGTTTCTAATTCAGTGGCCGGCATGTGTATGTACACAGAAGTGCCAAAATCATGGGATACGTACCTAGTATTGTCCTCCAACCCGGCGAAGTGCGGCAACTCTACGTGGCATCGATTCCGCAAGCAGCCTGGATACTTCTGGAGAGATGTTGAGAAGTGGGGTTTGAACAACCTCCCACAGTTCTCTAGTACTTGTAGGTGTAGGATCTCGGGTGCGAATGGACCTTTCCACCACGTTGCATATGTGCTCTGTTGGGTTCATGTCGTGCAAACGTGGGGGCCACACAATCGGTTGAACTGTCCAGAATGCTCCTCGAAATAATTTTAGAAAACTTGGGTCCGGTGACATGGTGCATTGCCCGCACGGAAAATACTGTCGTTGTTAGGGTACATGAAGTCAATCAAGGGGCTGCAAATGGTCACCCAGCAGAGCAACAAAACATTTACTGGTGAATGACGTGTTTACGAAAACCAGAGGACCCAAACCGTGCCACGTAACATCACCACACACATGTATGGAATCACCACCAGCTGGAAAAGTGCCTTGTTGACAGCTTGGATCCATGGCCTCATGGGATCGGCCCCACACCCTAATCCTACCATCAGTTCGTAACCATAGGAAGCGTGACTCATCTGATTTCGTCACATGTTGCCAATCTTCCAGCGTTCAATTACTGTGTTCTCGAGCACAGGTGAGGCTCTGTGTCGAGTGTCGTGGTGTTAACAAAGGCACTCTGTTGGGTGTACAGTTCCCATGCTCCATGGACGCTAAATGACGCTGCACTGACCTGATGGATATGTCTCTGTTACCTCCTGCATTGAATGTGGATGTTATATGAGCCAGTGCCGCTTATCTGTTGGCATGGACAATCCTTATCAAATGCCGCTGGTTATGGTCATTCAGCACCTGTGGTCGGCAGATGCGCAGTCCAAAGTGGGTGGTAATGCCTTCCATGAGGTTATATCGGTACACACGTGACAGCGTGGATCGAGGAATGCTGAATTTTCGAACAACTTCGGAAAGTGAATGCCCTATCCGTCTGGCTCCCACTACCCTGCTTCGTTAAAACTCCGATAATCCACGTCGGCTTGCCATAATCCTACTGGCGGTTGTTCAAACTCACTCACGAGATTACACTTCGCAACTGATAAAAATCCTGGCGTGCGTCGAAGATTTTATACGACGGTAGCACCGTTAACGATTTGCATACTGCTGTCCCATGACTTTTGGCATATCAATATACACAGATTGCTTAAGGCATTTAGTTTAATCATAACCATCTTACGCCCAACTTTTGTGACAACTCTACGCTCATCTAATCATCTTCATCACTGTCGGAGGAATGGAGCGAAAAGCAAAGCAAACTAGAGGGGAGAAAAATATTTTATCTCAAATGTTAATAAGAATTTGGATGTGTGACATTCTTCCTTCCCTTATTCCATGCATCTAGAGTCAAACGGTCCTATTTAGGCACTCAGCAGATCTGGGCTTCTATTCGCTCTCTATTGGAATCCGAACCAATCAGCTATCTCAAGCACCTTGCCAGAGTTAAAGATGCCCATTGCGATGCAACCAGTTCTGTTATATGCCAAGATCTTTTACTAGGAGAAGAAGGAGAAGGGGTTACCGACACCTGTGAACACATAAGGCCATAGGGAATTTTCTGCAACTCCTAATTTATTAAATTGGAGCCAATAGTTCGAGGAAAATGGAAGGGACAGAACTGCATGGTAGCGCATCATTCATCACTGATCCGGGACTTCAGCGCAACTCTAATGGGTAGCCAAAATCCAGTTACTCGGACTACTCTGGGAACTTTATTCATGCGCTTCTCGCGTTTAAACTAAATTCCCTCAGAAGGGATTGATATACAAGAAATCGGAAAAATTCGTCATTATTTCAATCCTTTACTCAGGATAGATATAAATTCCTGCAATTTGATAGAAGGAGTTTTGTTCGGAGGAAACAACAACAACAAAAAAGACTTGAATCATATATTTCCTAAATAAAAAAAATGCCTTCGACAAAACTGTGAGTGGCTTTGAATTCACGATTCAATTATCTTTTAAGATCTTAACTTTGTAGGAAGCGCATCCTTTTAGCTCTTTCCCCGGACATTACCGATTTTATTACTACGATAGAGATCTGCACCACCGGTGTTCCGATAAGAGGAATTTTAGACCCCGAATGTATTTAATTTAATTTTTTGTATCTGAAGAAATAATTTCATCTCAGTTATCTCGTTTACATGAACGAAATAACTAATACTTAGCTTTTCCAGGAATCAGTGGCTATGATTTAAAATAAATCAGTCTGATTTTTTAAGAGAGGCATTTTAAATATTAAATTGATGTTTCCTTCGCATTTAACCTCTACTTTATGGCCCAGATATTGGTTTTTAGCACGTCTTTTGTAAAAAAGGTCATGCTTATGTTACCGTTTTGTCCATCCGTCCGTTCGTCTACCATATTTCTGCAACTATTAGACCAACTGGAAAAATCCTTTTGCGTTGCAAAGCTTGAAATGTGAGAATGACGATCCTTCCATTCCGTGATTTTTACGATGCACAGTTTTGCCGCTAGAGGCAGTAAGTGCAGGTGATATGGAATTCAAAATACATTATATTCCATATATTTGGTTCTAAATATCCCATTGGAAAAATTCTTTTACGTGTCGATTCCTTTTATATGGAAGACTATTTTAGATGTAGTCACTTTTTCAAGGTACACATACATTTTTTGCTGCAAGATGGAAAGTAAATTTCGTTTCACCCGAGATCTCTGCTTCTAAAACTCCGATTTGAAAAATTCTTCCTGCATGAGATACAACTCCTGATGATAAATGTTTTTCATATATTTCTGATTTTTGGTTAAAAATTGTTTAGCCATCAGGAGGCGTAAGTGTTAATTTCTGTTTCTGACGTATTTGCAGCAAAATCTGAGCTCCTAAAAGCTCGATTGAAAGAATTCTCCCATGGACAGATATAGCTCATGTCGATAAACGTTTTCGGAAAATGTTCTTCTTAAAAAAATGCAGGGTTTCGTCGCCAGGGTGAAGAGATGTATATCTTATCTTTCTCAATATGTTTGCTTTTAAGAGTCCGATTTTTAAAAAATATTTCTCTGTTGGAGAGTGTTTCCTCTGTGCCTGCAATCAACTCATGCTTTGCTATACGCTGATGACATTTTTCAAAAATGTCATGATTTGCATAAGTTACAGATAATGATCAATAATGATCTATCAAATTTATCTCATTGGTTATGCTCTAACAAATTATCACTTAATATTCTAAAAACCAACGCCGTATATTTCCGAAACGTTCATAAAAGAGAGGACAGAAATAAATTTCCAGTCAGGATTATTGATCTTCCCCTTAAACTTGTGGACAAAGTTCTTTATCTTGGTGTTTGGTTTGATGAATTCTTTAACTGGAATACGCATGTTCAGTTTGTTTTAAAAAAAAGTTTCCTTACAGGTTGGCCTGCTTGGTAAAATTAAGCAACTCTTCCCTATCAATGTCCTAAAAACATTTTACTATGCTTTTATTTATACCCATCTCTCCTATTGTCTGGAATCTTGGTATTCAAATATAAGTGCAAACAATAAGTTATGCTTGCTCAAATTACAGAAGAAATCTGTTCGCTATATGCTGAATACAGATTACATGTCTCATTCAAAACCATTATTTCTAAAATTAAATATTCTAAAAATTCAGGAAATTTTTACCTTGAAACTAGGTATCATGTTTTTTAAAATAATGCATCTTAAACTGCCTATTTTTCAATCTGACATCAAATATCTCGATTATTCTATCTTCACCAGATCTGTTGCTAACAACAAATTATGTCAGCCGTGTGTTAGACTTAATTATGGTTTAAATAACATACTGTATAAAGCCATTATCCTATGGCATAATCTCCCAGAGAGCATCAGATCCCTGGAAAATATCAAAAAGTTTTCTTTGTCTCTGCGAAATTACATTGTAAATCACCCTGATCTCCATACCGAATTTCAACCCTATCATTAAATTGTAATTCCAAGCATGCTGCTAACAGTGGTGCTTCTTTTATAACCATCTTACTTGCTTTCATATATGCCATATGTTTTATTCTTTTTCTTACATCTGATAGGGGGAATCGCCTTACAACCAACGTGTTCAGATTCCTCCTGGTGTATTGTATTTTCATATAACTGTAAGATTTAAATGTGTGCAATAAATAACTGTATTGTATTGTATTGTATTCCGCAGCGAAACGTTTCTCATATAATTTCAAATATTTGTGAACGCATAAGTCTGCCACTAGAATGCGTAAATTCAAATTTACATTTACAGAAATATGTGCTGGACTAAGAACCCGATAGAAGATCGTTTTTGGTCACATACTACTAACTATGCAAACCCTGTGCGTATATTTTCTTCCCAAAATAATGCACTGTTTTGCCGCTAGGTGGCGCAAACGCTTAGCCTGTTTTCTCAATATCTCTGCCTCGACATGTGCGATTTAAAAAATGCTTTCAGCACCGGAAGTCAGTTACCTTGTAGAAAACTTTAGGTTAGTTTTATAGTTCACAGTTCTGTCGCTAAGTTTTGTTTGTGTACTTGAGTTTGGAGCTGTACCTCCGCTTTTAAAAGCCCTATTCAGAAATGCTTCTTTACTGTACGCTATTCGGTACAATAGAGATGAGGAGCATTCTTCTTTTTTAATAATGCACCGATTTCCCGCTAGGTGGCGTACAGATAGAAACCTTTTTCTCTCTATCTCTGCTTCCAGGAAACGTATTTGAAAAGTTCTTTTTCCTTTACATAACTTTTTTATGAAGAATACAGGGTGATTCATAAAGAAGTATGCAGTTTCAACGCACTACAAAACAAGAACAATGTAAGATATTTTATGTTACCTCTAACCGAATTGTAGGGGAATGATTCAAGTTTTTTAGAGACAGTCACAGATGTTCTATGTGTGCACCCTTAGTCACACGACACACATTTAGCCGGCAATCCATTTCCGCCCAAACGCGAGGTAAGACGAGACGCGGACTGCAACATGCCACTGACCCAATGGCCACCCAGACGTCCTGACTTAACACCTTGTGACTTTTTCCTGTGGGGTTACGTAAAGGACAAGGTATTCGCCCCTCCCCTCCCTATTGATCAAGCGGAGCTGAAACAGGGTATCACAACCACTATCACTGCACTTGATTCAGATATCTTACCACGCGTTCGGGCGAAAATGGATTACCGGCTCGACGTGTGTCGTATGACTAACGGTGCACACATAGAGCATCTGTGACTGCCTCTAAAAAACTTGAAACATTCCCCTACAATTCTGTAACAGGTAACATAAGATATCTTACATTGTTCTTGTTTTATAGTGCGTTGAAGCTATACTTTTTTAAGAATCACCCTGTATTTTTTCGCTTAGTTTCAACTTTTCCATTACGCAGAATCCTTTCTCTGAAGGCGTAGAGCTACATCATGTTTCCTTCTATGAAGGCCGATCCATAAAAGCTGAGATTCCTTTTTTTTTTTTTTGAGTTGTCAACAGTGCGAACGGGGAAAATAAAAACTCAGCCGATTAACTGAATTAAGTAAGTATCTATGGCAACAGTTATTACTCGTGGGGGACAATTCTGGTTTTGTTATTGTACAGCTGTTTAAGGAATGTCTGCATTTCGCCATACAGCTATGGAGGTGAGGGATTCAGAGTTGAGAAGTGAAATGTGTTGTGTCATAAAGGTTACTTTATTTTTAAATACACCAGATTTGAATAATTACGAAACGCATATAGCGTATGAAATCCGTTTATTTTCGTAGTGTAGTCAGCACAAATATTCGCCAAGCTTTCGCACTCCACTGGGAGGCTTTTTCAAGGCAATGATAGACACAAAAATGCAGAGAATTGGAACATGTCAAGAACGAAGATGATTTCTGAAATAACGCGGGGGACATCACGAGCATATCACATGAATTTTTGTGACGTAATTATACAGAGCGCCGTGATGTGTTTCCATCTTTTAATAATGTATGCCAAATCATTGGTAGTTCCGTAAAGACTATATCATTGCATGCCACTTTGTTGGATAGGATTTCCACTGTTTCCCTGATGGCAGTCTCTTTGAAATTCGTGTAAGGGGCAATTCTTCTAATATTATTCCATACAGGAGCGGCCGAGCAATGCATGACTTCTCTGGCGAGGGCTGTTTTCTGCATGTCCTGCTTTACACTTCGTACGTGTTCTTTACATCTAGTGTCCAAGGATCGCTTTGTCATTCCGATATATACCTTTTCCGTGTTGTCAGGATGTACCAAAGGTATAGCGTACACACCCGCCTTTTCTTTCTCACACTGTCTCTCCTTGCAGCTTGATATTATATGTGATAACGGGGTCGGGGACTTCATTGCTATTAATATGCTGTATTTGCATAATAAATTCTTTAACCAATATGTAAAGCCTGGGATATATGTGATGGATCCTGCGTATCTCATTGTCCTACTAAGTGATTTTTCTATTGCTGGTATTATACGATTTCTCACAGTCTTATGTACTCTGTCTATATCATCCTTCTTATATCCCGCCTTTAGACCTTTGCTATAGATATTCTCAACTTCTTTATTATTTAGATAGTCGTAGCTAAATTCTTCTGTGAACGTTTAAAAAACTCTGATTACGTAATCAAGTCAACAAAAGAATTTGTGGAGCGCGCAAGAAGTTTAAATATATTTGATAATGATATAATGGAAAGTTTCGACATAGTGTCTTTATATCCATCTATACCTATACCAGAAGCTGTCGCAAATCTTGAAGAAATAATCGTCACTTCCCGTGAATTCACACCAACCCAAACAAAGAAAATTATCGCCGCCTTAAATCTCATTACTAACCACAACTACTTCAAGTTGAATGGAAACATCTACAAACAAACTAAAGGAGCACCGATGGGTTCACCTTTATCTGCAGTCCTTGCGGAAGCGGTACTTAGACCGCTAGAAGATCTCATCCTTTTAAATTGTATCAAGAAACCCCGAGTTTGGATCCGCTATGCAGACGACATATTCTTCATATGGGAACATGGAGTAGATGAATTAAATGATTTCATGCACAAGATAAACAACCTACACAATACAATAAAGTTCACCATGGAGCTTGAAAAAGACGGGAAGTTGAATTGTCTTGACGTCGCGCTCAGAAGAAATAGAACATCCAGCTTCAATTTTAACGTTTATTAAAAACCGACCGCAGTACTGAACCCTGTCCCTCCTCATTCGCACTGCCCAAAGGAGTACAAACTTTCCGCATTTAGAGTGTGGTTTCATAGAGTGCACAACGTATGAAAACCCGACTATCTAAATAATAAAGAAGTTGAGAATATCAAAGGTCTAAAGGCGGGATATAAGAAGGATGATATAGACAGAGTACATAAGACTGTGAGAAATCGTATAATATCGGCAATAGAAAAATCACCTAGTAGGACAATGAGATACGCAGGATCCATCACATATATCCCAGGCTTTACATATTGGTTAAATAATTTATTACGCAAATACAGCATATTAATAGCAATGAAGTCCCCGACCCCGTTATCACATATAATATCAAGCTGCAAGGAGAGACAGTGTGAGAAAGAAAAGGCGGGTGTGTACGCTATACCTTTGGTATATCCTGACAACACGGAAAAGGTATATATCGGAATGATAAAGCGATCCTTGGACACTAGATGTAAAGAACACGTACAAAGTGTAAAGCAGGACATGCAGAATACAGCCCTCGCCAGAGAAGTCATGCATTGCTCGGCCGCTCCTGTATGGAATAATATTAGAAGAATTGCCCCTTACACGAATTTCAAAGAGACTGCCATCAGGGAAACAGTGGAAATCCTATCCAACAAAGTGGCATGCAATGATATAGTCTTTACGGAACTACCAATGATTTGGCATACATTATTAAAAGATGGAAACACATCACGGCGCTCTGTATAATTACGTCACAAAAATTCATGTGATATGCTCGTGATGTCCCCCGCGTTATTTCAAAAATCATTTTCGTTCTTTACATGTTCCAATTCTCTGCATTTTTGTGTCTATCATTGCCTTGAAAAAGCCTCCCAGTCGAGTGCGAAAGCTTGGCGAATATTTGTGCTGACTACACCACGAAAATAAACGGATTTCATACGCTATATGCGTTTCGTAATTGTGATAAAGGTTTTCTATCGTTTGGGTAAAACGGCTCCAGAAATAGTTGATTTAATGAAAAAGCTTACAAAGATAAATGTTTGGGTGAGTCAACGATTTTTAGATGGCACTATGATTTCAAAAAGGGCTTTTGTCGGTAGAACTCGCTTTTAGACCTGGTCGACCTGAAAGTTTTGTTACGGAGCGAATTGAAAACACTGTTTGGGCAATCTTACAAGAAGATCGATGAATGACGTGTGAAGACATAGCGGCGTCAAATAATATTTCAAATACGTCGGCATTCCGCATTCTAAAAGACAAAATTATTGCTGTGGGTCGTGTGTGTTTCACATGGGTATCTCATTACCTGACGAGAGAACAATTTTTAGCCAGAGTTCAGATGTGTCATGAGTGGAAACAAATGATTGCATGGGATCCGAACTTTCTAAACAGAGGAATGACTGCCGATGAAACACGAGTCCACTATTTTGACTCCCTCACGAAGCGCGTAACGAGTGTCTGGAAACACACAGGCTGGCCTCCTCCGAATAAAAATCCGCCAAACCAAATCAGATGGGAAGGTGATGATAATTTTCTTTGATCATGAAGGTGAAGTCTATCAGCATGCCGTTCCTCCACAACTTACGGTCAATGCTGAAAATTGCATTTCAGTCTTGAAGCGTGTGCGACGTCACATACCGATTAAGCGTGTGCTACGTCACATATCGATTAAGCGACCGGAACTGGTGGCCAAGTGGACCCTACACCATGATAACGCCCGCCCACATGTGGCTTTCAACAGTTTCTTACGAAATGCAACAGGACTGTAAATACAATAGGACTGTGTAGGATTGTAGGCATGCCACAGCCTGCCTACAGTCCTAACTCGCCTCGTGCGTTTCTGGTTGTTTCCAAAAATGAAGGAGAAGTTGTGTGGCGCAACATTCAACACAGATGCTGACGCTATTCAAGCTGCGCAGGGTTCGCTAACGCAGCTTCCACAAAATGCCTTCGCCACATTCTTTGAAAAGTGGACTGAACAATGCGACGGTTACATATCATTCAAGGGAAGATACTTTGAGAAAGAATAACATATTTTGCTGTACGCATATTTCTTCATTTTGTGTGATTTTACTCTGAGTTTTTAAGGAATGGCCATTGTACATTTATATTTCTTCTTTTAACTGTGCCATTTGAAAATCTCTGTGTCTGCGATTTGTTTTTATTTCTGGATGTTTTATCGATTGTAGAATACCGGGTGATTATTTTCCTAACTGGCTCCATTGATAAATAGCTTTGATAGATTTAATTCGCGTCAGAAAAGATTCAAAAAGCGTGGTTTCTAACACCGAAATTCGGTGTCATCTTTCTTGTTTTAAAAATGAAACCACTTCCTGCCGTTTCGTATCTTTTAACTTCTAAATTTTAGGGGTTCAAATTTTTCATGAATGCAAATTAAATACATTTTTATTTCACTTGGATGACAAAGGCAAAGCCATCTTCATTGGATCGATAGAACCTTTTTACAATTATAACAGTCTGAATGAAAATAATTCTGCTTGAAGAAAAGTTGAACACTTCAGTAGAGCTTGTTCATAAATACAGAGTAATTGCAGCACGAAGTGTTAATTATAAAACAAATTTTTTATCACCTTGTTTTCCCAGAACAGAAATGCTTGCTCACAATGACTATCGAGCGGTAATGCAAATGAAATCTAATTTATGTGTAACAATACACGCAGCAAGATATGCTGAGTTACAGTTGAGACGTTAACAGCGAGAACAAAAAAACGTATTCTTGCATTAATTAAAACTTAAGGTGTTATTAATACAGATATTGCCTTGGATAATAAAAGCTAAGGGACGGTAAATGAAACAGAACAGCTCATTTTTCTACTTTTTTATTGCTAACTTCAAAAGTCGTAATTAGATTGAACAAGGATGGTAGCGTCCCGAATCCAAAAGTTTGTGAAAGTTACTGCATTTGAAAAGAAAGTCATTGATATAATCGCATCCTTTTGCATGCATATCAATTTAAAATCGTGATGATTAATATCCCATTGAATGGGAGCTTGTCTAACACAAAAAATAAGAGCATGGTATCCAATACACAATAAAATGTGCGCGAAATAATATGTAAATGCATAACAAATATGAGCTCAATGAATAGCAAAATATATGCGCATTGTAAAAATAGAACTAATGATATAAACAAGCAAATGAAACGCTTGTTGAGAGTAATAAAATAGAAAAGGAGGCTCCGAAAGTGAGCAACGAGTAATAAATAAGAAAAAAAGCTCCAAAAGAGAGCAACGAGTAATAAATACTAACCAAAGGCTCCAAAAGAGAGCAACTTATAACTATAAAACTCTTAGCACTGAAATGCGCATAAAATTAATAACACAATCAATAAAGCATTTGCATGTAAACCAAGAACTAAATATAAATTATAATAAATGTAAAAATACGCGCACTTGTTGATATCGAAAGATGTAAAGCTGCTTTACTAAAAGCATAAGTCAGTTAGTGAAGTAAGCTGATTGTTATCACAGTCTATATTCATGGGTTAAATTGAATGCATGCAACATTCTGGTATTTTTTTTATTATTATTTACTTGGGACATTTTTTTTTATACAAGAACTGCAGAGTAGAAAAGAAGATAAGTTACGTTCTCAACATTTTCTGATTGATTTAGTAGAGCGTAATATTTTAATAATATTATTTTCCGATAAAATTAAGTTAAAAATATATTATGATTCTTTGATTATAAATTAAACTAGGCATTCCTTATTCATGAAGCTTTATTTGCTTAGTAGCAGGGGTATCTATATATTTTAGAAATGAGAAAGAATGCTTTTCTGTCAATTAGTCATGTCAGATGCCTCAGCTGAGACTTCGTAGATGTCTCAGCTGAATTTCAGAGGGTAAATGACATAAAAAAATATTAGATAGATGCATAAGAAAGCACAAACACGTGATATATACGAATGATCACTACAGGAAATTTTGCCAACTGATATCTGTGGCCGATCAGTTCCTCAAATTTAACATGGAAGATTGAGCAGCGAATTTCAGTAATACTCAATATAATTCGTTATTCTGACAACTAGAGACATGGATAAGTTGCACTCCTTTGTGATGCCGATAAATGTTAATAAAAACTTTAAAGGTCATATAATTCCTGCCACAGCCTCTTTGGATAAACCTCAAGCTATCGTTCATTTTGTAGAATATATCAGTTTCCATGTAATTTCAGGGTAATCATATCATGAATTAACTGGAAGTTCATTTTACGTTCCTTTGTTATGGCATGGAACTCACTTTTCCTCATAAAGTTTCCGAAACTATAGAAATTCTAAAAAAAAAAGAAAAAATCATGATACATTTCTCTATTGAAAACAGATATAGACCATTTTGCACTACTTTTCATATGTGGCATTAGAAAGTGACGCTGACGTTTTTCTATATTTCCAAGTCCTTTTCAACAAGTTGACTAAAAGGAATTATGAACTGCTTTTCAGCAAACAACTTTAACTGGTTTCATGCATAGTGTAAAGGGCATTAATGATTGCATTCAGTTTAATTAATTTGAATTTCAAGAACGATTATGTTCACAAATTGCGTGCATAATGCTTGAATTTCAAATGGAAATTATTTCCGTGAAAACAACGGAATCAATAGGGATAATTAAATTGCGTTCCCTTTCCTAAGACATAATTACTTAACTCCTTTGACTATTCATTTCCGTTTCCTGTTTCGATTTTTTCCTGGCTCACGGTCATCTATATATTATCCAGTAAATCAGATTCCTGGTGGATCTCTCACATGGTCCCTATGCATTCTGCCGCTCTAAAGCGCTAAAACTTGCCTTTCGCGCTCTTTTCCCCGCCTTTCTCCTATTACTATGCTCTGTTCAACAGTAAAAACAATGTAGGGCAGGTATTACTCACAAATTTACTGGTATATGCAAAAGACGTACGAATTGCAATTCATGTCTATATCATCTCAACTCATCCAAGTGTTAACAGGTACTTTTAAGAAATAGCCAGCATGATTAAGCACACAGTAAAAGCACAACACACAACAAAGGGAAGAATTACACACTGAGAAAACTCCAGGCGCAAAGGCAAAAGAGGAATTTTGTACTCAAAGGATAAAAGTCTGGCTGCGTATTCAAAGGAGACACAAAACAGAACGCCCATGCGAGATACAAGACAAATGTAGTGTATGACACACAAGGTACAATGCGCCAAACAAGACAAAACATACACACGGATGCATAGTACGAAATGCGTGAACAGAACAAAATGTCCACGTTAGATACAACACGAGCGCCTCACCAGCACCTGTTGGCTGGAAACAAGGAAAAACACAGCATTCTCTCTTGACATAATACGTATACCTGTCGTCAAATTCAGACAAGTCATAACTGGTGCAAGAAAATTAAAACACTTACGGAATGCATCAGGCGTAGCCCACATTAGACTACAATGTGTAATGATCACTTAATGTCCAAGGAAAGTAGAGCACTCACACTGGGCGCACACTAATCACAGAACACGCTCAAAGGACAAACATCCTGGCAGCATAGATTCTCACACTTAAAGCACGGAACTAGTAAAAGGAAATTACATCCTCCACCACAATGTACAGAACACAAGATTACTTGATAAGAAAAATCTCGTAGTCTAGAGCAACAAACCTTAAAGAGTCGACACAAAAATTGCGGAAAATACTACGTGAACGACAAGTTCAACCAAACCCAAGATAGGGCTTAGGCTTCATGTACTTTCTTTATTAAATGCATGACAACAGGTAACAACCTAACTAATAGATGTTTACAGCAACCGACATTGCTCAGAAATTGGCCATCCTATAAGGCACCGTGCGTGACACAACAGTCAAAACACAGAAAACAAATATTTAGTAAACATGACATTCCGCAAGAAACTCAAGACATAACGGAAGAAGTTGCACAGAGAGGTTTAAAAGGCGTTCCGTTCAAAAACTCCGGAAGGAATGCATGACCAAAACAAAAAGCGCTCGGCGAAACACTCAAACGACGCATTACATCAAAACCAGAGAGAGAGCATTTAAGTGAGTGACAATCTACAGATGGGACATCAAAGGCTCATACCACACTACAGTTTACACAGCATCATGAAAAAAAAAGGCTTCACCAGGTAGAGTAGGGTTTGCGTGTAAGTCTACTGATCGCTCAAGGCATGAGCTCTCAACCCATTAAAAAATTTTCATTGCAAGTTTTGGAAGCTTAAATCTTGGTTGTAATGGGAAAATATATTCCTATGCATTTAGCAAATTTCATATGGCACATAATTTATTTTGGGGAGCAATTTTAATATTTCACTATTCATTTTGCTTCTACTCTTCTCCTCGAAAGCGTTGGCAGTATTTCTCCTGAAAATGCATTTGCTGCATAATTTGGCTCACCACCTTTGATTCTTCAAGCAAAGGATGACGGTCCCCTATTTTTTGAAGTTTTTCACTACTCCTGTAAAAAGGAGATTGAAAATATCAGTTAGGAGAATCGTCGAACAGAGCATTTAATCAGGTTCTCTGTTTCATATATTTACTTTAAAGTGTTTGCACACTGGTCGAGTAATTGAATTATTTGACTTAAAATCGCACAAGGCTGGGAATAAGGAGTTAAAAAGGATCAATGAGGTATTGTGAGGTACAAATACCAGCTGCTGGTACCTCTACTGCAGCAGCAATCCTATCTCACAGCAGCACAACGACGGTGAATGAAAATGCTTGAAATATACCACATAAATAATTTAATAATATTAAGAGCAACTCTTACATAGGGTAATAGAGAATTTCCGATGATTTTGCCTTTTCTAGTGTGTAAGAAGTTAAACAACACAAAGGCAGATTTAAAAAGAAGCTGCCATTGATTCGCTAAGCTGAATGCTCGAAATAGCTACCAATGCGTGCATACACCGCGAATACCATCACAATTATACTTAAGAAGCTTCTATTTCTTCGGCAGATTTAAAAAGAAGCTGCCATTGATTCGCTAAGCTGAATGCTCGAAATAGCTACCAATGCGTGCATACACCACGAATACCATCACAATTATACTTAAGAAGCTTCTATTTCTTCGGCAGATTTAAAAAGAAGCTGCCATTGATGCGCTAAGCTGAATGCTCGAAATAGCTACCAATACGTGCATACACCACGAATACCATCACAATTATACTTAAGAAGCTTCTATTTCTTCGGCAGATTTAAAAAGAAGCTGCCATTGATGCGCTAAGCTGAATGCTCGAAATAGCTACCAATACGTGCATACACCACGAATACCATCACAATTATACTTAAGAAGCTTCTATTTCTTCGGCAGATTTAAAAAGAAGCTGCCATTGATTCGCTAAGCTGAATGCTCGAAATAGCTACCAATGCGTGCATACACCACGAATACCATCACAATTATACTTAAGAAGCTTCTATTTCTTTGGCAGATTTAAAAAGAAGCTGCTATTGATTCGCTAAGCTGAATGCTCGAAATAGCTACCAATGCGTGCATACACCGCGAATACCATCACAATTATAGTTAAGAAGCTACTATTTCTTCGGCAGATTTAAAAAGAAGCTGCCATTGATTCGCTAAGCTGAATGCTCGAAATAGCTACCAATGCGTGCATACACCGCGAATACCATCACAATTATACTTAAGAAGCTTCTATTTCTTTGGCAGATTTAAAAAGAAGCTGCCCTTGATTCGCTAAGCTGAATGCTCGAAATAGCTACCAATGCGTGCATACACCGCGAATACCATCACAATTATACTTAAGAAGCTTCTATTTCTTCGGCAGATTTAAAAAGAAGCTGCCATTGATTCGCTAAGCTGAATGCTCGAAATAGCTACCAATGCGTGCATACACCGCGAATACCATCACAATTATACTTAAGAAGCTTCTATTTCTTCGGCAGATTTAAAAAGAAGCTGCCATTGATTCGCTAAGCTGAATGCTCGAAATAGCTACCAATGCGTGCATACACCACGAATACCATCACAATTATACTTAAGAAGCTTCTATTTCTTCGGCAGATTTAAAAAGAAGCTGCCATTGATGCGCTAAGCTGAATGCTCGAAATAGCTACCAATGCGTGCATACACCACGAATACCATCACAATTATACTTAAGAAGCTTCTATTTCTTCGGCAGCCTTAATACTTTAGCGTTCCCACTAATGTTGAACTGCACTTTCATTCCGTAGGTTACCAAATTAATCGTCATCCTAAAGGAGCTTGTAAATAGCTATGGCCACACAATATGCCTTGAAATTTGATATGGCTCCCTGGTATAGCGCCTGCATCAAGGAAATTGTGTTTGGGGGCAACAGCAACACACGGATGCTAAAGTTGATGTTATTCAAGTTTTTAGGGAGGTCAGAATGATTATCGAAGTCTAATAAGAATTTGAAAATATTTCTGAATTTCAACTGCAAAAATATTCCTGAACCAATTCTGAAAGACTTGCACGCCTTTTTCATTTGTTTTCCAGTGCAATGGCAGCATGTATTCTTATTTAATATTTTTAATGTGAGGATATTCTGAGACTGGCACACCTATAGAGGTTTCAGTTTACGATCACATGTTCAATACATAGTAGCAACATCGGGCTAACTTGAGCTGCTTCAAATCCAGCAGCAATTTGTTGACACGCCCAGGTTGAAAGCACGTCCAAGTACCGATGACTGTTCACCAGAATCAGCGCGTCACTAAATTTCAAACTTATGTACAAGAGTTAGAGAGGGGTTCTCTTCCATTTAGTATTTAGCACTCAATAAGAATTAGGAGGAATCCATAATGTCCAATAAGATGAAAGCAATGTGCAGTAAACTGTATAAGTAATATATCCGTAGAACGCAATAGCACAGATCCGCACCGCAATGAGGTTTTCGAGGAAAGATCATTCTGCGAATGATCCTTCCTCGTGTGTATACCACGACACTTATTACGTATCCCATCAACTAATTATGCATTGTGGCTAAAAAGCAGCACGTTCGGAAGCGTCTAGCTACTTTTTGCTCCAATGTATAGAATCGCATAGTAGCCAAATTTTCTGTCAGGTAGCGAACAGCTGAGCTAACGACCAACTGGAGTGGCATCTGAAAGATCGACAAAATTGGGCCCATAACTTCCAAAGGCCCATTAAAATTTGACTGAAAGCAGCAAGCAGATCGTGAGCTAGCTTTCCACCAAGTACCAGACAGTGGGAATCCCAAGTTAATGAGAAGTAGATTTCGAATGCGAAGCTTTTTGCGAAGAGTACTGCTGATTTTCATCAAGGGCGCAGGGAAAGCGATTTCAGCGAATTTCTCGAGTTCCGTAATTTCTACAAACAATAATCAAGATTCCATTACGCAGAGCGCTTTGCGTCCCTTAGACTGAAGATTTCATTTACCTAGGTGTTTGGGTGGTCAAAAACTGAGTTGGGAGTAAATTTAAACTAGATTGAGAAAATGTCTGATGATAAATAAATGCTGGAGAATATGGCAATATAGGGGGTCCTGTGAAACAGCACAACAAGTTAGAATTTTAGGTGGATGTTTTGAAATTTCCTCAAGACCACCTGACTTACGGGGTTCTCCCATAACAAAATAAACTAGGTAACATACAATCAGATGATAACCAGATCCCACGTTTTCAACAGCATACACAAAATTGTTTTTCATACAAAAAAATGTTCAACAGCATACACGAAATTTGGTTTGAACTAATGCTAAGAGGAAAACAATCTATACTATCTGAAGTTAGAGATTTGTCAAACAAAATTTCTGACTTTTACTGACGTGTGAGCAAAAGGAAATGCAGGATAAGAATTCCTGTGACACAATTCTAGCCCTTGAGTTGCTCAGGGTGGTCGTTAAACCTCCTCCAACTCTAGCCCTTAGCAGTTTTGTTTATATTAGTCAAAATTGAAACATAGAAATATCGCAATTACCAAAATAAGCAGACAAACAAGAGAAAGATTCAGATAGCTTGTATTAACACTACAGGAAGAGACGGACCTTTTCAGGAGTCTGAAAACTTGATAAGGGTGGCAATTAGGATCAGCAAAAGTCACATCGACACATAGTAAACATTAGAACTTTGTTTACGTTTGCTTAAAATAAAATGGTAGTTCTATTTAAATTCCTAAATGCATTTTGTGCTGGTGTGCAAGTTAAATCAGGTAATGAAAGGGAATACCTAAAGGTGCATCTCCATTTTTTCTTCCAAAGGATGCTCAGTAGGCGCGATCGAAAATTTTTTTTTTTTTCAGAAGTTGTGTTGGGTAACCTTTATAACGTCTAAAAACTAGGTCATATGAATAAACATAGTGCATTTCCTCGAGGGTCCTAAGTGTTGCGACTTCAGGTATTGTGCCCAGAGTGAGTGAGACCATTCAACTTGCTAAAAATGAAAAAGCACGACCATTTGAGCAATTGTTCTTTACTTTCAACGTATCTTTGCAATGTCAAATCTCAAAAGATATAAGCTCAAAGAGATATAAGATGAAACAGATGGTCTGAGAAAATGTTCACCAGAACGTCATGTGCCGCTTGGTTTACTGGAATGTCAGCTGTCTGACGCGCCGAGCTCAGAAGCGATCTGTGATGAAATGTGTGGAGGGGTTGTTTTTATTCCGGCCAATATGGAAGAGTGTAAACCCTCTGCCCCTTCATCCCACGCAGCTTGAGTCAAACACCGCTACCGCCCTTCTGTTGTGTTGATTCTACGATAGGCAGTCTTTATGAGAAGGGACGTGAGGACGTTCAGTAGCATCCTGTCAAAGGGCTGGGTGCATTCGGTAGGATTTCTAATTGAATTTTGGTGTGTGAATTGTTTAGGAATGCTTCAAAAGCGGGACAAGAATACAAGGATGTACAAGGTGCGCCAGGTGTTCTGCTATTATGGTGCAGATCATTAGCTTCAAAGAGGCAGTTTTCTGTTCACGCTGAATTGATAAGGCATTATCTATTTGTAAGGCAATATACAAAAATATTAAAATAATAACATTGACCATGCTGTCAGGTGTGTTGCTAGTGTTGTATTTATAAATGCAGAGAAAGTGTGGCAATGTACATCATTATCGACATAGAGAAAACATATTGTGGAGATGATCATAGAATACAGAGATATATTTCTTGCTGTGAAAAAAGCAATATGGAAAGGAAAGATATTGGACCAGAGAAATTTAAAAACAGTGCAGATCATCCGACAAGCACATTCTTTGACATCTGCAGATATAGGTACAAGACCAGGAATAACTGCAAGTGCGAAAAATCCCGAAAGGTGCTTGAAATTGAGAGGCTCTTCATACATGATCAGTGGACAGACAGGAAGCGATGGTAATCGCGGGTGTTCAATGCAGGCAACGGTGAGGCTGTAGAAAAGAAAGGGAAAAAAGATGCTGAAATACAGAGAATGACCCAATGCATTGGAAAAGTGAATACTGTCAGCCAAGCAGAATTATCAAGTTCTTCGCTAACACCTCAGATAGAACCAGGGATAGTGTAAGACAGTCCCCCGTCAAAACGCCCGAAGTTAATTGTTTTCGTAAAGACCTGCGTCCACACAGGTGTGTAAGACAATGCGCGGGCTGTGATTGCTATTTCTACGATGGAAGACTTGGGCCTGCTGAATGAAGCCGACAGATCCAAAGCATTTGATAGGAATTTAATCAGAAGAGAAAAACAGAAAGTGAGTGATGAGCTGATAAAGAAGAAGCGTGAAAGGCCAGATCCATTACGCGCATTATATTTTGACGGGCGCAAAGATGAAACCTTGGTATATGACAACAAACACAGTAAGAACAGTGAATTAGTTTGGTGGAGCACCCGGATCCAGATATTTAAGTCACGTGACACCTAAGGGCTCAACAGCAGAAAATACAACTCAAACCATTCTACAAGTTTTTCAACAAGAGAATAGGAGCACCAAAACTTTATTGCCAACAGGGTGTTTTGGTGCACCTGGATACCCATAGTAGAAGAAAGGCGTTACACGGCGCATTGAAGAAGATTGTTAGTAATTATTCCACTGGTTTGTGTGCATACTACGCGGTAACAAACTTCTTTCCGCCACTATTGCACTGGTTCGTGTGCATGCTCCGCGGCAACAAACTGCCTTTCTGTCACCATTTCCCTGGTTTGTGTGCATGCAACGTGGCAACAAACTGTCTTTCCGTTATCATTTCACTGGTTCGTGTGCATGCTACGCGGCAACAAACAGTCTTTCCGTTACCATTTCACTGGTTTGCGTGCATGCTAAGCGGCAACAAACTGCCTTTTCGTCACATGTTTCAACACCCTCATGAACTGCCCAGTGGCCCAAAAGAGTATTCGTGCCCCATTCGGAGATTATTTGCCCGATTCTAACTAAGACTTCCACACTATTTACAAATTGTGAAAGCCTCCCAGCAGCGAAATTCAAGAAAATGCAGGCGACTTGTCTGAATATTCACAAAGGAAAGTTTAAACACTACCCAACAGTACCTGTTCGACATATGTACCGCTGTGTCCATCGGGTAATTTCTGCTCAGTCTAGCACAGAAGGAACCAGAAAATCTCGATCAGTCTAGGTGGGTCACAACTACCAGTAAAATCCTCTTTTCCACGTATCTACAGAGAAACGCTCTTGTCTTAGGATCATTTCTGAGTGTGTGGTGAATGTGTCTGCCTTTGGGTGTATCGGCCAGAGAATCACATCTTTAAATTTTTAAGCCGGTTAAATGATCTCACATACCCCAGAACAAAACACCGGACATGTTTTTGGACAACGAGGGAAGATATCTGGATATACATATTTTTAGTCAAGCATAAAACGTATTCAATTTTTTGTTTTTTTGTTTAAGCATAAAACGAATTGTATTTGCAAAGCGAGATTTGGTGATGTCATTAGGAAGTGCTACAGGTAAAACGACTATGCCGATAAAACCAAATCTTATGTTTCATATGGATATAAAACTTTTACTCCTATTGATGTTTAACCGTATTAATGTGGATTCATTAGTTTGAATTCTATAAGGCTCTTATCCTGGCCGTTATATATCGAACAACATACGTGTAAAGATATATTTCATTCCTTTCTTCCCTTCCTTTCAATTTTTCTTTCTTACTTTTCCTTTAAAGAAAGACTGATTTCATTATACTTAAAAGAAATAGAAAACGTTGTTGCCTTTTCTTCTAAAAACACAGTACCTTTCAGGATAAGTATTTTTTTAATGAGATTGGTATTTCGTAAAACGGCTTTCCTCTCATTCTGACACTATAAAGCCGATACTTCGTGAAACGTATTCTTTTTTCTCATACTGAACACAGCGAGGTGAGTTTAACTAGCGTCTCAGAGATGTCATTAAAAATTAAGAGTTTGAGATGGCTAATAAATAATCAAAATATTATTAAATTTTAAGTGTCGGGAAATTAAAAAAAAATCCAAATACGTATGCGATTTTCGATTACGGACGTAATATAAGGGAAGAAAAGGGAGAAAACAAATGGAACGTTTTGCCCCTGCAGGTAAATGAATAGGTGAGGATTTGCCCGCACTTTTCCGTAGTTCCAACGCCAGTGGTACCAGATGTCGTACCATTTAGAAGAGCACCAGAATGTTGAGCCACAAGAGCCCAATTTTTTCGTACATTATCAACTAGCACATTAGTTACCTATCACAATTTTTTTCACTGGCTATTCATAAACTTTCGAAAAAAAATGCTTTTCAATTACCCCTAATGCTAAGATTTGGTGTTGGTTAACGGCAACTTGCTGGAACAGAAATCCACGTGCACCCGTTCGGACACTGGTCAATCCGACCGAAATTAAATTGAAGAACAAAAAATAAATTGAAGTAAGGATTTGGAAGGCTCACGTACAGCTTTCGGGTGGGGACATAAAGAGCGCTGTCTTCCGTATCAAACATAGTCGGCACCATGACGCATTTGACGGAACATGAAACTGCTAGCCAATAAATATTCGCATATATTTAAGCAAGTTCTGGAGAATTTCCAACTAATTTTCACCGCACTGTTGCGTTCAGCAGTGGCCCCATCCAAAAGGGATAGAAGAGTTTAACGAAAAGTTTGCTTTTATTGAGCGAGTGACTCCTGTAAAAAATGTTCCGCACATGTGTTTGTATTCTAATTTGTATAAATATAGTTACCCATAATGGGAGTCGTACCTGACATTTAACTCGTACGAACCGTTTGGCATTTTCTCTCGGGGATTTGACATCCGCCATGATTTCAGGAATCCGCTCACTGAGGAGATATTTTATGAAATTGTGCATAGTACAAGCGGACATGCGATGACAGTTGTAGTAGTGTTTGGAATACTTTTGCAAACACGGAGTATTAGGGGATAGTACATGTTACCGGAAGACTCGTCACTCCATTTGCTAAAAGCTGAATTTACTCCTGGCCGTTGAAAATGGCAGACACTTGAGAAGCCGACGGGGGTTCGCGTTGGTTCGTTTGCAATTCAATAATTGCTTTTGAATTCTAATTATCTTTCGGCCTTATTCCGTAGCTAGAGCGAAAGGAACATATTGGTGAAGATGTATTTAACAGTGCAGGATGGATGAATTCTCTCGTACCCCAATAACCTCAATTCATATTAGAGAAATAAATATTTAAAAGTAAAGGGCTGTTTCTGAAGAGAAGGTGATGGGCCAACCATTTCTAAAACAAATATATTTCCAAAATAAATACTGCACAACACTCTAGAACAAGAAGAAAACTGAAATAAAAATTTTGAATTTTTTTTTAATTTATTTGATTACAGTGTTCATATTCTTAAGTTTCTGAGATAAAAATAGTAAGATTTTAAAACTTTTGTTACCACATATATTGTCTATCAAAAATTGCAATGGAAAATGTTGAACGTGTACTGAAGATAAAGCTGGCTTTCGTACGCACTACTTAAACGGGACACATGTCCATCAAAGATAAAATATTCGCAGGCTACAAAAAAACTACACACTACCTCTAACACGCCACATAACATACCACTCCAAGGAAGTATATAATATGTACGCAATATACAACACGACAGACGATGTTAACAACCACACGTCACAACAAGACGTGACCCTCAAACAGACAAATAACAACGAGTAGTATACTCAGCGGGCAAATGATGCGGAACACTTCCCAACGGAACAAAGATGGCTGGGCACACATCCTAAAACCATGTACACACACACAACATGCTTAAAAATGCAACCTTACTTGAAGGCGAGCAATTGTATGGGAGCATCTATGATCGGAGCTCACCTGCCCGAAAATCTCACTTTTGCTTTAATACAAGATAAACGGAAACGAAATGGAAAGGAGTTAATGCATAAACATTTTAGATATACCGGGCCTTGGATTTTTAACAATGGAAGGCCTCAATCTTAAGGCAAACAAAAAGTGTCATACTTCGTCATACAACGATGACCAAATTCGGACCTCGCGAATAAATAGTTTTAATTAAAAACAATCCCCTATTATTTCTTTTTTAAGGGTACAATCTTTTGTTGCTATCAAATTATTCTCAGAACGAGAACATATGTAACGCGAAGTGGCGCATTTGGAAAAAGTACCATGATTCCCTTTTTTTAAGCACCAATCTTCTGTTTCCTACCGCAATACCAAATCTACCTTTTGTTCCGCTTCTGATCATTTATCTGGTGCTGATTTGTTTTTGCACTACTGTGAACTGATATGAGAAGATAAGGAACTGGACATTCTGAATCGATCAAAAGGGTGAGGCTTGCAGCATTGCTATAATATTTCCTGACAGGAGTTTGGCTTTGTAACACATTTAACAACCGTGCACGCTTTATTATATTGCTAAGATTCGAAAACATTTATCCTAAGCAGTTAAAATGGACCAACAACAGGCCTTAAAATTATAATTTTACCAGCTAACCTCTACTCAGCTCAAATAAATTACCTTTCAACAACATATCCCCCCTCTCCCGTTTCAGTTAATTTCCATATGCTGTACCGCCACATCTGTACTGTTTACAGTGTACCCTATTCAACAGTTCAAAATTATTATCTCCTTTTTTTTTTATATCGGGAATGTTTTTAGTTCTATAAATTGTATTGCTATTCCGCAAAATTTTCTGCAATGTATATCACTGTTGTGCCACCTTCTGGTATTCCTGAACTGCAATTTCTCTTACAAAGCTTAGAGTAGCAACAAATTTTCATGATAAAACAGGAAAACCTAGAAATCAACACTACACTTGGTAAGCCAGCGAATTGGCTGCTTAACATATGAAGTGAAAAAGAAAGGAAGATTTTGAATTTTGGTAAATATTGAATTCATCCTTATTTAATTGACAGAAAAATCTGCTCAGCTTTTATTATCAAAGTTTAAAGGTTCCAGATATCAATATGAGTAAAAAAAGAAGAAAAGAAAAAGCTGAAAGCAGAAATTTAGAATATTTCAGGGTTTGTATTTAAACATAAGGGATGCCTAGGAATTGCACAAGGGGTTTAATTTCTAAGAATTTTGATTGAGATTTAAATAGCTAAATTTATAATTCAGGAAGTTGCATATTTTACTGATTGCGAACGTTTTGTATATCTTAAAATATCTTAACAGTTCTTGCCTGAATTCGTACTTCATCTGAAGGCTGCCCCATCTAACGTCTGGTGGATGCGATTACGATTTTTTTTCTTTTCTTTTCTTTTCTTTTTTTTTTTTGTACGCAGATCTTCACGTGCTTTTTTCTTCTTTAAGTACTTGTGGTTGCGAGACGTAGCAGGTTTCACATCTATTGAAAAATAAAATGAAGATTTCGCAATGAATATAACTGATATCAATAATTATGTCCATGTGCGTGTACATGTGAGATACAGCTAAAAACCAGAGCACCACAATTAATGAATTATTGCACTCATGTGAAACATAAAATAAATGGTATCGCACAGTATTAGGAGGTTAATAAGCACGTTATTTTACAAAAGCCTCAGACCAGCATGCAAAACATACATACAGTGCGCGCGGTAAATAATGAGATAAAAATTATTATATCAAAACAACAAGCTATTTATTGAATTGTCCCTTACATAGATTCAAAATAATCTCCCTCCAACTCCACACAACGGTTAGATCTTTCATACATGTGTCCTAAGGTCCGGTGGAAGTTCTGAACCGGAACCTCTTTCAGTTTGTTGGTCACACCTCGCTGGATGTCCTCAAGATCACTGAAGCTCTTCCCTTTCAAGGAACACTTCAGCTTTGGGAAGAGGAAAATGTCTGTAGGAGCCAAATCTTGCGAGTAGGGTGGATGTTCAATCACACAGGGCGACTTTTGAACCAGAAACTGCTGTTCGTGTGGGACTCTCTCTGTTCGTGGGTCAACATGTGCGGCACAAACATTGAATAAATCTTCCTCTTGTGCAGACCTTTTTCTTAGATCACCCTAGCCGTTTGTTTACCGACGTCAAGCTGTTCAGTGAGTAGCCTAGTGGTTATTCGCCTTCATGGGCAGCAATTCCGTTAACCTTCATCACATTTTCATTTGTCCGTGCAGAAACTGGACGTCCTGTGCGTGGTTCATCCTCGAAGGACACTATGCCATTTTAAACGTTGAAAACTAGCGTAACAACTGTGCGCAGCTCAGATAGTCATCGCGGTAAACGTTTCTTAGGTCTTGGTATATTTCCGTAGCAGCTTTGCCTAACTCACAGTAAAATTATTTCCCAGTTCTTTGCTCCATTTACATAACCTCTACCACGCTCCACTCACACAGTCTTATTTCAACGGTCGCCACACGAACATTTCTGTGTTACCCAACTCGAACTCGCTTTAGCAATCAGCACACTCTAGTGGTCAAAACTATGAACCCGTTTGTCACTTTTATTAAGAGGACTATCCCGTAAAAGCCGTCTCATTTTTTAACCGGCACACTGTGTATTTTAAGTTATTTTTTAATTCTCTGTTTTACGCAGTCAGTAGTTGCGCTCAGAAGAATTTCAGATTTAAGCCCCATGACAGGAACGTTTTGGTTCAGAAAATCTGCAATGGGTATTAAAATCAGTGGTGCGCTCGTAGCAATTAGATATGTTTTTCATATGGCTTGTCGAAGAGCAGATGTATTTTCAAAGACAAATATACGGGAACTCTTATTGTGGGTAAAGATTGCAGCGGGGGAATCATGCCAAGGTACACCGAAGCACTAAAACATAATGACCAGCACATGTTTATGCATATCGAAACAACTGCAAATAAACGACACAGCGTGTAAAGATTATGAAACAGTATAAATAATAACTGTTACTGAGCTCCGTTACTCAGGGTTATTCTTGTCCTTCAGATAGAAATGACAAGGAATTTAAACGAGTTTGACAAAGATAAAATTGTACTGGCCAGACGACTGGGTCAGTGCATTTCCCAGACGGCAAGGCTTGTGGCGTGCTGACGGTCAGCCGTGATTAGTTCCTTCAAAATGGGGTTTGACGAGTGAAACAGTTATTAAAATCAAGAAATGCAATCATTATGATACGCTTTCCAACATATCCGAAATCATTACTCAAGTTATGAAGACAAAGGCTGTGGAATAAATATTGCTCCTGTGCCCCGACCTTTGAACCCATTTCGATTATATGAAACGGAATTGGTTCAGTATACCACCGGAACAACTACTGAAGTTTTGTCGCATTAGAAGCATTTTCAATCAAGTTATGAGGATAATGGCTATGGAATAAATACCGCTCCTGTGTCTTGACCTTTGACCCCATTTCGACGATGTTCAGCATAACCGTTTCAGTAAACCTCCGGAACAACATACTAATGTTATGTCGCAATAGAAGCATTTTTACGTAAGTATAACGGCGATGGAATAGATTCCGCTCCTATGTCCTGACCTTTGACCTCATTTTGCCCATTTTCAATCGATTTTGTCCCCAGGTTGTCCCCTACCACATACTAAAATTTCATCGAAATCGAACCATTTTTACGCGAGTTATCGTGCGGACAGACAGACAGACGGAAAAAGCTGGAGCATATACGCTTCTTCAACCTACGGTTGGAAAACGTAAAAAAGCAACAATCTCCTGCAGGATGTGGGTCGACAGCGGCTCAACAATGCTAAGGGTGAGCGGAAGCTGTCCTGCACTGCACAAGCTATAAGACAGGATGCTGTGGCGCAAGTCGCCGGTAACTTCAAAGCTGGTGACAGCAGTAATGTTTCACAACACACAGTATATCGAACCCTGCTGAAAAAGGGGGTGTGTAGCAGTAAGCTCCTCCGAGTGCTCATGTTAACCTGAGTTCACCTTCAAAAGCGCCTACGATGCGCAAGGGGATATTAGAAATGGATCTAAATAATTAGAAGATGGTCGTCTGATACGATGAATCTCGCTTCCTGTTGCCCCATGTCGACGGTCTGGCACGTGAGCGTATTCACTTGGGAAAGTGTTAGCACAGAGGTGCACTGACGGATGAAACGAACAAATGAAATAAGTGCAATGCTTTGGGCAATGTTCTGCTGGGAAACCCTGGGTCCTGTCATTCATGAGCTAGAGAGTATGATTACACCACCTACCTAAACATCGTTGTAGACTAGGTACATCATTTCATGATTTCATGGCAACAGTATTCCCCTCCAATCGTGCCTTCTTTCAAAAAGCTAATGCGCCATGCCACACTGCTCGGGTTATTCGAGAATGTTTTGCAGAACATGAGGAGGACTTCCACGTACATTGGCCTCCAAATTACCCAGACATCAGTCCAATGGAGCATCTGTGGTTTGTGTTGGGACACCAAACCCAGTCTTCTGCGGGTTATTCAAGTTATTCGAGAACGTTTTGCAGAACATGAGGCAGAATTCCAGGTATTACATTGGCCTCAAAATGACATAGACATCAGTCCAATGGAGCATCTGTAGTTTGTGTAGGGAGAGCAAATCCAGTCTGCTGCCGGGTTATTCGAGTTATTCGATAATGTTTTGCAGAACATGAGGAAGACTTCCAGGTATTACCCTGGCCTCCAAATTACCCAGACATTAGTACAATGGAGCATCGTGGTTTGTGTTGCATTACCCTGGCCTCTGAATTACTCATACATCAGTCCAATGGAGCATCTGTGGTTTGTGCTGTATTACCCTGTCCTCCAAATTACCCAGACGTCAGTCCAATGGAGAATCTGTGGTTTGTGTTGTATTACCCTGGCCTCCAAATCACCCACACATCAGTCCAATGGAGCATCTGTGGTTTGTGTTGTATAACCCTGGCCTCCAAATTACCCAGACATCAGTCCAATGGAGCATCTGTGGTTTGCGTTGGGACAGCAAATCCAGTCTTCTGCGGGTTATTCGGGTTATTCGAGAATGTTTTGCAGAACATGAGGAAGACTTCCAGGTATTACCCTGGCCTCTAAATTACCCAGACATCAGTCCAATGGAGCATCTGTGGTTTGTGTTGTATTACCCTGGCCTCTAAATGACCCAGACATCAGTCCAATGGAGCATCTGTGGTTTGTGTTGTATTACCCTGGCCTCCAAATTACCCAGACATCAGTCCAATGGAGCATCTGTGGTTTGTGTTGCATTACCCTAACCTTCAAATTACCCAGACATCAGTCCAATGGAGAATCTGTGGATTGTGTTGTATTACCCTGGCCTCCAAATTACCCAGATATCAGTCCAATGGAGCATCTGTTGTTTGTGTTGTATCACCCTGGCCTCCAAATTAACCAGACATCAGTCCAATGGGGCATCTGTGGTTTGTGTTGTATTACCCTGGCCTCCAAATTAACCAGACATCAGCCCAGTGGAGCAACTGTGGTTTGTGTTGTATTACCCTGGCCTCCAAATTACCCAGACATCAGTCCAATGGAGCATCTGTGGTTTGTGTTGTATTACCCTGGCCTCCAAATTACCCAGACATCAGTCCAATGGAGCATCTGTGGTTTGTGTTGTATTACCCTGGCCTCCAAATTACCCAGATATCAGTCCATTAGAGCATCTGTGATTTGTGTTGTATTACCCTGGCCTCAAAATTACCCAGACATCAGTCGAATGGAGCATCTGTGGCTTCTGTTGTATCACCCTGGCCTCCAAATCACTCAGACATCAGCCCAATGGAGCATCTGTGGTTTGTGTTCTATTACCGTGTCCTCCAAAGTATCCACACATCAGTCCAATGGAGCATCTGTGGTTTGTGTTGGGACAGCAAATCCAATCTTCTGTGGGTTATTCGAGAATTTTTGCAGAACATGAGGCAGACTTCCGGGTATTACATTGGCCTCAAAATTAGCCAGATATCAGTCCAATGGAGCATCTGTAGTTTGTGTAGGGAGAGCAAATCCAGTCTGCTGCCGGGTTATTCGAGTTATTCGATAATGTTTTGCAGAACATGAGGAAGACTTCCAGGTATCACCCTGGCCTCCAAATTACCCAGACATCAGTCCAATGGACCATCGTGGTTTGTGTTGTATTACCCTGGCCTCTGAATTGCCCAGACATCAGTCCAATGGAGCATCTGTGGTTTGTGCTGTATTACCCTGTCCTCCAAATTACCCAGACATCAGTCCAATGGAGCATCTGTGGTTTGTGTTGGGACAGCAAATCTAGTCTTCTGCGGGTTATTCGGGCTATTCGAGAATGTTTTGCAGAACATGAGGAAAATATCCAGGTATTACCCTGGCCTCCAAATTACCCAGACATCAGTCCAAAGGAGCATCTGTGGTTTGTGTTGTATTACCCTGGCCTCTAAATGACGCAGACATCAGTCCAATGGAGGATCTGCGGTTTGTGTTGTATTACCCTGGCCTCCAAATTACCCAGACATCAGTCCAATGGAGAATCTGTGGCTTGAGTTGTATTACGCTGGCCTCCAAATTACCCAGACTAATGGAGCATCTGTGGTTTGTGTTGTATTACTCTGGCCTCCAAATTAACCAGACTAATGGAGCATCTGTGGTTTGTGTTGTATTACCCTGGCCTCCAAATTACCCAGACTAATGGAGCATCTGTGGTTTGTGCTGTATTACCCTGGCCTCCAAATCACCCAGACATCAGTCCAATGGAGCATCTGTGGTTTGTGTTGGGACAGCAAATCTAGTCTTCTGCGGGTTATTCGGGCTATTCGAGAATGTTTTGCAGAACATGAGGAAAATATCCAGGTATTACCCTGGCCTCCAAATTACCCAGACATCAGTCCAAAGGAGCATCTGTGGTTTGTGTTGTATTACCCTGGCCTCTAAATGACGCAGACATCAGTCCAATGGAGGATCTGCGGTTTGTGTTGTATTACCCTGGCCTCCAAATTACCCAGACATCAGTCCAATGGAGAATCTGTGGCTTGAGTTGTATTACGCTGGCCTCCAAATTACCCAGACTAATGGAGCATCTGTGGTTTGTGTTGTATTACTCTGGCCTCCAAATTAACCAGACTAATGGAGCATCTGTGGTTTGTGTTGTATTACCCTGGCCTCCAAATTACCCAGACTAATGGAGCATCTGTGGTTTGTGCTGTATTACCCTGGCCTCCAAATCACCCAGACATCAGTCCAATGGAGCATCTGTGGTATGTGTTGTATTACCCTGGCCTCCAAATTACCCAGACGTCAGTCCAATGGAGTATCTGTGGTTTGTGTTGTATTACCCTGGCCTCCAAATTACCCAGACTTCAGTCCAATGGAGTATCTGTGGTTTGTGTTGTATTACCCTGGCCTCCAAATTACCCAGACTTCAGTCTAATGGAGCATCTGTGGTTTGTGTTGTATTACCCTGGCCTCCAAATCACCCAGATATCAATCCAATGGAGCATCTGTGGTTGGTGTTGTATTACCCTGGCCTCCAAGTCACCCAGGCCGCCCCGGTGGCGCAGTGGTCTAAGGCGCTGGCCTCTGAGCATTCGTCCGTAAGGGGTCCGGGTTCGAATCCCGGTCAGGCATGGATGTTGTGTGTTCTTACGGCACTGGCTCTCTCCCTTCCCTGGAACCAGTGACCCTAAATTAGGGACGGGCGACTGCTTATAGCCCATTGAGTTGCTCACGGTGGTCGTTAAACCTTCAATCAAAAAAAAAAAAAAAAAAAAAAAAAAGTCACCCAGACATCAGTCGAATGGAGCATCTGAGGTTTGTGTTGTATTATCCTGGCCTCCAAATTAACCAGACCAATGGAGCATCTGTGGTTTGTGTTGTATTACTCTGGCCTTCAAATTAACCAGACATCAATCCAATGGAGCATCTGTGGTTGGTGTTGTATTACCATGGCCTCCAAGTCACCCAGACATCAGTCGAATGGAGCATCTGTGGTTTGTGTTGTATTACCCTGGCCTCAAAATTACCTAGACATCAGTCAAATGGAGCATCTGTTGTTTGTGTTGGGACAGCAATTCCAGTCTGCTGCGGCTCAACCATGTGATTTACAAGAGTTAAAGGGTTAAAGGATGTGTTGGTAACATGCTGGTATAAGATACCATAAGACACCTTTAGAAATTTTATATCGTCCACTCCTTCCCAGGTAAGAGCTGTTTTGGCGAACAGTGTAGGACCAACATCGTTTTAGGCAGGAGTTCATAATTTTGGTTCTTCGGTGTATATTTAATATTAACTGTGTTTGGAGCTTGCACGTGTTTATAGAAATCTTCTAATTTACCTGGGAGAACCAGAGACATCACCATACTGAGAACGTGAATTTGCGTCACATAACGGAATATACACTATATTGACAAAAGTCTCTCGATACCCCTTAAAAAGCAAATGAACGGATCATCTGCGTTGTTAAGATTCGCGGTACAGCTGCAAATGGTATAAAAATAAGCTTGCAACTGACCGCGACCATATCGCACTCTGAGGTTGAGTGAAAATGTTGCAGCGGGAGACAACTGACTTTGAAAAAGGAAAGATTATTGGGTGTTATATTACTGGGTTGTCGATAATAAAAACCGAGAGCCGTTTAAATATACCCAAGTCAACTGTATTGGATGTACTGAATAATTGGAAGACACATGGCGTGCCTGAAGCAGCAAAACGTGCCGGCAGACAAAAGAAAATTAGTGATAGAGGACGTCGAAGCCTCAGGCTCAGCGGTCACGTTCCTGTGAGTTCCGTATATATTGGTTTGTGTTGTGTGATATCAAGTGTTTCTTCCTTACCTGTTTGTCGTCGTCGATTCGTGAAAGTCCGGTGATTATTTTAAGTCTACTCCCGAGCAGGTGAGTCTTTTTCTTTTGCTATTATCAGTTTGTTTACGTTCGACCTTGCAGGTCGGCGGTGCACACTTCATCAAATATGCAAATGGTGACTTCCGGCGGAGAGGGGCGGAGCCCAGCCCTCGCTTCCCGTGGCCCATCATCATCATCATCATTATTTTCGTCTTCGACTAATGCCAGCGTCCCTGCGCTGTCTTCCCTAGCTAGCACTGATACACTACCCTCTCCGAGTGGTGCGTTCGGTAGCCTTTCGGGTGTCAATCCGTTGACTTCCCCAACTACGTCACACCTTTCAGCTTCTGCTCCAGTTGATGAAGCCATGGATATTACTGGTGGTGAAGCCTCTGGCAGTTCCTCTGTGCCCGTTCAGTCGTCTGCCACGTATTCTAAGGTTGCAGCCTCTTCTTCTCCTCGACAGCTTTCCAAGGATCTTTTTTTTTTTTTTTTTTGAGGTTTAACGACCACCGTGAGCAACTCAATGGGCCATAAGCAGTCTCCCGTCCCTAATTTAGGGTCACTGGTTCCAGGGAAGGGAGAGAGCCAGTGCCGTAAGACAAACACAACATCCATGCCTCACCGGGATTCGAACCCGGACCCCGTTCGGACGAAGGATCAGAGGCCATCGCTTAGACCACTGCGCCACCGGGGCGGCTCCAAGGATCTGTATGCAAGCGCTCAAGCTTTGCACACTTATATTTATCGTGCTGTAAACAACATTCTTCTTGAAATTCCAACAGGCTCGCCAGCCGCGACTGCTTTCTTTGAAAACCTGGCTAAGGGTGTTAGTTTTGAGGCTCTCCCAGATACACCGATGCGGATCTATGCCGATGCCTTTCAACGCCTGATTTCCCCAGACGCCATTTCGCATATGTTCCGGCGGGGCCGGACGGTTGTCGTTTATTTTGCCAAGGTTGAATATGCCAAGTCTGTCCTGACGACAGGCCTAACCATAGGAGATCGCCAACTTACTCCAGAACCAGTGGCCCAACGACCAGTAAATGTTTCCTTTTACCCTGTTCCCCCAGAGGTGACTGACATCATGTTATATGCTGTGCTTTCATCTGTGGGGCGAGTCGTTGGAGGGATTCAAACACACTTAGCTTCAAAGAACGACCCGATGCATAATACCATCCGTGGAGCCCGTCGAGTTGCACGTGTCGTTTTTCCTTCTCAAGAAGCTATTGCTCAGCTCCCAACTCACTTCACGGTTAAATGTGATGGTCAGACTCGCCAAATTAATCTTTTGACTGAATTCCATTGCAGTCAGTGCAAGGAAGTTGGACATTTCTACAAAGAGTGTCCTATTGCACGGCCATCAACTGGTTCTTCTGCACCACGGATGGATGCTCACTACACCCCTGGAGGTGCCTCGTCACTATCTTCGGCATCTGATGATCCTCTTCACATGGAGATCTCTCCTAAGTCGACTGTCTTACCACCTCCTGCTTCTGTAGAGCATTATCCTGAATTACCACCGACATCGCCTTTCCTTGCTCCTGCACCACCTGGCGACATTACTGATGCTGATGGAGGGTTGTTGTCTGCTACTGAAACTTCCAATGCGGACACCGACACAGCTTACCAGAGCGTCAGTGACCACACCTTAAGTGATGGGTCGGACGCGACCTCTCGGTCCCGCACTGACAAAAGAGTAGCGCCAAAGGCCCCCCACGGTTCCTTCAAGCGACGGAAGCCTCAAGGGAAGTCGTCACTTTCTACTCGATCCCGTACGTCGGCTTCTCGCCTGAAAGACTGTGATTTGTCTTCGAACCCTGAAGACTTTATCTTACCTTATGAAGATTTTCTTGCAAGACCAAAACATCATATAACGGAGGATTATCATATCCGGAGTTATATGATGTTTTCTGTCGTAAATCGTTGCCTGGGGGATTCCCTCCTTTTGTCCAGGCACATACGGCTCAGCTTCCGGCGGTGACTGCGCAGTTGACGGAGTTGGACTGGATCTATCAAGCGCTTCGTAGTCCGTCTTCTAATGATTCTGTTGCTGTGAAAATGATACATCGTCGATACACTAATCTTCGAGACCACTTGCGTAAGGTGCTCACTCCACCCTCTGATTTGGCGCTTTCACGGTGACGACCATCAACTGTTGCGGATTTGCGACCCCTGATGTGAATGCCCTTGTCTATGAGGACCTCGCGGCGGATGCCAGTGATGTCCTCCTCCTTCAAGAGACTCGATGTTCAACTGATACGCCGACACACAGATGGCGGTCGTGGCCTTACACATTCTACCATGCGTACCGGCAAACGAGGTCTGGTGGCATTGCCGTCGGTGTACACCGTCGTTTAATGCACCGTATCTCTTCTATTTCTGTCAGTAACTTATATTCAGAATTATTGTAATGCCTTACTTTCTGTGTTGATACTGTAACTTTTCATGTGTTTAATGTGTATATACCAACTGAAGAATCTTATGTTGATCCACTTTTTCGGAGTCTACGTGCAGCGTTTGCTGCGATTCCCTCCGGGGATTTTTTCATCATTGGAGGGGATTTTAATGCACGGTGCAGCCCTCTGTAGACCGCTATTTGTCGCACGGAGAATACCGTGCGAATCTAGTCTCCAAGTTACCACAGTTTATTGCTGATTTTCAGCTTGTTGACTCTTTTCGCCAGCTAAATCCTCAAACCATTTCTTTTACTTGGTGCAATTCCCCGACGCAGGTTTCTGCTGCCGCTCGATTGGACCGTATTTATGTTGTCTCATCTTTGATTCCCACTATTACTTTGGCACGGCACCTCCCTACAGCGTCCTCCGATGATAGCGCTGTGTCTCTATCTGTTTGTGTCTCCCCATCACCACCTGCGGCTCATCGTGGATGGGGTTTTAATGATACAATTTTACAAGATCGGTCTTTCTGCGATACAGTTGAGCAGTTCCTTGCTGCTAGGAAACCTGTGCTAGCTACTACTCCAAGTGCCCTGCGCCTGTGGCTCGACATTAAACAAAACCTTCTGTTATTGGTACGACGTCTTTCATTTTCCATCACTACCACTCGTACGATGGCGATCAGCAATCTTCGAGGCTTGCTTTCTTCGTTACCAATGTCGGATCCACAGTATTCAGTAGTTCATGATGAACTACACGCTCACCTACAACCGCTTGCCCAACAAGCGGTGCATCGACTTCGACTTCTGCATCTATCTCCATCGACACAAGCCTTTGAAGTTCTTTCCAAGATGGAATCATCGAGACGAGCGTCTACCTCACTTCGACATCTTCGCCTTCCTAACAGCTCCACCGCGTTCGATACATCTCCTATTTGCTCTCAAGTCCGTCACTTCTTTCAGGAGGAGATCCGAGAGGTCGCGCAGGTTACTGATCTTTCTTCTTCTCCCCTTCTCTCTTCTCTCCCTCAGGTCCCGCCTTCTCTCTGTGCTCCCCTCACTGCTGAGTTTTCTTTGCCTGAACTTCGAGAGGCGTTTTCCTCCCTGAACTCCCATGCCTCCCCGGGACCTGATGGTCTTCCGCTGTCCTTCTACCGTGCTTTTCTTCAGTCCCTTCTACCTTTTCTTTCTGCTCGTTTTTCTTGTGCTCTTTCTTCTTCTGGGCTTCCGCCGGAATTTACAGTTGCTCATGTCATCCTCCTGCCGAAGAAGGGGGACCTCCTGAATCTGACAAATTGGTGCCCTATATCCATCCTTAATATTGTTTATAAATGTTTCACGAAACTCCTTTCTCGACGTCTTAACTCTGTCCTTTCGTTTCTTCTTTCTCCTGACCAGTCATACACTGTGCCTGGTCGGTCTATCGCTAACAACATTTCTTTTCTTCTTAATCTCAATTTTCTTGCTCGCAAACATTCAGAACCCCTCGCCCTATTTTACATTGATAAACAGTCTGCTTTTGATAACGTTTCCCATGACTATCTCTCTGCTGTTCTAACCCATTTTGGCTTTCCTTCTCCTTATGTCTTTCTCCTTCTCAGTCTTTATCGGGGCGCTCATTTTCATGTTCGGGCGGCCTCATTTTTGACGGCACCGATCCCTTTCCAACGAAGAAACCGGCAGGGTTGCCCCCTCTCAGGGCAACTCTTTGCCCTCGCATTCGAACCTTTCTTGATTGCCAGCCGTTCATCTCTTCTTTCTGCATTGCCGTTGACCGTTTCTAGCACCAGGCATCACCGTTTCGTTGTTTCAGCCTATGCAGATGACGCCACTTTCTGTCTCCGACGAGATGAACAGTTTGATATACTACTTTCCACGTATCAACAGTATGCAGCTCTCTCTGGTGCGTCCTTGAATGTGCTCAAGAGCACCGGGTTGTGGTGTGGGTCTTGGATGGGCCGCACCGATGCCCCATGGGGTGCGGTGTGGTCCTCTTCGTCCCAGAAAATTCTTGGCGTCCAGATTGGACATCCATTCACTTCTGGAATTATTACCTGGAATGGACTCTTTCCTCGATTACAACGCTCAACTGCGTTTTGGCGATTCACGCATTCTTTCGCATCTTACATTCACAGAGCGCAAATTGTCCAGCGATACCTCTATCCCAATGCTCGTTTTCTTGGAACTCATCGGTGTTTACCTCGGCTCGTCTGTCTACTATCAACAGCATCTTCACTTCCGTGATTTGGTCAGCAAAGCATTGGTTTGCTGCTACGACTCTCACTCTTCCAGCTTCTTTGGGAGGAATTCGCCTACCGGATGTACGCCTTTACTACCGAGCCTTTCGCAACATTTCATTCCTTCGCCTTCTTCTCACTCCTTCTCCATCCCTCTGCTCTACTTTTGATATTCTTATCTCTCTCCGAGATCCATCCTATTCTTTTCTCTTGTATCTTCGGATGGACTCTTATCCTTCTTATTTTAATCAATTTCCACCCCTCATTACTCAAGCTCTAGCGTTCTTCCGCTCACTTCCACTTCTTCGCGCAACTCCCTCTACTACTCGTGATCTTCTTGCCGAACCACTTTTCTTTTCAACTCTGATTCACCCTCCTGATCAACCCTACTTCATCTTCCCTCCTTGGGTCTGCTCTGGAATCTTAACTGTTCAAGCTTTAGTTACTTCTGACCTCTCCTGGAAGCCCCTTTCCTCTCTCTTCCCCGCTTCTACTCCCCTACTGAAGGAAGATTATGATCTCCTTCGTTCTACTCTCTGTTCTCTCTTCCCTTCGCTTTTTTCTGACTCTGGTCTCATCTTTGTTTCTGGTCCTAGCCTCTCTATTCCTTTCTTCCTTCCTCTTCGTGCCTCTGTTGCCCCCATTTCGTCTTTTTCCACCGGTTCGATGATCTATACTCTTCTCAGCGCACACCTCGCTATTCCCCACCAACTCCCGGATGTCTCTTCTTCGCTTTCTTTGACAATCTGGTCTGCATCTTCTTCTCTTCTCTTTTCCCCGCTGGAGCTTAACCTTCAATGGCGGTTTCTCCACCGTCGCCTTCCCGTTCCTTCCTCTCTCTTTCGTATATGTATTTCTTCTACTTCACTCTGTATTTTTTGTGGTTCTGAAGGCGATGTTCCACACGTTTATTGTCACTGTCCCATTCTGTTACCGCTGCTTCATACTGCTTTTCGTCTTGCTGGCATTATTTTTTCCAGGGATCTTCCTTTCCAATCATATACATGGCTACTTCTCACTAAGCATCTTCCAACTAAACTTCCGGATGCTTCTGCCTACCTATTCGTCCTTGTGAAGCATGTTATTCATCTTTACCGCCTTTCTATACGATCCCGTTCTGCCTCACTTAGCATTCTTTCTGCAGGTGCAGCTCTGCGGAAGATTTTTCGGAATCGCATCTTGGCTCGTCTCCGGCTGGAGCACTTTACAGCGTCCACCCCCACCCCCCCCAATCTCTGGCTTCCTTCCGGTCTGCCTGGGCGCAGGAAACCGCGTGGTTTCGAGTTGACGGGTCAACGCTGTATCTTTCGTGTTAATTGCGTTGTGCTTTCTCCTCTTACTTTTCCATGTGCCTTTTGGGACACAGTGTATATTTGTAGTTATATTTTGTTATTTTGTTGGATTTGCATTTCTTTGTGTCTGTTATCTCAAATGGCCGGGTATGTAGTTGTCCACCCGTGGTGTGCCTTTTTTGGCATAGGTTTTGCGAATTGCTAACTCATATGACTCGTTTTCTTTTGTTTGGGTACACTTCAAAATGGCCTTTATTCTTCAGTAAAATAACATTTCTATGTACATGACAATGGAATCTGCCAATAAATACACTGGTATATACATCAGCTGGAAAGTTCCAGTGAAACGTAAAACAAAATATTGTTAAAATCAAAAAATTTTCGCCACGTAGGGCGAAGGAGAGGTAGACATAAAAGCACGAGCGATACAAATGAAAATGCTTACTTACAGCATTGTAGACAGGGAAAGACATGATTCTATACCATGCACAAATTCCAATTAAGCATTACTACCATACTAAAGATTAAACATGCACAAGGTACTAATTCACATAAAAGACCATGGGTGAGAAGGAACTAACAGGTGCAACAGTATTTGGAGATATGACAGTAATGGTAGAAACAAATAAGCAGAAATACTAATCATATGTACAGAATTATGCAGTGACAAGAGAGAAATATGCTAAACGGACCCAAGAGAGCAACTTTACAAAAAAATAGAAATCGAACAGTAATGCAATGCACAAGTTTCATATCATATGTTCAGAACAATACAGTGACAAGGAAGAAAGCCGCTAAACATACCCAGAAGGGCAGCTTCTCATGAAACAGAAATGCAACAGTGAAGCTACATTCAAAATTTATAACATATGTACAGAAGTATTCAGTGACAAGGGGAAATAACGCTAAATGTACTCAGAAGGGCATCTTGTTACATTAAATTATACACACAGTGACTAATATTTTAAAACTATATTCAACATAATCAAGGGGACATTGCGTGGGCAGTAAACTGTGCAGAAGGAAGAATTATATACAACAACATAAAACCCACCATTATCGAAGAGAACATGGGAAACATGGTGAGCTACCTCCAATGGCACATAAAACAGAATAATCACAAATAGCGAAGCACCAAAATTAATACGTAAAAACATGATTTGTTACAGTGAACGTGGGCGACAACAAAAATCTCACTTATATGTTGACATGTAAATGCAAATTGTGGATGTGGAACCACCCAGCCCATTGGGCCCAGGTGGATTGAAAAACGCTATCGGTGTTTGTTGAGGCAGCACGAGAGTGCTCCATTTGGAGGCGAGAGGTTAACCGTGCTAGGAAGCGTCTCCGAATGATAGCACTTGCCTCCTGAGCAGGTGTAATAAGGGCAGGGAAGCGTTGTTGAAGATGGAAAGCATAGGCAGTGAACTTCACAAGAAGAAAAATGTTCGATCAGCAAGACGAAATGCTGTGTTTAGGACTGGCAGGAGAACGGGGCAGAATAGGTATTGATGTTGGACGTCGCTGACTTCAGGGCAAAAGGAGCATTGTGGAGAGGTGAGAAGAGTCATGCGAAATAGTACTGATGGGGCGGGGAGACGAAGGTGAAGAAATTGCCAATGGACATTGAGTTCAAGAGGGGAGGAAAGGGGAGAGGTAGAGGCTGTCCAGATGGCGGGGAGAAGAGAAGGAGGAGCAGAATGCACAGAAAGTGGAAGTGCGGGAGGGGAAAGAAGAAGCCAGTAAAGAGAAGAGGAGGAGATAGAAGTAACTAGAACCGGGGAGCTACGAATGAGGAGAAAGAACGGTAGAGAAAGTAGAGCGGAGGGGACCGAGAAGAGACCATCAGGAGAAGCGAGGAGTGGAAAGAGGCTCCAAAGCGCTGTGCGAAGGAGAAGATATTCGTTAGCAAGAGTAATGGTTGGAGAAAGAAACAGGGAAGAAAGAGGTCTCCAGGTTAGATCAGAAGTTACGAGAGAACGGACAGTTATCACACCAGAGCGGATCCAATGAGGAAAGTAAAAGTAAGGGAGGTTAGGAGGGTGAATAAGAGAAGAGAAGAAGAGAGGTTCATCTAGGAGATCAAGGGTTGAAGAAGGAAATGAACGGAGAAGAGGAAGCGAACGAAAGAGAGAAAGGCCCTCTCGCAGGACAGGAGGGAGGTGGGACGGGAGAAGAGAGTATGCATCCATCTTCAGAAACAGTAGAAAGGTGAAAGATGGGTCACGGGAAGAAGCTAGAACATTCAAGGTAGTGGTAAGGGACGGAACCGTTGAAGTGGCAAGGTGAATGAAATGAATAATGTGATGTGTTTTATAAAGGACAGCTGGATCAGGAAGCTGGATGCCACCTAATGAGGCTGGTAGATGAAGCGTGGCAGGTTTAACCCAGTGATGTGAAGACTAGATGACGGAAGTTGAGAGGCGAGTGATGGTCATCATTTGTGACACGGGCACAACCGTCGACATCCAAGAGTATTCGCATAGGGAGATAAGTTGTCGACGAACAACGGCTGCTCGTTGACGGAACGATGTGAAAGGGCGGGCCTTACTCCAGTAGGCAGCAGTCCGTTGTATGCGGGGAAGAAGAGCAGTCCAGGTGGCGGATGCAGAAGCCAAGGGCAATCCAACATACGCACCGAGGATCTTCTGTGTAGTGGCTGTCCACTGCGCACCCCAAGGAGCATCGGTGCGGGCAGCCCAAGCCCAGCACCATAAGCCAGTACTTTTAGTGGCATTCAGCGCAGCTCCAGATATTGCAACATACTGTTGATATACAGAATACAGGCGATCAAATTGAGATTCATCCCGGACGCAAAAGGTCACATCATCAGCATAGGCGGTGAAAATTATTCGATGATGACGAGTACTAGCCACTGTCGGCGGTAGGACATCCAGGAGTGATCTTCGGGCTGCTAACAGGAAAGGCTCAAAAGCGAGAGCGAATAGCTGGCCGGAGAGCGGACATCCTTGCCGGATGCCTCGCTTAAACGGAATTGGAGCGATTAGAAATGTGGCCGCTCGAACATGGAAACTGGCGCCCTAAAAAAGGGCCAAGAGTGCGGAAGAAAAGGCAGGAGGAAAGCCAAATTGTGAAAGGACAGCAGAGAGATAAAAGTGAGAAACGTTATCAAAAGCGGACTTTTGATTCAGATTGAGAAAGGCAAGAGGTTCATCAAAAGAACGAGCGAGGAAGTGAAGATGAAGGAGAAGAGAAACGTTAGTGGAAATAGTCCGACCAGGCACAGTGTATGTCTGGTCGGAAGAAATAACGAAAGAGAGAACAGAATTAAGGCGACGGGATAAGAGTACAGGTTTGTACCCGAGTCTAAGCTGCATGTATCACATTTTTTTCATTTTCTTCCTGGTGTTTTATGATATATATGTACCATATCTCCTTATGGTCGCCTTATTGCTGTCAATAGGCGTGGTATTGTTGGTTGCCTGTAATTGTATGCTGTTGTAACCTATATTCATTGTACATAATTTCTGACGTTGTCACTTTTTTTCCCACCTTGGATTGTTATGTGCCCTGTTTATTGTAAATTGTTCGTCCATTGCTTCTTTTTCCCTACTGTTATCTGAGACAGCGAAGTTCTGTTCTCTGTGCTTGTAATTTATATAGCATGCTCATTGTGTATATTCATACTGAAATTTTATATTGTTCCTGTCCACTGGACCATTGTACTGTGTTTTATGTAGTGTTATGCAACGAGGAACAGCGTTTGCTGGTTCGTACCTCTCACTCGAATGTTCTGTTTCCCTGTGTACCCAGTGTGCTTATTCCTTGTTTTTCTTCCCAGTAATGTATTGTTTGGCTTATCACAGGGTTTATGTTCGATTCCTAAGTTCCCGGACTCTCGTTCCCCTGTTGTATTTGTGTTATGTGAACGTGACCTCGCTGCACACTTTTCACGCTCTTCGTTCTGTTTGAGTTGGTGAAAGCTCATTGACCTGTAAATACTGTATCATTTATACGATTTTCTTTATCATGCTTTCGCCGGCTAACGCGAGCGTTGTGCTTCTTTTTTCGCACTCGCTTGCGGTGTTCATCACGGATAAGCTGATAATGTGTACCGTGTTGTTCATGCATTGTTCTTGGTATGTGTTTCTTTAATATGTACAGCTTTTTCTGTTTTCTTGTATGTATACAGTGTACGTTTCTTCGCCATATCTGTTGGTACTTGTTCATCTGTGTTTCTTTGGTCTTCGGTTAAGTCCTGGGTCTTTAACTTTTATATCAATGTTGGTTTTTGTGAAATGAGCATATCACTAGGTGTGAGTGGTCACACAGTTTATGTTCGAGTCCCACGTTGTTGGACTCTTGTTCCCCTGATGTCTTTGTGCTATGTGAACGTCACCCTGCCGCATACTTTTTCACGTTCTTCGATTTGTTTCAGTTGGTGAAACCTCATTGACTTGTAAATGCTTTATTATTTTACCCAATTTTTCCTTAAGCTTTCGCCGGTTCCAGCGAGCACTGTGTCTCTATTTTTCGCACTCGCTTGCAAGGTTTTATCACTGTTACATTGCTTGCGTGTACCGTGTTGGTTATGCCTCGTGCTTGATACCGTGTTTAATGTATATATTCAGCTTTTTATTTTTTCTTGTATGTATATTGTACTTTTTCTTCAGCATCTGTTGGTACTAGTTCCTTTGTGATTCTTTGGTCCTCGGTTGAGTGCAGGGTCACTATAAATTTTGTATCAATGTTAATTTTTGTGAACTGAGTTTACCACCAAGTGTGAGTTGTAATTTTATTGTTCTGTTTTTCTTTAGTTGGCGCTTGCCATTCACCTGTGGTGCGTATCATGTAACTTACCGTAATCTGCGTTATTTCTCTGCTGTCATTATTAACTATCTCTCACGCGTATTTTCCCTGTTGACAGTGCACCGTGCTATTTGTAATTCTTGTTTGTTTTGTATCCCCGATGTGCCCCAGGGGTTTTGCGTTTTTGGCTTTTTGTATTGTATCTTTAAACCTCGTGCGATTTCTGCTAGAGTCGGTGTCATTGTGCTCACATTTATTTGTACTTTGCTATCTCTGTGTATCGTGTATTTTACTACCTTGTTGTGGGTTTTAGCATTTTTCATATTATCTTGACCGGCGTAGCCGCATTCATCTGTTGATATTGTCATTACTTTCATTCATTGTTTTATTAGTGTTTTCCCACTTTGTGGTGCGCCTCTATTATTTTATGCCTAAGAGTTCAATAAAGTTTGTTAATACTCAGGAGAGTTGTTACAGCTAATCGACCAAGAACTGCACAAGACCTCAGTGTACAGGTGAGTAAAAATGCTGGAACCTCGGTATGTACTGGTACCATTCGCAGCAAACTTCATTCCATGAGTTACCGTAGCCGTGCGGCTGCTCATAAGCCTTTCATCTCCACTCGGAACGCTACTCGTCGTTTAGCATGGTGTAAAGAACATTTAGGGTCCTATGGACTGATGAATCCAGATACACGATCCATCTGACTGATGGCCGTGTGTTGGTATGGCGGCAGCCGGGGGAACGCTATTTAGCAGAGTGTACTATTCCTACGGTTAAGTTTGGAGCTGGAAGTGTACTCGCGTGGGAGTGTTTTTCATTGTATGGTCCCGGCCCATTGGTTATCGTGGACAAACCTGTTAACCAGCACGTCTACCTCGGTATTCTGGACAATTATGCCATAAAAACGCCGTGGCAATACTATGGAACTGAGCCTTGTTGGTATCAGCAGGATAATGCAACAATCCATAAAGCAAGGACTGTTACGGGGTGGTTTGATGAAAATTTCGTATCGTGTGTGGACTGGCCAGCACACAGCCCCGATCTTAATCCCATAGAGCACTTATGGGATGAATTAGAGCGCCGCATAATAAGTTTGGAACAAATTCCTACTACTAAGCAACAGTTAGCGGCAGAATAATGTACTAAATAGGAGCGCATACAGATTGCTGTGCTCCAAAACCTTGACTCCAGCATGTCTCGAAGGGTCAAGTGCATGCAGTGGACCGGCACCGTACTAATGTATGTCAACAAATTCTATGTTGTGTTTCTCTTCTAGGTGGCCGGTGACTGTTGTCAATATGGTGTATCCGGTTTCGAAAAATGTATGAATGCATGGAAAATTATTGCAACCGTTGTTGGATGCAGGGGTAATTTTTGGAAAGAGATGTTTTAATGCGCTGATGTTCTCCCGGAGGCGATGATAGTGTGACGCCACAAACGGAAAAATAGCCCAGCTACAAAATCATACACTGTTTGGATTATGTTGATCATCTCGAAACGTAGCTCATTCCCAAAGAATTCATTTTTTAAGAACTGTAGCCGACTAACTTTCATTTAATTAAAAGTTTAAGATTTCGCCACCTTGGAGTAAATTTTCTTCAAAAAAAAAAAAAAAAAAATAGATCAGAAAGCTTATCTAAATCAAAATTATTTTTCAGCCCTGTAGCATCCATATCATTTTATTGCGAGAACAAAAATATATACGCGGGAAGAACAACATAAATACAATAATGAAGAAGAACCATTTAAATGAAACTTTCGGAAACGAGAATATTGTGCCAAATATGCAGTAAAAAGATCCGTTTGCACTGTAGAACATGCAAAGGAAGAAGTGCACAAAAATACTTACACATAATGCCGGGTATAAAAATGAAAGAAATTCCTTGACGTACAATTTGAACTGCAGCGGCAATAAATAAATAAAGAATTCACGTCACACTGCAAAACTGCATGTCTCTCGCTTGCAAACAGAATTCTTAGAATAATACCACTCACTTGTGCACTCTTGATAAATAAGTATAAAGAACACCGTCGCTGCACGAACAAATAAATAAGAAAATCAAAAACCAATGAAGTTAAAAGCCATAAAGCTTTCAATCCATTAGTTTATTCCAAAGCTACACATGAGTACTTTCGGGCCACTTTGGTCCCGTCTTCAGATGTGAAGTGATCATTTGAACAGTGCTGTCATTTATACAAACCAGTGGAAGTATGGGTAAACATAGTTTGTGCGTATATTACGTCAGCGATGCTTAAGGTGAATCCTTCTGTTTTGTCCAATCTCTTCTGTGTTATTATATAATAATTTTCCATACAGGTCGTAAGTCCTATGGTGCATAGTCATTACAACATTCGTGATGAGCTTTATAAATAAATAGACTTTCAGTCAATAACAGCATAGAACAGGAACTTGGTATTACAAGAATTCTTGCGTGGTCCCAGTCTGGGAATCTCACTAATAGGTGCACACGTACGTATATCATTCGTATATGGTCACATTTTCACAATCCGTCTAATAGGTGTACACGTACGTATATCATTCGTTTATGGTGACATTCTCAGAATCGGACTAATAGATGTACACGTACGTATATCATTCGTATATGGTGACATTCTCAGAATCCGACTAATAGGTGTACACGTACGTATATCATTCGTATATGGTGACATTCTGAGAATCGGACTAATAGGTGTACACGTACGTATATCATTCGTATATGGTCACATTCTCACAATCCGACTAATAGGTGTACACGTACGTATATCATTCGTTTATGGTGACATACTCAGAATCGGACTAATAGGTGTACACGTACGTATATCATTCTTATATGATCACATTCTCAGAATCGGACTAGTAGGTGTACACGTAGGTATATCATTCGTTTATGGTGACATTCTCAGAATCGGACTAATAGGTGTGCACGTACGTATATCATTTGTACATTTTCACATTTTCAGAATCGGACTAATAGGTGTACACGTACGTATATCACGTCTCTAAAGGCAAGAGCAAAGTGATAAGGAAACAACTACCTGATTTTTTCAAAGACGTGTTGAAACATCATAAAAGTATGAGATGTTTAAGAATAAAATTGATAACATATTGTAGTCTGAGTTTCGCTTGTCTTCTTTGCATCTGTGAAGTTTATAGAACTGCTAGCATCCGTAACGCTCGCGTGTGAGAGGTGAACAAGTCTTTGCATAAATATGGGGGACAACAATGGCTCAAGGCTTTCGTGCAATGCACATACACACACACGTACGCAAAAGAAAATCATTGCCATAAATGCTGAATAGCTTTGATCCGCAAATTTATTAATTGCCATTTCTTTCAGGTTTCTGTTTCTGTTTTTATTAAGCGATGTGTATATCCATGCCTTGGTATTTGGTCCTATTCTCGGATTTGGTACTTATCATTGAGATGGACCAAATCCAAGGTATGGATAATCACGTTGTCTACCGAATCCCACTGAAAGCAATCGAACCCGGGAAGCAAGACCTGATGTATATAGGCTCAACGACCCGCAATCTGAAGACCCGCATAATGGAACATAAATACAATATGAAACACGGGTCCACCAACACAGCAGTGTCGCACCTACTTCGTTACGAAATGTTTCAACCCTTATGGGACGAAACAAAAAATACTTACTACCCCATTGTCAAAACATCTAACGCTTTTCACCGAAAGTCTACATATATTTGCCAATCAACGACAGTTTTGCAACGACGACTTTCCGTGTGTAGTACCAAACCTCTGGAAACGTTTACTCCAATGTGGCTCACTTAACTTGGACCCTAACTGACGGCATTGCTATTCTTACTTACGAACTGAGATCTTGACTCATCATCTGTACGCATGCCCTTCCACATAACACACGTCACATCCTCCTCTCGATGTATATAGCCACCCGTTCACATAATCAGTCTAACACCTGATGATGAATCCGATGCGGATTTGAAAGAGTTAGTGTAATTATTAAATGTAAATGTTTTTAACTATGGTGATTTTACATTAAAGTTTTTACTCTATAATATCGAGTTCAGACGGCAGTGATCTAACTCAATCTGAATCTTTCCCATTGCGCGTAAACGATTGGAAATGATTTGTTGAGTTACCCCCAGTTGTTCAGCTAGGTCGTTTTGCGTTTAAGACGAATTTTCATCCAGCAATGCTTGCAGCTCTTCTTGTGCATCCTTCTGCGGGGCGCCGCTGCGTTCTCGATGGCTAACATCGAAATCACCTGCTGCTTTAAACCGTCTAAATCAAAACCCACGCGTGCTTTTCGATGTAACATTCTCCCCAGAACAGAGCGGATCGATGCACATGCTTTTGCAGCACTTTTTCCTTGATGAAATTCGTAACGAATGCAGTGTCGAATAAATGCAGTTTCGCTTGCCATCTTTCACCTACCGATGTGCAAGTGCCTTTTTGACCAATAGGCAAATTTCTGTGTCACATTTTATACTCTGGACCAGTTACAGTCACATGACAACAACGCGGAGGGAATGTCGGGTATGTAAATTAACGGTGTACGTCACACAAAAAACGTTTTAAAACTTATTTGTACACCTAATATTAAGTCAATGTATTCACAATGAATTTATACACCGATAAATAAATGCTTGGAATGCAAGGAAACGTGTTTAAAATCGTGTATAAAATCTTGCATAAACTCCCTGTAAAAAAGTTTTTTCCACAGTGAGTGAGTTGTAGTCCCCAAAAAGATTATAAAATAAAATCCCTGTAAAATATTCTTTTTCGCAGTGAGTGAGTTGCAGTCCCCAAAAACGTTGTAAGATAAAATCCCTGTAAAATATTCTTTTTCGCAGTGAATGAGTTGCAGTCCCCAAAAACGTAATAAGATAAAATCCCTGTAAAATATTCTTTTTAGCAGTGAGTGAGTTGCAGTCCCCAAAAACGTAATAAGATAAAATCCCTGTAAAATATTCTTTTTCGCAGTGAGTGAGTTGCAGTCCCCAAAAACGTAATAAGATAAAATCCCTGTAAAATATTCTTTTTCGCAGTGAGTGAGTTGCAGTCCCCAAAAACGTAATAAGATAAAATCCCTGTAAAATATTCTTTTTCGCAGTGAGTGAGTTGCAGTCCCCAAAAACGTAATAAGATAAAATCCCTGTAAAATATTCTTTTTCGCAGTGAGTGAGTTGCAGTCCCCAAAAACGTAATAAGATAAAATCCCTGTAAAATATTCTTTTTCGCAGTGAGTGAGTTGCAGTCCCCAAAAACGTAATAAGATAAAATCCCTGTAAAATATTCTTTTTCGCAGTGAGTGAGTTGCAGTCCCCAAAAACGTAATAAGATAAAATCCCTGTAAAATATTCTTTTTCGCAGTGAGTGAGTTGCAGTCCCCAAAAACGTAATAAGATAAAATCCCTGTAAAATATTCTTTTTCGCAGTGAGTGAGTTGCAGTCCCCAAAAACGTAATAAGATAAAATCCCTGTAAAATATTCTTTTTCGCAGTGAGTGAGTTGCAGTCCCCAAAAACGTAATAAGATAAAATCCCTGTAAAATATTCTTTTTCGCAGTGAGTGAGTTGCAGTCCCCAAAAACGTAATAAGATAAAATCCCTGTAAAATATTCTTTTTCGCAGTGAGTGAGTTGCAGTCCCCAAAAACGTAATAAGATAAACTCCCTGTAAAATATTATTTTTCGCAGTGAGTGAGTTGTGGTCCCCAAAAACGCCATAAGATAAAATCCCTGTAAAATATTCTTTACCGCAGTGAGTGAAATGTAATCCCGTGAAACGTTAAAAAAGCAGTCGTGGATCTTAATTCAGTTTATTTCTTGAGCACAACCGCCTCTGTATGCAACTACAAAAATGTAAACGCAAACACGTCTTTTAAATATTTATAAATACGCGTATTTCTTGTTCAAAGGTTGTTTACGAGCGATAAAACAGGACGATTATGCGAGACATAACGTTATCCTCTTTCTGAGGGGTTGTTGAAACAACTTTGTTTGTGCAACGTAACGGCATTCTGACTTCAACTTGTAAACTTTAGAATGCTTCAGATGGGATGACATTTAAGCAACTGCTGTAAAAAATGGGTTTTGGTTGCTATGGCAACAAAGCACAACACTTACGTACATAATTAAAGGGAAATTATATATGTATAAGAATGACATGTGTGAATTTTGATTCATAATTTTCGAAATTGTCTATCATTCTGATGCTTCACTCAGAATATTTAAAATACGTGTGAGCTCATTTTCATTTAATTCCTAAATAATAACGAAACCATTTTCCACGATAGAGCCATTGGTACAAACACCTTTCTAATAAGAATTTCACTAAATAAATAACTGTAAAAATATATCAGAAAGATAATCAAACTGTCATATGCCAGAAAGATAATTATTAGGTGTACAAATAAGTTTTAAAGCATTTTTAGTGTGACGTACACCGCTAATTTGCATATCCGACATTCCCCGCGTTGTTGTCATGTGACGGTAACTGGTCTAGAGATGAAATGTGACACAGAAGTTTGCCCATTGGTCAAAGGCACTTGCACATCGGTAGGTTAAAGATGGCAAGCGACATTGCATTTATTCGACACTGCATTCGTTACGAATTTCATCAAGAAAAATGTGCTACAAAAGCATGTGAATCGATCTGTTCTGTTCTGGGGCAGAATATTACAGATCGAAACTCACGTGTGGGTTTTGGTTTAGGCGGTTTAAAGCAGGTGATTTTGATGTTAGCGATTGAGAAAGAAGCGGCGCTCTGCAGAAGGATGCACACCAGGAGCTGCAAGCACTGCGCTTGAAAATTCGTCTCAAACGCACAACGAACTAGCTGAAGACGTAGCGGTAACTCCACAAACCATTTCCAGTCGTTTTCGCGCAATGAGAAACATTCAGAAGGAAGGAAAATGGGTGCGACCTGAACGGACCCAGAGGAACAAGGATGAGCGTGTCATGAAGTTTGAATCTGTTGAATAAACAACACAGAAATTCTTTCCTGTAAAAAATCGTTACGGATGATGAAACGTGGATATTATACGACAATGTCTAACGCAAGTAACACTGGGTAGACCCCGGTGAAGCAACCAATTCGAAACCGAAACGCAATATTCACTATAAGAAAGTTCTGCTGTTCGTCTGGGGGGATATGATGGGTGTACTCTATTATGAACTATTGGAACAGGGTCAAACTCTTACTACTGATCGCTACAATCAAGAATTGCTGTGATTGAACCAGGAAATCTGTCAGAAACGTCCATTCAAGGCAAAGGATTGCGTCCTGTTAAATTACTGCATGACAACGCTAGGCCACATAGCGCGAAATCTGCCAAAGTAGCTTTATTGACGTTTAGCTGGGAAGTTTTGGAGCACCCGACGTATAGTACCGACACAGCCCCTTCAGATTATCATTTGTTCTGATCGATGCAACATGATTTGCCTGCTTGAGGTTCCGGACATGTGACGAAGTGCAAAAATGGGTTTACGACTTCAACGTGACAGACGACGAAGTATTCTTCATGGCTTGAATCCATAAGCTGTCCGACCGATGGCGAAAGGTGATAGATAATTACGGCGCATATTTTGATTCTTAAAGGTATTGTTTTTTTCTCTCAAATTATATGTTGCGTTGCCTTAAAAAGTTTCAAAATTTATTTGTACACCTAATAACTGTCCGTAAAAGAATTTCCGTGGATAATGAGAAGTAAGACATTCTAAATGCTTGCAGCTACACGCTCAACGCAATTGTTTAACCTTGAATCAAAATAAAAACACAACTGAAGAATGACAAATGACTCTAAAACATTAGATTAATTACTTTAGTTCCCCAGTCGCCGAAATTCGAAGATTTCAAGAGAGATGTTTTACCTTTAGTTTCTCCACACGCAGTCCAGGAGTTGTCAACATCTGTAGGGGTTTCCCAATACGTCTGCCTCTTCCCCTAGACTTTTTCACAGTAGGACAATCCTCATTAGTGTAAGTAAAATCCGGTTTGTTTGTCGTTGTGGCATCTTGGCTTGGCATGGCTACTTGAGATATACAATTGCCATATTCATCACTCATGACTTTCGCTTTGTCCTCATCTATGCTCATACGTCCAGGACGAGCAGTTCCAAGTTTACAGAGCTCAGGTTTCTTCAGCGGTCTTGCGCGCCCTCTGGAATGTTTCATCGGGGAGAAAGGCAAAGCATTTCTAGTCAATACACCCGCATTCCCAGTCGTTTCTACTTCAGCATGAATTCTTGCAGGCTGTCTTGACGTGGCCTATGGAATTAAATGCCAAGAAGAGTTTTCTAATATTTATAAAAAGAGTTTCTATTTCTGATTTCTAGAACTTCAAAACGCCATGATTGCCATTCCGCGAGACTTATTGCAGTCAAGTTCATATAATAATGTTGAAAAACTGTTAAGAAAATTGAAAGTCATAAATCAGGCCAACTAAACAGCCTACGAATCGAGGCAATTTTGTTGTCCAAGGGCGGTCCAAAAGGTATTAGAAATGCTGTCCAGTAAAATCCAAAATTTGCGGTTGATGGAATTTGGAACCACACCTTCCTTCTCAGGAATCGGACATCCTAAATTGTATCCCTTGAACCACAACGAAGAGGATTTACCGCTGCAACTATCCGTTTTTTTTAGATGTATGTCCTCTCTTAGGTAGGTACGTCACATACCAGGTCGTATCAAAATAATATGACCACCTACCTAATAATGTGAATAACAATCCATGGCCTGATGACAGCGGCGTGGTATGGACGCAATGAGGCCCTGGAAGGTTGCCCGAGGCACACGTATCCTTCAGTACAGCAGCAGAGCACGGAGGTCCAGGAGGTGACGTGATTGTAGGTCGGCACGTCCATCCTGTCGATCCAATTATTCCCACAAGTGTTCTATGGGAATATTTAGATCGACAGGATGGACGTGCCGACCTACAATCACGTCACCGAGCGATTTCGCCGACCAAGAGAGAACAGATACATCGCAGTCCTGTTCGTGAAACCAGTTACGAACCATGCACGGCGCATTGTCCTGTTGGTAGACACCATCATCACCAGGGAAAACGTCCAACGTGAAGGAATGCATGTGGTCGGCGAGGATGGACAGGTAGCCGTTGGCTTTCAGGGACCCATCCATTGGTACCAACGGTCCCAGGTCAAAACAGGGAAACATCACCCAAACATGCACACTGCCGGCCTACTTAACCAACAAGCGTGTCCGGGTGTAGGTTCTCGTGTGTCTGACCCTGTATCCGCCACCGACCGTCACTTCTGTGGAGTAGAAATCTTGATTCGTCGGAGAAGGCAATCTTTTTCCATTCTTCCACTGTCCAATGACGATAGTCCCAGGCAGGTGTCGTTGCCGATGGACCTAGGTTCTCCCTACTGTTGTCGGGGACACCTACCTGGGTGCCCCTGCGTTCATTGCCGTGGTTAATTGTTGCACTGTTGCCCGTCGATTTCCCTTTCCCAGTCGATGGAGGCGACGCTCTCCTCTGGGGTCGATGGTCTTTGCGGCTCCGCAGTTACGACGTCGGGAGGTACTCGGTGTACCAGCAGTCCATTCTTGGTACATCCTTACCACAGCACCTCAAGAACGGCCCACGTAGTCTGCTGTTTCTGAGATGCTTCCATCCTTGGCGCGGTGGTCGGTGATCATTTCTGTTTGAAAGTCTGTCAAATCATTACATCTGCCCATTGGGCACACGTCACGCACTATGACTCATCTGTCCTGCCTGGCCGCTTATATCTCCGTGCTGTCGACCTTGCCACGTGCGCTCCGTGACACTCTAGGGCGGGTACATTGTGATTCTGGTGTTGGTCATACTATTCTAACAAGACTGTGTATATCAAGCCCATCCTCATGAGAAAGCCGAGGACATCAAAATGGCAGATTTTTTCGTGTCAACCGACTAACCATTCGTGAAGGAACTTACTAGGAAGAAGGAATTCTGATCAATTCGAAACGGCTTACGGAAGAATCATGATGCCTTTCTGAAAGCGCAGAAGACTGAATTCTCATTAATTCCAGACGATGTGTGGAAGAAACAGCACGCACTTTTCTCGAACCTAACAGCTAGGAGATTCGTTTTACGTTCGGCGCCAGTATAGCGTAAAAACCCATCTTTTCCGGTGATGTAATTCGAAGCCACATCTTTCTTCTCCGGAGTCGGACATTCTACCGCTTAAACTACACTGATGAAGGCTTATCACAGCTACTTCCTGTTTTTTGACATGAGCTCACCTATGAAGTACGTACGGCACAACCTGTTCCTAATGATTTGCACCTCCAGGGCACACTGGGTTAGCTTTGCATTAGCAATAACCCTTCGTTTAAGAATGGATATACAGGGGTACGATAGAATAATGTGAACACCAACGCTCAGAGACGTGACTTTTAATGAAGCTGCATACGTCTCAATACGCAAAGGTGTCCACCACTTTTTGGCTGCAATAGCTTTGTTTAGAACCTCCTGTGTAAGTGCACTTAAATTGACTTTTGCAAAATTTATTTTAGGGTGACGACGAATGAGAGACTTAATTGACTGCGAAAGAGGACTAATGGTTTGTTGCCAGCTAGATGGTGCCTCCGTGACAACAGGTAGAGGGGTATGGAAAGCTACTGTGTCTAGCGTCATGACACAGTAGCATGACAGCATACCGTGTTCGTGGCAAAACCTCTTCTGCGAAACACAAGAGCAACCGGAAAACGACCATGATTGATAGAGATAGCAGATCATAAAAGAGGATTGTTACTCGTAATAAGAAGACCACGGTGCCAAAAATTAGTTCGGAGGTCAATCTGCATCAACAGACCCCAGTTTTAACGAAAACACTGCGCAGAGAACTGCTTAAATAAGATATTCATGGCGGATATGCTATTGCAAAACCTGTGGTGACCCGAGTAAATGCGTAACGGCGACAGCAGTGGTGTCAGGAGCATACAGCGATCACTGCCGATGCACGGAGCGTGTAATGTGGTCGGATGAATTCACGTTCACACTATTCCCCACAGCAGGACATGTTCACGTGTGGAGAACACCGTGACAAGCATACAACCCAAACTGTCTGCTTCCAACAGCGCAACATGGTAGTGCTTGTCATGCTCTTGGCGGTCATATCGTGGTTTTCAGGAATTCCTGATCACCTTCAAACGACGGAAGACTGGCAGGGCGTATCAAACCATTTTGGCCGACCAAGTCCATCTAATGGCTCAGGCATGTTTTCTTGCAGGGGATGACATCTATCCAGATGATAACGCCCCAATTCACAGAGCTCATTGCCCAATCTTGGTTTGAGGAACATGATGACGAACGTTCACACCTCTCTTTGACTTTCCAATCACCATACTTTAACATAATCGAGTCGCTGTGCTCTGTGTTGGAAAACAGAGTAAGATCCCGTTATCCTCTTCCTGCATCTCCCAAAGACCTAAAGCAGTTTTTGCATGCAGAATGGTGTAACATCACACTATCCACCATCCAGGATTTGTATGCACCCTTTCCAAGGAATATTCGGGCTGTTTTGAATGACAAAGGTGGTCCCACACCCTATTAGGTACGTAAAACGTTATCCTAGATGTTCACATTATTCTGTCTAACCCCTGTATCAGTGGTGCTGCTAGTTACTCAAGTCCTCAAACCGCTGATATACTATTGTAGAAGTTACATAAAGCGTTATTTAGAGAAAGAATGGAACGGCTTGGAGTTCCTTCGGACTTCGGGAGTTATAAGAGTGTCCAGGCTCGACTTTAAGGTACCGGAAACTCTACAGACAAAATAGTGAACTGCTTCCGTTCTTTGGTGTCAAGGGTCTACCATCCCAAAGGTCAAGAGTGGGACATGTACATGTGGCCGACGACCGTGGAAAGCGTCGTAAGCAGTGGTCCAGAAGAAGAACCTTAGCAGCTTTAAAGCATTCAGTGGCACAACTTTCATAGTTTCGAAGGGAATTTATATTAAAGAACTCGTTCCCAGCTACCGGCTTCCATAAAAGAAATGCCTGTACCTCATTCTCTGTTTCCAGTTGGATAACGCAAAATAATTTTCCCACACTCACCTCATAACCTTAGGAAAACGACGCATTAGTGGCACTCCATAGATTAATGACACTCCATAGATTAGTGACACTCCATAGATAAGAATATATTAACTGCATCTCTTCAGTATGATAACAAGCATTTTTAACACTGAAAATATGGAATCTTGTGGAATGATAGAACAGCATTTAAAGAAAGCTCTAAAATCTTAGGATGCGACAAAATCCTTTATTTAAGCTACAGACCAGATTACACATTGCATTTAATAAGCATGAGGATCTTCTGTCTTTTTACCTGACCCGTTCACCGCTAAGGCACTTTGATTTAGAACATCACTGCTCATAACACAGCACTGAGGAAGCACAGTGGCCAAACTAAGCACTCCGCATAATGTTTACATATCTTATTTCTATATTTGTTTAGAACACAAGATCAATATCTACATGGATAATAAGCCGGACATCATCTCTGTGCATCATGAAAGTCGATGGTTGTCACAATTATCAATGCAAACTGAAAGACACGAGAAGCTGCACGGGTTCCAACTTGGACCACCGACATATGAAAATCCGTTGCCTGGTCAGATGAGTCCGTTTTACAACTCCATTGTGCTAATCGGCTCGCTCGTATTTGGAGATAGCAGCATGAGGTTATGGCGCCAAAATTCGGTAATTCGTATTTGTCAGGGTCGTAGTGGGAGTGCTGTGGTATGTGGACTGGTTTTGTGGAATAGCCTGAGTCCTTGTTAACAATGAAACAAGGAGTTGACGGGACAGCCTATCATTCATTAGTTGCCGACCAATACCCCCTTTCAGGATGACAATGCATGCAGTTCGGGTGAAGCGTTCTGGTATCGAGCATTGTTACCAGAAACAGTTTTAAATAAATAAAAACAATATATTCAAATAGTAAACAGTAATGGAAATGCAAATTACCTGTGAAGTTGCTCGTTTCGCACTGATATTCGAAAGACATTGGGCGGCGGTCATCCTTGTGAATGGGAAGGCAGTGGAGCCACATTTGTAAGGTCAAGCAGGTGTTTTCACTATCAATAGGGGTTACAAAACACTGCGAGTTCTGTTGATTACGCTTACGCGCGAAGCATAAGGGAATGCTTGAGCTTAAATCGTCTAATCCGCAAAGCATACTTTCGCTATTATCATTCCAGGAATTGATTACGCGGGGTCTTTATATTCTTGATCATTTCCCTCCTGTGATTTCAGTTTTTTCTTCGCGTTTGCTTTGCGTGCTACCTGCTGCATGTTTACAACTGTGGCATCATTATTCAGCGGGTTAGTTCTACTTATATCTTATTTCTATATTTGTGTTCGGAAAAACCAGAATGAACGATAGTTATTTATCTATGTCGAAGCCTTCGAATATTATTGTAATAAATTAAAGTGCTTTTGTGATTGTTTTATGCGTTTCTATATACAAGAACGTAAAAATATGAATATTTGTCCTTAAAAATATCACCCATCCCCCCAAAAAAACTGGGAGGGAAGCAACATTAAAAAAATCTTCCAGATGAAAGAAACTTTCAGCGCTTTAGTAATTACAAATATGTTGCATGATAATAACGAATTATTTTTATGTAGCATTTTATTAGCATTTTAAAACAGCTTGAATAATTTGATCTATTTGATACAATATGGAGACAATACTTTCGTTCTACGGAAAGGAAAAAAATTCTGAAATTCCAGAATTAGTTGAACTTATAAATTCCATTGATCCTCGCGTTCAATTTAGCTAGGATACGGAAAACAAAAGTTTTCTACCATTCCTTGACGTCCTGATTTCACGCTCAAACGGATCTTTCGTAATTTTATACAATTTGTTGTAAACCTTTCGCTTTTCCCTCAGCTCCACATACCAAGTCGAAGCACCTCTGGCAACAAAAACTCAGTGCCTTTTAAAGTTATGTATATCGTGCGGTACACATACAATGTTCAGATAGAGACAATTTGAAAAAAGAACTTGATTGTCTTAAACGTGTTGCAGCATAGAGATGATACAACACTTCCATTATAGACAAGACTGTAACGATATTCCGACAACCAAAGGTTGTTTGTTTTGACGTTAACTCCTATTGTGCATCCATTACGAGAGAACATCCCATTGTTCCGTTTTCCAGTGATCTTGCCTTCAAAATTTCAAAAGTTCTCAAAACATTTAATTTCAAACACATAAACAAACTAACCTAGTGACGTTGCTTTTAAAATTTCAAAAATTCTCAAAACTTTTAATTTTAAACACATAAACAAAACTAATTTTTTGGAACAAAGGACTGTGTTGAAGATAAATACTCCTGGATAATTTATCAACATTCAAACAACTTCCAAGTGTCGTCGTTCCGAAATGGACGCACCAACCCTGTGTTCACCCACTCTTTTGGCTTCCGTAAACTCCGATAAATGCATGGTTTTACTCATCATGTCCGTAACTTCGCTCTAAACTGAGTCACCAACCCGTTATGTACACTCCTTTAGCCCACAGACCACGCCCTCTTCCTCGTTTTTCCAGTATCGGGTGTAACTCATTTTGCATGCGGATGTTCCTAATTCATTGCGCATTCAGTATATATACACTGAAATACCAAAAAAAAAAAAAAAAAAAAGAACTGGAATACTTTTCTAATACCACGCTGGTCCTCCTCGAGATCGGATAACGGCAGCAACACGAAGGTCATGGATTCCACGAGCTCTCTGTAGTACTGTGGAGACAGTGGACACCATAGGTTCTGTGGAGCGTCACACAATTACGTAATATTTGCCAGTGGAGGATTCCTGGCATTGACGGCACGTTGAACAGCATCCCTCATATGTCCAATGGCGTTTAAATCCGACAAACAAGGGGGCCAAGTCAGGATGCCGAACTCCATTGAATGTTCTTCCAGCCATAATCGGGAGACTGTGGCCGTGTGCGGTGGCGCATTGTCGTGCGCAAGAAGTCGCATGCTTCGGAGTGGTTGCATGACATGAACGGGTATTTACAAAGCAAAATACTGGAAAGCTGCATTTAAAATAATGTGAGATGTGGAAAGGAAGTAAGAATGATGTTGGGGATGGCAAAAACGGTTTTTAGAGATAATCAAAGACTACTTACAGCCAAAAATATAGATCTAAAACTAAGGAGGAGAATTTTCAAGGCATATATTTGTCCAGTAGCTCTCTACGTTTCTGAGACATGGATATTGACCAAAAGGGAAGTGAAAAGGCAGGAGGCATTTGATATGTGGAGCTATAGAAGAATGGAGAGAATAAACGGGCTCGGTAGAAAGACTAATGAGGAGGTCCTGGAAAGAATAGGAGAACCCAGGAATGTGATAAAAATGTTAAAGAGAAGAATGTTATGGATGGGACACACATTGCGTCATGGAGGCCCAATTCTGAAAGTTTAGGAAGTAAAAATTCAAAGCCAGAAAGGAAGAGGATGGACAAGGAATAGTTTTGTGACACAGTTATTCCAAGACATTAATAATAGGACATACTATGATATGAAGAGAGCGGCGGAGAACAGAGAGGAATGGATAGATAGGATACATCTACTGAACAACCAGTCCTTGGACTGAGTAATCAAGAAGAAGAAGAAGAAGAAAATATGGTTATGCAGCCTTTAGCCTCCACCGGTAACAGTGGGCTGCAGACGTATGAGTGGTCCTAATGCTGGCCAGCTGAAAAAAACCCACACTATAATAGAGCCACCGCCGGCTATCATTGTTCCTTGTTGGCGTGCGGGATCCAATGCATCGTGTGGTTGCCGCTACACCCGGAGTCGGACATCTGCCCGAAGCAGCTGATACAGCGATTCATCGGACCTGGCTACACTTTTTTTTTTTTTTGATTGGAGGTTTAACGACCACCGTGAGCAACTCAATGGGCTATAAGCAGTCGCCCGTCCCTAATTTAGGGTCACTGGTTCCAGGGAAGGGAGAGAGCCAGTGCCGTAAGACAAACACAACATCCATGCCTCACCGGGATTCGAACCCGGACCCCGTTCGGACGAATGATCAGAGGCCATCGCTTAGACCACTGCGCCACCAGGGCGGCCTACACGTTTCCAGTCATCTTGCATGCAATGGAGGTATTTATTCTCGAGCCCAGGCTCGGCGCACAGCCTTGTAGCGATGGGTCCTCAATGGCGCCCTGGTGGACTCTCGGCTCCGGAACTCCATAGAACAAATGGAACGTTGGACTGTCCAAATGCTGATGATACTATTAGGCCTAGCATTGAATTGCGCTGTGGTTTGCGGCAATGTTGTACGTCGGGCGGATGTTACGATGCGTGACAAACGCCTCTGTCCACGACCGTCCAGGGATTTTCTACGGCCACACCGGTCTCGCACTCTGAATGTTTTTCCTGAGTTGGTTTAGTCCAAGTACGCTCAAGAAATTGTTGACCGTGTAAATCCAAATTTCTTGGTAATTTTCGAGATGGAATGACCAGTCTTCTGGACGCCGACTATCATACCACTTTCAAAACCTCTTAAATCCTGATAAGCTGTCGTCTGAACTGCAAATGCTAGTGCTTGAGCTTGCGGAGATATCTTCCTCTATATATACGTCGTTTGAGGACGATACCATTTACCCCATGGGTGTGATGGCATGGAAATGGTAATATTCTTCCAAGTTTGTTTCTGTTTGTTTTGTATTTTGGCACCTCAGTGTATATAAACCATGAAATGGTTTCTAAATCTCACGCAGTGTTTGCACCTGAAATATTCAGCTTTCTGAACAAATCCTCCACTGATTGCAGTAACATCCCTTTGACATACATGTATATTTCATTAGATTTATTGCATTAAGTAACTTGGGAAAGAGAGAGAGAAAAAACCGTTAGCGTGATCTCCATTACATTCAAACATCCTATGCGTCGCTGTCGTATCAGTTGTCGGCAGCTGGAGTGTTGTTACTCTCTGTATCAATAAATAGCATTCCTAATTTATGAAAAATGAAGCGTGTGAATTTACTTCGCACGCTTAATAAGTATAATATTCTTTAAAAAATGAAAGGATTTAACAACGCTACCACTGAAGAGGCTTCCTCATCCTTTAGTAACCCATTAAAATATTAACATGGCAGTTATAGTCACGTGACTTATCTTGAATGATTAAATTCTTATTCTGTCTCTCTCTGTGCTCTGTCTGCTGACCAAATCATAAGCCTCCGCTTGTTATTAGTGATAGCAAATTGACATAGCTACCTTTGCTGCACAGACGCAGGTATGCTGACTGGCTTCCATCGCGCGACCTGTGGAACACTTAACGCTGTTGGCGGCTGGACCAGGACGTGATATAACAGAGCATCTGTTCCCATGATCAGCTTGGACACAACGTGCTCTTCCTCTCCCCAACTTTTTTTCTGGTGCAAGCATTGCAGCCGGCTTGCTTGTACTGTCTTTCAGTGAGGTAGATACAGCACCAAAAAAATTTTTCTGTGAATACGAGCATAAAGCATAGTTAGAAAACATGAACCAATCAATGTTGAAATATAAAACACTTTTAAAAACCAAATTATCGGTAAAGAACTAAATGGGATTAAAAAAGCAGAAGATCAAAATGCTCCTAGAACGATAAAAAAAAAAAAGAAAAACTCAGCAGTAACTACAGCTCTCAAAAACCCAATGGAAAATGTAAAATAAGTCAAGTAAATGTTGTAAATATCCTGAATATGAAGATTTCGTACTTAATAGATGAAAATGAGGAACAAAAGTTTGCTGTCTGTAGTACGATAAGTTAAAATAAATCCCTAAAACTGCCGAATAAAACTCCATTTATTTACAATTTTAAAAATCTGTTTACATAGGTAGCATTTTCGGGGCTCACATGGCCTCATTTTCAAGCCCAAAATCCCCGGAACACATAGAGGCAACGACTATATACTATAGTTAATCGTGACTAAGCTGATATACGTCATAAAAATAATACAGGTGATGCCATTTACATTAAGAAAAAAGAGGAAATTAAAGTCCAAAAAATGTAAACAGGTTTTTAAAATTGTAAATAAATGGAGTTTTATTCGGCAGTTTTAGGGATTTGTTTTAACTTATCGTACTACAGACAGCGAACTTGTGTTCCTCATTTTCGTTGTGAATATCTTTCCATATATACAGTCAGATAGATACGTCCATCGTTTAATGCAATATGCGTAACTCTTTGGGACCAGTGTATGTTATAAAAGCGAGTAGCTCGTCATCTCTGTGAAACATCTCGAAAACTGTTCCTCAAAACTTGTTACATCTTATACAAACTAAGAACCTGAGATAATTCTTTTATTTTTTCTCAGCAGTCTAATATTCAGGCGTAAAGTGAACCTCACTATTCTTGTAGGATCACGGAGCCTATGTACTTACACCTTAGGAAGTGCACAGATATTTTTCACACCAGGTATATTAGCAATTATCAGCAAAACTTTCATAGCAGGAAGTGTCGCATATGATAGAAATATAAATTACTTAGGAATGTGATATACCGTACCCAGGGGGGGGGGGGCATGGCTTTTAACACGAAATGTCTGTCACAAATACAAACACTTGAGCTGTCAAGGTGAGTTGCACATCAAATAACCAAGATTTATATAAGTTAGGAATTCGGGCTAGGGTCATATTCTAATTCAATAATATGAGTCACTAGACAATGCCAGATGCGTCAGTGTTATTTTCTTGATTTCGTTTAAAAAAAGCGTAGCTCTCCACTTGGTTTCTTCTGAGTATCCCTCCTATATAATGACATCAGTTCAAATTTTGAAGATGACAATCCGATTTTTGGCGTAAATGTGGCAAGGATGATTCATTCATGACATCAGTTCGTTTACGGGGCAACTTAAGAACAGCACAGTTCCAAAGTACAGTAAATAACAAATTAAGTGCTTGGCGGGATTGCAGAGTGACTGCCTTTTGGATTGGTGAAGCAATCTTTGTAGCATTACTACAACCTACGCTCTAAAAGTTCCAGCACTGACCACATAACTGACCTAACAGTAGTGGCATACAAATACCACGGGTATGCAGAAGACAGCTCAATCAGTGAACAGCTGGAAACTGCTTTATACCGGTACCGACAGGCGGTATACAGTCATTAAGGGAGTTATAGCAAAGGTTCTATCCCATTTCATTTTAGCCATTGAAGAGCAGAGAGTAAACATCCGTTTTTGTTGGAAACTTGGTAAATCAGCTACTGAAATTTACAGGATGTTAAGAGAAGCGTAGGGAAACACAGAATTATCCCTCTTTAGTGATGGGTGGCCATCCTTTGACAATGATAAATGATCTGGTCGACCCTCCAGTGTCCTGGGTACCAATCTGGCGTTAAGTTTTCGTTTTGCTTGATTCTCGCATAGAATCTCATGACAGATAGACTCGCTGATGCCCACGGACTTAGCCGAAAGTCTCACCGTAACTCTGCGATCGATCTTTCTTTAACTGATTCTGCATATCTTTAATGTCTTCCGCTATCCGCACATTGGAGGGCCACCCAGTTCTCGAACCGTCATCAAAGGACTACCGCCCATCACGAAACCATGCATTATCATTCGGTGACTCTATTGCGGGAAAATGCTGTGTCCTCATGCGCTTCTTTTAACATTCTGAAAGTTTCAGTATTTGATTTACCAAGTTTCCAACAAAAACGGATGTTTTAGTCTTCCATGGCTGTTAATTTCAGAATGAATATTTCTAGATTTGTCAACTTTTTAATTGTTAATGAGAATCAAGTTTTGCAATTTTATCAAAGTCCTGAAATAACTTCGGTTTCTTCCTCAGATGATACAACGATGTCAATGTAAATATATAAGGGAATTGAATTTAATTTGAATTTAATTTTGAGTTATTGTTTTGAATTGCAATTGCTTGATTGATTGAAAGTCTTGGTTTTTTCCATTCACAGTTATACTTTGATTATTGCTGTTGTTTTGGGTTGCTATGATTTATAGATTTAAATGTTCAGGAACAAAGCTTTTGTGTTTGTTTAATGGTGTTGGTTGAAATTGTGTGTTATATTTAAGTAGTTCTTGTGTATTTTGTTTGCATTATTGCGTTAAAAAGTTATTCTGATTTGAATTGTAAGGTGTGTCATGTGAATGTTATTTAATCAAGTTAATGATCTATTGTAAGTGATAGGGGTTAATAATTTTTGATTTAATTGTTTTAACTTGGGGATTTCCCAGGCTTTGAGATATATATTATTATTTTCGTATTTTGACTTTTTGGATTACTCTCATTTTGTTTGAGAACTGGAGTTGTGTTTCTGATTCCCGGGATTCTGGGTTGTTTGTTTGACACAACGGATGTTGATGTTAATTTTTGCTTCCTGGTGGTGTTTAGTGTATTGTGGTGTATATTGTGAATGTTATTTCTATTAAAACGTAATTTTTTGGCTAATAAAGGACCGGTCGGTCCCAGTTCGTAAGGAGCTGGTCTCCCAGTCGGGGATGGGTCTTGGAGGAGTTGGTGTTTGGGTCTGTGGTTCTGAGGGATTGTTACTGAAATATCCAACAGTGTTTACAGTGAGTTTGATTAATCCCTGTTATGCCTTTGGCTGTGCAGGTGATTCTCGTCGGTACGTACCCTCTGCTCTTCCATGGCTAATAAAATGAGACGAGAACGCTTGCTATGACTCCCTTAATGCCCGCCTACAGCCTGTCGGTACCGGTATAAACCGGTTTCCAGTTGTTCCTTCATTGTCCAAGGACTGCTGTCTTCTGTCATACACGTGATAGTTTTATTGTATTACTGTTACATCAATTATGCCGTCACTCCTGGATCTTTTTGGACAGACGCTCTATTTCCATTACACATGCCGAAATTTCAACTGGTGTGACCTGTGCTATGTTTGTTTCAAGATCCCCTATACTTCCATTCGTAATCTCTGGTATTTCAAAATTTTCTGAGACACTCTTGTGTATAAGAGGAATGACCGGATAAATTAGCTTTGCCTTCAGTTATCAGCCTACAACTATCATACCAGGTCGACTATGGTCCATCATTTGACCCGTGATATTAGATTTGCCGCAGGATATGACTAATACTAATTTTCAATACAAGTTTCTGATTGGTACTAATAGAGGGCAGCCTTGAAGTTGACCATATTAATATTATTATTACCCGTTGCGGCTAAATATAATTACCATTATGTGTTTTACTATATGCCATCATAATTTCTTTACCACGTACAACAAATATTTAGAACGAAATTTCAAAACTTTTTCGAAAGCTTATGAAATTCAAAAAACAGTATGAACACTTTAGAAGAGTTTGTGCAGAATTAAAATAATTGTTTGACGTTGCATGATACTTTTGAAAATAGCATTGTTAGTTGAGATTAATATTTTGTGAGTGCAATGCTCTGTAAATTGACACAATAAAGATTTATGTATGGTGCCTAGTTCCATTTGCAAAGGGTAAGAGATTTCGTTATTTTCGAAAGTTTATTAATATCACCATTGCTATTTGACGCAGGTAACTAATTCACTCGAAAAATTTAAAATTTCGTATTATTTTTCGGATGACTGTTATTCAGTAAAGGGGATATGGCAAGCATTTAGAAAAGAGAGTTGTTGATATACACCTAATGTTCACTAAATTATGACCACCCCTAACAAATGGGGAAGAGGGCCGTTGACACGTGATTAGGCGACCGACATAGCATATACATTATACTGACGAAAGTCACCTGACACCTAGAAGAGAAACACAACCTATCATTTATTGATATACATTTGTACGGTGTCGGTCCACCTTTGGCCTTAATACATGCACTGACCCTTCCACCCATGCTTTCGACAAGGTTTTGGAACACAGGGATAGGTATGCGCTTCCATTCAGTACATAGTACTGACGCTAACTGTTGCTTAGCAGTAAGCCTTGGTTCCAAACGTCTTATGCGGCTCTCTAATCCACCCCATAAGTGTTCTATGGGATTAAGGTCAGGGTTCTGTGCTGGCCAGTCCACACACGATACGGAATTACCGTCAAACCACACCGTAACAGTCCTTATCTGCTGGTACCTACAAGACTCGGTTCCATAGTATTGCCACAGAGTTGGTAGGGCATAATTGTCCAGAATACCGAGGTAGACGGGCTGGTTAACAGGTTTGTCCACGATAACCAATGGGTCGGGACCATACCGCGAAAACCATCCTCACACGAGTACACTGCCAGCTCCAAATTTGACAGTAGGAACAGTACACTGCGGTAAATAGCGTTCCCCCGGTTGCCGCCATTTCCACACACGGCCATCAGACTGATGGATCGTATATTTGGATTCATCAGTCCATAGGACACATTTCCATTGATCAACGGTCCACGATAAATGTTCTTTACACCATAATAAACGACAATTAGCATTCGGAATGGAGATGAAAGGCTTATGAGCAGCCGCACAACCACGGTAACCCATGGAATGAAGTCATCTGCGAATGGTACGTGTGCATACCTAGGTTCCAGCATTTTTACTCACCTGTACACTGAGGTCTTGTACAGTACTTCGTTCAGTAGCTGTAACGACTCTCCTGAGGCTTCTAGCTCCTCTATCACTGATATTCTTTGTCTGCCGGTACGTTTCGCTGCTTCAGGCTCGCCATGTGTCTTCCAGTATTCAGTACATCCAAAACAGTTGACTTGGGTATGTTTAAACGAGGTATCGTTCACTTGACCGAAAATCACTTAGCCGAAAATCACTTGATCGAAAGGTACATTTCACCGAAGGGTCACTTGACCGAAAAGTTCATTTCACCGAAAGATCACTTCACCTAAAAGTTCATTTCATCGAAAGGACACTTGATCGAAAAGTTCATTTCACCGAAAGATTACTTTACCTAAAAGTTCACTATATCGAAAGATCATTTCACCGAATGGTCAGTTAATCGAAAACTTGGAATTTTGTTGTTAGAGATCTGTTGGAGTGTGGTGCTGGTTTTTGAAAAACTGGCCACCTAAACATTATCAGATTGTATAAAAAATACACTTTTAATTTCTATTAAACACCTCCCCATAAGTAGGTTTTTCGAAATATAACATTGATTATAAGTCATAGATAGACCTGTGCCTTTTTGCCAAATTTTAATCCCCCGAGCTCCTATTCATGAGGTTTACATAACAATTCAAGTTAATGAGTTGTTATGTAAACACACTTATTCAGACAAAAAAAAAAAAAAAAAAAATCAGTTTTAGGGCCCTTGGCCTCGGTTTAGGCCTTTTTAGAAAATTTTAATCGTGAGTGCTCATATTCATAAGGTTTACGTAAAATGTCCAGCTAATAATGTTGCACATTTATTCAGGCAAAAAAGAATCAATTTTTGGGCCCTAGGCCTCGGCTTAGGCCTTTTTAGAAAATATTAACCGTGCGTACTCATGTTTATAAGGTTTACATAAAAACTCAAGTTAATGATGTTGTACACTTATTCAGGCCAAAAGAATCAGTCTTAAAGACCTAGGCCTCGTTTTAGGCCTTTTTAGAAAATTTTAATCCTGCGTGCTCATATTTATAAGGTTTACATAAAATGTCAAGTTAATAATGTCGCACATTTACTGAGGCAAAAAAAGAATCAATATTAGGGCCATAGGCCTCGCTTAGGCCTTTTTAGCAAATTTTAATCGCGCTTGCTCATTCATGTTCATAAGCTTTACATAAATAGTAAAGTTAATAATGTTACACATTTTTTCAGGGAAAAAAGAATCAATTTTAGGGCCCTAGGTCTCGGCTTAGGCCTTTTTAGAAAATTTTAATTGTGCTTGCTCATGTTCATAAGCTTTATATAAAAAGTCACGTTAATAATGTTGCAATTTTTTTCAGGCAAAAAGAATCAATTTTAAGGTCCTAGGCCTCAGCTTAGGCCTTTTTAGAAAATAATAACGGTACGTGCTCATGTTCATAGGTTAACCTAAAAACTCAAGTTAATGATGTTGCACACTTTTCAGGCTAAAAGAATCAGTTTTAGGGCTCTAGGCCTCGGCTTAGGCCTTTTTAGGAAATATTAACCGTGCGTGCTCATTATTATAAGGTTTACATAAAAACTCAAGTTAATGATGTTGTACACTTATTCATGCCAAAAGAATCAGTTTTAAAGCCCTAGGCCTCGGTTTAGGCCTTTTTAGAAAATTTTAATCCTGCGTGCTCATATTTATAAGGTTTACATAAAATGTCAAGTTATTAATGTCGCACATTTATTGAGGCAAAAAAGAATCAATATTAGGGCCGTAGGCCTCGCTTAGGACTTTTTAGCAAATTTTAATCGTGCTTGCTCATGTTCATAAGCTTTACATAAATAATAAAGTTAATAATGTTGCACATTTTTTCAGGCAAAAAAGAATCAATTTTAGGGCCCTAGGTCTCAGCTTTGGCCTTTTTTGAAAATTGTAATTGTGCTTGCTCATGTTCATAAGCTTTACATAAAAAGTCACGTTAATAATGTTGCAATTTTTTTCAGGCAAAAAGAATCAATTTTATTGCCCTTAGGCCTTTTTTTTTTTAATTTTTTTTTATTTTTTTATTTTTTAGCTTAGGCGTTTTTAGAAAATTATAATCTTGCTTGTTCATAAGTTTACATAAAATGTCAAGTTAATAATGTTGCAATTTTATTCAGGCAAAAAAGAATCAATTTTAGGGCCCTAAGCCTCGGCATTGGCCTTTTTAGAAAATTTTAATCGTGCTTGCTCATATTCGTATGGTTTATTTAAAAAGTCAGGTAGTAATTTTGCACAGTTACTTAGACCGGAAGTATTAATTTTGTCGCCGAAAATCTAGAGTTGGGCTTCTTTAGCAAATTTTTATCATCCTCGCAAGTATTCATAAAGTTTACATTACAAGCAAGTTAACAATGTTGAACATTTGCACTGGCACCTAACACTAATTGTGAAGCTCTTGGCCTGGGCTCTCTGAAATTTTATACTTTCAGATTCTCTGACCCCGGTTCGGAAATTATCATTATAAATATAGAGTTTTAGGATCATTCCCACGTAGAATTTCTTTGTTGTCGTCATTTTGGCGGAGTCGTTAAGAAAGCATATCAAGGCCGAGCACTTGTGTCGTGGCAGAGGATTACCTCCTTATGTCTGAGAGACGGGCGCTTATGGACAGTTTGCAAGTAATTAGCGATTAACTCGAAACACAATTAGTAGGGAAGTACAGAAACTTCATTGGTCAGAAGGAGCACATGGTTGCTCGTTGGTTTTTAGGGAGACTGTCTTTGATCTGAAGGAAGGCTAGACCTTGGAGGAAAGATTATTCTTTCCTCCCAGGGGCAGACGTCTTTTGGAACCTAGGGCGAACATGGCGTTTTCAGAAGGCCTGTGTTCTTTGCGTAGATGGTGCCGTAAGGCGTATTACGAAAACTACGGTAGTAGACGAGCAAAAAGCACGTTAAGACATTTGACGTGGACCAGGAACATCAAACAAAGGTCTTCGCTCTTTCCACGTTTATAAGTGAAATCAGATCAGATCATATGTAGAGGATTTTAGGAAGGGAGTGTCTGACCCCAGGTCTTAAACAACCCTTAGAAACAGGAAGCTAGGAGATTTGGGCTAGAGTGCCTGATAGGAAAGTGACACGGAAGCGAGGTAGAAAGTGGGAGGAAAACGCCCTTCCTTATTACTGGGGTGCCAGTACCCGGGGTCCGATGGCTTAACGGTATTTAGTGGTTTGAGCGTTCGTACCTGCCCAGGATCAAACCTGAGGTTATCTCCATGGCGGTCACTAACGCTGACCACTAGGCCACCCGCGGCCCTGAACACGCGAGTCTCCCATTCACTGCTTGCTTTATATCTCTTAACCAGGGCCGACTGGACTATGAAGCTGTCGTCTATGCGATCGTCGCATTTGCTACCGGGTTTGAAATGGTAGTAAATGCGACCGGCTTAAAGCAGAGGGATGAGGAAACAAGGAAGGTAGGTCAGAAGGGGGGGGGTTAGATGTTGACGATGCGGTGTGAGGTAACGGGTAGTATTTGCGACCATCACTTGAACTACGGAAGTGCGTTTTATCTACACCGTAAAAGAAGTTGTTTTGTACCAGCAACTTCTTTACGGTGTGGATAAAACGCATTTCCGTTTAAACGCAACAGAACTTCAGTGTTTTGAACACGTGTTGGGGACTTGCGGTTTCTCCCACATGCATTTTAGATCTCCGGGAAATATTAAATAATAATATGGCTTTGAGTCATTTGTAATTTTTAAGAATAGCTTATTTATGCTCTGACTTTATTACAACCACATGATAACAATTGGTTAGAAAATGTAGAAAATATCATTCCCTAGAAAACATTCCTACCTTCGTGAATTGCTCTTTTAATTCCTCATAGATTATTTTACACGTATCCAGAATTATTATTACAAAAAAAAAAAAAAAAAAAGAAATAGCTGTTGTAAATTTTAGATCTTCATACGAACGCCCAGCATCGGACTGACGATCATAAACCGCCCTGGAAGCAGATTTTTTGCGGCTCACTGTTTGCAAAATATATCCAAGTTCTCCAAACCTAAAATTAGCGGTATGCTGACATCACCATTTCCTGTGTAATAGTTTTTTTAGCAAAAGTCTGATATTTATTGTATTGTTTGTATTTACAAAATAAGGTTTTAACCATGTTTCTGGATTGCAACTGAAGATATCCCTAGTAAAGCTTGATCTGTATATAAAAAAAAATAAAGCACTTCCTATTCCCAAGCAAAACACGTAGTGCTTTCTCTACGACAAACTGCCGGAGATTTTATTCCATTCGTGTGCGAATTTTATTGCGATAGCTGCATTCAGAATTAATTGTAAGTTTCTTCGCTTTTATTAAGAAAGGGAATCCAAATGTTCCCATATTTCTTCTTTTTTTTTTTCAAGGCTATGGAAAACGAAGTAATTACTAAAGCATAAAAACATCGATGACAAAATTTAAAATTGCTGTTACTGCAAAAATTTCAGTGGTAATTTTATATAAAGTGAGAGAAATTAAAGAGTGCGAAATATTCAATTAATTCCTACAAACGTGATCTGGTCGACGCTGAACCCACCCAAGGTAAATAGATAGAGCCTACTAATAGATAGAACCTAATCTACTTATCTTGGTCAACACCTAATCTCCCCACCCTGCCTCCCTCCCAAGGTAGTTAGAATGAGAGAGGTAGGTCAGAGATTGTAAACAACAGCAGGCGGTCTCTCCTCGCGGAGGCGTGTGACGTATGTTGGTCTCCATCAGTCTTCGGTGGTGGTGGTAAAGAATGGTGAATTGCGTGGTTCTTAGTTCAGTAGAGGCATTTAAGAATACATATGCGGAATTTTTAAAATAGGAATTACAGAATTAAAACTAAACTTAGCGATTACTAAAACTTGGAACTTTCCCTACATTGCTTCCCTTTTTTTTTAAACTTCCTGGAATTCAGTGCATGTGCTTGGTTTTTTCTCTTCATTAAGTTTTGTTCGTTGACGTCGTTAATATATTTAATACGAAAAACGTCATTGCTCTCGCATAGGTTTTAATGACAACCACGTCAACTTCGGAGAAGTTTAATTTCAATTTCGATTGAAGTTTGTTTATGGCCCTCTTGGGATTTATATATGCCAGCTCCATGAAATTCGGAAAAAACTGATTCAATCTGTTTGACAGTTCCTATCCTAATGTTGTTTGGTATCATTAGTCCATCTCTTCATAAAGCCAGAATCTGTCCTTTATTTTGGCTCCCCGTTAAATAAGAAAACGTTCCCAATTCTTTATCCTTGTGACGAAAGGCTAAATATCCAGCAAAATAGCGTATGGCTTCTTTCTCTTCAGGATTAGCAAAATTGTAAGTATTATTAGACCCACTGTTCATCTCACAGGACTTCGACTTTTCTGCCTCGTCTTACGTTCCCATTAAATTAAAAAATAAAGTGGCTTTTATTAATTGCGGGGCCCGGAGCAAAATTTCATTGCGGGCACTAGAAAATAAATCTCATATTTTAATAAAATCGTTACGTGAAAAATGCCTTTCGTAATGAACAGACACGAAAACTGTCCTAAAGACCTAATGATTATCTCATAGAAATGCGTATTGACTTTAAGCTTAAGAAGAAGACTGTAATACGCATTGAAAATTCCGAAAGAAAAAGAGAGTAAAAAGAGTTCACGATTTCCTTTCCAGGGAGAGGGTGGTCTAGGTTGTATTGTGGCCCTTATAAAAACGTCCTCACAAAATAATAAAAATATACCTGCAAAGCGAATATTTTTGCATTCCGAATATTTTTGTTTAGGAAATATTAAGGATTCTTCTAAATTAAATTCGTAAAAATAGTTTTAGTTTTTATCCATTTACATCTTGGAGTGACTGATTTTCAAAGCGAAGTGGAGAACTGACAAATCAGTGACATTTTAAATTTTTGTGCGCGCTCATATACAATTTTTTTTTCAAATTTCTCGTTACGTTTGTAAATCTTATAATTGATCTCCATATGTAGTTGAAGAACAACTTTGGTATTGTTCTTTTCATTTTGTTTAATTTAAGTATTTGACTTATACACAAACTGTTGAATATCAAAAGTAGGGCCCCCAAAATAATGAAATTTAATTTGCTATTTCATGAATGTTAAAAACATTAAGGTGGTTACAATAACCATTTGAAATCTAAAAATTTCAGTATCTGTACGACGAAGAGCGATAACATATTCCAAAAGTGTGGGGGAGGGGAGATTGGAAACAAAAAAAAACTTAATACAAATCTTAAGGCGCGCTCCAAAACCTTTGAAAAAATAATTCTAAAAAATTCTACAAAACATGATTTTGTTTTTTTCTCTTAAAGTGCAGGGCCCGGAGCAACCGCCCCGCCCCGGTTGCCCTTATGTTCCAGCAGGCCCTGCTTCGTCGTTTTTAACATTGCCATTTGCCGGCAGCGGAAGCTTTGATCCAAGCAATAGCATTTTCAGCCTATGCTAGAAATTATCTGCTAACTGATGATTGTAAAACTTTCCGTTATTTAACAAAGAAATATAACTACCTTGATCTGAAAACGAGTTCACGATACCAAGTGGACGTCTGCATTGGGGCGAGGAAGCGTTGGACAACTTCAACAGGGTTCGACTGACGTCACTGATTCCTGGAACGCTAAGCCGGAGTGGGTTGGGTGAACTCATTGACCTACCTTCTCTCATTCTAACTACCTTGCTCCCTCCTTTCTTCCCCACTCCTTTTTGTCCCTACCGGTCGCATTTGCTACCATTTCAACACCGGTCGAATTTGCGACGACACCCTGGATGGAGTGCTGAGGCAACCCGGGCAGTCGCACCGGGCTCCGCACTTTCTGTGCCCCTCGCAGCAGTTTAGAAAATAAAAATAAAATAATTTTCGGTGGATTTTTTGGATTAATTCTCTCCCACCACGTCCTTTCTTTTTTTCCCTGTGGGACCCTTAAAAAGCAGCCAATTTATATGTACACTTTTTTAATTTTCAAGTACTGAGCTCTGGACAGATACTGGGATTTGCTCGAAGCTCATCAGCGAAACGACTTCTCCAATATCCCCCACTTCTTCACCCAGAAGTTCGGCATTTTAAAATAGAATAATCGTTCTCTTTCTCTGTTCCCCTCAGAAGGGAGTCAGCCATCAGTAAGAATTCCGAGGAGGGTAGGGGTGGAATTCAGACAGCTGTGAAAAAGGATAACATCAAGTTGTTCTCAAAATAGTATAACTATAAGAATTAAAAATAATGACGAATGTTGAAATAGAATATTAAATAAAGTATGTTTGAATGTATTTCTCAAACTGGTTTTTTTTTCTTCCAATTTTTGGTTTGTTCCTGCTTTTATTTAACGTAATAATTCTAACAACAATGTTGCTCCTATCTAATAACAAATACTCAGTTACCGGGACTTTTGCAAAAAAAGTTTTACTTATATTTTCTCTTCTGGTCAAAATGGGCATGTGAACAAATTGCGATTAAAAATAGTTCAGTACTGGATAAATTGAAAAAAAAAAGAAAAAAAAAAAAAAAGGGAGAGAGATACTAATTTCTGCAGCGAAATACTTGCACAAACTTGATTTCTTCACTTACCAAGCACAGCAAAAATTTTGCTTTTAAACTTGCGTAAATTTTTATTCACCAAAAATCATTGAAGTCACTCCACTGGATACATTTTATTTTTCTGCTGCATCCCCCTCCCTCCCAAAAATTAGCTGCGCATTTCAATTGAGGTAATGTACTTAATTACTTTGAAACGAACATTTAATCAGATATCATTGTTTAGAAAATTTACGAAGTTGGTAAATTTTAGAAAACAAATTTTTCTACACTAAATTGTTATCATGATGGCTTCGGAATTAAAACTGAACTGAATATGTTTGCAATCCGTTTTTATTAAAGAGAATGCCGGTGTGTGAGTATCGCAATAACAACTCATCGCGAAATTCTGGCACACCCTTCAAAATTCCACAAAATGTTTTTCATCGCCGTATAAGTTGCAGTGGTCGGTATAAAGCGAAGTTCCAAAGGGAGTGTGTATCAGAAGAAAAAATATTTATTCTCATATTTCTAGGGGTCACAATGGGACACTTGAGAACACGTACATGACCTTGAGTGTGTCTCCGCTACCACTGGCACACGCCTTAATTTTTTTGTCCTTATATATATATATATACGTACAGGATGTAAGGTCAGGTGATGCGTAACATCACAGCCTCTCCTTGACAAATGTCAACCCCGCCTTCTCGTGGTGCATCCTGTTCCCACTAAAGGGGCTCTGACGACCGCTAATAGCGGTATAACTATACCATCGGGATTAGAGGAAATTCTATCCCACACTCACCAACCCGCTTGGCCAGCGTGGTGAGTTATGGCCAAACCTCTCCAAAATGATTCCACAACTTAAATCTTGGCCCTCAGTCTCCGGCAGCTGGAATGTACCTGGCCAAGGCAGCGGCCAGTGCGACATGAAGGCAGAGGGTGCTAAGAATCCCCGGAGGACCGGACTAGGCTGCCATCTGATGCTGACCTTGGCTACGTATAATGGACGCTCCCTATCTTCTGATTCAAGGCTTCTTGAATTGGAAGAGGAACTAAAAAGGATCAAGTGGGACATCGTGGGGCTAAGTGAGGTAAGGAGAAAAGGAGAAGATCTCATCGAACTGAAAAGTGAACATCTCTTCTACTATCGTGGGACAGATACTGGCAGAACTAGTGGTGTTGGATTTATAATAAACAAGAAACTGAAGGATAAAGTTGTAGAAGTTGAAAGTTACTCTGACAGAGCTGCACGACTTGTTATCCAACTCTCGAAAAGATACCAGGCTCAGATTATTCAAACTTATGCACCCACCACAAGTCATCCTGAAGAAGAAATTGAAGAATTTTATAAGGAAATTTGTCATCTAAATAATAAAGGTAAGCAGCATTTGAAAATAATTATGGGATATTTCAATGCAAAAATAGGGCAACGGCAACAGAATGAAACTTCAGTAGGTAAATTCGGTCACGGCAACAGAAACCAGCGTGGAAATACTCTCGTTGAGTTTGCAGAGGCAGAAGGGTTTTTCATCTTGAACTCCTTCTTCAAGAAAAAGCCACACAGGAAATGGACATGGAGACATCCAAATGGGATGACAAGTGAAATTGATTTTATTATGTGTAACAAAAAATTCGTCATAGAAGACTGCAGTGTGCTAAACAAGTTCAACACAGGTAGTGACCATAGATTGGTGAGATGTAAGATGCACCTCAACACTAAACTTGAACGTGGCAAGCTCATAAGACAAACAAAATCTATTGACATAACCAACCTTAAAAAACACCATAATACCTTCAAGTTGGAACTGAAGAACAGGTTCTCTGCTTTAGAAGGCCTAACATCGGAAGAAGTGGACATCTCTGAAGTTAACAGAAAAGTAACCAAAGCTCTTATGGAAACAGCAACAAAATTAGCTGGGTCTAAGAAAAAGTTGCATGTAAACAAATTATCAGGAAAAACGAAAATGTTGATGCAAAAAAGAAGAGAGATGACGACAACTAAAGAAGATGTGACTTCCAAAGTGGAATATATAGAGCTATGCAAGACAGTAACAAACAGGATCACTGAAGACGTAAGAAAATTCAACTGTGAACTAGTGAGGAAAGCAATTGAAAACAACCAAAGCCTAAAGATAGCAAAGGGACATCTCAGTAAGGGAAGAAAACAGATTATGGCACTGAGAAAAGAAGATGGTTCTGTAACAAGAAATAGAGGCGAAATTTTGAGAAAAGTGAAAGATTTCTACTCCAAATTATATGAAAGGGATGATACATGCACTCCAGACATCATGAAAGATACCAGTACCAGAGTTCCTCCAGTCCTTCCAGCAGAAGTTGCACATGCAATCAAGAACATGAAGCGGGGAAAAGTTCCAGGAGAAGATGGAATTACTGTAGACATCATACAAGAAGCAAGTGGAGAAATCGAAACAGTACTCGCCCAAATTTTCACTCGATGCTTTAATGAAGGAAATATTCCTGAGGATTGGAACACCGCTACAATGATCCTGCTACATAAGAAAGGTGACATTGAGGATCTCGGAAACTACAGACCTATCAGCCTCCTATCAGTAGTTTATAAAATCTTCACTAAAGTTCTTTCACACCGCTTGAAGGTAACACTGGACATGGCTCAACCGAGAACAAGCTGGATTCAGGAGTGGCTACAGCACAATAGATCATATCCACGTACTGAGAGAACTAATTGAAAGAGCGAGGGAATATGAACTTTCATTGTGCATGGCTTTTATCGATTATGAAAAAGCCTTTGATTCGGTGAAACCATCAGCAGTTACAATGGCTCTGAAATCCTGCGGTATTGAAGATGCATACATTAATATTATTAATAAAATCTATGAAAATGCAAGTGCAAAGATTCGGCTGTTTGAAAATACAACACACGTAAAAATTGGAAAGTGAGTGAGACAAGGTGACACCATATCTCCGAAGCTCTTTAATACCACATTGGTGGGTGTTTTTCAGTAGCTGAGCTGGGAAAACAAGGGGATAAAGATTAATGGAGATTATCTAACCCACCTTCGTTTTGCTGATGAGGTAGTCATTTTTGCAACTACCCCATTAGAGCTGCAGGGTATGATCCAGGAACTTGCTGACAAGAGTAAAGAAGTGGGATTAAAAATGAACTTTCAGAAGTCAAAAGTGATGTTCAATGCTTTTACAATAAATGAAGATTTATCGATTGATGGAGAAAAGCTGGAGATTACAGACACGTACGTTTATCTTGGACAGCAGATATCAAGTGAGGGTCACATTGATGAAGAAATTAATCGGCGTACAAAACTTGCCTGGAGAGCTTTTCAAAGAAACAGCATAATTTTCAAGAGCAATATGCCATTATGTCTTAAAAGAAAAGTGTTTGATCAATGCATCCTTCCAGTGCTTACGTATGGTGCAGAGACGTAGACCTTAACTAAAAGAGACATACAAAGGCTGCAGACAACTTAAAGAAGCATGGAGTGGTGCATACTTGGTGTAACCAGGAGAGATAAGAAGAGGAACTCGTGGATCCAAAAAATGACAAGAGTGGAAGACATCATGATCAGAGTTAAATCCCTGAAATGGCAATGGGCTGGACATACTGCCAGAAGGACAGATCATCGATGGACAGCCGAAATTTTAGATTGGATTCCAAGGGACAGGAAAAGATCCAGAAGAAGACCACATGGGAGATGGGTGGATGAAATTCGAAAGTATGCAGGGGTGACATGGAGGAGACTGGCACAAGACAGACCGTTGTGGAGGAAACTTGGGGAGACCTTCGTCCAGCAGTGGATTGATAATGGTTGACAATGATGATGATGATGATGATGATATACGTACGGGATGTAAGGTTAGGTGATGCGTAACATCACAGCCTCTCCTTGACAAATGTCAACCCCGCCTTCTCGTGGTGCATCCTGTTCCCACTAAAGGGGCTCTGACGACCACCAATAGCGGTATAACTATACCATCGGGAATAGAGGAAATTCTATTACACACTCACCAACCGCTTATCCAGCGTGGTGAGTTATGGCCAAACCCCTCCAAAATGATTCCACAACTTAAATTTTGGCCCACAGTCTCCGGCAGCTGGAATGTACCTGGCCAAGGCAGCGGCCAGTGCGACATGAAGGCAGAGGGTGCTAAGAATCCCCGGAGGACCGGACTAGGCTGCCATCTGATGCTGACCTTGGCTACGTATAATGGACGTTCCCTATCTTCTGATTCAAGGCTTCTTGAATTGGAAGAGGAACTACAAAGGATCAAGTGGGACATCGTGGGGCTAAGTGAGGCAGGGAGAAAAGGAGAAGATCTCATCGAACTGAAAAGTGGACATATCTTCTACTATCGTGGGACAGATACTGGCAGAACTAGTGGTGTTGGATTTATAATAAACAAGAAACTGAAGGATAAAGTTGTAGAAGTTGAAAGTTCCTCTGACAGAGCTGCACGACTTGTTATCCAACTCTCGAAAAGATACCAGGCTCAGATTATTCAAACTTATGCACCCACCACAAGTCATCCTGAAGAAGAAATTGAAGAATTTTATGAGGAAATTTGTCATCTAAATAATAAAGGTAAGCAGCACTTGAAAATAATTATGGGAGATTTCAATGCAAAAATAGGGCAACGGCAACAGAATGAAACTTCAGTAGGTAAATTCGGTCACGGCAACAGAAACCAGCGTGGAAATACTCTCATTGAGTTTGCAGAGGCAGAAGGGTTTTTCATCTTGAACTCCTTCTTCAAGAAAAAGCCACACAGGAAATGGACATGGAGACATCCAAATGGGACGACAAGTGAAATTGATTTTATTATGTGTAACAAAAAATTCGTCATAGAAGACTGCAGTGTGCTAAACAAGTTCAACACAGGTAGTGACCATAGATTGGTGAGATGTAAGATGCACCTCAACTCTAAACTTGAACGTTGCAAGCTCATAAGACAAACAAAATCTATTGACATAGCCAACCTTAAAAAACACCATAATACCTTCAAGTTGGAACTGAAGAACAGGTTCTCTGCTTTAGAAGGCCTAACTTCGGAAGAAGTGGACATCTCTGAAGTTAACAGAAAAGTAACCAAAGCTCTTATGGAAACAGCAACAAAATTAGCTGGGTCTAAGAACAAGTTGCATGTAAATAAATTATCAGGAAAAACGAAAATGTTGATGCAAAAAAGAAGAGAGATGAGGACAACTAAAGAAGATGTGACTTCCAAAGTGGAATATATAGAGCTATGCAAGACAGTAAGAAAAAGTATCACTGAAGACGTAAGAAAATTCAACTGTGAACTAGTGAGGAAAGCAATTGAAAACAACCAAAGCCTAAAGATAGCAAAGGGACATCTCAGTAAGGGAAGAAAACAGATTATGGCACTGAGAAAAGAAGATGGTTCTGTAACAAGAAATAGAGGCCAAATTTTGACAAGAGTGAAAGATTTCTACTCCAAATTATATGAAACGGATGATACATGCACTCCAGACATAATGAAAGATACCAGTACCAGAGTTCCAGCAGAAGTTGCACATGCAATCAAGAACATGAAGCGGGGAAAAGCTCCAGGAGAAGATGGAATTACTGTAGACATCATACAAGAAGCAAGTGGAGAAATCGAAACAGTACTCGCTAAAATTTTCACTCTATGCCTTAATGAAGGAAAGATTCTTGAGGATTTTAACACCGCTACAATGATCCTGCTACATAAGAACGGTGACATTGAGGATCTCGGAAACTACAGACCTATCAGCCTCCTATCAGTAGTTTATATAATCTTCACTAAAGTTCTTTCACACCGCTTGAAGGTAACACTGGACATGGCTCAACCGAGAGAACAAGCTGGATTCAGGAGCGGCGACAGCACAATAGATCATATCCACGTACTGAGAGAACTAATTGAAAGAGCGAGGGAATATGAACTTCCATTGTGCATGGCTTTTATCGATTATGAAAAAGCCTTTGATTCGGTGAAACCATCACCAGTTACAATGGCTCTGAAAACCTGCGGTATTGAAGATGCATACATTAATATTATTAATAACATCTATGAAAATGCAAGTGCAAAGATTCGGCTGTTTGAAAATACAAAAGATTAGTGGAGATTATCTAACTAATTGAAAGAGCGAGGGAATATGAACTTTCATTGTGCATGGCTTTTATCGATTATGAAAAAGCCTTTGATTCGGTGAAACCATCAGCAGTTACAATGGCTCTGAAATCCTGCGGTATTGAAGATGCATACATTAATATTATTAATAACATCTATGAAAATGCAAGTGCAAAGATTCGGCTGTTTGAAAATACAACACACGTAAAAATTGGAAAGGGAGTGAGACAAGGTGACACCATATCTCCGAAGCTCTTTAATGCCACATTGGAGGGTGTTTTGCAGTCGCTAAGCTGGGAAAACAAGGGGATAAAGATTAATGGAGATTATCTAACCCACCTTCGTTTTTCTGATGACGTAGTCATTTTTGCAACTACCCCATCAGAGCTGCAGAGTATGATCCAGGAACTTGCTGACAAGAGTAAAGAAGTGGGATTAAAAATGAACTTTCAGAAGACAAAAGTGATGTTCAATACTTTTACAAGAAATGAAGATTTATCGATTGATGGAGAAAAGCTGGAGGTAACAGACACGTACGTTTATCTTGGAAAGCAGATATCAAGTGAGGGTCACATTGATGAAGAAATTAATCGGCGTACAAAACTTGCCTGGAGAGCTTTTGGAAGAAACAGCATAATTTTCAAGAGCAATATGCCATTATGTCTTAAAAGAAAAGTGTTTGATCAATGCATCCTTCCAGTGCTCACGTATGGTGCAGAGACGTGGACTTTAACTAAAAGAGACATACAAAGGCTGCAGACTACTCAAAGGAGCATGGAGAGGTGCATACTTGGTGTAACCAGGAGAGATAAGAAGAGGAACTCGTGGATCCGAAAAATGACAAGAGTGGAAGACATCATGATCAGAGTTAAATCCTTGAAATGGCAATGGGCTGGACATACTGCCAGAAGGACAGATCATCGATGGACAGCCGAAATTTTAGATTGGATTCCAAGGGACAGGAAAAGACCCAGAAGAAGACCACATGGGAGATGGGAGGATGAAATTCGAAAGTATGCAGGAGTGACATGGAGGAGACTGGCACAAGACAGACCGTTGTGGAGGAAACTTGGGGAGACCTTCGTCCAGCAGTGGATTGATAATGGTTCACAATGATGATGATGATGATGATATATACGTACAGTATATGCATGTATATATAATTTGCAACCCCTATCAATCCACTGCTGGATGAAAGTCTCCGAATTTCTTCTTCCACAACAGTCTGTCTTGAGTCAGTTTCTTTCATGCTTTCGAATTTCATGTACCCATCTCCCTCTTGTCATCTTCTGGATATTGTTTTTTCCCTTGCTATCCAGTTCAATATTTCAACTCTCCGTCGGTGGTTCTTTCTTCTAGCAATATGTCCATGACAAGAGTGGAAGACATGTTCAGGAATTTTGAACATGTCTTCCACTCTTGTCCTTTTCTCGATCTACGAGTTCCTATTTGTATCTTTCCAGGTAACATCAAACATGCATCTCTACATGCTTCGTTCAGTTGTCTACAACGTCTGTATGTCTACTTTAGTTGAGGTCCATGTCTGTGCTCCATGCGTAAGAACTGGAAGGATGCACTGATTAATCAGTTTCTTTTTAAGAAATAATGCATTCGGCGAAATTTTATAGGTCGATTATTTTCTTCATAAATGTGACAATGTGGCCATCGCTTAATATCTGTTGCCTAATTTAGGTATCGGTACCTTTACATTTTCCCTATCAATCGCTAAATATAAAATCTAAATATTAATTTCTTGTAAAAAAAAGCACTTTCGATCAGTATATATATATATATATATATTATTGTTTATTATTATTATTATTATTAAACGGACAGCATCAGCACAGGCGTGGTAACTTAGCTTTCGAAGTGTATCATAATATCTACAAAATTGAGATGCACCCCCCCCCATCTCAGCTTACCTCGAGCCGCCACTGATTTCATGTCACTGCGTACAGCGGGGTCGGCGAGAGATAGTTTCAGCTTTTTCACGTTATCCACCCACACCTCCCAATTTGCACTTGGAACAGTTAAGGGTCCTCCATACCTCGTGAAAAATAGCTCAAAATACGCATTTACAGAACGAAATGACATATATAAAAAGACAATTTAGAAATCCGGTTTTTTTTTCATACGTAGAATAAACATTGAACGATCTTTCTGCGTTTCTATATTAGCGTCTCTTTGCGGAGTAATATTTTAATTATTATCCCAAAAGTGTGAAATAATGGGCGTATTGACAATTATTTTTAAAAAGTCCCAACTTTGATATCTGCTAGGTTAAAAAGCAGAAAAATAGTTTGATATTTTCTCTCGAAATATAAAAATTTGGGAACACATACGAGTGATATGATATAATGAGTTTTCCATTTGTATGATGCTATATTTGTTTCAATTTCGCATTCAACGGAATACTCGGGATTTCCTTCCCTCTCGGCAGGCGGGGATCAGATCACACAACCCCAGCTGAAGGGGTCAGTGAAAGGGTAATGATTTACGACTTGGGGTCGGCTGGCAAGGAGAGGGCAATTTAGCCTAGGGCCGTTCTGTGGTTTCTTTCATTAAATCGAAGAAACAGTGCTGTTTCTTGGCAGATTTTAGTTGACACAAAAACATTTCTTTCTGTTTATTCTCTGTCGTGAGCAGGGACGCGCCGAAATGCCTCAGCCAAATCTGATGGTTGATAAATTAATATCAGCGACATTTGAGACGGAAAACCTTTTATTGTGAGAAATCGTAATGTTACGTGGCACATTTATTTTTTTAGTAAAAATAATTCGTTATATAACTGAATACAAAACGACTTTGAATCAGACAATAATTTTTATTATTTTTTTCAGTAACAGATACCGCGAGCAAAGGACTAAATTCTTTTTCCAAATTTTTTTCTAACTTTAAAGATTTCAGCATTCATGATATGTGTGGCCAGCGCTATGAAAATGGGGCCGATATGAACGAAAAATACAATGGACTTCAAAAAACATCATTTTTCGAATTAACACCCTTATGCATTTTATGTACAGTACTTTGAACATCTCATTTAAATCTGGCCGTAAATAACGACGAAAAAATTTCTATAGAAATTGTGAACATTTTCAGCATAATACTTTCTTTACTGAATTACCTTACCGTTGGCAAATTCGGATGTAGGTAAACATACCCCCGGAAAAAATACCCCCAGGACAAACGGTTCACTGTAAACTGCCACACAGGAACACTGATGTGTGGCAGTGTTCCGGTGCGGCAATTTACCGGCAACCTTGACACACATCTTTCAGTAACTTGGCCACAAAAAAATCAAGGGGGGGGGGGGTATAAAGATTACCGTTTCTGGGCGTATATTGAGAACTGAATTGGGAACTCCAAACAAATTTCGCGAAAACGGTCCATGTAAGCCAAGCGAGAATTGCACTTTAATTTGAAGAAAAAATTTGCCGAGGATCCGAGGTACACCTGGTTTTGGGAGGGTGTACCCCCAACTTCCGTAATATTATGTTCTGGGCCACTGGAGTCTGCCAGGGTATCAAGGATGTTCCCCTTGAAGCGTCCGCGAGGTCCGTCATCTTGGGAGGGGGGGGTGGCTTTCCCACAATATGTTAAAATGGACGTAGAGCTGTAAACATTAGACCCATGCTTTATATAATGATTCTGTACACGACCACGAATTTTCAGGAATGTGCAGTGAAACTAGAACACCCCCCCACCAGTTTCCAAGAGCTCTTCAGGGGTAACATCGAGGATACACTGATGATCGACTCCAGAGGTCCAGAATATAAAATTACGGAAGTTGGGGGTAGAGCCCTCCAAACCAAGCACCTCGTATCCCTTTTACAGACTTCACCAAATTACTGGGAAACGAGAGAAGGGCATACATAGTTTGCCACTAAACACAACATGAAGCATAGAAATTGCGAGCAAATCCCTTACCTTGAACACTTGTTTGCGCTCTTAGAAACTTGGGGGACGGTGAATTCATCCCACCCTGCTGAAAATTCGTGATCGTGTACAGAATCATTATATAAATCAAGGTTCTAATGTTTACAGCTCTACGTCCATTTTAACATTTTGGGGGAAAGCCCCCTCCCAAAGCTCACGGACTTCGCGGACACTTCAAGGGGAACATCCTGGATACACTGACAGACTCCAGCGGCACAGAATATAATACTACGGAAGTTCGGGGTACAGTTCCCTCAAACCAAGTGTACCTCGGATCATCGGCAATTAATTTCTTCAAATCAAAGCACAATTCTCGCTTGGCTTACATGGAACGTTTTCGCGAAATTCGTTTAGAGTTCCTAAAAAGGCCTAAGCCGAGGCTTAGGGCCCTAAAATCGAATCTTTTTTGTCTCAATAAATGTGCAACATTATTAACTTGACTTTTTGCGTAAACCTTATAAATATGAGCACGCACAATTAAAATTTGCTAAAAAGGCCTATGCGGAGGCCTAGGGCCCTAAAATTTATTCCTTTTGCCTGAATAAATGTGCGACATTATTAAGTTGACATTTTATGTAAACCTTATAAATATGAGCACGCAGGATTAAAATTTTCTAAAAAACTTAAGCCGAGGACTAGGGCTTTAAGACCGATTCTTTTGGCCTGAACAAGTGTACAACATCATTAACTTGAGTTGTTATGTAAACCTTATGAACATGAGCACGCACGGTTAAAATTTGCTAAAAAAGCTTAAGCGAGGCCAACGGCCCTAATATTGATTCTTTTTTGCCTGAATAAATGTGCGACATTATTAATTTGACATTTTATGTAAACCTTATATATATATATGCACGCAGGATTAAAATTTTGTAAAAAGGCCTAAGCCGAGGCCTAGGGCTTTAAGACTGATTCTTTTGGCCTGAATAAGTGTACAACATCATTAACTTGAGTTGTTATGTAAAGGTTATGAACATGAGCACGCACGGTTAAAATTTGCTAAAAAGGCCTAAGCGAGGCCTACGGCCCTAATATTGATTCTTTTTTGCCTGAATAAATGTGCGACATTATTAACTTGACTTTTTGCGTAAACCTTATAAATATGAGCACGCACGATTAAAATTTGCTAAAAAGGCCTAAGCGGAGGCCTAGGGCCCTAAAATTTATTCTTTTTGCCTGAAAAAATGTGTAACATCATTAACTTGATTTTTTATGTAAACCTTATGAACATGAGCACGCACGGTTAAAATTTGCTAAAAATTCCTAAGCGAGGCCTACGGCACTAATATTGATTCTTTTTGCCTGAATAAATGTGCGACATTATTAACTTGACATTTTATGTAAACCTTATAAATATGAGCATGCAGGATTAAAATTTTCTAAAAGGGCCTAAGCCGAGGCCTAGGGCTTTATGACTGATTCTTTTGGCCTGAATAAGTGTACAACATCATTAACTTGAGTTGTTATGTAAACCTTATGAACATGAGCACGCATGGTTAAAATTTGCTAAAAGGCCTAAACGAGGCCTACGGCCCTAATATTGATTCTTTTTGCCTGAATAAATGTGCAACATTATTAACTTGACTTTTCATGTAAACTATTTATGAACATGAGCACTGAACATGACTTTTATGAAAAACGTATGAACATGATAAAACTTGCTAAAAAGGCCTAAGCCGAGGCATAGGTACTTAAAATTAATTATTTTTGCCTTAAAACTAAATCTTTGCGTTCTCTGTGACACGGAGAAATCAATAGTGCAATTTGAGTATGATCCCCTAACGTTTCGGTGGTCTGTCTGCCGAACTTGCACCATGCTTCAACAGATCCTGTAATGAAATCTAGCGTTTTCGATAAACTGACCCTTCGGTGAAATGACCTTTCGATGAAATTAACTTTTAGGTAAAGAGACCTTTCGGTGAAATGAACTTTTTCGATCAAGTGACCCTTCGGTGAAAAGTACCTTTCGATCAAGTGACCCTTCGGTGAAATGAACGCTTCGATCAAGTGATCTTTCGGTGAAACAATTTTTTCGGTGAAGTGATTTTCGGTCAAGTGACCCTTCGGTGAAGTAAACGTCGGGCAAATGAACCAGACCCGTTTAAACGCCTCTCGGTTTCTCTTATGGGCAACCTACTACATAATATAACACCTACCAATCTTTTCTTTCTCAAAGTCAGTTCTCTCCCGTCACAACATTTTCACTTAATCTCACAGTGCGATATGGTAGCGGTCAGCTGCAGGCTTGTTTTTATACCGTTTGCATCTGTACCGCGGATCTTAACAACGCAGCGGATCTATTCATTTGCTTTTGAAGTGGTGTCCGTTGACTTTTGTCAATATAGTGTATAAGGTGCAATTGGACCAGTAGGTAGTAAACTTCTGAGCGTCATGAAAAACAGGAACGATTTGTCGGCCTTTGAGAAAGGACAGATTGTGGGAGCTCGGAAAGCGGGTGTCTTGATTTTCTAAACGGTGGAACTGGTGTGTTGTTCGCGAGTCACGATAGTTAAAGTGTATAACGAGTTGAAAACGGTCAAGCAAAGACCAGGAGGCAAAACTGCATAGGGCAGCAACAAGTTGATGTGAGAGGTAAGCTCTGGGCCCGACAGCTCGCACAAGACAATCGACGCAGTGCTGTTCAACAGTTGACTACCCAATGCCACAGAGGTCCACCCAGAATGGTATCTGTCATGGCCATACGTTGCAGACTCTCACGTATGGGCTATAACAGCAGACAACCCCAACGACATCCTCTCCTAACCAGGGTTCATCGGCAAAAAGATTCGCCTGGTGCAATGGTCATGCAAGTTGAACAGAGGACGACTGGAGAAAAGTGTGCTGTTCTGACAAATCGCGTTTTTACTTCACTCCGTGGATGATCGTGTACATATTTGGTGCAATCAAAGTGAGGCACTCAATCCATCCTGCATGGTCTCCATAGTGCCAGCTGGTGGAGGTGGTTGTGTGGTGTGGAGATCGTTTTCCTGGCAGGAACTTGGACTCCTGGTGCATGTGGAATAACGTATGACTGGTGTCCACTACCGGGTATTGCCAACGGACTCTATACACATAAGAATGTTGCACTTTTTCCCGAAGAGCAGCTGTGTCTTCCAAGATGGCAACGTGCTAAGCCACAGGTCTAATGTTGTGCAAAAATGGTTTGAGGAACAGAGTTCAGACTTTCAACATATCGATTGGCCTCCGAAGCTCCCCAATATCAGTCCCATAGAGTACTTGTGGGAAACTATGGCCCGGCATATCAGGCGTCTGGGTACACCAATCACCTCCATACCTGCATTGAAGGCCGCATTACACACGGCTTGGTTGGCCTGGCAAGTGCTTCTGGCATCTTAATACACACGGCTACGGCTTGGTTGGTCTCGCAAGTGCTGCCGGCATCTTATTGAATCGATGCCTTGTTGGATAGCTGCTGTACTGAGGGTGAAAGTGGGACCTACAAAGTATTAGGAAGGTAGTCATAATTCAGTGATCACGCAAAAAATATGTATGCATGTATATATAAATACTGAGAGATATATATTTTACCTGTTTTTTCTTTTGGCTGCGCTGTATGAAGTTGATTCTAATTAGGCCAAATAAGTCGTGAATACCAGTGAAGGAAGAGTTTAATCCTAATGTCAATCTGGGACTTTCCAATGGAATAGCATTCATGGGGAGGATATTTTGTATGGCCAGTTGCTCATTAAGTTGACTTGTGTGAGCCAGAATGTGTAGAATTGCAAACTGAAAGACAGAAAAAATATATAATTAAACAGCATGAATAATTTTTACCCGTTTTATCTTCTTTTTTTAATTTCTAACTCGGGTTTATCATTGATTTTGGGGGTATACTAAATTAGTCAGAGTTCTTGAAAAATAAATAAATTTATTCTCAAACCAGTCAGGTGCGTCAATGCATGAATGAATACATAATTATGAACAAAAGATACATGTGATGAGATTTATAAATTTACATTACATTCTTGCTTAACACCAAAAGATGCATCTCGTTCGTAATTCAAAGGTCATTGATTCCACAGAAACCATATTCCATGATCAAACACTCAATTTCCGCGACAACGCGAGGTTCATGCCAAGGGCCAGCAGTAGGAAAAACTAGAGCGCTGCTCTAGTTTATAAGAGAAGGGACATCAGGGATAGTTGCATTCTATTTGAATAATTACAGTAAAAAAACATGTTTCTAGGGAGGTGTTGCAGCTTAACATGTTATGACGACGTCACGTATAGCACTGGAACTAGTTTGCGCGCGTAGAAAATGGAGAGGAATACGGGTTGCAGTGCTTCTTGTTGCTAACAACAAAGGTAAAAGCGTGTGGAACAAAGAATTAATCGTGATGTACGTCGTTGCTTAGCAACAATAAACCAGAAGTCGGCCGCTATGTGAAAATTTCAATTTGGGGGCCGCAGAAAAATGTGCGCACCATTCGGTTCAGGTACATCGGTTGTTTAAAGTTTTTGAGCACCATAGTAGAAAAGTGGAGTTTACCACATATGAGTCAAAAATAAGATAATGTTTATGTATTGCTGTAATCTTAATAGTTATGATTGACCTTATGTTACGGAATCATTTCGGACGTGTCCTGCACGTTGCGTTCAAATAGACTTTCTGCTGTTTGTAAGCTAATTTTGTGACCATAGTACGCGATAATATGTTTTGATGGCCATTGTCTGGGGCCAAAGCACTTTAATCTCGTTACCATTTCATAGATCGTCTTTGCATTTAACTGTATAAGCTGTGAATACAATATATTTCACTGTAATGTTTAAGTGAAAAATGACGTGCCCATAAGACAAAGTTGCCAGAAAATGTATTCATTTTCAACACACCTTTATGATAAAATACATTATTCCAGGTGTAACTATCAACAAAATAAAAAGCTGCAACGCATTTCAACTTATGGAAGAGCACTGGTCGCACAGAATAAGTTTAACGGCCACTTGTGACCAGAAGTCCTCAGTTTGGGGACCGTCTTCCCTAAAACATAAGGGGGTGTAATCAGATTTTAATAAACAACGAAATGTCGCTTTCGTGCCAAAGGAATGTTGCTATTTCTGTACGTAAAATAACACGGTATACCAGTATTTAGAGTACCAAAATACCGACATCGTAATTACTATATGGTAGACATTACAATCATGAGGTTCTGACCCATTTTGATCATGAATTTCTAACTAAACGATATTTTTGCGTGTGACGGAAAATGCATCTTTTTTATTTATTTTGATACCAGGAAATAGAAATAATATTCTTGAACCTCATTTGGAACACATAAACAAGCTTTCATTCTATAATAAAACCTGAGACGTTTGGGCAAATAGCAAAGCATTCAGTACGAAATGCACGGTCGTATCAGAATAATATGACCACCCCGGAATCACAGTGTGTCTGCCCAAGTGCGTCACATAGTACACGTGACAAGGTCGTCCACACGACCGCTGAGGACAGATAAGACATAGTGCATTATGTGAGCACAACGGGCAGAGGTAGTGATTTGACGGACGTTCAAAAAGGAATGATCATCAAATACCGCGCCAAGGGTGGAAGCATCTCAGAAACAGTAGACGTCGCGGGCTGTTCTCGAGGTGCTGTAATAAGGATATACCAAGTATGGACCGCTGACACACCGAGTACCTTGAGACGTCATAACTGTGGAGCCCCACTGGCCATTGATTCCAGACGAGAACGTCGACTGGTAAAGGACAGTCGAAGCGCAACAATGCAGCGATTGACCACGCAAATGAACGATGGGGCACCCAGGTACGTGTCCCCGATAACAGTAGAGCGACCCTTGTTTCGCATGGGCCTCCGGTGTCGACGCTGCGTCAAGGGGCCCATATTAATTCAGGTTCATTGGCAACAACACCTGCAGTTTCCATGGGACTACAGTAATTGGACAATGGAAGAATGGAACAAGTTAGTGAAATCATGTAATGCATTGATTATGATACGCTTGATTATGATACGCTTTCCAACATACCAGAAATCATTATTCAAGTTATAAGGCCAATGGCTGTGGAATAAATTTCGCTCCTTTGCCTTGCCTTTTGACCCCATTTCAACGATATTAAACATAATTGGTTCAGTATACCTCCGGGACAACATACTGCAGTTTTGTCGCCATAGAAACATTGTTAATCAAGTTATAAGGATAATGGCTGTGGAATAAATCTCGTTCCTGTGCCCTGACCTTTGACCCCATTTCGATAATATTCAACAGAACCGGTTCAGTATACCTCCGGAATAACATGATAAAGTTTTGTCGCAATCAAAGCATTTTTAGATAAGTTATGACGCATAAGGACAATGGAATGGATCCCGCTTCTATGTTCTGACGTTTGACCCCATTTCACCCATTTTCAATAGGGTTCGTCTCCAGGTTGTCCCCTACTACATAATAAAATTTCATCAAAATCGAACCATTTTTACGGGAGTTATCGTGCGGAACATGCAGACAGACGGACAAAGCTGGAGCATATACGCTTCTTCAACCTACTGTTGGAAAGCATAAAAAGTTTGCCTTCTCCGACGAATCATCGAGGTTTCTACTCGGAAGAAGCGGCGAGCCGTGACGCATACGGCGTCAGACACACGAGAATTAACACCTGGACACGCTTGTTGGTCAAGTACTGACCGGCGGTGGCAGTGTGCATGTCTGAGGATGTTTTCCTGGTATAACTTGGGACCTCAGATACCACTGGATCGGTCCCTGAACGCCAAAGGCTACCTGTCCATCCTCGCTGAATACATGCATCCCTTCGTATTGGTTGGACGTTTGCCCTGGTGGTCATGGTGTCTACCAACAGAACAATGTGCCCTGCCATGTTGCTAAGGGAGTGCGTGACTGGTTCCAGGAGCACGACAGCGATATCTCCGTTCTCCCTTGGCCGGAAAAATTGCCCGGCCTCAATCCATATTTAAAAAATGTCACAAAAGGAAAAATTAAAAACAAAGAAACAAACCTTGTACCTATCGTCATGTGCTTTTTTGGTTGAAATAAAGCAAGAATGGGAGTTTTCAATTAGTGCAAACATATAGCGTTGTATGCATCACGGGAACGGTAAAGTGAAGAAGAAGCTGACGAACATTACATTAGAAATCGCATTATCCGTTCAGTAGAAGGCTGTATGTAGGAAACGGTTCTTCGAGACCAAATCAACAACGCAAATACAACGGAATTTTATTCAAACGTATGTAGTGAGTAATCCACCATGGAAACGTGACATAAGAAACGGAAATGATCACTTTATAGCAACGGGAAGTGTTTCGAATCATTCCTCTTCAGAAAGACCACGTGTTGCTGACGCGAAAGTGGAATCCATTAGACAAATATTTAAACGTAGCTCAGGATAACTGATAAGGCGGGCATCTCGAGAACTTCAAGTATCACATTCTGCTGCCCAGAGACTGGCTCTAAAAGACCAAAAGAAGAAAAAGAAGGTCTGTAGAATGTTTTCGCGGCATTTTCTGGGTCGACTCATGCCTGTGGAAGGCACTATGGACCGAATTCGTTATGAATTCATCCTTGCAGACCACGTACACTCATACATGCTGATTGTCTTCCCTGTGGTGAATGGAATCTTCCAGCACGATAATGCGACAGTCACACAGCTGGAAATGTCCGAGAGTGGTTGGAAAAGCACGATGAAGACTTCAAAGTACTTCCCTGGTCCTCTAATTCCCCAGACTTAAACCCAATTGAGCATCTGTGGGACCACTTCGATCGTGTTGATCGCTGTATGGATTCCTTCTTAAAATATTCTACATAAATCTAAATCTTATAAGTCTGCACGGGCCTCGCCCGGTAAGGAAGGCCCTTTTTTCATCATTCAAGTAAAAATATTTCGGGATTACTTAGGCCGGGCCGGGTCTATACTGGATGCTTTAACTTCTGCATAAAAAAACAACTTTTCGTCTCGCAAAACGAAAACTGACTTGCTAAATAATCAGATAGCGAGATTCACTGAGTGAAACAAATCTGCCAACGATTAATTGAAGCTTAAACCGACTAGTCGGGCTGTAAGATGAGAGTCTGAAACGGGATGGTTTATTTCTTTTAGGATTGAAATAAAATTCTGTTTTAACGTTGTTGGCTTTAGCGATTAAAACACGTGGCTTCTTTTCTTTTCCGAGAAATGTTTACATCAACAGAGTTGTCAACTTCTCGAAACCAAAACCAAAATGAACTTCTGGCGCCATCCGTTACCACAGCTCAGACGACGAAATTTGAAGTATTTGTTTACATACACTCACGGACAATGAGATTTGCGCACCAAGAATGAAGCATCGGTTGGAACTGAAATTTTATGGTCGTAGTGATACAGATGAATGATACACATAATGGCAAAAACAGAGCTGCAAGACAATTACAGAGGGATCTGTGGCACACAGTCCGGTCATTTTCAATAGGGCGTCGCATCGCCTCGTGCGGCGATACATGCTGTGATACGGTCCGGCATGGAGGCGAACAGACGCTTGATGTTTTCCTGCGGCAGACTGGCCCACACGTGTTGGATGGTGTGCTCCAAATTCAAGATTGTACTGCACGGCGCAGCGGGCGTTTCAACTGGTCCCACACATACTCGATAGGGGATATGTGCGGGAAGCTGGAAGGCCATGGAACTGTCTGGACACGACGTTGGTAGTCCTGGGCAACACGAGCAGTGTACGGGCGGGCGTTATCCAACTTATATAGCGTATAACGAAGTGAATTTCTCCGTCATTTTTGGTCTACGCCGGGATTCGAACCCGGGTCCACTCATTCCGGAATAAGTTGCTCTACCAATTAAGCTACGCGGACATTTTATTCTGATTCCTATCTGCCTTTATGTCGTGTGCGTCCTTCTGGCAGGTACGTCACATCTCCTGGTACGTTACATCATCTCTCCCTTATTTTTTTTTTTTTCGAAGTGCTGCTCTTATTTTTCCTACCTCGCTAGTAGTAGGGGGGGGACTTGGGCGGCGGAAGTGACGTCACAGATGGGCGTGGTCAATTCCGGAAGTGACGTCACGGATGCGCTTCCCGTTTGGAAACTTTTCTTCCGGTGGCAACGGTGGGCGTCCGCCATTTTTTCTGCATGACGTCACCTTCACGTGGTCGTCGTTGACGAAGAAACATTTCTTCCGGTGGCAACGGTGGTCGTCCGCCATTTTTTACTGCATGACGTCACCTTCACGAAGCCATTTTTAATTCTGGGAAATTTCTCCGCCATTTTTATTTTTTTTGGAATTTCCCAATCTGTTTTTTCAGGTGGTGGTAAATTTAATTGTAAGTGAACTCGGGAATTTTTTTTTCAACCATGGATTTATTATCGGAAAAAAGCGACGACCATGTTTGGAACCAATTGGATTCGAACTCGGGCCGTTTGCGTGGAAGTCAAATGCTCTACTAATTCGGCCACCAAATCGTTGGTAGGGTTGGTCGAAAGGATGAAGACATGTGGTTGCGTATGGGGAAAGACTGCCTGAGGGGATTTGCAGTTGGCCGTCTTACGATGAATACAAGAAGGAGATTGACGTCATTTTAGATTCTGTTAGACACATTAAGCTCCAAGTCTGATTTTTTTTTTTCAATAACTTGATCATTTTGCAACGAATTTATTCCTTATTTTTCCTCCATAATTTCCCATTTTATATAGATAATTTTTCAACGTAACGATTTTTTTTTAATTTTCTTTGAGGAGATTTCACGCTTTTTAAACGGACGTACCAACATAAAGACGTTTCCCAAAGTTTTGTGCTGCAGACATAATCTTAAAACACGATTGTTTATTAATGTACTTACGTGTTCATGGCATTTTCTGTTACATTTGTTAACAATGTACCTTTTTTCCGCCATAAAAGCCGCAATGTTTTATACATAATTAAAATATTTTTTTTTATGTTTTCATATTTTCTTTTATGATTAATCAGTGAAATGTACCTTTTAATGCATTATCTTAATCTACTTTTTTTTTCTAAATGCTTGCATACTCGTTAAACTTCTCGATGTACCATCATTATTTTATTTTATTACTTTTCAATCTAACAACTACTTTTATCGAGGCTTTATTTTTTCTGATTTAAACAAGCAAACGTTTCTTCATTATTATTTCTTTTTCCTACGCAAAGAACTTTTCTTACTTGCTTTTAATGTACGACTTTATCTGGTTTTCTATATAGCTGTTTCATGTTTGCGCGAGAAATATACAGATCTATAGCAGATATACATAAAACTCGTTCGTAACAGTATCTTTTTTTTTCAGATTTAAACCAACATACGTTTCTTAACGACTTGATATCTGTTCCACAAGATGTGACAAAACTTCAGATTTTTAATTTTTTCCCTCTGAAACTGGTTTTTTTTCTTACTTGCTTTTAATGTATGGTTTAATCTATTTTTCTATCATACTTTTCTATATGTGTACAAGAAATACACGGATCTATAGTAGTTAAAATTCGATTGAAACAATATTTTCTCCATTCTTACATTTCTTTCTAACAGACGTTTTTTCTTCTCAATTCCCGCTATCTAACTTAATCTATGTTTTGAATATCATTCTATGTCCGCGTATTCGTCCATTATTTTATTTCAAACTTTGCTAACTGCCTCATACTTATATTCTGACTTTATTTTTTCTCCTCTTAAACTATTTTTTCTTACTTGCTTTAAATGTGACTTAATTTATTTTTTACATCGCTGTTTCGTGTATGTACGAGAAATATACAGATCTATAGCAGTTAAACATTCGATTGAAACAGTATTTTCTTTATTTTTACATTTCTTTCGGACAAACATTTTTTTTTCACATTTTCCCCATATTTAACTGAATTTTGTGTTTTTGAATATCATTCTATGTTCACGTATTCGTCCATTGTCTTTTTTCTAACTTTACACTTCATTCTTACTGTATTTTTCCATTTAATTTCAACCAACGTTTCTTAACGACTTGATATCTGTTCTACAAGATGTGACGAAACTTCAGATTTTTAATTTTTTCCCTCTGAAACTGTTTTTTTTCTTACTTGCTTTTAATGTATGGTTTAATCTATTTTTCTATCTCGACTTTCTATGTGTGTACAAGAAATACACGGATCTATAGTAGTTAAAATTCAATTGATTTCTTCATTCTTACTGTATTTTTCCATTTCTTTCATTTACAGTAGTTAAAATTCGATTGAAACAATATTTTCTCCATTTTTACTGTATTTTTACATTTCTTTCTAACATATGATTGTTCTTCTCAATTCCCGCTACTAACTTAATCTATGTTTTGAATATCATTCTATGTTCACGCATTCGTCCATTATTTTATTTCAAACTTTGCAAACTGCCTCATATTTATATTCTGACTTTATTTTTTTCATTTCAACCAACGTTTCTTAACGACTTGAATTTCCGGATGTGACAAAACTTCAGATTTATTTTTTCTCCTCTTGAACTATTTTTTTTTCTTTCTTGCTTTAAATGTGACTTAATTTATTTTTTACATCGCTGTTTCGTGTATGTACAAGAAATATACAGATCTATAGCAGTTAAAAATTTGTTTGAAACAATATTTTCTTTATTTTTACATTTCTTTCTGACAAACATTTTTTTTTTTCGCATTTTCCCCTATTTAACTTAATTTTGTGTGTTTGAATATCATTCTATGTTCACGATTCAGACTTTATTTTTTCATTTCATTTCAACCAACGTTTCTTAACGACTTTATATCACAAGATGTAGCAAAACTCCAGATATTTTTTTTTTGTTTTTTCAAGTAACGTAATATTTTTTCAAAACTCACTTTTAAGTATTCCTAAAAGCTTACATTTATGAGAAATATACAGATCTGTAGTGGTAAAAATTGGACTGCAACAGTATTTTCTTTATTCCAACTTTACTTTTCTATTTCTTTTCAACAGGCGTTTCTTCATTATTATTTCTTCTTCATATGTAAGCAACTTTTCTTTCTTTCTTTTAATGTATAACTTAATAAATTTTTCTATCTTACCTTTACGTGGGTATACGAGAAATATACAGATCTATGACAGTTAAAATTCGATTGTATTAGTATTTTCTTTACTATGACTTTATTTTTTCATTTCATTTGAGTAAAACGTTTCTTAACAACTTGATATCACAAGATGTACCAAACACTTCAGAATTTTTGTTTCCCTCACTTTCCAACTCACTTTTAAGTATTCCTAAAAAACCTGCATGTATGTGAAATATTCATATTTTTTCATTCTATCCTAATTTGCTATACTTTTCTTTAACTGACCCAACAGGAAAAGCATTCATTGTCAAGACATTCATTCTAAAGCATTCTTTCTTACGATAAAATTTATATTCTTTGCAATATATTTTCAGTATATTTTTTTCTAAATCAACAGAAAAAAACATTCATTCTGGAGACATAACGACCAAGTCCGTACTTCCACTAAACATCATATTCTTAGCAAACATTTTTTCCCTACATAGAAATTTCTTAACTCACCAGAAAAGCAGCTATTCTCAACATGTAGCTAAAATATCGAATTTCTCCAAACAAATGTAATAATTTTTAAAGAAAGACTTAGTTCTTTTCTCTGTGTAGCGACTTAATCTATTTTTCGAAAAACTGTTCTGCGTTTACGTATTTTGTTTAACTTTGCTTGACACTGTACTTCGATTTTTTTTTCTTCGTAGTACTTTTTTCCTGTTTCATTCCAGCAAACTTGTTTCTTTTCGACTCTATCACTCTCGCATTTCTATACAAACTTTCCTAATATCGGAAATGTAACAAAAACTTCAGATATATTTTTTAACTTTAGAATAAGTCTCACCGACATTTATTATCATGACATAAACTAAAATTTCATACTTTCCCCAAAAATAATTTTCTTAATGTGCTGCTTTTACACTTTTTTCATGTATATCCAAATATTTATTGCTAATTCACCTCGTCAAAGTCAGTATGAACACACCTAACCACATGCTTTTTTTTTCAATTTATTTCGCTTTACATCGAAATGCGTCAAAAACTTTGCGTTTACTTCATTCACGCAACGATCACTTTTAACTTACCAGGCATTACATGTGAAACATCTGTGTTTGAGGTATTCCCCTTCATACGTTAACTTTCGTTTCCCCCTTACATTCATTTCTAAATAGGTTATCTCCATCGCATCTGTTTTTCTGATACAAGATCACACACCATTTATTTAATTACTTCAAGAACATATTAATCTTGAACATAAAGAACAGCCAATTGTATTCTAAGTATGTTTTCTCTTGATTCTTATAAAGGAACAGACAGCAAGAAGTCTCACACACTGAAACAAACATCGCCAATTTGTTGCTTTCATTGAGAGGGCGATTTTTTTATTTTAGCTTTTTATATAGTCGCAAAAATCACATGGAATAACATGAGAAAATCATTTACCTTAAAGGAACGTTCTCAGACATGTTAGAAATCTTAAAAGAGCAAAATATTTCACTTGAAAAGTTAAGGGGTACGTTTTTAAAAAGTTCATAATTGAGGAGGATTGTGTTTTTTACAACTTCATTTTATATAAGGTTAGTTTCGAGAAAGTTAAATTTCGTCTAGTGTTAATCGAACAGAAGAAATATACATCAAGGAAAGAAAACTGAAATTATAGATATGCAAAGAATTTGCTACGGCTGAAGGTCCCCCGAGCGAGTTATTCAACCAATGCTCGTATTACCCATTCAAAGATGGAGGTATCAGGATGACCAAATCCCTCGTTGTTGCCTTCTTGTAGCACAATAGGTGGTGAACTTCACCAAACATGGTTCCATAATATTGGAGAAACACATTAAGGTTTACGGAGCAATTAAGCCCACGCCAGTGACCTTCTTCGTTCACATACACTCACATTCAAACAGAAAAAAATATAAATGAATGACAAAAGATAATGAAATTTAAAAGTAGTCCTGAAAAGGACTTTTTTTTTTATTCCTCAAAAGAACTTTTTTCTCTCATCTGGACTCTAAATTGCTCCAACGTATTCCACATTCTTGAGCTTCTACAAGAATTTTCTTCACATTAATGCTCTCGAAGAAAAAGTGAGTAATGGGGGGGACGTATGAGCGATTGAAGGCGCTCACCAAAGTATTTCCCAAAAGTCTTGGGTTCAACAAGAGCAAATGCTTCGTCAAAGCATAGAGTCCATTTGTCTTCTTCTGTTTCGTTAAAGCACCTATGCCCCAGCTGATTGTTTGGCATGAGATTAGGATGCAAATGACATTCTCTGTAGTAATACACTTTTGCAATGTTTTTTCCAACCGCATCGACCAGAGCAAGTTTAAGAGCATTGGTGTCTTGATCAGATATCGTATGTTCGAGTCCGAATTTACTGCATACCAATCTCGCTGCGTCACGAAAAACTGTTCCAAACTGTAATTGTAGAATTCCGTCCCACAGCTTTTCAGAAGCATCACGAAGCGTGTTGAATTGTTCCCAGGTTAGGGACACCGAAGCACAATTCAATTGCAAGGCATCATTGGAGCACGTGAACAGTTGTTGAAAGGTGTACACAGGCCCATCAGATGAAGGTGAACAGTTCATCAACAGTTCTTTATTGATAACTTTGATTTTGTTGAGAGCGTCATAACAATGTGAGCGGTCCATGAACTTCTTGAATGTTCTAGCAGACATTGTCACGCCATATTTGGTAGGAAACAGTTTTTCTCCTTTGGTAGTGTAGCTGCGAATGTGCACTCTCACAGTTCCAGAAAAATCAGTCACTTTAGCAACTTTGTTTCCCACGAGGGACACATGATAAAGAGGCATGCTTTCTAATGAAATACCGTGAGGAGGAGGTTCGGCAAACGGATCAGGACATCCATAGTTTAAAAGCTTCCATCGTGCTTCCATTAAGCGCGGATCATCACTCACTTTTTTCTTGGCATCAGAAACATCTGAAGACGAAGAAGTTCGCTTCATGTTTAACGCAGATCGACGAGGAGGTAGGTAACACAACGTGCACAGAATTCGAAGGCAGAGAACAGAATGAGAAGAATACATTTCTTCAGACGAAAAGAAAATATAGCAGTAATTGAAAAACGCAGTATCTTCACACCGAGTAACGAAGCGAAAATGAAACAGACTTGAGATAAGACGTACGATTAACGAGTGCGTGATTCTCGCTTCGTTGCTCGGTGTGAAGATACTGCTTTTTTCAATTACTGCTATATTTTCTTTCGTCTGAAGAAATGTATTCTTCTAAGATGTATCATAAGGATGGCCTCCATTTTTCCTATGAGAAATTATTTTCTGATTCTGAAGCTACAGATTATCTTAACCACCTCTAAAATGAAGTAGAATATATCGGTGATGATCTCAGCAAAATTAAGATTTATGAAAAAACATATAAAATTCCTAGACAACATGTGGCCTACTGTGATAATCATCTCCATTACTCATTCAGTGGATTGAGTGTGCTGGCTAAACCTTAGATACCAGTACTTCGTGAAATCAAGGATGCTGTTGAGAATGTATGTGGAGAAATATTCAATTTTGTTTTGATTAATAAGTATAAAAATGGAAATCCCTGTATTGGTTTTCACAGAGATGACGAATGTGAAATTGTAAAAAATTCATGCATTGCCTCAGTTTCTCTAGGCCAAACAAGGGACTTTGTTTTTAAAAGAGATGGTTTTCAGCCTGTCGTCATAGGTTTGGAATGTGGATCCCTTTTACAAATGCTACCCCCACGAATGAGTCATGGTATCATGGACTGCCACGTTGCAAGAATGCTCCCAATATTCGTCTAAACCTGACATTTAGAAAGATAACAGGGTCACTCTTATCACGTGACTATGCAATCACGTCATCAAGAAGCGAACAACACACATGCGTGAACAAGACGAATGAGTCATGGTTTCACGACCTTCCACGTTGCGAAAATGCACCTGATGTTCCATTAAATCTGACCTTTAGAAAGATGATAACAGAGGCTTCTTTATCACGTGGCTATACAATCACGTCATCACACAGTGAACAAAGCGCATGCGTCAACAACAATTTGTTATCAGTTTTGGCCGAGGACAGACCAGCTCCCTCATTCTGTTCTCTGCCTTCGAATTCTGTGCACGTTGTGTTACCTACCTCCTCGTCGATCTGCGTTAAACATGAAGCGAACTTCTTCGTCTTCAGATGTTTCTGATGCCAAGAAAAAAAGTGAGTGATGATCCGCGCTTAATGGAAGCACGATGGAAGCTTTTAAACTATGGATGTCCTGATCCGTTTGCCGAACCTCCTCCTCACGGTATTTCATTAGAAAGCATGCCTCTTCATCATGTGTCCCTCGGGGGAAACAAAGTTGCTAAAGTGACTGATTTTTCTGGAACTGTGAGAGTGCACATTCGTAGCTACACTACCAAAGGAGAAAAACTGTTTCCTACCAAATATGGCGTGACAATGTCTGCTAGAACATTCAAGAAGTTCATGGACCGCTCACATTGATATGACGCTCTCAACATAATCAAAGTTATCAATAAAGAACTGTTGATGAACTGTTCACCTTCATCTGATGGGCCTGTGTACACCTTTCAACAACTGTTCACGTGCTCCAATGATGCCTTGCAATTGAATTGTGCTTCGGTGTCCCTAACCTGGGAACAATTCAACACGCTTCGTGATGCTTCTGAAAAGCTGTGGGACGGAATTCTACAATTACAGTTTGGAACAGTTTTTCGTGACGCAGCGAGATTGGTATGCAGTAAATTCGGACTCGAACATACGATATCTGATCAAGACACCAATGCTCTTAAACTTGCTCTGGTCGATGCGGTTGGAAAAAACATTGCAAAAGTGTATTACTACAGAGAATGTCATTTGCATCCTAATCTCATGCCAAACAATCAGCTGGGGCATAGGTGCTTTAACGAAACAGAAGAAGACAAATGGACTCTATGCTTTGACGAAGCATTTGCTCTTGTTGAACCCAAGACTTTTGGGAAATACTTTGGTGAGCGCCTTCAATCGCTCATACGTCCCCCCCATTACTCACTTTTTCTTCGAGAGCATTAATGTGAAGAAAATTCTTGTAGAAGCTCAAGAATGTGGAATACGTTGGAGCAATTTAGAGTCCAGATGAGAGAAAAAAGTTCTTTTGAGGAATAAAAAAAAAGTCCTTTTCAGGACTACTTTTAAATTTCATTATCTTTTGTCATTCATTTATATTTTTTTCTGTTTGAATGTGAGTGTATGTGAACGAAGAAGGTCACTGGCGTGGGCTTAATTGCTCCGTAAACCTTAATGTGTTTCTCCAATATTATGGAACCATGTTTGGTGAAGTTCACCACCTATTGTGCTACAAGAAGGCAACAACGAGGGATTTGGTCATCCTGATACCTCCATCTTTGAATGGGTAATACGAGCATTGGTTGAATAACTCGCTCGGGGGACCTTCAGCCGTAGCAAATTCTTTGCATATCTATAATTTCAGTTTTCTTTCCTTGATGTATATTTCTTCTGTTCGATTAACACTAGACGAAATTTAACTTTCTCGAAACTAACCTTATATAAAATGAAGTTGTAAAAAACACAATCCTCCTCAATTATGAACTTTTTAAAAACGTACCCCTTAACTTTTCAAGTGAAATATTTTGCTCTTTTAAGATTTCTAACATGTCTGAGAACGTTCCTTTAAGGTAAATGATTTTCTCATGTTATTCCATGTGATTTTTGCGACTATATAAAAAGCTAAAATAAAAAAAAAAATCGCCCTCTCAATGAAAGCAACAAATTGGCGATGTTTGTTTCAGTGTAATATTGAGACTTCTTGCTGTCTGTTCCTTTATAAGAATCAAGAGAAAACATACTTAGAATACAATTGGCTGTTCTTTATGTTCAAGATTAATATGTTCTTGAAGTAATTAAATAAATGGTGTGTGATCTTGTATCAGAAAAACAGATGCGATGGAGATAACCTATTTAGAAATGAATGTAAGGGGGAAACGAAAGTTAACGTATGAAGGGGAATACCTCAAACACAGATGTTTCACATGTAATGCCTGGTAAGTTAAAAGTGATCGTTGCGTGAATGAAGTAAACGCAAAGTTTTGACGCATTTCGATGTAAAGCGAAATAAATTGAAAAAAAAAGCATGTGGTTAGGTGTGTTCATACTGACTTTGACGAGGTGAATTAGCAATAAATATTTGGATATACATGAAAAAAGTGTAAAAGCAGCACATTAAGAAAATTATTTTTGGGGAAAGTATGAAATTTTAGTTTATGTCATGATAATAAATGTCGGTGAGACTTATTCTAAAGTTAAAAAATATATCTGAAGTTTTTGTTACATTTCCGATATTAGGAAAGTTTGTATAGAAATGCGAGAGTGATAGAGTCGAAAAGAAACAAGTTTGCTGGAATGAAACAGGAAAAAAGTACTACGAAGAAAAAAATCGAAGTACAGTGTCAAGCAAAGTTAAACAAAATACGTAAACGCAGAACAGTTTTTCGAAAAATAGATTAAGTCGCTACACAGAGAAAAGAACTAAGTCTTTCTTTAAAAAATTATTACATTTGTTTGGAGAAATTCGATATTTTAGCTACATGTTGAGAATAGCTGCTTTTCTGGTGAGTTAAGAAATTTCTATGTAGGGAAAAAAATGTTTGCTAAGAATATGATGTTTAGTGGAAGTACGGACTTGGTCGTTATGTCTCCAGAATGAATGTTTTTTTCTGTTGATTTAGAAAAAAATATACTGAAAATATATTGCAAAGAATATAAATTTTATCGTAAGAAAGAATGCTTTAGAATGAATGTCTTGACAATGAATGCTTTTCCTGTTGGGTCAGTTAAAGAAAAGTATAGCAAATTAGGATAGAATGAAAAAATATGAATATTTCACATACATGCAGGTTTTTTAGGAATACTTAAAAGTGAGTTGGAAAGTGAGGGAAACAAAAATTCTGAAGTGTTTGGTACATCTTGTGATATCAAGTTGTTAAGAAACGTTTTACTCAAATGAAATGAAAAAATAAAGTCATAGTAAAGAAAATACTAATACAATCGAATTTTAACTGTCATAGATCTGTATATTTCTCGTATACCCACGTAAAGGTAAGATAGAAAAATTTATTAAGTTATACATTAAAAGAAAGAAAGAAAGAAAAGTTGCTTACATATGAAGAAGAAATAATAATGAAGAAACGCCTGTTGAAAAGAAATAGAAAAGTAAAGTTGGAATAAAGAAAATACTGTTGCAGTCCAATTTTTACCACTACAGATCTGTATATTTCTCATAAATGTAAGCTTTTAGGAATACTTAAAAGTGAGTTTTGAAAAAATATTACGTTACTTGAAAAAACAAAAAAAAAATATCTGGAGTTTTGCTACATCTTGTGATATAAAGTCGTTAAGAAACGTTGGTTGAAATGAAATGAAAAAATAAAGTCTGAATCGTGAACATAGAATGATATTCAAACACACAAAATTAAGTTAAATAGGGGAAAATGCGAAAAAAAAATGTTTGTCAGAAAGAAATGTAAAAATAAAGAAAATATTGTTTCAAACAAATTTTTACCTGCTATAGATCTGTATATTTCTTGTACATACACGAAACAGCGATGTAAAAAATAAATTAAGTCACATTTAAAGCAAGAAAGAAAAAAATAGTTCAAGAGGAGAAAAAATAAATCTGAAGTTTTGTCACATCCGGAAATTCAAGTCGTTAAGAAACGTTGGTTGAAATGAAAAAATAAAGTCAGAATATAAATATGAGGCAGTTTGCAAAGTTTGAAATAAAATAATGGACGAATGCGTGAACATAGAATGATATTCAAAACATAGATTAAGTTAGTAGCGGGAATTGAGAAGAACAATCATATGTTAGAAAGAAATGTAAAAATACAGTAAAAATGGAGAAAATATTGTTTCAATCGAATTTTAACTACTGTAAATGAAAGAAATGGAAAAATACAGTATGAATGAAGAAATCAATTGAATTTTAACTACTATAGATCCGTGTATTTCTTGTACACACATAGAAAGTCGAGATAGAAAAATAGATTAAACCATACATTAAAAGCAAGTAAGAAAAAAAAACAGTTTCAGAGGGAAAAAAATTAAAAATCTGAAGTTTCGTCACATCTTGTAGAACAGATATCAAGTCGTTAAGAAACGTTGGTTGAAATTAAATGGAAAAATACAGTAAGAATGAAGTGTAAAGTTAGAAAAAAAGACAATGGACGAATACGTGAACATAGAATGATATTCAAAAACACAAAATTAAGTTAAATATGGGGAAAATGTGAAAAAAAAAATGTTTGTCCGAAAGAAATGTAAAATAAAGAAAATACTGTTTCAATCGAATGTTTAACTGCTATAGATCTGTATATTTCTCGTACATACACGAAACAGCGATGTAAAAAATAAATTAAGTCACATTTAAAGCAAGTAAGAAAAAATAGTTTAAGAGGAGAAAAATAAAGTCAGAATATAAGTATGAGGCAGTTAGCAAAGTTTGAAATAAAATAATGGACGAATACGCGGACATAGAATGATATTCAAAACATAGATTAAGTTAGATAGCGGGAATTGAGAAGAAAAACGTCTGTTAGAAAGAAATGTAAGAATGGAGAAAATATTGTTTCAATCGAATTTTAACTACTATAGATCCGTGTATTTCTTGTACACATATAGAAAAGTATGATAGAAAAATAGATTAAACCATACATTAAAAGCAAGTAAGAAAAAAAAACCAGTTTCAGAGGGAAAAATTAAAAATCTGAAGTTTTGTCACATCTTGTGGAACAGATATCAAGTCGTTAAGAAACGTATGTTGGTTTAAATCTGAAAAAAAAAGATACTGTTACGAACGAGTTTTATGTATATCTGCTATAGATCTGTATATTTCTCGCGCAAACATGAAACAGCTATATAGAAAACCAGATAAAGTCGTACATTAAAAGCAAGTAAGAAAAGTTCTTTGCGTAGGAAAAAGAAATAATAATGAAGAAACCTTTGCTTGTTTAAATCAGAAAAAATAAAGCCTCGATAAAAGTAGTTGTTAGATTGAAAAGTAATAAAATAAAATAATGATGGTACATCGAGAAGTTTAACGAGTATGCAAGCATTTAGAAAAAAAAGTAGATTAAGATAATGCATTAAAAGGTACATTTCACTGATTAATCATAAAAGAAAATACGAAAACATAAAAAAAAATATTTTAATTATGTATAAAACATTGCGGCTTTTATGGCGGAAAAAGGTACATTGTTAACAAATGTAACAGAAAATGCCATGAACACGTAAGTACATTAATAAACAATCGTGTTTTAAGATTATGTCTGCAGCACAAAACTTTGGGAAACGTCTTTATGTTGGTACGTCCGTTTAAAAAGCGTGAAATCTCCTCAAAGAAAATTAAAAAAAAATCGTTACGTTGAAAAATTATCTATATAAAATGGGAAATTATGGAGGAAAAATAAGGAATAAATTCGTTGCAAAAATGATCAAGTTATTGAAAAAAAAATCAGACTTGGAGCTTAATGTGTCTAACAGAATCTAAAATGACGTCAATCTCCTTCTTGTATTCATCGTAAGACGGCCAACTGCAAATCCCCTCAGGCAGTCTTTCCCCATACGCAACCACATGTCTTCATCCTTTCGACCAACCCTACCAACGATTTGGTGGCCGAATTAGTAGAGCATTTGACTTCCACGCAAACGGCCCGAGTTCGAATCCAATTGGTTCCAAACATGGTCGTCGCTTTTTTCCGATAATAAATCCATGGTTGAAAAAAAATTTCCCGAGTTCACTTACAATTAAATTTACCACCACCTGAAAAAACAGATTGGGAAATTCCAAAAAAATAAAAATGGCGGAGAAATTTCCCAGAATTAAAAATGGCTTCGTGAAGGTGACGTCATGCAGTAAAAAATGGCGGACGACCACCGTTGCCACCGGAAGAAATGTTTCTCCGTCAACGACGACCACGTGAAGGTGACGTCATGCAGAAAAAATGGCGGACGCCCACCGTTGCCACCGGAAGAAAAGTTTCCCCACGGGAAGCGCATCCGTGACGTCACTTCCGGAATTGACCACGCCCATCTGTGACGTCACTTCCGCCGCCCAAGTCCCCCCTACTACTCTCGCTGTGTGGAAATAACATCACACCATTGCGAGATTGTGAACGGTCGGGTCATCCGGATAGTTCGGGCGCCATTATAACGAAGTAAATTTCTCCGTCATTTTTATCCGCGCCAGGATTCGAACCCGGGTCCACTCATTCCGGAATAAGTTGCTCTACCAATTAAGCTACGCGGACGTTTTATTCTGATTCCTATCTGCCTTTATGTCGTGTGCGTCCTTCTGGCAGGTACGTCACATCTCCTGGTACGTTACAAGCGCACCTGGGACTCTGGCCAGGAATGGGAGCACATGGGGCTCCCATTCCTGGCCAGAATCCACATACAGCTGGCCCGTTAATTATCCACGTAACACTACTAGAGCTGTTCGGCTATCGTAAGCAATGGCTCCAGAGACCACAATGCCTACAGTGGGGGAGGTGTGGCGCTTAATAGCGAGGTTGGGATTGTGCCGTTGACCCGGGGACATCCACACCCGGACACGATGATCATCTGTCCTCGAATCGAAGCGGTACTCATCGCTAAACACCACACGTCACCAGTTTGGGGCGTTTCATGTCGCTCTGGTTACGCACCACTGCACACGGAGCCAGCGATGTTCCGGTGTGAATGGCAGCTCACGTAAAGGGCGCTGGGATCATAGGTTCGCTTCCCTGAGGCGTCGGGGAATGGTTCGTGGGCACACATGAGCCGCTACATCTTCCTGTATAGTGGAGCGGGTCCCCGTGGGATCCGTTCGTGCCTGGTGCACGATCGGTCGATCCTCTCTGCCGGTGATCCTCCTGGTCCGTCCGGAGCCGCTCCACCATGCGGCATTGCCATCACGTGTCCACTGCTCCCAACACAGTCGGACGGTATGGTCAGAACGATACACGTGGCTAACTATACGGCGCGCCGACCGCCCTCCCGTTTTCAGCCTGATGATCAATCCTCTCTCAAAGTCCGTGAGTTGCGTAAATAGATGTCTCTTGCGTCTACCCGTCATTCTTGTCACTCTGTACTCTTGGTTGAGTCGGTTAGTGCTTTTCGCTTTCATGGGGCATAGACAACACGCCAGTTCATAAGGCTGCCGGTTCGTGATTACAGAGCCACCACAGGGTGTGCGGTCGTGCACAATCGATCCAAACATGGATCATTTGCATACCAGCACGCATTCTAGCTATTTGCAAAATTTTGCGGATGTAGCATGCTTTCTTTTAGGTGCGCAAATTTCATTGTCCGTGAGTGTATTTGGAGATCGAGGACTACCTTGTTTGTATTTAAGTGTAGAAGAGGAAAAACATTTACATTTGTATCATAAGTATGTAGTTAGGCCGAAACCTCAACCATGTGAAGAATTACTACGAAGTATGTTGTCTCTATGTGTGACGGATAATGCTAGATGAAAGTATAAAACTGGTCGGGTAAAGCCTGGCCCGTAAACTGAAAAATCTGAGCCAGGCATTCCAGATTAAGGCGCGGAAAGACTTCTACATAATCTGACACGAACTACCCTCAAAAGGGGGAGGCGGGGGAAGCAGATGCGCCAGTGTTGCTATTGCACATAGCACGACAAACCATTTTCTGACAACCTGCAGATGCGTCGCCTTCTGTTTACACGGCAACAACGGAATGCCGATCACCAAGAAATGGATATGTAGATTAGCATAGTGTTATCTTTAGCGGCAGATCCCTGATTTGTCAAGAGTCAAATGATCGCCTACCAGTATGAATATGATGTAGTCCACGCTTCTGCTAAATTGTCAGCAACGAACAAGACACCGAACCAGCAGTTCCCGTGACGACCTAGGAACGGTACCAGTTGGTTGTCTAGTGTGTATCCACAGCACACCGACTGCTTGGCGCTACGTCGATCATTTTGTGGGATCCATACAGCTCTCTTTTAACCGAAAGCCTTCCGTTTATACTGTTTCAAACAGATAACGCCAAACCACGTATTTCACCACTAGTTGGTATTGTGTTCGCCTAACGAAACACTCTCATATCGAGCCAGATTTGGCTTATTTTGTGCACGGATACAACTAGTGTTTTGACAGGACATCATATTCAGACGTATCTACAACCCGCAAACACAATTGCCACCCTGAATGAACAAGCTACAACCGGAATTGTAGACCTTGAACTCAATTCCATGGATGTGCACCTCAGTCTCGTTTTGTGTAGCTCAGTGAGCAGACAACTATGGAATCGATTGAGAGTCGGATCCTTTCGTTCGTTTCGGTCAGTGATTCTTTCGGATAAGAGAAAAATTTGTATTTAGGGAAACAATTCTGAGTCGGATCCTTTGGTTCGTTGAGAGTTTCCGATTTAGTAGTCGATTTTTAAATTTAAATTTGTTTTTCTTTTCATTCTCACGGAAAATTTGTTCCTTGGTTTTCTGAAAAATTAATTTTGAAAGGTTCAGCTAAATTATTGCATTAATATACTTCTGAATAAGGTAGCAGACAACTATATGCGACTTACAAAGCTGAACCCATGTTATTCTTCTGTGAAACAAATCTTTGCTGTGTGATCTCACTCATGTCTAATGAACCTGACAAGCCGTGGCGCAGTGGTCTAAGCGATGGCTTTGTAAAGGTTGTGTTGACCTGTGCTCCGTGTTTGACCTGCGTTTATTGGTGTTATTTTGTGTGTGTGCCGTCATTTTGTGTATCTCCAGTGTTGTGAACGTCTCCTGTGTCGATTGAGTCCGACTTTGACGTCCTGTAAGTAAAACTTTACTTGTACTAACTCTTTTTCCGTCCTGGCTTTGCCCAGGGTCGGGTTTAGCAGGACAGCCATTGCAAATGGCGGTGACCGCTTCTGATAGGCCAGGTATGAAGCTTGATAGCAAAGCTCCGTCCCCGCCTGGCCACGTTCGGTCATCGTCACTACCACACGCAGCTGGTTTCCAAGCCGCGTTATCTGATGTTACCACCTCTTCTTCCAACTCTATGGATGTTGATTTGCCGACATTGTCCACCACAATGACGTCATTAACTTCTTCAGTATCCGTTGCCTCTGGTACTTCATTTGCTGCTGCGAGCACTGCGTCTCGACCTTTCCCATCTCCGCCCATTCCTACGGCAACTTTACCTTATGCTTCCGTTGTAAAGGGTACCAGTTCATCTTCCTCTACAGCGAAGAATCCATGTACAATGCCTCTTGATATGATTGTCACTAGAGACAACAAGAAATTACGCATCGAAATTCCAGAAACTTCAGCTGCTGGGCAAGAGATTTTACGCACACAGAAACTTGGCATATGTTTTGATGCCCTCCCGGACACCAGCCTTAAGAAATACTCCTTAGCCGTACGCCAAATCCTCCCTAAGGGAGCGATCACCCATATGGCGAGGAAACCTAGGACTGTTCTCATCTATTTTGCGAAGCCAGAGTTTGTGGAGCGCGTCTTATCTGACGGACTGCATGTTGGGGATCATACCTTATTGGGAATCCCTCTCACGCAGCGCCCCGTACTTGTTACGTGCTATCCCGTACCACCAGAAATCAAGGACCATTACTTAATGGCGGCCCTTTCCCGTTGTGGAAAAGTAGTTGGTTCCATTTCCACTCTGTCTTCCGCACCAACAGACCCAGATGACAGGAACATCTTAGGTCTGCGTCGCCAAGCAAGGATCCTGTTCTCTACTGAAGATGCCATTGCTGACTGCCCTACTGACCTCACTGTGGTTGTAGGGAAGCAGATTTTCCGGATCGATATCGTTACTGCCTTGCATTGTTTTAAATGCAAGGCATATGACCTCATCCAATCACGTTTTCCACATGCATCTGCCAAGCCACCTATTTCCATACCGCCCGAAGTCAACACCCCACCCTCAACATCAGTTTCTCTGGCCACACCAAGTTCGGCTCCACAGACGTCCTTGATCCCTGCTACTGTTGTTCCAGAGGCTTCTCCCCCAGCAGATGATGATTCGTCAGCAGTCTCCAAGTCTTCGATCTCTACTACGGGAACCTTGGCCACCTCTCCATCGTTGGACCCACTTGCTGTTGTGGTGCCTCTACGTTCTTCGGAGGGTATTATCTCCGAAAAGGAATGGCAACCCCTCCGTCGTGTTGCTTCATCTTCTTCCCTTGGATCCCCTAATGTGGAGTCAGATCTAACTGTCCTACACCCACCAGCTTCTCCCGGCGTTCCCACGTTGAAACGTACTAGACAGAGTTCAATCTCGCCGGTGACGTCTTCTCCACGCTGCTCTCGTTCCCGTTCGCCAATTCGACAGTCTTTCTCTCCAACTGCAGTTTCTACATCTCTTAAGTCCCCAGCTGTTCCAAAATTGTTGGATCAAAAGCTTTCGCCGAATATCTGGAAACCTTCCCTGCATTAGACGGGCCGCTGGCGCCGTCTGATCTTGCTCTCATCATACTCAATCAACCGTCACGTCCTCTCAAGCAGCTAGACTGCGTTCAATCACGTAATTCTCAGCTTCCTACTATTATCACCCAACTTCAGAATCTACTTGCTCTTTTGCCGAAAATTGACACAGTCACTAATGCGCAGACATCTAACTTAAAAAAACGTGTAATCAGTCTTCACAGAAGTGCTGATAGTAATATTCAACCACTACAAACTCTTTCAAGTTAACATTACTTTCTTTCAACTGTAACGGATGCTCCGTCCCTCCTACCAATGCGTTAGTGTTTGAAGACATTACACCACATGATGCAGATATATTATTGCTACAGGAGACAAACTGTCATCCCAACACCCCATACCACCTGGTGGCGAACCTGGCCATTTCAATTCTACCATGTCCATCGACTTAGTCTTCATGCCGGACTTGCAGTGGCCATCCATTTTCGTCTTCGATCCTTAATTACTGATATCACGGTCAAACCGATTTATCGTGACCTCCTGCAGCTTCTGTCCTTCCGACTTCACAACTTCCGATACCATATCTTCAACATCTATGTTTCCGGCAATCAACAGTATGCAGACTGTCTTTTTGAGCATTTTGTTTCCTGTGTTCAAGGTCTTCCAGCCACTGATATTGTCATCTTAGGTGGTGATTTTAACTGCACCCTTGACCCATCCCTCGACAGATCGGACGGTTCCACGGATACCAGGTATTTTCTTACCCGAGCACTTTCTACAGCCATCAACCAGCTACAACTCCAAGATTCTTTTCGACACCTGCACCCATTTCTTCGTTCGTACACCTGGCGCTCCTACTCCACTTCCTCCCCTACAACTGCCCGACTTGACCGGTTTTATGTTTCTTCAATTCTTCTTCCTTCAGTTATCTCCCTTTCTCACACACCGACAGTTTCTTCCGACCACAGCTGTGTCGTAATGTGTCTTCACATCGGTCCATCTCCTCGGGAATACTACCGAACTTGGACCCTTGATGATGATCTTTTACGTGATTCAACCTACGTAAATTCCATCCAATCGCAGCTCCAACAAGCCTTATATATGCTCCCTTTTGCTTCTTGTCCCTTGCATTACTGGTTCTGTCTCCCAACAAGCTCTTCACCGCCTCAAGCTCCTTTATCTCCAGCCAAATGACTATCTATGTGAACAGGTTCAACAACTGGAATTCCACAAACGTTCTGCTCATCACCTCCGTAATCTGAAGTTACCCGATGGAACTGTTACTAATGACCCCACTCTCATTTGCTCCGGTGTTAGAACATATTTCCAGTCACGTTTTGCTCAGTTCCAGTCAAGTTCTCCGCATGCTGATTCGATTCTTCGTGCCTTACCACATATTCCATCGCATCTTGTTACATCTCTTTCCATGCCTATCACCCCAGCAGAAGTAGTACAGTCACTTGCCTTACTTAACTGTCACTCGTCACCTGGTCCTGACGGGTTGACAGTTAATTTCTTTCGTACGTTTTCCTCTTTCCTACACCCTCTCCTATTGCCTTGTTTTACAGCTGCTTTTTCTTTATATGTTCTTCCCACCGCTTTTACTCTAGCTCACATCATTCTTCTTCCAAAGAAGTAGTGTCTGCTGGAGTTGGATAACTGGCGTCCTATATCCATCCTTAATGTTGACTACAAGATTTATACTAAAATACTCTCTCTTTGATTGAACCCTGTCCTTCCCACCGTCATACATCCCGACCAAACGTACACCATCCCTGGCCGAAGCATTCATACTAATATTAATCTCCTCCGTGACTCATATTGCCTTGCCCACCTTTCCTCCGAACCTTTAGCCTTCCTCAATCTTGATCAGAGGCAGGCCTTTGATAACGTGAGTCATCAGTGGCTGGCCTCTGTGCTCTCTGCCTTCGGTTTCCCATCTGTCTTCATCACAGCCCTCCTTGCCCTGTACCAGGACTCAGTTGTCCATATCCGGACGGCCTCCTTCCTTACAGCCCCCATTCCGTTTCGTAAGGGCATCCGTCAAGGATGTCCTCTTTCCGGACAACTTTTCTCTCTAGTCTTTGAGCCTTTTCTTTGCTCTATCCGTTCTGTTCTACAACCTACCCCCTCCACCATTCAGCATAGCACCAGGCACCATTCTATCGTTCTTATTGCCTACGCCGATGATCTCACAGTTCTCATCCGAGAAGAATGGCAATTCACAATTGTTCTTGCATGGTACCAAGTGTATGCTGCGGCTTCCGGCGCTTCGTTAAACCTTTTAAAGTGTACAGGCTTGTGGTGTGGCTCCTGGAGACATCGCCCCGATGCACCGTGGGGCGCTCATTGGACTTCCACCAGTCAAAAGATACTTGGGGTGCACATTGGCAGCCGGGTCTCAGCAGCGGCTGCCACCTGCAGACCCCTCATCAGGAAACTACGTCACACCGCTGCTTACTGGTCCAAGCTGAAGTGCTGTTTGACCTATAACAGTCGTGCACGGCTTGCTGGCACCCACATCCTCTCGTTAGTTTATCATTCCTGGATTGCACAACCGCCACCAGCCTACGTTCAAACTGGAACAACATCAGCAATGCTCAGCATTGTTTGGTCATCTACTCATTGGTTATCTTCCTCAGTATTGTCTCTACCTTCGACTTGTGGTGGCCTCAATATGCCAGAGATTACCATACGTTATAAAGCTGTAAGAATTTTCAATTTCCTCCGTTTGACAGTTCAGCCAGACTCTTCCGCTTCCATTCTTCTGCTTAATGTTCTGACTTCCCCCTTAATCTTAATCCCTGCCTCACCGTCCATCTTCTTCTCAAGATGGATATTCACACTGTCATTCCCCCCCCCGTTTTCCTCTAGTCTACCATGAAGCTGTTCAGTTCCTTCGTTCTTTACCACTCATTCGTCAACCCCCCTCTTCCACTCTTGATCTTCCTTCCGAGCCTCTTTTTTTCTCCTCCGTCCTCCATACCCCTACTGCCAACTTTTTCTTTTTCCCCGCATGGCTACACGCTGGTATAGTCTCCGTTTCCCAACTGGTCCTCCCCGATTTTTCATGGAAACCCGTTTCCGACCTTTTTCCCACCCTCCCACCCTCGCCCGAACTCTCTGATAACTTCTTCCAACTTAAGCATGCTCTTCAATCACTTTTTCCTTCCCTAGTCGATTCCTCTGGCCTCCTTTCCGTTTCCTCTGCCTCTTTCCCTTTTCCGTTCTTCCTTCCCTTTTCCGGTGATCTTCTCCCTCTCCACAGTCTTTCCACCCGCACCCTGTACCGTTTTCTCCGTTCTTCTTCTGCGGTACCTTGCCCTATTCCCTCTGTTCCTTCTTTTGCATTGACCTCGGTCTGGTCTACTGCCCAATATTCACCGGCCCTCTCCTCAGAACTTAATGTGCACTAGAGGTTTTTGCACAATCGACTGCCTGTCCCTTCGACTTTGTTCCGGAGAAATATAGTTTCATCAGATCTCTGTCCTTTTTGTAACGTCGTTGGAGACGTCTTTCACATGTTTGTTTACTGTCCGACGCTGCTCCCACTATTTCACAGTATGTTTCAACTTGCACATCCTTCTTGTACCAGTGATCTCACCCTAGAAGATTATCGTTTCCTCGGCCACAGTTCTACAAGTTTCACCTCTATTTTACCAGTTTGTTCGTATTTATTTATCCTAGCTAAATATATTATTTTCTCTCATCTGCTACAGTTACAAGATCCAGATCCTATCACATTCTCTACCTCTTTAGTTGCACACTATCGCAACAGGGTTAAAGCCAGACTTACCCTGGAATACTCCTTGGCGAATGACACGGCACGATTACCTGTCTTCTTCAAAACATGGTCGCCGTGTAGTCCCTGGTTTTGGTTTTGTAGTGCCCAGACTGTTCATCTGCTGTTTTAATAAACCTACGTCGGAACTTTCAATTTTTACTGTTCCCTCACCATGTTTCCGCATGGAACTGGATTGTGTTTGCTTCCTGCTGATGTCACCTTTTGTACACAGTTCTCTTCATCCTCACAGTGACTCTCTGCCACCAGTGATTCCCATGTCACTAGAACTGCACGGAATTTTTTTCTGTCAATTGTTTCGCTCCAGTGATGTTCCAAGACTTCAATGAACAATTATCCCAGAGCTACTGCTGTTTACAGCAAATAATGCAATGCCTGTCATTGCTCATCTGTACAATTATCATTTCATTGTAAATATCTACATTTTGTTTTATTTCTCCCCTTCTCTCACACTGCGTGTGAATTTGGGGATGTTCTGTTGTAATTCTTTTAAGTGAATAAAAGCGAATATTGAAACTAAACGATGGCCTCTGATCATTCGTCCGAACGGGGACCGGGTTCGAATCCCGGTGAGGCATGGATGTTGTGTTTGTCTTGCTCTCTCCCTTCAATGGAACCAGTGACCCTAAAATAGGGACGGCTGACTGCTTATAGCTCATTGAGTTGCTCACGGTGGTTGTTAAACCTCAAATAAAAAAAAAAAAAAAAAAAAAGAACCTGACGAAATGTCCTATCTGTGTTTTTCGTCAGCTTACATCCATTTCTTCAAGAAAAAGAATATTTAATGTTGTACTGTGCATGTCACAAGACCCTCAGCAGTGAGTAGTAAGACTTTCTCATTGAAAACTAAAATGTTTTTCCACTTATGAATGTAGTTTGCGAATTTTCAAATATACAGTAAGACCCATTTATAACGTGCAGCTCAGGACCGATGTGAACGTTCGCTATATCCGGGCGCTCGCTAAATCCATTTTTAGGTGAAAATTCTCAACACGTAAAAATATGCATATGTTAATATGCATGTAATTTATATTATACAGCATTACCATAACAGCTGGATATTCCTGAAAGATTTAATTCATAAGCTACATTAGCACTATAGTTAATTAATTAAATCTTTCAAGCCTCCCTGGTGGCGCAGTGGTATAAGCGATGGCTTCTGATCATTCGACCAAGATGGGTCTGGGTTCAAATCCCGGTGAGGCTTGGATGTTTTGTTTGTGTTACGACGCTGTCTCTCTCCCTTCCCTGGAGCCAGTGGCCCTAAATTAGGGACGGGCGACTGCTTATAGCTCACTGAGTTTGCTCATGGTGGTTGTTAAACCTCCATTACAAAAATCTTTCAAATACATTCATCTTGACATGCAGTTTTCATGAGTTTCCTTGCTTGCACGTGACCACGTTGAAGCGTTTTCGGACCGCACTGTGACAGGTGACCAGAAATGGGTCCTGTATGAAAATATCAGCTCCCGGAAATAGTGGTTGGACCCAGAATAGAATCCCATGTCAACCCCCCAAAGCCGGTATACACTCACGTAAGGTCCTGCTGTGTGTTTGGTGGGATATGCGGGGTCTCGAACTTTTTGAGCTGCTTCCAGAAAACACCACTATTACCGTCGATGTGTACTGCCGTCAGCTCAATGATCTACACGTATCTCTCACGTCTAAATGACCATCACTGCTAAACCTCAAGGGCGTCCTCCTACTACAGGATGGAAACGACACCTTAGACATCACGGGTGACCTGTCACAAGATCAGGGACCTGAGCTAGGAGCTTTTACCGCACCTAGCTTAATTTTCGGGACATTGCCCCAACCGACTATCACCTTTTCCGTTCGTTGCAGCACATTCTGGGCCGAGAGCAGTTCACCAATTGGGACGATCTCTAACGCGCACTTACTCACTTCTTTCTGCCCATGTCATTACAACTATACAGGGACGTTATTCAATAGCTGCCCAGAGCATGTAGTGGCGAACGATGGCGATTACATATTAGACTGATTTGTACTTGTACATACGGTAAGTAGCACTTGCATTTGAAGACATTATTCTCTTCCCAACGCAATATATTCGTACACGCACACTTCGTTTCGTACCTTTTGCCTATTATCTATTTTTTACTTTTGCATTACTTTTTTGATTCGAACTTCAATGTAAAACTAGGTCAAGAATTATGTATGATCTCATATTTTCAATAAATGAAAATAAGAAACCCTTACCCCTGACATATTTATTAGGAAATCCGAATGTGGTTTTGTTTTACCTATTACACATTCTTTACTTACAAGACTCGCTCTTTTCAACGCAGTTCGTCTATTAGTTGATTTAGCATCAGTGTCGATAAATTACTCGTTAATCTTTGCTTGTTTGAAGTTTCTTCAATTCCGAGAACTCGGTACGTTATTTTGTAAATTTTAAGTTGTATCACCTATTTCGTGGCTATAAAAAGCTGCTGTTCCAATCCTTCTAAAAGCTATTACATGCGGGCTTGCGTATAAAAGAGTCAAAGAAACGTGTATTTTTGATATTCCGAAACTCAAAACGTATGGCATAATCGAAGAAAGCGTATTAAGAAATTACATATAACCGAGTTGAAAAAACGATAGGAACTATAGTAAAATATAGGAACTACCGCGGAATTGCATATAAAAGTGAAAAACGTATAACCAGAAAACATACTGCCGGAAAAACGTACAGCAGGAAAACGTATAATCGTAAAACCAACATAACAGGAAAAATTATTAAAATATATTATTATCTAAGAAAACATTCCTTCGAATCGAAAGGAATGTTCAATATGCAAAGAAAAAAATATATCTGAAAGTAGATTTCAATAGGAAATAATAAATATCTTACCACCAAATCATCATCATTGATTCCAGGTGTGTCTATGCAAACAGTGTCAACTTGTGTTTCTATCACCGTTCCAGAGGCATCAAAAATCTCACGTCTCAAGCTCAAAATAAAACGTAGCTGCGGCTCAGCACTGCCAGTCAAGATCCTCACTAATAAACATAGGACTTCCTGCCTGATGCGCATTTGATTCTGTTGAGTGAGTGGAACCAATCCCTGAAGAAGAAGAAAATGCTACACCGCATTAATTAACGAAAGCAAATCGCGCCATTGGAAATACACTCACTCTTAAACACACTTAATTTCGTAGGATGATAAGTCTCTAAATCATACACACACACACAAACTCACTTACAAGACAAGGACAGCTTTCTGCAGACATTTTCAACAAAAGATGAACTCTCTACAGTCATTAGTCATTCCAAGTGGTTCAAGACCTTATCAAAATAAGGGAAACAGTGTTTGTGGAGACCTTTTTATCAATACGCCATAGACAGGGCTGTAACTATTAGGTGTACATATAACTTTTAAAGCGTTTTAAGACAACTCAACATGTAATTTGATAGAAAACTACAATACCTTTACAAATCAAAATATACGCCGTCATTATCTTCCACCTTCCACCATCGGTAGGAAAGCTGACGGATTCCAGCCTTGAAAAATACTTCATCGTGTGAAGCGATGAAGTCGTCAACCCGTTTTTGCACTTCGTCACATGTCCGGAACCGGACAGAAGACAAACCATGTTGCACCGATCGGAACAAATGATAGTCTGAAAGACTATGTCGGGACTATACGCAGGTTGCTCCAAAAATTCCCAGCCAAGTGTCAATAACGTTTCCTTGACCGATTTCGCGACATGCGGCCTAGCGTTGTCATGCAGTAATTTTATGGGACGCAATCCTTTGCCTGTGAATGGACATTTCCGACAGATTTCCTGGTTCAATCGCAGCAAGTTTTGCTTGTAGAAATCGGCAGTAACAGTTTGACCCTGTTCCAATAGTTTATAACACAGCACACACTTCATATCCCACCAGATGCACAGTAGAACTTTGTTGGAGTTAATATTGCGTTTCGGTGTCGAAGTTGTTGCTTCACCGGGGTCTACCCAGTGTTTTTTGCGTTTCGAATTATCGTATTATATCCACTTTTCATCACCCGTAACGATTTTCCACAGCAAAGACTTTCTGTGTTCTTTATTAACAGATTAAAACACTGCACGACACGCTCATCCTTGTTCCTCTTGCTCAGGTCGTGTGGTACCCATTTTCCTTTCTTTCGAATCTTTCACTTTGCGCGTAAACGATTGGAAATAGTTTGTTGAGTTACCCCCAGTTGTTCAGCTAGTTCGAGTTGCGTTTGAGACGAATTTTTATCCAGAAATGCTTGCATTGCATCCTTCTACAGGGCGCCGCTACGTTCTGGATCGCTAACATCAAAATCACCTGCTTTAAACCGTCTAAATCAAAATTCACACGTGCTTTTCGATACAATATTCTTCCCCAGAACAGACCAGATCGATGCACATGGTTTTGCAGCAACTTTTTCCTTGATGAAATTTGTAACGAATGTGGTGTCGAATAAATGCAGTATCGCTTGCCATCTTTCACCTACCGATGTGCAAGCGCGTTTGTTTGTTCGGCAAACTTCTGTGGCACATTTTATACTCTGTACCAGTTACGGTCACGTGGCAACATTGCGGGGGAATGTCGGAAATGTAAATTATTGGTATACGTCATACAAAAAAAATCTTTAAAACTTATTTTTATACGTAATAAATATTAGTTTCGAGGCGGGGTGGGGGCGGAGAGGATTATAGATATTCCACAGCAAAAATCTATATACCTATCTAATCACTTAACAAAAAATAAACTCTTTGATTTTTAGTATATTAGGTGTGCAACTTAACTCTCGGCCCCTAACCGCACGCGATCATAGAACGTCGGTAAATGCAAATAGCTGTGTCCGATAATGGCTGATTGCAGTGCCATCCAACAGCTTTCCACGCAACCGTAAAATCTCACAGCTGTAGTGACAGAAGGGACGAAAGCTGACGGTGAAAGCAATGTCTTACGAAAAGCAACATTTGAGGCACTGTCTTCTGTTCGCGTTTCACCTGAAACAAAGTGCCGCGGAAGTCCAGCAAATGATCTGCCCTGTTTTGGGTGAGGCTGCTGTGTCCTACAGTACGTGTAAGAAGTGGTTCCAGCAGTTTAAGCAGGGAAATTTCGATCTCCGTGATGCAAAACATCCGGCACAGCCACAGAAATTTGACGACGAGGAACCGGAACGACTGTTGGACGCAGATCCCTGTCTCACGCAGTCAGAGCTCGCCCAGGAACTCGGAGTAACACGACAAGACATTGCAAAGCGCCTGCACAAACTTGGACAGATTCATACGGAGGGCCGTTGGGTGCCCTACCAACTCACAGCTGAGGACAAGTCTAGGCACTACGATGTTGCTGTGTCCTTGCTCTCTAGATTCAAGAAGAAGGATTTCCGCCACAATATTTTGACCTGTGATAAGATGTGGATCCTCTACGATAATCCTAAGCGGTTCAAATCGTGGGTTTATTCATGTCAGCCTACCACCAGTACCACCAAACTGAATATCCATGCCAGGAAGTTGTTGTTGTGCATATGGTGGGATCAGCGCGGTGTCGTACACTATGAGTTGCTCAAACCTGGTGAAACGGTCAATGCTGAGCATTATTTTCAGCAACTCGTTGGTGTGAGTGACGCAATGGAGGCGAAAAGGCCATACACCGGCAAGGGCAGAAGGTCGGTCATGTTGCTTCAGGAAAACGCACGTCCTCACACCACCATGATAACGACTTTAAACACGATCGCCGACCTGGGATGGGAGAGTTTGTCCCACCTGGCGTATTCTCCAGACGACGGATTATCACCTCTTTCGCCCTCTGCAACATCACCTGACTGATATGCACTTCACTTCTCTAGAGGAGGTCTCCACAAGTATTGATGACTTTATCAACTCGAAACAGCCCTCTTTTTTCCGCAGTGGCATTCGGTTGCTCCCTGACCGATGGCTCAAATGTATCCAACACGACGGGGAGTATCTCCTTGATTAGGAACGTATTCGATTTGCTATATAATTTGCTGTCAACGTGTCGTTTCTATGGCAGGGACCTGCACACCTAATATTGGTATTAATTAGCGAGTAACGTCATATAAACTTAGTATTAACAGAAAAACAAACAGAACAATATGAGACAGAGATCACATAAAAAGAACAGAATTACACAGGAGACAGGAGGAAAGCAAGTACAGTCTAAAAGAGGAAAATAATTTAAAAATTTGAAATCTACGTCACGATTTCAATTTTTTTTATAATTTTCATGGTGTGTTTCATCAATTGTTATCGGAATTTTTATAGATGAAACCACCATACCAAGGGGCTTTGACGTTGAATTGGACGTTGAATTGGCCGTTTAATAGCTATCATAACAACTATTAAACGGCCAATTCAACGTCCGAGAAAGAAACAAAATTGGAAATGCAGTACAGTAATGACAGGTTTATGTCTGTCATAAACATGTATCATTGCTCATGAAGTGGCGGATAATTTCATTCTCTTCCTCCCTCCATACCTACGCACGTCGCAAGAATTAAAATAACATCTACCAAGTACGAGGAAATAAGTGAGAACGTTCTCAACCTAAACATGTACTTTATGCTTTCATTTCACAATTTGCAAACTCATTTCTTTCTCAAATGACAACACGCTAATTGAAGTTCTCATATCTCACTCCTGACCCATGTCAACAGTCAACAGGTCACCAAATATTGGGATGTCGGCTGTAATAGTAATTCGTCTTCTACCGACGCCACTTCCTCCCCTTTTCTTTTCCGGCAATTTAGACCGAAAGCGAAACCAGAGCAGCATTTACCTGAACACTCGATCTCCAGCCCTTCTGGCGCCGCTATGGATCCTCTGGTCTGTGGAGTTTCAAATTCGAGACGCAATCACTCACTGTGATCTCACATTTCTAAACACAACCCATCGCAGTCTGGCATCTTGATGTTATAAAGAAACATTGAACTACCATTCCAACTGCCAGTTCTTTTCTTCTCTCTTAATACAATAAATAAATAAGCGATCCCAAAAAATACCTAATTAATAGAACATTTCCGATTAATAAAGTGCCAGACACAAAGTTTCCTGTATTTCAATAAATTTATTATTAATGACCAACGGATATATTGAGAAAAAAATGTCCTTCTGAAGTAAGGTTTATCAAAGGAAATAACAGAAACAATTCGTAAAAAAAGGTGAAAAGAATAAAATGGCGACTCCTGTTGATCTAATAACTTACGATAAATAAGCAAAAAACTGTGGACAAAAAGAGTTCGAGAGGAGAGGGGGTGTACCCTAAAAACCCCTCCGCTGGATATGGCCATGGCCATAGACCCACGTTGGGGTTTCCGAACAGAAACAACTCGACTTGGAATAGACTTATACAAGTCATGCACATACGGTACTGGATACTGGGACCATTCTTTCTATAAAATACACTAACGGACAAAAAAATTTGCGCACCAAGAAGGAAGCATCTAATTGAACTGAAATTTAATTGACGTAACGATACAGATGAAGGACACACATGATGGCAAAAACAGAGCTGCGGGACAATTACAGAGGGAGCTGTGGTACGCAGTACGGTCATCTACAATAGCGCGGCGATATATGCTGCAATATTGTCCTGCGGCAGACTGTCCCACACATGTTGGACGGTGTGCTCCAAATACCGAATAGTGCGGCACTGGGGCAGCTGGCGTTTCAACTGCTACCACACATGCTCGATAGGGGACAGGTCCGGTCAGCGGGCAGGCCATAGATGTGTCTGGACATGACGTAGGCAGTCCTGGGCAACCCAAGCCATGTGTGGGCAGGAATTATCCTGTTGGTATAGCGCATCTGGAATCCCGGTCCGGAATGGGAGCACATGGGTCAGTAGGATCTCATCCACATACCGCTAGCCCGTGAATGATCCTCTTAAAACTTCTAGAGCTGATCGGTTATCGTAGGCTATGGCACCCCAGACGATAATGCTTGTAGTGGGGGAGGTGTGGCGCTCGATAGCAAGGTTGGGATTGTGCCGTTGACCCGTGGACCTCAACACCCGGACACGACGATCATCTGTCCCCAAAACGAAGCGGCACTCACGCATCGCTAAACACCACACGTCGCCAGTCTGTGGTGTTCCACGTCGCTCTGGCCTGGCACCACTACATACGGAGCTGGTGATGTTCCACTGTTAATGACAGCACACGTAGGGGAAGGGGCTGGGATCTCAGATTCGCTTTCGCAAGGCGTCGGGAAATGGTTCGTGGGCACACGAAATCCGCTACATCTGCCTGT